>CAVMBE010000004.1:0-612053 GCA_963674455.1 Lecanosticta acicola | reverse complement strand
CCCCAGCATGCTCGGCAGCTTAGGCAACTTCACAACAACAACACTCATCTGAGAATCAGTTCCAAACTATACAGTGCAGCACTTCTTGAGGGACAAACAGGAGCATATTTTGGCAGTCTGTCAATGCATGTGACAGTGCACTGATGCCTCGCAAGAATATGCAGCCGTGGGAGTACCCTCGAGGAGCTGATACCTATTCTGGGACCAGCACAATGGCTTACTGAGATCCCTGCTACAATCTATTGCACCGTAGACCTATCGCTTATAGGGAATACGGTATCCTCCGGAGCACACCCATGTGCACAGTGAGCCCACGATAAAGCTCATTTCCTGCAAGCACCACTAGCAGGTTACAGTCTGCTAGCGATTCGGTCGCCGACTTTTCCTTTCCGGAGACCGCAACGGCACCCGGGCCCCAAGATATGCTAGACGATTGTTAGATGAGTAAGAGTGTCGATCGCACACGTGTCAACGGCGCGTGTTGCACTCTGTGCAGAGTTGATGAATCGAGTGGGAGACCTTCTTCCAAGTACCTGACTCACCTTCACTGGATGGTTGATAGACTGCTCGTCATCGCTGCAAAGAATCCGCGGACCTCGAGGAGCACGCGAGCGAACGTTTATGATCATGGGTTCCAGGATGGTCCTTCCGGTCATTTCTCGCATTGTGGATGTGTCCACCTATACCTCGACGCAGCTTCAAAGTATCGGAGCCATCAGTCTTATCCTTCTCTTGGCGGCAGCATATTTCTGGCTTCCTTGGAAACAGCCCTATCCCGGTATACCAGTCATCAAGCTACGGGAGAAGGGCCTATCGAAATGGATCAGGCCCTTGAACTTGCAAATGGCCTTTCGGGTACAGGAGTTATTTGCATTGGGCAGAAAGACTGGAAAACCCTTCCAGGTCCTTTCATTCTCCGGGTGGAGGATTGTTCTGCCCCACCGCTTTGCTGACGAGATCCGTACCAATCCCAATCTCACTTTCAACGAGATTTTACATGTCGAGTTCCCGACCACTTTGCCCGGCTGGGAGGGAATTAGCGAAGGAGTCCGTCGGGACGAGTTCTTCACGGATCTGGTGCACAAGATCACGCAATGTCTGGCCCACATCACCAACGACCTGATCGAGGAGACGGACTGGGCGACCCGTAAATGGCTATCGGATGAACCGGACTGGCAAACATACGAGCTACGACCCATGGGTTTCGACATTGTGGCTCGAGTCTCGACTCGTGTCTTTGCGGGAAAGAAACTATCGCGCAACGACGCCTGGATTCGCATTGCGAATGAGTACGGCATGACTTGTGTCATGGCCGCAGCTCAGATCCGGATGTTCCCCAAATTCCTTTGGCCATTGCTGAACCACATCATTCCGAAGTGCAGATCCGTACAACGGCAATTCCGAGAGGCAACGGAGCTGTTGCTGCCTTCCATTGAAGCCACCCGCAAGTGGTATGAACAGGACGAAGCCAAGAAAGGACCCAAAACGGAGAACGCCATAGGATGGATGATAGAGGTGCAGAAGGGCAGACCGATGGGTCTGAAGAATTTCGTCGGCGCGCAGATCAGTCTCAGCACCAGTGCGCTTGAAATGAATTTCACCCTGCTCGGCTTCTGTCTCATCGCAATCATTGAGCACCCGGAGGTGCTTGCACCGTTACGGGAAGAGATGATTAGCGTTTTGAGAGCGTATGGATGTAAGTCAACACCTGCCAGCATTGAGCCGCCAACCAAGCCAATAATAATTTCCCATAATAAGGGTCCAGGAACTCGGTACAAAAGATGCAGTTGCTCGACTCCTTTATGAAAGAGACGCAGCGGGTCAACAACTTTCCCGGTACGAACAGAGAATCTACCGAACGCTTCCCACTGCTAATCTAACAACACCTAATCCCAGCCATCATGAATCGCTACGTTCGCAAACCAACAACGCTATCCGACGGGACATTGCTACCTGCAGGCGCCATGTTACTCGTCCTCGACGACGGCGCAAAGAACTCGGCCTTCTACGAAGAACCCGAAAAGTTCATCGCTGATCGGTACCTCCGAATGCGTCAAAAGCCCGGCGCCGACAAGCGTCATCAATTCAGCACGGTATCATCGGACAACCTCGCTTTCGGTCTCGGGACTCATGCCTGGTGAGCTTTCCTCCGTTCCGACTGTTGCTTGTCATGCTGACTTTTCCCCTTCCCTACAAAGCCCCGGACGCTTCCTCGTTCACGATGAGATGAAGACCCTGTTGACTTTCATGCTCCTGAGATATGACTGGCGCTTCGAGCCGGGGTATATTCGCCCTCAAGTCAGCTACTTTGAGCACATTCGGATCTTCCCTCGGGATCTCTTGATTCAAGCGAGGCGGAGGACTGAGGAGGTTGATCTTCTCCAGCCACAAGCATCGTAATGCATTTCACCTGACATCTCGGAATACCAAACTGCAAACGTAAAACATACATACCCTACTTCACCAATCAAAATCTGTAAGCGAAGTGGGAGGTACAGTCGTGCCTAATATTTTCGTCCACCTGCAGTCATTCTAGATCTATCTACGTCGCCTAGCCCATTCTTATATAGGCTTCTATTTCCTCGTATAAATATCCTTTTCGTAGACTTATTCTTACTTTAAAAAGATAGGTACTAGTAGTAAGTAAACTTTGATATATAGCGCGTTAAGTTTTATTGAGCCTTAATCAAGATTTAGTCAAAACGGGGCCTAGCAAATCCTAAAATCCTGAAATCCTAAAATCCTAAGCGTTGTCAATCCCAAGTGTTGTCACTTACTGTAGACCCGGAGCTCCGTCAAATGGAATGGCACCCACTTATCACCCCACGAGCCTCCCTACAACGTTCGAATTGACTGGATTTCTTTACACATTCTTTGTTCCCAAGGCCAACGACATTCCATTTGAGTATCACAAACCGTTGACTCGCTCATTCGACGCCTCCACCTTTCGAGTCTCTTCGGTAGTACTCTCAATCACACCAACGACGGGTTTCTACACCAGTCTCCAGCATGGCACGAAAGTCGGGTTTCTCCATCGACCATTCGGGCTAGACAGACGCAGTGTACCGAGACTGGCGACGATACTTTCAAGCCACAAAGGCTTCGACGAGGCGCTGACGGTTGGAGCCAATACGGCGCTGGCGGGGCGTCTTGGTCTCGACTCCTCTCGTTCTGCGATCATTCAAGGCTACAAGGGCGATGCGGAACGGCGTATTGGACTTGTAGCACCGTTCACTGAGCCTCGCGTCAACTCCGATCGTGCGAAGGTGCTTGTGCTTCACGAATTCCAAGATCAGATTGAAGGCTCTTTCGGATTCGACGAGCTGGAATCGGAACCCATCAAGGCCATCGCGATCATGAACGCTTTTCATCCGGAAGAAGTGGACCGGGCGGTTGAGACGGCGATAGGATTGGGACTACTGGCAGGGTCGGGGGATACGACGGGCTTGTTGTATCTGACTGGTGCCATCCGTGAAGCAGGGCTCGACTACGCCAGGAGCAAGGGGATCAAAGTCATCTGCGTGGGCCACCGGGCGTGCGAAGAATGGGGCATTGCCTACCTGGGCGACCGCATCCGGAAGCGGTTCCCTAGTCTCCGGGTAGAAGAGGTCTATGAGGAGGAAGAGCCGCGGCAGCAGCTGAAGCATGCGCAGGCAACTTCATCCGCCTGAGATTGTTGTCAGGATCGTTGGCAAACGCTCTGTGGACTCTTCTGCATATATTTGCCATTGGAAGTGCAACAATCGGACTTCCGCTGCGCAGTCCCCGTAAAAGAGATGGGAGAGATGAGTACAATACTGAGCGCAAAAGCCCAGGTGAAGACTCACCTCCAGGCCAAAAAGGCATCGCTATTTCCATTATTGGGGGTCTGATGTCCATGAAGACAGGTCGATGCATATCCTGCCCCGTTTCATACGTCGTGATTTGGCCGGGTGCGGCCTGGAGAAGCGTAGGCGAGGCGAGGCTCGATCGCGATAGCATGGGCTGCTTGGTACTGTCTACTCGATAGAGAGCTGTTCGCTACCTCACGAATGGCCACCGTAACATCGATATTTCCTCGCAAGCCACCCTAACGTTAATGTATTTTTCGCAAGCCGTATATGGATATGGAGATAGTAGTAGAGCCTTCCAGCTGTCTCATGAAAGGAAAGCGTCGCGAGCACAGACCATCCTGCCGCAGCCGCGAACCTTAATCCGTCTTGGCGGGTCCTTGGTCGCGCTTGCCTGATTTTTTCTGCGCCGCTGTTTTCTTTCCTTCGCACCACGACAACCACCAAAATCCTCAACTCCTTCTCTCTTCTCTTCACCACAACACTCACCCATCACCCTCGACCTCACAACTCTTTGGTGCACACACGCGCCCTCTATCGCGATCCATCAAGATCAAACCCCCTTTCAATAACACAGCACCGACAGTCTCTACCGCTCGTGACGAGATGTCTTACGGCGGCGGCTACGGAGGCTCGCGCGGCGGCGGTGGATACGGCGGCGGCGGCGGAGGATATGGCGGCGGATCCAACGGGTACGACTACTACGGCGATTACGATTATGGCTATCGGGGTGGTCGCAGCGATCGCGCAGACTCTGCTCATGGGTAAGCGTGCGATCAAGGCGCCATCGTAGCCTGAGTAACGTCCTTATATCTCTTATCACCCCTTCTCACACATTCAGAAGTCGACAATACTGACTCGATTCTTTGCAGATACGGCGGCGGTGGCGGCGGTGGATACGGAGGCGGTGGCTACTCGAACGGCTCGAACGGCTACTCCGGCGGCGGCGGCGGCGGTGGCGGCGGTGGTGACCGCATGTCCAACCTGGGCGCCGGTCTGCGCGAGCAGACATGGGACTACAGCACTCTCCCCAAGTTCGAGAAGTCCTTCTACAAGGAAGCGCCAACCGTGGCAGCTCGCTCCGACGCCGAGGTCGCCGAGTTCCGCAAGAAGTACCAAATCGACATCAAGGGCAAGAACGTGCCAAAGCCTGTCGAGACTTTCGACGAGGCCGGTTTCCCACAATATGTCATGAGCGAGGTCAAGCAACAAGGATTCGAGAAGCCGACCGCTATTCAGTCGCAGGGCTGGCCAATGGCTCTTTCTGGTCGTGACGTTGTCGGTATTGCCGAGACCGGTTCTGGAAAGACGCTCACGTACACCCTTCCCGCCATCGTCCACATCAACGCTCAGCCGCTACTGGCCCAAGGCGACGGACCGATTGTCCTCATTCTCGCGCCAACCCGTGAGCTGGCTGTTCAGATTCAAGAGGAGGTCAGCAAGTTCGGCAAGTCATCGCGGATTCGAAACACTTGCGTCTACGGAGGTGTTCCCAAGGGTGGACAAATCAGAGACCTCGCTAGAGGCGTGGAAGTCTGCATTGCCACTCCCGGACGTCTCATCGACATGCTCGAGTCTGGCAAGACCAACCTCCGCCGCGTTACTTACCTCGTTCTGGATGAAGCTGACCGCATGCTTGACATGGGTTTCGAGCCACAGATCCGCAAGATCATCGGTCAAATTCGCCCTGACCGCCAGACGTGCATGTGGTCTGCCACTTGGCCAAAGGAAGTCCGCCAGCTTGCCGCCGATTACCAGAAGGAGTGGATCCAGGTCAACATCGGATCTCACGAGCTTGCCGCTAACCACCGCATCACCCAGATTGTCGAGGTCTTGTCCGACTTCGAGAAGCGTGACCGCATGCTCAAGCACATGGAGCGCATCATGGAGAGCCGCGAGAACAAGATCCTCGTCTTCACTGGCACCAAGCGCATTGCCGATGACATCACCCGCTTCCTCCGCCAGGACGGCTGGCCAGCGCTCTCAATCCACGGCGACAAGCAACAGAACGAGCGCGACTGGGTCCTCAACGAATTCAAGACCGGAAAGAGCCCAATCATGGTTGCCACCGATGTGGCTTCCCGTGGTATCGGTATGATTACTACCCACTCACACCCCTCCCTCCCCCCCCCCCTCACCCATTGCCCCCTTCCCTCCTCTCGCTCGACATTGTGAGATCTGTCCTGCCGCTGCTGCACTCCGTGCGCTCGGCGTGCACATATAACCTTCACATCTAGGGCTGTCAGTGTTCCCTTGTTTCAAAGGGGTCCTTGGAGACTTTCGACGGCGAAGCCTCGCTTTGCCGTGCCTCTCCGTTTCTCTGCCATTGTCCTTTGCCAGTAGAGAAGCGGACCACGAGTCTTTCAATGTTGCGTTGGTGTAACAGCTGCGCGCGTCCAAGGATCCTCCCCGGAGCATGATCACGGCCCACCAGATTTGTGTTGTAGATGTGCGCGCTTGGGCCCGAAGCGTTTCGGTCTCCCGTTTACGCAAAGGTTGTCGCAAATTTGCGCACCAGACAGATCCGCATCCGGCAAAGGATTGCTATTGCTCGCTCCACTCACCCATCACTGACAGTATTCCACTAACATTTCTGCGTCTGAAGACGTCAAGGACATCACTCACGTGCTGAACTACGACTACCCGAACAACTCGGAGGACTACGTCCACCGTATCGGCCGTACTGGTCGTGCCGGTCGCATGGGTACCGCCATTACCCTCTTCACTACTGAGAGTGAGTACTCCTACATCTCATGACCATTCTGGGCCCTTCTGACAGTTTGCAGACTCCAAGCAGGCTCGTGACTTGGTCAACATCCTCCAGGAGGCCAAGCAGCAAGTCGATCCCCGTCTTGCTGAGATGGCTCGCTATGGCGGTGGCGGTGGTGGAGGAGGCCGTGGTGGATGGCGTGGCGGACGTGGAGGTGGTGGAGGTGGACGTGGTGGCTGGACTGGCAGCAACACCGCGCCGCTCGGGGGAAGCCGTCGTTGGTAAATGCCTACCTTCTGCTGATGTCTCTTACTTGAATGTTGCATTTGCGTTGGTGGCAAGGAGTTACGGCTAGACTGGATGGTGGCTCGCAGCAACAGCTGCCACGGGGTCACACTCGGCGGCGTTTTGAAGGACATGGGTTGCTACTACGTGCCTGTTGATGGGGATGCACGTACTCAGTTCACGGCTTCAGAAGGACAGGCTGCACGCGCAGCAGTTGGACTGCGTATAGGAATGAAATGCAATTGCTGTGGAAGATGTCAAATTCAACACATCTCTCATCCGCTCCTGCTTCTTGGTCATGATTTTGCTGTGTGAATTGAAATTACTTGGGGAAATTGCAATAATGAATCTCATTTGGGGCGACACTACACATCGCGCACCACATCACACCACACCACGCCACGCTGCAGTGTGAGAAGTGGCCACACAGCACCATCCCATACCACATCACACCACACAACACCACACAACACAATACAACACTCCAAACAAAGCCACCAGACCAACGCAACCCACAGAAATACATGCCTCCTATACCTTGATTAAGTCACAATGCTTCTTCTTTCTACACATCTACCGAGCAGCAGCAGCAGCACCACCACCACCACCACCACCACCACCGGAAGCACAGGGATTCGACTCCAAGAAGGTTTTCCAGCGCACGGACCGTCATGTCACATGCATGCCGCGTGTGGAAACACTTTTCTGATCTTCTCCCCCGCCGAGAAAGCGTCGATTGCATGGAAGTTCTTTTTGGGGGGAGGGGGAGGGGCATGTGATTGATAAATACGTTTATTTACACGGTGGTTGGTGGTTGGTAGTGGTGGTGGTAAGCAAGCGCTAGTATGTAAAGGGGAGAATGGAATGAGAATGTCCACCCCCACCCCAATTTCTTTTGATTTCGCGGTAGATGGATGAAAGAATTCTAGTAGCGAGGGGGAAACCCTTCTTACATACATACATATAAGTTATTATTCAGTTAATACGAAGACCGGAAAAGTCTAGATAGGAAGAGAGAGAGAGAGAGAGAGAGAGAGAGAGAGAGAGAGATATATATACACATATACCTCTTAACTTGTACAAGATCTCTTTGGATCATCTTGGTTGGGATGGTTGGGATGGAGGGTTCGGTCGGTAGTGAAGGAATGTATATATATATATATATATAGGTATGACCCCTTGTTTATGTTATACAAAGTTCGCAGAGAAAGAAAAAAAAAATCCAAAGTCTCTCTTTCGTCGTCGGATGGGGGAAATAAGTTTCTCTCTCGCGCGTGTTTCGGGTTCGCTTTTTATTTGTTCTGTTCTGTTCTGTTCTGTTCTGCTCTCTCTCTCCGACACGCAATGGAGATGGACATGTCTTCCGTGAACGGGAACTTCGGCGGGTGGAGCAGCCTTTCTAATGTTTCTCTAGCGTCCTGGGTAGGAGAGACAAGGTATAAGGGACCGAGAGAACTTTTTTTTTATATTTTTTTTTCTCATGAATGGAGTGGAATGGAATGCAGGGCGGTTTGTTCTCTGAGAAGGTAGGTCGTTCGGGATCGAGAAGACTTGCCTGAAGTAGTCCTCGTCATCGAGACCGCGATCGAGTTGAGATGTGGTCATGGATAGGGCATTGAAGGTACTGACCTCAGCTGCTGCCTCTCTTGAACTCTTCACAGAGATACTCATTGTTGCGTAGAAACTTCCTCCTGTAGGTAGGGAGCTGTTCCTCTTCTCTCTCTCTCTTCCTACTCTCCTTTCCTTATTCCCTCGCTTCTCCCCATATCGCTAGCCGTCAGAAGCAAGACAGAACGTCGTCTTATCGAAAAAACTTATCTCTCCTATCCTCAAGGGAAATCTCGAGCCGGGCGACAGGCGCACGGAGTTTCTTACTCTTTCTCGCTATAGAGTTGGGTTCAATAATGCACGGCGGGAAGAACCTGAGATCTTTCAGGACATAGGCAGTTAGGATGATAATAGGGACAGAATCGCGCTGCGAGCCCTCTTTGCTGGAGAAGTTCGTTATGGAATGATGAGCTTCGTCCACTTATTATGATGAATCACGGCATACGAGACTCTCGCATCAACCCGACGGATCTATATTCACTTCTTAACCCAATCTCGGCCCCATCTCGCGATCCTCTTCCCCAAAAGCAGACAAAGCCATTTCCACCACCACAAAAACAACGTCAAAGGGAAAATCAATCCGTGAGGCACTTTCAGAACGATATATCTATATCTATAATAATAGTCGGTGTAGCAAGCACATCAGTCAACCCAAAGCCTTTCGCGGCATTCGCGTCTTCGTTCGAGGCGTCATGGAGATGTAGTTGTCGAGCCCCTCGTTTTTCCAACACAACGCGATCATCAACGCGTGAACTGGACCAGAGAGTCAAAGTGAATCTAGGGTTCGGACGGCGTCCCGGAGGACAGACGGGGGATGGATCATGGCAAGGCACGTTGATGCTAGGATGCGGGCGGCACGCGGGACGAGTTTGCTTGCTTGCTTGCCTGGACTTGAGAGAGGGAGAGAGAGAGAGAGTGGACGTCTTCATATGTGCTCATATGTGCTCATAGGTGTTGTAGTATTTGTTGGAAGAAATATGAGGCAATGGGCAGGTGAAGCGGCGTGTTGACGGAGAGATATCGACGATGAGGAGGAGAGTGTGGAGGAATTGGACGGCTTTGTGGTCGATCAGATCCAGAGATACAAGGCAAGGGTAGAGGCCATAGGGCTGGGTGAAAGCTGCTGTCCAAAGGATGTGTGTATGGAAAGACACTGGTCTGGTTGGTGTGAAGTGATGATGATGTATGCGCTTACCTCTCTCACCTGTCTTGCATCTCAGTGCGAGAGCCTGTGGATATTGCATTCCGTGATCAAAATGCATCGAGCTAGACGGGAGATGCTAATTTGGAATGCTCAGCGTTATCCATGCTTTCTTGTTCACGCTCCGTGATAAGCTCGTTGGAAAACGTCTCGGTGATGCACTCCAGAGTCCAGACGAGGGACGTTAATACGATTACTGATCAGCCTGAATAGAGTTTCTCAAGCCCAGGAGTGGATTTCGGGACACTCACTCTCAAAGTCCCTGCGCCTCACTCTTGTGCTCTCGAATACGAATATGCGAGGCCCGGTTTCCCGTGAGGCTGCTTAGTCGTGGCACTCTCGCATGTGATGCGATCGGCAAGGAGGTTACTTGCTCATCTGCAGAAACGATTTGATGTTTATCTGTCGTCCCGAGCATGTCCACGCGAGCTTCGAGCGTCAACGTCCACATCGCATCGGGACCAGTCCAGGCCCACGCATAGAGTTTGGGGAGACCAACTTCCTTGTTGCATTCGCCATCTCATCGATAAAGCCGATGTAGGAACACGTTACGTCCGTCCGTACAGAGAGGGGCACCTCGGCGAGTAGAACGGGCTCGGAGGCAGCCGGATCTTCAGCGCGGTGGCCGCCGCTTCCGTCCACAGTCTGAGATTGATTCCCATTTCTACGTGGACGCCATCCCTGTGATCTTGCATTCGGCTGGTGTCACGTGTACGTCCTCGTTATCAGATCCCGCCGCTGGCTTTCCCGTTCAGGTATCGGAAGGAAGCCCTCAGCTTTGCAAGAGATTTTCTCGACGGGTTGGCCTTTCGTGCCGTGCCGTTCACATCGATGTCCTCTATTCTGAAATGGATTGTGACGTCATCTGCGTAGCTTACATGTAGCCACAATCAATGCATGTGTCGTTGCAGCTGTTCAGAAGGTCGTCAGAAGCAGAAGGCGCGTCCCATTGAAGGCCTACCTAGGGCGCTCGGCTGCTGGACACTCGATAACACAACACGTCTTGGTTCGGCCTACGCACTCCGCAACACTTCTGGTTCCCAATCCCAGAGAGCAATCAATGGCACCGACTGCCGACGAGGGGAATGGGGAAAGGCGTTGGCTTGTCTGAGAGGTACCAGTGCTGCTTGCTTGGTTCCGTTCACATCCAACAACCCAGCCCCGGTTCAACGGCCGGTGGCCAGCCAGGGACGTGGGAGTGCGAGTCAGCAAATCTGCACATCTTCCTGTCGCTGCACATCTGTCTCGAATCTGGACGGGAAGTTGTGGCTTACAGGTTCATGTGTGCTGATCCTCTCGGCCGGACTTGCAACAATCCATGATGGGATCATCAGGATCATCATGAGGGCCAGTCGCAATCACCACCGTCTTTTTTTGGGCGTACGCTGAACAATCGTACTCTTGGCAACTGATGCTTGTTGCTCCCTCTAATCGTCTTTGTACAGCGTGTTCGCAGCGACGCTACGCTCCAGGAAGTTTCAGAGCAACCAGTCGACCACCATGGCCTCCGAGTACCCAGCAAGCTGGAAACGCCGAGGACGACTTCCAGTATTCCACGCGCGCCTCCCGAATCAATCAGGTCATCATCATGCAGTCCGTTCGTACGTCGAGAGGATTATGCGGTGAATGTCTCGCATCGAGACTGCCAATGCTGTGAGTGAATCGGGAGACTTTCCACCTGCGACCAAGCTCTGGAGTTGCAGCACACTGTGTCATGTCTGATCTACCGAACCAATGCCCTGCATCCGACCAGCTCAACAGTTCGTCCAGGTCCCCAGAGCCCAACAGATTGGGTGATCCGAACGAGAACTGTGCTGGAGCTCGGCGCGGTGGCCAGACCTTTGTGTGCCAAAACTTGGTAGGAGGCGTTCTAAGGACAGTTCGCTATTTGGTTTGGCCCTCCCACGGAAAGATGCTCCGACTGTGCATGTAGCTTGCTGGCAACGGCCCATCCCGCGATGAGTATACGTGTTGCGGAATGGCAATTGCGGCTAACGGCCAACCCTTGTTCTCGCTGTTCTTTTTTGAGGATCGCAAGGTAGCTCTCCAGGTGTGTTGTGGCTGGCAGGTGATTCGGTGGAGGTCTCTGTTTGTCAAAAAACCAGAATCGGATTGGATGACGCTTCCAGAAACTTTCTGGGTGCATGTCCACCGTCCGCGAATCAAGTAATCTGCAGCTCGTCTCGTCAAGCTGCATGTCCATGCCGGCTCATGTAGAGCGATGGAGCCCATCAGGCACGAACGCAGCGGATCACCTCCCGCGGGCGCATTCTGCATTCTGCATTCTGCAGTCTGCAAGCTGCACGGTGTCGTCCTCCAAATCGACATTACGACTGGTCGCGAACTGTACCATTGGCAATGCAGTGTGATGGCTGCGTGCGCTCTCATCTCATCTGGCAGCTGGCTGCAGCGATCCCGTGTTTCGTACTCATCACAATCATAACAATCTGCATCGAAGGAGTTGCAGAGGGTCCCTGAGCCGCTGCCGAGCCGCGCAGCAGAGCGCATCAGAAACATGCCCCTCCAAACAAAGGAGGTCAACATAAGGAAAAGGCCGCTCTGCCGCTAACATTTTGGCCTCACATCGTTGGCTGCTGGATGTACAGAGAAAGGATCGCTTGGTACCACCACCGTCGTCCATCGTCGTCGGGAGGCACAGCCGCGCAGCAGCCAATCCGAGGCTCGCGTGCTCCCGCTGAAATATGCGTTGTACAACCGCGTAGGATGGCATCAACCATGGGACCGGTGAGGTCGCAGACTTGCATTTCCGACTGCTCTGCTGCGCTGCACGGTGAGCGGTGGCATTGTGGATGAACGCTCATGTGTCATGGGCACCTGTCATACAGGGCCTGACGGTGAAGGCTGGCCCAGAGCACGCACAACCGCACGAACTGTCGCCGTGTGGAGGGATGTTACAGAGACAGGCAGAGACAGGCAGAGACAGGCAGAGACAGACACGCTGGCCAGGCTAGGCGGGGCGGAGCGGAAGGCTGCTTCTGTCGCCCAAAGAGGGAAAGGGCGGGAAAAGATGCCCCGGTTTCCCACTCTCCTGTCTCACACAGTACAGGAATTGAGACCGGCGTAATCTCGATCCTTGGTGGGCGGGGAGAGTCCGGGAGTCGCAGCACAGTCATGCGACGGTCAAGGATAGCCGCGTGTCCCGATGCTCACACGGGTGCATCATGATATAATGTGGACTACTCGAGGGGAGGCAGTCGGCGGTGCGTGGGTGATGATAATGATGATGATGAGGGAGGAGTGCATCCACCGTGGCATTTCGGAAGAATGGGAGGGCTCCGGCCGGGATGTGCAGTATGGGCACATCACACATTGGGCAGGCGGGCGACGATGAGCAGGGTAGGGATGTGGGAGGGCAGTCGCAGCACGCAGCACTACACCCCGGCTGCTACCGCGTGGCCATTGGCTGAACCCTGAACCGCGGTGTGGGCGAGGAACCTGCACTCACTGATCAAACGGCTGCCGCTGCCACTGCCACTGCCACTGCCACTCCCACCTGCCACTCCCACCTGCCACTGCCACTGCCACTGCCACCCCTGGCGTGCCGCATGACGGAAGGAGCTGACCGCCAGTCATGTGTCGCAGTGCGGAGGAGGGCGCCGCTCGACCGGCGCGCGGGAGGTGTGCGCCCGCATGGATTTCGCTTGCTTGCTTGCTGTTGCTACAGATCGTGTGGAGATGTAGCTATGCACAGTGTATGCAGCGCAGAGATAACAGTGCAGTCAGTAGTGGTGAGGGTGTGAGTGCCTGCCTCGGCCTGCTGCGACTGGAGTGCTCGCCCGCGCGGACAGAGTTTTGCTGCTGTGCTGTGTGTGGTGTGTGTGTGTGTGTGTGTGCGTGTGCGTGTGTGTGTATGTGTGTGTGTGTGTGTGCGCTGTGGGTGGATGCTGCTCATCATCATCCCGTTGCAGCGCAGCAGTGCAGGGTCCCTTCCCTTCCCGCGCGGCGGAGCCTTACCCACTTTGGTTTGGTCTCTCTCGCGCCTCTCTCCCCTCGCACCCACCTTTCCACCTTCAGTATCGCTCCAGATCTCTCCCTCAGCCTCACCTCCTACTCCCACCCAGCGCGGGTTGTTTGCGTGCGCCAGCTGCTAGTGCCGTGTGAGTGAGTGAATGAATCCTCGCCGCCATCCCACCACCGCCACCACCACCACCATCACCGCCAGCGACACCGCGATCAAGCCGGTGAGCTTCTGAGCGCGCGGAAGAGGCGAGTGAGCGTGGAGGAGTCTTGCGACGCGCAGAGACGCCTCGCCACTTCGACTCTTGTCTCTGCTTTGCCCCATCCGCCGGCCAATCGCGGCTCATCGACCGAGAGCTTCGTTGTCGCGGGAGGGTGTCGCGTTGAGCTATACTCTCGTCACGGGAGGTTCTTGCTGCTGCTCTTCTTCCCGGCCGCTGCTGCTGCTGCTGCTGCGACGCCCACCGCCACGCCCGGCCAGGCATCATCCGTGACATACTGCGTCCCTCGCACGCTCGCACGCACGCACGCCCGCACGCAAGCTCTGCGAACAGAACGATTGCCGCTGCTACTACTGTACTCCGGCTGTACTGCTGAGGAGCTAGCGAATCTTGTGTCCAGCCCACGAGAGCGACCCGACGCAACGCGCTCCCACGACTCGCCGCGCTGCCAGGCGTGTGGCCACCAGCGCGCGACGCAACGCAAACGCGACCGCAACCACACCCACCCCCCGCGGCCCGCACAGCAGCACACTGCACTGCACTGCACTGCACACCTCTTGTTGTCATCACCACCGCGCTGCGCTGCTCTGCTCTGCTCTGCTCTGCGCCGCCGCCGCCGCCGCCGCCGCCACCGCTGCTGTTACTGCTGCTGCTGCTACTACTGCTCATTCCGCACGGACGCTCGGACGGCAGCGACCGCGCTCAACAACGTCGCAGCCCGCCATTACACGGGATTCAGCCGGCCGCCGTCGACCGCGTTGGCCACGCCGAGCGCAGGCTGGTAATTCGTCGGCCACCTTCCCTCTGCAGCTGTACGAGGGCCCGTGCGCGCGTTTTTTCACCCTCTCGAAACTTTAATCTCTTGCCTGTGCGGTGCCAGCCAAACAGAACCGACGCTGCAACCGAGACACACACTGCTACATCGCGCTCTCGCCCGCCCGCCCAGGCAGGACACCTGTTTTGCCCGAGCTGCCGCCAGCGCTCGAATTATATCATTCCAATTTCCAGAGATACGCGCGCCTGACCTGGCTCCCTGTCCCGCAACCGTCACCGCGGCCAGTGCGAGTGGTGGTTTTTTTCTTCCGCCGCCGCTGCTCACCTCGACTGTGTGCTCGGCTCGTGATTCGATCCAATCGATCCTACCCTACCACCACTCACAGCCGCAGCCCACTTTTCCCCACCTGTCCTCCCTGCAGGCTCGTGAAAGTCTGCGCCGCTTGGCTCCATCACCACTCCCGCTCCCGGCGACTAGCGAGGCGATCGTCTGTCCGGCAGAATTACCTCATCGCCCCTCCTGCCTGTACCGGCCATATTGGAGCGTCTGCTTCCTAGCTGCTTCCGCCCTTCGCGCGAGCCTTTCCTCCTCCGTCAAGCGCGCACTAACCTCCAAATCTTCGGTTCGGCCAAAACCAACTACGCTACCGGTACCATCTGGCTCCTGTTGCTTCCGCTCGGTCTTGTGTTGTTTGGAAACGGCGCGCTAGAAACATCCGTGGAGCTTCATCCAGCGACCATCCCCCCCCCCCCATCTGCATAACATCCGCTCGACGTGCCGAGGGAGCGCGCTACGCTTCCCTCTAAAACAACAGCGTTTCTCCGGCTCTCCTCGACGGGCACTTGTACTCGACGGCGTCCTGTGAGCGTACTTTGTTTGGCCCTGTCGGTGCTGCATCAGCGTACTCTCGTCTATCCTGAGTCCACGACACGCCACCACGCCCATCACAACACCATCTCCAGACGCGACCGACGACCGAACGCCTGCCACGAGACGCGATCCTTGCATCGCAACGCTTCCAGCACGCCCACCGTCCATAGTCAATGGATGGTAGACAGCCGGAATACCCGCAGTCAGGTTTGAGCTCTCCGTACGCGCCCTACACCGGCCACCAGTCTGAAGGGTCATCTGCAGATCAACCATCGGCTGTGCAATACCAGCAGAGCCAAGACTACAAGCCCTCCAACTTCTCGTCTTCGGCGACCCCCGACTCGAGCTACGGACTGCCTCAGTCGGCGCGCTCAGGAAGCTTCCCCGAGTACATCCAGCGCTCTTACGCGGACGGCCAGCAGCAGAGTCGCTACCCTGCAGGCGCGCAGAGCGGTATGGCGCAAACATCAAGTCCGTCTCCTTCCATGGCCGATGGGCCACCACGCAATGACCACGCCAGCAACGCAAAATCTGACCCAGATGTACCCATAGATCCCTCGATCGCTCAATCGAGCCCCCAGTACCCGCCGCAAAACTACTCGCCTTACCCGCCCCAACAACATGAGATGCACCAATACCAGGGCCAACCGATGACCTCGTACGGTCGCCCGGAATGGGCAGGCCAGTATCAGCAGCCCTTGGGCTACCACTCTCCCGCAACGACCGGGGGAGCTGCACCCAACATGGCCGCGCATGCGATTCCTAGACCACCTGCGGTGGGTACCTTCGCTGGTGCGCCTCCTGTAGTGTATCCTAACGTGACACAGGGCGGGCATCCGCTTTCCACAGTCTACTCGTTCGTGCCCATCCCGGGCGCGCAACAGCACAAGCGTCCGCGGAGGCGGTACGAAGAGATTGAGCGCATGTACAAGTGCGGGTGGAATGGATGCGAGAAGGCGTACGGAACGCTGAATCACCTGAACGCGCACGTGACGATGCAGTCGCACGGAACCAAGAGAACTCCGGAAGGTATGTCGCAATTATTTCTTCCTCCCCCTCATGCAGCAGTATCTCGAGGCAGCAAAACGCAGCGGTGGATTGATTTGGCGTTGTCTGCGTGATCGCGTGTTTCATGGTTTCACACCCGATGGTTTGGTAAACGCTCAATCGCGCGCGGGCGCTAAGCGCAAGGCTTATCCATGCTGGAAGCCTTAGTGCGAACTAGCCTGACCATTCACTTGGAATCGCCCTGCATGTGCTGACTAGTTCTTGCGATGTATAGAGTTCAAAGAAATTCGCAAAGAGTGGAAGGCGAAGAAGAAGGAGGAGGAGAACCAGCGCAAGGCGGAAGAAGAGCGACAACGCCAAGAAGCTGCGCGATCCGGTCAGGACACGTCTCAGGCGCAAGGACAACCCGGGCAATATCAGCAGCACATGATGCCACCTCAGATGGGCGGCCCTCAACTTCCTCCGATCGGCTACCAACCCGCCGCCGGGCAAGCACCTGGCCAGTACGCGCAGCCGCAGCAAGTGGACGGGGCGCAACAGTACGGCGGCAACAGTCAGATGTACGGCGGTCAAGGGTACCCACAGAGTCCATACGGTCAAGGTGGCATCGCATACCAGCAGCGTGTGTAAGCTCCTTACAACGGTCGCGTGCTGGGTATTGACGTTCATCTAGCCCATGATCAAGGCGCAAGCCAGCAATATCATCACCAACAGCAGTAGTATACGTCTCTCGACTGGAACCGACCTCTTGCGTGACGAGACTGTCGGACAGCAGCCATCGCACCAGGAGGACGGAGTCGGCGGAAAGGTGGTTCTCCTGCATCAGCGCGGCGCATTTGCATTACGGAGCGGAGCGGAGCGGAAAGCGATGCACACTCGACGGAGCCGGTGATTTGTTTGTTGCGACGGTGTACATTTGCGCGCGCGGGTGGCGGGTGCATGGACGAGGACGACTTTTACGGCTGGAGTCTTTGAGCATGCCTTTTTCTCTCTTAACGGCCGGTGATACCAAGCACCTCGGGAGTCGTGGGGGGGGCAGAGCTCTGAACATTTCGCGGGTTCTGTTTTGTTATTCCCCTTTTTTGTTGTGTGTGTGTGTGTGTGTGTGTGTCTGTGGTCTTTTTTTTTTACCGGGTCGTTCGATCTTTGGCGTTCTGCGGATGGGCAAGAGATTTTCCAATCTCGTTACAGATTGCATTTGAAAGCATCAGCATGCATTTTGCTGTCCTCTTCGTCGTGGGCGGTGGGGAAAGAAAGGCAGCAAGAAAGGGTTAGGAAGGGAAGGGCAAGGAAGGGGGGTTTTTTTTTTTGCGACATCATGCCTGTATTTGTAGAAAGGAACGGCATCATCAAACAAGAAAGCGAAGCGAAAGCGGAGAGACGGACGGACCACCAGCATAATATACATACATACTATCGCCAGCGGACTCTTTGATTTTTGCCCTCTACTAGTCTGATTCTTGTTTTGTTGTTGATTAGTTTAGCGTCGTCGACGACGACGACGACGACGACGACGACGACGACGACGACACGATGGCCCTGCCCAGTGCCCACACTACTACCGAGTTGGTATTGCGCCGCGGTGTGGTGGGTTGAAAGGTCTGTGCTTTCTGGCGCGTGATGAGGTTGATTGAAAAAGCTTCCATTGGGTCGGGATTTCAGCCGCGACCCAGGAGCCATGGACTGCAGCCGGTCTCGTACTATACGCCATGTGGTGTGAGGAAGGAAGGTAGGAAGGAAGGGGGGCGAGGGGCGAGGGGCGAGGGACTAATGCACACCATCTCCTAGCTGTTGGCGAGCGAGAGAGAGAGGGAAGGGATTATATTAAGTCGCAACGATAGTTAAGTAGTAGTGCTGACCAGACAGTTGGGACTTGGTCGCCGCAACCGGTGTGTTGTGCCGCAGCAGGATCATGATGATTGTGGATGTGGATTTTTTTCGCAAGCGAGGCGGAGTGTTGCGCGCGCGCGCAACAGGGCTAGGAATGTTTAGCCTGGCAGACGGTGCTGGAGGCGGAGCGCGGAGCGCGTATGAGTGTAGTGAGGGAGTGATGACGGACGGGGAGTTTCTTATTGATCCCTTTTGGCACGCTACTACGAAGGGTGGTCTCGGGTGTGTGTGTGCGAATATAGATATCTATACAGTATACATACATACATACATACATACATACATACATACATATGCATGGATTTCCATTTGAGATGGGGAGGGAGGTGAGGTCGTGCATCGCTCCTGCTTCGGCACCGGCACCTCGCAGCACCATCGCACCTGCCAGCCAGCCGGCTGCCGACATGGAACCCAACCTAACTGCCTTGTCGGTCCCGTCTTTCCTTATCCTTATCATGATGATGACACAGATGAGGTGACGGCAGGCAGCAGGCAGCAGGCAGCAGGCAGCAGCCAGCCAGCCAGCCAGCCAGCCAGCCAGCCAGCATCCCATCGCTCCATTGCACAGCAGCCAGGCACGCACGCACGCACGCACGCACGCACGCACGGCTCCTCCCTCCTCCCGTCCCCCTCGCAGCATCCCCGACGCAGTGGACTGAGCTAAGGTAGTGTGGTGTGGTAGGGTACATCTCTCCCATGTGCAGCACTTGGCCCGACTAATGCGAGTCACGGCATACAAATACCTTATTACAGTGCACGTTGTTGCCAACCCCATGCTTCCCGGATAGGCCTAGGGAACAGGTCTTGGCCGTCCGTGAGCGACTGCATATCTGATCCAGGTTTGAGATGGAACATCACTGCCGTCAGGTTTAGATTCTGGTATACAACACAGCCGTGGCGGCGGCGGCGCTCGACACCTAATGCTCGTCTCCTCGGAGGAGTGCGCAGTTCGATCGGTGCATTCGATCCGCACGATAACAAGAATTACACACGGGAAATGCTCGAGAGGTTGTTGAGTCTGGACGCCGACCCGACATGCATATACTCATGGCACTCTATCGGACGTCAATCTCGGCGCTTGGGCCCCCGTGCTTTGATGGACGACAGCGATTTACATTGCCTGACGCACACTCGCCACACAAGATGGAAGACGAAAATCATTGCGCTGCTGCCGAATTACAAGAGGTCCGATAGACCAACCCAGCCAAGTACCATTCTCGGAGTCCTGTTCACTCGATTTCCCATCTGTCGTTCGCATCCTTCCCTCACAAGACCGCCTGCTTCAATCGATTCCCCGCCGAGATGAAAATCGCAAACAACATGCCCATGCCAGACATATACGTCGCCCCTCTCATCTTCGCCTTCCACGTCGACTCCCCGGTGATGTACACCCAGTTATACACCACCCGGGAGACCAGGAACCCGATGGTGACGCTATTGAGGAAAGCAGGGTCGAGCTTCGCGGCGGAGCCCGCCACGACCGCAGCGGCGAAGGGGCCGAAGTTTTCGAATCCATTGGCCACGGCTGCTTCGGCGCGAGCGAGTCGGCCTTTGGTGGTCGCGTCGAGCTGCGCACTGTCTTGGATGGTCTGGGCGAATTCGCGGGGTTTGCGGCCGTCGAGGGATTTTTGGGTGTGTTTGTTGTAGGTTGTCGCGGCGTAGTAGCGCGGGTACATGATGATGGCCTGTATCGGGAGGGGAGGTGGTTAGTTGGTTTGTACAGAGAGGTTGTTGGATTTGGAGGTTTGGTTTACCCAGAAGACCGGGATTGTGTAGAGGGAGATGTTTTCCCGTCTGAAGTCCGGGATGCGCATTGCCATTGTTGTTTTTGTTGTTGTTTAGGGGTTGGGGTTTCTGAGAACGAGAGTTGCAGGACTGATCCTTGTGACGGAGTTGCCAGAACGAGAGAGGCAGCTGACGGTGCTCCCAAGTGATGCTCTTTGGTCGCGTTTTGCAGGTGAGATTCCTGTGATCTCCTTGCAGTAACAAAAAGATATATAGCTAGCAGCAGGCGTTCCCGGCTCCAATGTTGTCCCGCAGCTTGTCGACGTTCTCGGCGACGGGACAAAGTTCCTCCCACGACGTCGGGTCGCGCTTTCACCTTTTCGGGATCCCTGTCAACTCTATTCCAGAGCTAAAGTTCCTCGCGTGCATTGAGAAGCGCGTGCGGCACGCGTGCCACTTGGAGACATGTGAGAAGGGCATTTTCTGAATATTCCACCACTCTCCCTTGCAATACTACCATCATCCACATGGCAGACGACGGCTACACAGACACCCACCGCGCGTTCCTCCAAGCCCTGCTCTCCCGCCAGACCATCGACTACGAAACGGCAAAACCGCTCATCGCGTCGATCCAGACCGCCGCAACCCCCGATCGCCCTACCCTCCCCGGCGACATCACGTTCGAGACCTTTGAAGACTTCATCAACACCGTCAGCGACGCCGTCATCCCCTTCGACTACGAAATCCTCGGCGCCAAAGACCAGCACCATGGCGGCGAGGGCATCTGGGCGCTGGTGAACACGACGTCCGACGCCATGACGCAGATGGCGACGGTGCACGGCGCGGACGAGATTGCGTTTGTCAAGCGCGTGCTGGATTGTATGTTCGAGGAGAAGAACGATTCGGAGGCGGCGGAGGTGATGGCCGTCAAGGGGACGGAGGCTCTGAATTTGCGGAAAGCGGAGCGGGGGAGGGGGAGGGGGAGGAGAGGGTCGGGACCCACGCAGCAGCCGGATGGGAGTACGAATGGCAACGCGGCGGATATCACGATGCACCAGGCGGACCTCATGCTGCAGAGCATGGTCGCGGAGGGGTGGTTTGAGCTGAGCGAGAATGGGTATTACAGCCTCTCGCAGCGCGGGGTGCTGGAGTTGAAAGACTGGCTGGTGAAGACTTATGACGATGCTGATGATGAGGAAGAAGAAGAAGAAGAAGAAGAAGAAGGAGGAGGAGGTGATCCGGCGCACAAGAAGATCAAATCTTGCAGCGCGTGTCGGCAGATTATCACGGTGGGACAGAGGTGTCCGGATCTGGCTTGTCATGGGCGATTGCATGACCACTGCACTCAGCTCATGTGGCGTCAGCAGAGGGACAGGCGGGAATGTCCCGTGTGCAAGCTACCGTGGGAGAATGCTCCGCCCGTGGGCGAGAAGGCCGCGAGGGACGCAAGACGTGCACGTGGGCAGAATGGGAGGAGATCAACGAATGGACGCAAAAGTCATGCAGAGACCAATGGTGCTCATAGTGACGGTAGCGAGGACCTCTACAACGCGTGATGAGATGGTAGCTGGGATTTCTTCGATTGAGACAGCGAGGCGCTAAGGTGTAAATGGCATCAGGGCAACTAGGTGGCTCGATGGGATGCACGGTATAGGAAGCGACTTTTCGCGTTTGTGCACCGAAAGTTGTTCTTCGCAGGCGGGAGGCCTGGCAACCACTGAGACTCCAGCGATTCCACCAGCACATCATCAATGCAATTGACCGCGGGGATGGCTTCGATCAGGCAAGGGAAGACTGCGATCTTTGGACGAGAGAATCTTTGATTTGCCTTAGCTCAATACAACGAGCCGGACGCGAATGCTAAACCACCGTGCAATAGCTTCTCGCACACCGAGGTAGCAGCGTCTCCGTAAGCGCCCAAAGCCATGCTTGCAAACCAGTAAACCCACTCCTGCTCCCCGAGTCCGTCGCGTGCTTTTCGTCGTGAATATCTTTCCCCCGTCTATCTGTAAGACTTCTGGTATCGGGCACGGGCACCTGGACCGCCGAACTTCTTGGGCTCGCACCGGCGGTTGTCGGCAACGAGGAGTGTGCGGTCGTAGGCGACGAGGGCTTGCTTCAGCTGGTTCTTGCTGTGCTCGTCGACGTACTTCTGATAGTATGCGATCTGGGGTTCAGGTCAGTGGGCGTGTCCGCTGCTGTGTGAGATGCGCGATGGATTGCGCCCGCATGTGATAACGTACAATGCTCTTGGCGATGGCCTGGCGGATGGCGTAGACCTGCGAAGTGTGACCACCACCACGCACTCGGACGCGGATGTCGACGTCGGCTGCATCAAATCGGTCAGCACATGTTCTCCATGCCAGTAGCAATTCTCCGGCAGGTGCTCTTCTTTCTATTACTCGTTCTCTTCTCGCTCTGTCTTTGCGCTTCCCTTTTCGCTCCCATCTTCTTGATAGACCCACGCAGTTCTCCAATCCCGACACCCCATCCTCCATGCCTCCCAGAGTACCATTCCTCCATCTTCAAATGTAGTGAGACATACCAAACTTGTCAAGTCCGAGGATGAGGACAGGCTCGTAGACCTTGAAGCGCAGGATCTGAGGCTCGACGAGGGAGAGCGGCTTGCCGTTGACCTTGATCAAGCCCTTGCCCTGCTTGCAGTGGGCGACCGCGGTCGCGGTCTTCTTCTTGCCGAAGCACTGAACGCTCTGAACGGCCGCCATGTTGGGTCGGTGTCGACTCGTCGGTGGGCGTGGCGGGTTGGCGTCGTGGAAAATGTGCAGACTCGTGCTTGGTTCTTGAACAAGAGGTGTGGTCCAGCGCGATCCGCGACTTGATGCTTCTCGATTTTCCGTGGGCGGGCTTGGCGCTGCGGGAAAGGGCACGGGCCGTTGCAAATTTGGCCTGAGGCAGTCGAGTTCCTCTCCAGCACACCTCGTACGAAGTCTGTTCGCTCAACATTGGAACTTCGACGCGTGAAAGTATTTTGTCTCCGATGCAAAGAATCGAGGCAAGAAGCGTATAGACTTCAATCTCAGTACTCAGTCCGAGCCTGATAGACGCGAAGAGCGCATTCTCCAGGATGGAGACAAAAATATACGCCCTGGGATCGAACGGCCGCGGCCAACTCGGCATGGGACATCAAGAAGACACATCCACGCCGCAAGAAGTCAAGACGCATGCACCCATCAGATCCAGGATAAAAGGCATTGCCTGCGGCGGTAATCACACCATCGTGCTCTTCGAAGACGGCACAATCGCATCCACAGTACGCCCAACCTTCTGTCTGTCTAGAACGTAGGACTTCGACGCTGAGAACCAGCAGGGCGAGAACGACGACGGGAGATGCGTGAACTCGGCGTTAGGTCTTCAGATTACTCTCACAAATTTACCTGCAAGCAACAGGAGCGATAGTGGCTATACTGACGTAGCAGCAACCTGGAATGCCACGATTCTGACAAACGGCAAAGAAGTCTTTTCTTGCGGTTCTGGTAACTCTGGAGAGCTAGGTCTGGGACCGACGATTTCTACTGCAAAGCTTCAGAGCAAGATTGAAAACTTTCCTCCGAAAGGCACGACCGTCCGGAAGCTGGCATCATGCATGGGACATGTGGTTGCTGTGCTTTCAAACGGCGAGGTTTGGGGATGGGGAAAGGGACGTAAAGGGCAGTTGGGTGAACCACTGGAGAATCGCTCTACGCCGTCAAAGGTTGAAGCCATTCCATTCTCTGTGGTGAATGCTGTCTGCGGTAAAGATTTTACGTGCGTGTTCGGACATCCTTCAACAGGCGAGCTACTGGTTTTGGGTCCGTCAAGCAACGATCGGTTTGGGATTAAGGAGAACGCTCCCAGCGCAGTGCCTGAATGGAAGCAAGTGTGTGCGTCCTGGGGAAGCATCTACGTGCTCCTGGATTCGGGCCGAATCACAGCATGGGGAAGAGACGACCACGGACAGCTTCCTCCGCCCGACCTTCCTCTTTTGCGCACATTTGCCGCTGGCAGCGAACATTGCCTCTGCGTCACGGAAGCTGGCAAAGTATTAGCATGGGGATGGGGCGAACATGGTAACTGTGGTTCTCCTACCGAGTCTCATGGGGACGTCAAAGGCCGATGGAACATACTCGAGACACTCGATCGAACATATGCCGTTTTCTCCGGCTGTGCAACCTCGTTCATCTTGGCGAATGGTCCGGCAGAGTCGCAAGCTATCTCGAACACGAACGGTGTTTCAGGCTGATGGCAACAGCTGCGTCGGCTAGTCAAACATGCCGTGCAGCTGGGAAATAATTAGCCAGTACTTCGCGACCACGAATGGCAAAAGCCTCCGGCCACACCCTCACCTCAGAAAGACGCTGAGTAGGTTCGAGACCACTCTCTTGGCTTGGGTACCCATCACGTGTACCCCGGGCCTTCTTCGGTAGCTCGGGCCTCCTATTCACGTCCCGAATTGTCGGCCGCATGCTGGAACCCGGCTGGTTGTTCGGATTCCAGCCAAGCATCTCATCGTCTTCGTGATCGTAATTCGATTCTTCCCAGGCATGATCCTCATTGTCATCCTGTGGAACGAATAGACTGTCGGGGTCTGGATCGTGGTCGTCGTTCGATGCCGTCTGGGCGTGTTCTCTCAGGGAAAGGCGTTGCGTCTGGCTTCCGAGAGGTCTGGAAGCATGTGGTCGAGCAGGAGGCGGCATGCCAGAAACGGATCGAGTACTGCTCTGCGCGGGAGGGATAGAAGGCTGTCTGGAAGGTGTAGCCCTCGTGGAGATGAATTTCGGGTTTGGAGTGACCGAGGTTCCACGGTCACCTGTTGTCATAAGGGTGAACTCGCAATGGATGCCGAAGTTCTGGTAAGTGAACTGTAAAGGTCGGGTTGGCTGTGAGAAATACGCTGAGATGGGAGCGTGGAGTGTCTCGGAGTGGGTGACGATGGCTCTGAAGTCCTTGACACTGATCACAATGTGCATATTCTCCTGCATATGGAAGTCCTCGAAGTCTTCGGTATGGATGCCGATGGCGGTCTCCAGTGGCTGCTTGAGCACCTCTGGAGCAGGAATTAGCAAGAACCGCAGCAGAGTTCTCCAAGCATGTACCTTTCCCGTCTGAGATCTTCTCCGTGAAACTTGTCAATGTCACTTTCCCATCGTGCGCCACGAAGTCGAGCTGCTCGGTCTTTGGCCCAAAGTACTCCACGTACTCTCTCAGGACTCTGCTAGAGATCCGCCAACCCTGAGTCGCCGCGGTCTTGTCGAAAAGGGCATGCATGACCTCTGCTGCTTCGTAATTCAGGCGATACGTCTTGGTCACGCCATGCTTGGAGAGCATTTCCACAATGAGTCGGCATTCCGTCTTGTCAGGCTGTCCTTCAACGCTCACGTCGCATCGCTCAATGGCCGTCTCTCGTCCCCTCGCATCTGCCATACGGCCCTTGAACACGGACTGTAAGGCCTGGACGGTGGTCAGCAGATGGTACATGATCCTCCGCTGCAAAGCCTACCTTGTTGTAGAGCTGACAGGTAAAGCGGTCGCCGCCGCCCGCTTGGCTGGGGCCGTGAAAGTCATATTCGATGAAGAAGGCTCTGCTGTCGAGCGCATAGGAAGCGTAGGCAGTCCTGGAGAGATTCAATGCCGTAAGCGTGAGCTAGGCCAAAGTCAGCGGCGGAGACGCCAGGTGAAGTGAAGTCGACGCGACGCGCCTTCTCGCCACGAGCCTCCAACGAGACGGCCTCGCCGAATTTGGCCAAGCACGTGAGCAGCTCAGATATGCGGCCGGTGGCAGCAGGTGTGAGCGAAAAGCTCAGAATGGCCATTGCATTCTTGGAGGTGGATGCCTCCGAGGTCTGCTGTTTGGGTGGTGACTGGAGGTGGAAACATGAAGCTTGCCGGGCGTAATGTCCGTCCAGTCGCGTCGTCACCAAAACAGGCAGCTCAGACTCAGCGCGTCTCTCCGCCTCCAACCTTCAATCCCGTTCCCTACCTTACCTTCCTTCCCATCGCAAACATCAACATCACCATCCAATCAACATTCCAATCCGACATGGCTACGATGGGCATCCAGGCGCTGCCTGCAGATCTCTTCCATCTGATCTCCGCAGAGCTCTCCGAACGCCTCGACTTCCCGACGCTGTACAACTGCGTGGTCAGCAGTAAACAACTCGGCAACTCGGGAGCTATCAGTGCATTGTATCGGTGTGTTTGCATTTCACATACCGTTGCTCTGCCCCGTCGCTGATCGTCTTCTTGTTTGCAGCATCAGCCACCAAGCACCCGTCAAGGGAGGCGGAGAGGGACTCCCACTGGCCGAACAAGAATTGACAGTCCAACGGTGGTCCATCATGTGGCGCACAATAACGTTGTCCGCTCTGGGAAAGAGCATTTATCCCTACTGTCGGCACCTGCGATTCCTTGATCTGCGAGATCTAGGCGACTTGTTGGACGACGACAAGTTCCGAGGCAAGATCGTAAAGCACTTCTTCGCCGGCGAACTCGCAAAGTTCCATTTTGTTCAGCAGACACCAGGCAGGGGACGTGCCACTCGGCTAGACACCAAGAAGATCATTACGGCCATCGGGA
Source organism: Lecanosticta acicola (assembly GCA_963674455.1). NCBI lineage: Eukaryota > Fungi > Ascomycota > Dothideomycetes > Mycosphaerellales > Mycosphaerellaceae > Lecanosticta > Lecanosticta acicola. Next base: position 585,379 of record CAVMBE010000004.1, on the reverse strand, counting down.
ACGAGATCACGCAGCAAGCTCCTCTGCTGGAAGCACTTTCGGAACCGACCACTTCGAACGTCTTCTCGAGCGTACTGCTGGAGTGGGCGCCCCGGCTATCTCATTTGAGATCGCTTGATTTCTGGGACGGCAAGGCCCTCGCGGACGAGACACTGCGCAGCTCGCTGCATACCCATTGTCCTAACCTTGCCAGCCTCCGGATCTATTACTCTGCAAATGACGATGCGGATCATCAGCTGGCTGCTTTCATCAGCGGCATGAAAGATGATAGCCTCGTCCAGTTCGAAAACATCAGCAACTGTCGCGTTGGCGCAGAGACTTGCTTGGCTCTAAATAGTCACGGAAACAGCCTTCAGTCGTTGAAGCTGTGGGTGACAGATGAAGGAATCCAAGCGCTGTCCCTCCTAAAGGTACGTAAAGAGCATGCAGCACCTGGCAGTACTGACAAACGACAGGGGTGCACTTCTGTCGAAACGTTAGCGATAGCGTCTTCGCCCGCGTCTGTTGACCTGAAGGCCACGCAAAACGATGTGTATCTGGGGATCGTGGACTGGCTGAAGGATTGCAAGTCGCTTCAGGTACGTTGAAGGAACGCGAAAGCCAGGCAGTCCACGTCAAGACTTGTTCGTTGACCATGCGCAGGATATCAGCTTTACAAACTTTGTCTCCGCGCCAGATCTTCTCCTTCCGGTCCTTTTGAACCAAGCTACTACACTTCAGAAGCTACAGATCAATGCCAGCAATGATGACGCAATGTACGTGGTGAAGGATCATCACGACTTTCATCAGGCTCTGAGCCAACAACCAAGCCTCCGGAGTCTATTACTTCGTGCGGATCCAGAGCCCGCGACGAGAGACGATGTCGACACTCTCATGGACGCCTTTTGCTCGCTCAAAGAGCTCCGGGAGTTGCGACTAACTCGTATATCGGATTACTTGAGGGATGAACACATCATCACTTTGGCCCAGCGACTGAGCAATCTCGAGGACCTCTACGTCGGTGGCTTCGGCATTTCAGACTCGATCTTCCCACAGTTGACGAAGTTGAGTAACCTCAGGGTGGTGACCTTCAGCGGCCTCACCAGCTTCACGGCAGCCGGCATACTCGACTTTGTGAATTCCCTAGGAGAAGGCAACTATGGCTTGGCCCTGTCCATCGACAATGCCGACCCAGAAACCGCAATCTCCCAGGAAAGCCAGGACCTGATCAGGGAGGTGATGATGAAGAGCATTGATGGCAGGTTCGACTATCAATTGCTGCGAGGTTTGTCTTTGCGAATCAGCTCGTGATTGGAGAAACCAGCTGACACGTTGCAGACCCCAACGTGCCCGAGTTCAATGATTCGGACGAAGATTCCGATTGAGGTGTAAGCACTCTCATGCTGGTTTGTGCTTTTCGTCAGCTGCAGTAGAGAGCTTTGACGACACTGAAGCTGTTATTTGGCAAAATTCTCCACGCCTTGTGTATCAGGCTCTTGCGCGTGGAAGCTTGCCTCTTCATAGTCCAGTGATCGTCGCACTCGGACTTCATCGAGTGTCTCGTCTCAGGTTGAGCAACGGCTGCGACGCTCCCCTTCTGTGTGACAGTCGGTCAAAGAAACTTTGGGATGGCGCCGGCTCTGTCCGCCGCTACATCTAACCTTGTAACTCTATCATCGCAGGGGCATCACCACCATCTCCCACAGCAATGAAACGAGTTCTCGTGGTCGCAGGGTCGGATAGCTCCGGCGGAGCGTAAGTACAGATCTCGAGGTACGCTGCATGGTCAGCGAAGAAGCTAATGCACCTCGTCCAGCGGCCTGGAAGCCGATCAGAAAGTCTGCGCGGCGCATGGCTGCTATGCCATGACCGCGACAGCTGCCCTTACAGCTCAGAATACGCAGGGCGTCTATGGCATCCACGAGACTCCCTCGAATTTTGTGCAGAAACAGATTGATGCCTGCATTGAAGACATTGGCGTCGATGTGCTCAAGACAGGTAAGCTAGTTTGACGGAAAGCAAGCAGCAGCCTCCGGCAGGGAATTATATTGACATGCAGAAGGCATGCTCGCTTCGGCGCAGACCGTGTCTGTTGTCGCCAATGCCATTCGCAAGCACAACGTTCGCATCTCTGTGGTAGATCCGGTATGCAGGTCTCTAAGTAGACATCTCCGAACGCCAACCAGAAGCTGATTTAGCCAAGGTTATGGTCGCGACCAGTGGCGCACAGCTACTGCCAGAGAAGGCTATCAAGGTCCTAGTCGAAGAACTGCTCCCGGTCGCAACGATCGTCACGCCCAACATCCCGGAAGCCAATCTGATGCTCAGAAAAGCCGGCAAGAAACCAGTTGAAATTCACGACCTGGATGGCGTCAAGGAACTCGCAGCGGAAATTCACAAGCTCGGACCTAGATACGTGCTCCTCAAGGGAGGCCACGTGCCTCTTACGCCATCTTATGGTGTTGCTCGTAGCGAGGAAGAGAAGAAGATTGTAGCCAATGTTCTCTTCGGAGGCGAGTCTGTTGATGTGATTGAGTTTCCATACCAGAAGACGGCGAACACCCACGGAACCGGATGCTCGCTTGCCTCAGCCCTTGCATGCAATCTCGCGCTTGGACTTGATTTGGTCCAATCCGTTATTGCGGCTTCTCGATATGTTGATGCTGGCATCAGGACTGCGGTGAAGCTCGGCTTGGGCTCTGGACCCATCAACCACTTCCATTCGCTTCAAGTACAGCCTTTCCCACCCGGCGGCTTCATCGACTATCTTTTGGATCGCTATGATGTACAGCCCGCCTGGTACGAATACACCCACCACGAGTTTGTGGAGCGCATGGGAGACGGCACTCTTGCGCCGGAAGCCTTCCAGTACTATATGATCCAGGACTACCTCTACCTTACTCACTTTGCACGCGCTAACGCACTAGCTGGCTACAAGGCAAAGCATATTGACGACATCGCTGGGGCAGCGTCCATCGTATTACATATCCACCGGGAGATGGAGCTGCACCTCAAGGAATGCAGCGAGTTCGGCCTCACGCAGGGCATGATGGACAGGTATGAAGAGTCGCAAGCCTGCACCGCCTACAGTCGGTACGTTCTCGATATCGGCCAGAGTGAAGATTGGCTCGCGCTGCAAATCGCTCTCTTGCCTTGCTTGCTAGGGTATGGCATGATTGCGAGACGCTTGAAGGCACTGCAGAAGACGAACCCGCCCAAGACGCCCAACAGATACGCCACTTGGATCAACAACTATGTAGCGAGCGACTATACGGAAGCTGTGAAGAAGGGTTGTGCTCTGGTGGAGAAGCACGCCTTCAAGCAGAGTCCGAGCCGTATCGAAGACCTCGTGAAGATCTTCGTTCACGCCACGAAGGTAAGCTTCCCATCTACGATTGATCTAATGAGCCTTCCTAATGTGATCTTCAGATGGAAAGCGGATTCTGGAACATGGCACATGCGCCAGAGAGACGATCCACTAGCACCAAAACCATCAGCACCGTCAGCAGAAACGGGAATACCAGTAGGAATGACCACAACGAAGGCGAGGTCGCCAGGGCGTCGTAGGACTTGGGGAGAGTGTACACTTTTGTCCGATTCGGATGGCTCAGCCATTCATTTGAGCCGGTATTGACCTCTATTAGGGCCCTCTTTGCGATTGTATCATCATGACCCGCGTGATCCTCACCTTGATATGGAAAGCAATTCAAGACTCCTGCTGTTCGCCATATTCGGGCATTGCAAGAGCTCAGCCTTTCCTACTCCCTGCACATGGACATGAACGCCTGTTGAACTCCGTACTTCTCGTGAATGCATCGGTGATGACGCTTATGTCGTGACAATCCGAGCAGTTTGGTGGCCTCCTTTACATGACCGTACAGCAGCTGTTCTGCTTCTTCGCCTGGGTATAGAACATCTTCGATTGGGCGGAGAGACCGTCTGATTTGGCGACAAGGGAGTCGATCTTCTCGCCGCGCTCCAGTACGGATTCGATGGTCTTGTGGAGGACGATCTTGGTCTCATCGAGCTCTTTTTGGATCTGTGGAGAGTCCGCCACGTCAGCCACCCATATACTCCATATACTGCTTTGGCATTGTTCGCCCCTCCTACCTTCATGATACTGTCCGCCGCCTGCGGATCCTGGTACTTCTGAATGTACTCTTTCAATTGCGGGAAGGGTAATTCATTGTTGCTATTCGCCCACGCACTCCTCGGGTACTTGCTCAAGAACTCGTCCAGAATCTTGCTGAGGAGTTGATGCGCTACGAGGGCAGGGTATTCGTGGTCGCTGATGATGATGCCGGCACAGCCTTCGCTGCGGGCGTAGGCGTGGAAGGTGTAGGATTGCTCTTCGACGTCTTGTCGTTGGCCGGGACGGGTGCGCTCGGCGACGGTCTTGCTGAAGAGGGACATGAATTCGCCGACGGAGCCGCGGGTGAAGCGCGAGTAGGAGGAGAGGTCGCGCTCGGCGCAGAGCTCGACGGCGGGTTGCTCCTCGTTCTTTAGGATCTGTTGGAGAGTGTTAGACCATATGGCGGTGGGGGCGGGGCGATGGTGGAATGGGAGGGCGTACGCCGATGTAGAGGAGCTTCATGGTTGCGGTATTGTCGGGAGTTGAAGGAATCGGTGGGTTGAGAAGAGAAAGGTCGCACAGGTACGTGTGGTGTCGGACAATTATGTTGCCTTGCGCGTGCCTTTATTGGGAGATGTAGTAGTGGTGCTGGTTCCTTTGGAATGGCGGGGCACGTGCGCTTGTTCCAAGCATGCAGCTGTACAGACTCATCATTTCCCTCGACTTGGCCAGATCGCAGACACCACGCTCCACCATGGCGCCCATCACCACACACTCGACCGAAGAGACGCATGCAGCGCTGCTCGATACGCTGGACATGCACAAGATCCACAAGCCGTTCCGCAACCCCAACTGGAAGCCGCCGCAACGACGCAACAAGAATCTCAAACAGATACTGTCGGAAGCCCAGCGCGCCCAGCAGAGCCTCCTCAACACTCAGCAGAACTCGGGCGCGAGTACGCCGCAGCCTGCGACCGAAGGCACCAATCCTCCTTCCCTCAACCCGAACCCAGAGAAAGCAAGTCAGGACTTGGGACGATTAGTACTGGAGAAGAACGCGAAGCAAAGCAACGGCATCGCAACGCCCAATCCTGCTGCGGCATCATCAGGCATCGGGCCCAGCGTCACGTATACCAGCATTTCTGCTGCACCGAGTCTGAAGCCCAAGAAGAAGTACTGCGATATCACCGGTCTGCCAGCCAAGTACAAGGATCCAAAATCAGGGCTGTACTACTACAACGCGGAGATCTATGTTGTGGTGAAGAACCTGAGCACGACGCAAGTGCAGGAGTATCTTGCCACTCGAGGAGCGAATACTGTATTGAAGTGAAGGTGTTGCTTATTATTACGGAGTACATCCTACGAAAGCCCTCGGATGCAATGCGGCTTCTGGACACTACCTTCTGCCATTCCGTGGTCAATGCCGTCGGTTGCGATAAAAATTCGGCTCTGCTCGATGGCTAATCTCGGATCAGCTGACTGTAAGCCTCACGGAGTCACGGTACGGAAATAAAATTAGCGCGTGCATTGTTGAGAAGTTGGCTCGTGGCCATATCACGTGCCAATGAAACATCGGCAGCAGTTCGTGGATGAACAGTGGGCCTGTGAAAGATTTGTTCGCACTTTCTCAATCTCGCCGTGGCTTCGACAATGCGTGCCAGGCAAGAGAGTCCGAGCATTGTTGGGTGCGAGCTATTACCTGACCGTCCGAACACGGACCGGAGCTAGAAAGCAGGCTCTTTCCAAACAAGCCGGGAAAAGGGTCCTTCCGACCCACCACGACCAAACCTACCAGTCGTCTGCCTGATTGCACATCATGGAAGGAAAGCGCCCCATTATAAGCCTGCCTTCACGATGCCACATTAGCCTCGGTCTTCGATCATTGTCCGTACACCACCGATCTCACCAACTTTATCGATCTCCGTGCATCCTTCGATCCTCATAGGCCTATCATACCTCGTATTGCCTTGATTCCTACCAATCAACTGGGGATGAGCTATTCAAGATGAACGAAACAGAACCACAGTCGTCCGCAGTCTCGCGCGTTTTCGGCACTACCGAACTTCTGGAAAATATCCTATTACAGCTAGGCGAGAGCAACAAATCGGCATGGAGAGACCTCTTCGTCGTCCAGAGAGTCAGCCGGCGGTTTCAAGCAGTGATATACGCATCTCCCTCTCTCCGTCGAACCATGTTTCTGGAACCTCCTAACAGACCGCTCGACAGCGCAGAAGTGGCTCATTTCTTCGAAAGCTATCGGGCTTTCTTTACCGCAATCCAGAGCGTGCTCTTTCCCTTCTGGTGCCATCTACGACACGCGAGCTCCGACAATGCGGAAGCCTTTGTGCTCGCGCTGAACATCTCGCTGTTCTGGCAGGAAGAGAGCCCCGGCTGCTTGGTAGGCAGAGGACCCGGTGGATTTGATGGGAGTAAGGCCATCGAACAACACGACTCTTGGCGAAAGCTCTTTGTGCCGTACCATCCTGGCCAGCAGGTCGAATTGCATTGCTGCGGCTATCCTGTGCAGGATAGCATCACTGAAGGAATCACACTGGGGGAGCTGGCAGATAAGGCGATGAGAGCAGGATCCGGGCATCTGGATGGACTGCAGCCTGTGAGGTACTTCGGATAGGGATAGTCGGGCATCTCGTGTACTGTTGGCCGTCGCGGAGGCTGACTTGTATGAACGCTGCGAATATTTGGCTACCTAGCGACTCCTTGCTCCCTCATGACCCGTCATGATCTTCGATGCGATTGGGAGGCCAGCTCGTCTTGATATCTACTTCCGGGTGCACACATGCGTGAACATAAACTGAAGGATAGAAGTTACGGAAGGAGCGCCTCAAGGCCTCGACAAGAAAGACTCGCAAGGCCTAATGAAGTTGCTGACCGTAAGAGGGCAGAGAAAGGTGCCGCTATTGAGTTCTTGGCGGACGTGAGAACGAAAATGGATCTGAAAGACAAAAGCCGTGAAAGAAGACGTGCAGCAGGATGGAACGCTCTGGAGATTATGGTCTGCCTGCCAAGTCTCCTTGCATTTGCACTTTTCTCCGCCAAAGGTTTCCCCGGCCACCACTCTCCAAACTCCGTAACACAACATGCACCCACCACACTTCCTGGACGAGAAAGAGTGGCCGGCTCTACCGATTCAGGCCACTGGTCAACCGAGTGCGGCGCTGCCGTGAACGGTACTGGACTTCGGATCACGCAAGTTGGTATCGAAGGGTCTTTTGGGAATGTTTTCAAGACGTACTGGAATATCGACAGTAGAGTCGCTCTCGGTGAACATTACCAGCAGTGGGGCTGTTGCGTTGAGCAGAGAGGACATGGATTGGCGAATGCCTTGAGCGTGCGGAATGGAATGGCAGCATACTCTCGGAGCCGGACAGCATCAGTTGAGCTTGGGGCGAGAAGCGCACATTTTGGTGCGATGAGCGGCGTCGAAAGAGAAGCGGTACTACCTACGATGTTTGATTTCCAGGCCTCAGGGCTGCCAGGGACAGAATGTACAGCGAATGCACCTTTGCCGCACGCAGTAAGCTGTCAGGTAGACTTCACTTGCTCGTCGTACAGTTCATAGCGACAGATAGGCTCGCCCAAACCAGAGCCTCGCTCGAGATCCTCCTTCCTCACGACTCCTTGCATATACTTGCATAGGCTTGCATTTGTGTATGCATGAATTCGAAATGACATTCTGGAATATGAGCGCGGGACTTTCTGCTTTTTGGTCGTGCTTGGTCCGTGCATAGAGTCAAAGCTTTGTCGCGACCAACCTCCGCACAGCGACTTGAACCCAACCTTCCCTTTGATGATTCGCGTTCAGTATTTGTATCTCGCCAACCCTACCATAGTCACCTTGCTGTGCCTCGAAGGGTAATTGAGCTTCCTGCTAGACTCCCAAGCCAGCAGTTGGCCAACAGAGAGCTCTGTTCTCTTGAATGAGACTATTCCACCAAAGGGGCACGCAACGACCATCGCAAATATCGGCACCGCTGGCAGATAGCCGTTTGGCGTGGCTCAGGGATGTTCGGTCTTCGCTCACCACAAAGAATGTCAAAGATGAGACACTACTGGGAACTCTTAAGAAATCATTTTTCGATTGAGCATTACAAGCACCGGCCTTCCACAAGTCAACCGCGATCGGCGCCGGCGCAGAGCTATCCAATCTATCCACCGCCAGAACCAGAGCATATCATCGCCAACCGCGACGAATCTCGAGCGACCGCGATTAAACCACGCCGTTTCGCGGCGCCCCATGGAGAATTTGAAGACAAGCCGCTGTACGCAATGTATCGGCTTTACGAATGGCTCCTTTTAGATGAGGTAACAGGTTACCGAAACGACTTGGAAATATTTTGGCGTCATAAAGACTGGCGCGTTGAGGATGTCCCAGATCCCGTGGACGAGAGTCCTTCAAGATACGCCTTTCTTGCCGGCGTGGCTCACCTCTTGGTCTCTTCATTCAACCGGAAAATATCCTATGGCGCTTCGCGCAGTGCACCTGCGATCATGACCGACGATTATATTGATGCCTTGCAAGCGGTACCGCAATCCGAAAGGCCATGGGAAAGGCCTCCTTCCTGGGCAGAGAGGGTCGCACCTCTCACTGAAACTCTGTTCATACCCACACACGAAAACGAAACTCTGAGCGGAATGGATGACCCTAGAGCTGACGAATTTTTCAAATCCAAGAACATCATTCTGTGGACACCACACATACACTTTACATGACGACCAAAATGACCACAGATGCTACTTTACAAAACAGATTGCGAGATCAACGCCAATTCACAACTCCGGACACAGACACGAGAAGACATTACGTCCTGATACCATCTCGTCTGTGACGGGTGCGATACCTTTCATTAACACGTCGCAGCACCGGATCCGCGATCATTGGCTGGCGATATCTAGCGCAGAGGTCCTGGATCATCCTTGCAGTGGCGACTTCATTGCCCATGCGCCTATTCCATTCGGCCAGATAGGCTACGGCGTCGTCGAGATCATATGGGCGCTCATACTGGCTTCCTAGGCGTTGAGACTTCGAAATAAAGGAGTAGCTCCATGGCGCAGCAACCACCGTTAAGCCTGGCTCTTTGAAGACAACCATGTCCTGCTCGAGTTGCACGGTCTGTGATGTATCGCCTAGCATCCGGAGCCATGTGCAGCGGCTCTCGTTGTTCAGCCAGGCTCCTCCAAGGGGCACTGAACTCATCCGTTCAGCGTACTGCATGGCTTCGTCGATCATTTGGAGTTGGCGTTGGTTGAGATGCGCTCCAAAGAAGTCGACATCATGCGTGGTCTGTCTGCTGCGCAAGTACATGGTGTTGATTGCTCCACCTACGGTGACAAGGGTCAGGTTCTGGCGTCGTTCATTGAGATACTGAGCCGTGTATTGCAGCGCGCGGTGGATGTTTTGTCGGGTCAATTCTTGGTCGACCACCTGCAGTTCGGCGCCTTCAGCATCTTTTTGCCTTCGAGGTACATGCAAAGTGATGTCTTGCGGTCGACCGATCTGTACTGGACGAGCTTGTTGTGCTGACGGTTCCGAGTTGGAGGATGAGCAACCCATGGCCGTCCTTGGAGTCGTGATACAAAGAGGAAATAGAAAGATCGAGAGAGCGCTCCAGTGGGAGTGCTTCAAAGAGACAGTCTATTGGGGTGCCTGAGATGCCTGTCTGGCGTCTCGAGGGATCTTCATGAGGACCTTTATGTGCTCGATAGTCTCCTTGCGCGCCTCGGGATGCACCAGCCAGATCGATGCCAGCGGCTAGCGAGACGCCGAATTCAATGTCACTGACATCTTTGACGCTCTTGACCCATTTAGCAAGGCTAATTTTGGACCTTTGGGCCGTCTTCTTCTTGTCATCGACGTGAGAGGCAATGAGGCACCGCAGGGCGCGTATGCAGTACCTGGGTACAACTTGCCTCTTTGCCTAGGCCGCTTGTCTACAGCGGTAATAATAGCTCTACATTCGTCCTAGATAAGATGAGGAAAAGGGAGCAAGCATTTCGCACTATTACAAGTGTTCCAGCCTCTTCATGTGTATGGCTCAGCGATACCACGACTTTTGTCCCTCCCTGTCAAGATTGTCTCTCTATCCCTCTCCTGCCATAGTCAACAACATTGCATTGTCAACTGCCCATGTCAAAGCTCTCAGAATCTCATCAAGTAGTGCTTCCAAGGAGAAGACTACGTCGTTTGGCGAGCAGGATCGTCGGTCTTGCACCTCCCATAAAACCTTCGGAGACGTCACAACATCCTATCCGGGTTGTCTGCATCTCTGATACTCACAACAGCCAGCCGGACCTTCCTCCAGGAGACCTTCTACTTCATGCAGGCGACCTCACCGAATGGGGTTCATTCGCAGAAATCCAGGCCCAGTTATCGTGGCTTTCGGCACAGCCGCACACGCACAAGCTCATCATCGCGGGCAATCACGACGTGCTCTTTGACTCGGCGTTCCTGGAGTCGGAGAAGGAGCGATTTCCCGTGAAAGACGGCCAGACTAGAGCAGATCTGGACTTTGGTTCTGTGACATATCTACAAGATGAGGCAAAAGCCCTGCAGTTTCCGGCACTAGGCCGTTCATGCACGATATACGGCTCTCCATGGACACCAAAATATGTCAAGTCAGCTTTTCAGTATTCTCGGGAGGACGATATCTGGTCTGAGAAGATACCTAACGACGTCGACATCGTTCTCACCCATGGTCCTCCGCATGGGCATCTGGATGGTAGCCGTCGCTCTGGATGCCACTATCTTGCGAAAGCGATCACAGAGCGACGTCCAAGCCTCGTGGTCTTTGGGCACATCCACGTGGGCCACGGAAAGGAAATCGTCAGATTCGATTCTCTCAGAAATATCTACGAAGATGTCGAGCGCGACTGGAGCGGCTGGGAAATGATCCCCATCATGATCATGCTTCTGCTCTGGGCAAGACAGTCCACTGCCGTGACCAAGATTCTGAGTATCAGAAGGCCCGAGCGTCTCACCCAGCTCATCAACGCTGCTATCGTCGGAGAGGGAAATCGACCTTGCAATGAGGCCATGGTCGTCAACATCTGAGCTTGCTTGAGGGCTATTCAGTACGCCTTGCTCTGCATGAACCTAGAATTCCTATGTCGCTGGTAGAGTTCACGAAGCCGCCCCATTCCCAATTTCGTGGTGCACACTATCTCCGTATTAGGGAGCAGGTAAAGTCTATCCTTGAGGCTGGAAATCCATATGGCGCCAACGTGCGCCTCAGGGACGCATAGCAGAAACACTCGAGTGCTGAGATGGCAGTTGAAGGTCAACAGAGAGCACACATCATTCAGTCGCACCATGCCGCGCGATTCATTGCAAGTACGTATCGGCTTATCCGGTCATCTGGCCAAAGAAATTCACGGCTGGTAAGCAAGTTCCGCAGCGCTGCCGTCAACGAAAAGGTCATGGGAGTGTGCCCCGATGCTCTATAAAAGAGATCTGCTGTCGCACTCTCAACCTGGTCTGTCAAATTCTCCTTACTCAAGCTACATACCAGAAGACTCCACCCAGTTGTATACGCCCCTCAGTCACCATGCGCTTCACCACTGCTTTGATCGCCGCTGTCGGTGCTGACCTAGCTGCTGCCACGACCTCAGCACACCAGAAGGTGCGTACTGCTAGAATCCCAACGAAGAAGAGACTCATCGCTTCTCGTCATCCAAAGACTTGAGCAGAATCACCCAACGCCAGATACCGGTCGTTATTGCGATCATGTCGATTCTTTCATTGCTAACATACTTCAGGCTACTTCTACAATCTCGACAGCCACTAACGCTGGTATCGATGCCCGCGGCCTCATCCATCATCAACACACCCACACCCACACGCCTCGCGCGTTGGCCAATGTGGAAGTACATGTTACCGAAGACGACGTGACGGAAGCTTTCAACGCCGACAAGCCTGACAAGGCCAAGGAATTCGATGCTGCGGATAAATGGGTCACCGTGACCAAGACCGCTGGAGTTGAGGAGAGGGGCAGTGACTGGTCAACCAACAACGGCATTTGGCACCCTCCAAAGACTACCACCACGGCGACGCCTCTTCCGAGCTCGACTCGCACGAAGATCCCCTTCCATTCTCAGCCCGCGTTCCGCTCCGCGTGGAGTGAGCATCACCGCACCTGGGACCCCGTGTATATGACTACCAGCACGGAAGCCGCTGATGCGAGCGAGACCATCTAGCGTCATTGAAAGAAGGTCGTGCTGCTTGATTTTGGAGAATAATACCTTGGTGACAGGGCGGGCGCAGTGTCGAGACGAACATATTCAGGAGACAGACTAGATCGATCTATAATGATTGGATAATTTTGTGATTCTTTTTGGCAACTCCACATTTTCCAACGCCTGAACTCCGCGCTTAAGAGGTATCATCGCAGTCATCAGAAGTCCTGTCGCCATCGGCTTTCTATCTGTTCTGCTTGATGATGTCGCGCTCCGCCGGGTTATAGCTACTGGATGTTAGATGCGAAATCATGCGAGAGTCAGGGCTGTCGTCGCGTGCACATACCGGAGCAGCTTCTCGATTAAGTCGACGTGCGTGAGCATCATGCGTCGGCAACAGTATCGGTTGAGGCCGAGCTGGTCCATTGCGTCTCTGTGTATCCAAATTTGTCAGCCGGCTGTTCAATGTCCAACGGTGTGAGTTCTGCTCTGCTGATCGTTTGTGGCTGCGACGTCTTTTCCAACGCCTGAGATCCTGTGTTCCTAGAATTCCCAGTGGCATCTAGATTTGCGGCGACCCGAACGGCGCGCTACCACAGGTAGAGCACCCGCCTAGATGTCCTTCCATGCACACAGTCGCCTTATATTGCCTTCGTCTGGCGACCTTCCCTTCTCTTATCCAACCTCAAGCAGTGTATCTGAACGTACCCATCCGACGTCGTCTCCCCATTCTCATTGACCGTTCCGATGAGTTCGATGTACTTTTCGTAGAGATCTGCAATGACCTATTCGCATGTGATTGTCAGGCGCGTCGTTCCTCCAACATTTGTCGCACAGCGGACATACCTTGCCGCAGGAGAAGCAGCGGATCGGGATGATCATGTTTGCGACTCTCAAACGTGGTTGTCGGTGGCAGGAGAAGGAAAAAGGTTGTCGCGTCCGGAAGAGTAGTGTGTCGTCGTCTTTGAGATCTCTCAAAGAAATGCAGATGCAGGGTTCACCGTTGGCGCTGCTTTTCGGCACGCGGCTGATCTCCGGGGCGTGAGAACTCGAAAAAGTTCGGAGTGAAGCTTCGATTCCGCCTCGCACACGACCTTTTCCGTCTGTTCGATTCCATTGCTAGACAACTTCAGCGAAGATCTGGGCGACGCAGTGTTCCAAAATGACGAGGGAGAATGATAGAAAGCGGAAGCTAGAGCAGGACCAGGCGGGTCAGATTGCGACTCCCAAGCGACTGAAGCCTTCCACAGGCGGCGACTCTGCGCGGAAAGATGAAGCAAGTTCGAGTACACCGTCAGGCAAGCCGCAGAAGCAAGGTGTGAAGAATGCTCCCAGTGAAGGAGCCGCTGGAGTAGTGACTCCTACATCTGGTGGAAAGTCGAAGAAGGGTAAAAAAAGGCACTCGAACCATAGTGGGACGCACGCTGAGACGGAGGAGACACCAACATCGAAACTCGCACAGCCGAACGCAAAGGATAACAATGATGCTGAAGCAGCTCTCGGCACGGCCAAGAGATCGAAGAGGAGCAGGAGGAAGTCCAGAGAGACAGGTGAACTGGCTTTGGTCAAGTTCGGTGATGAACCCACACGAGAAGGCGCCTCTCACTCTGCTGAGCAAAGCATCACGTCTCTCGCGAAGCAGCAGCGACGAGAAGAGAAGAGAGCAAAACGAAGAGCTGGGAAGGAAGTCAAACTTGGTGTGAGAGAAGACGAAACGTTGACGACACCTAACAAGCATGGCTGGTACCTGTCGGCTCCCTCTGCAGGCCGCTATCTTGACCACGACCCGATCTACGTTCAGGATGAGCATGGCGACGAATGCTTGATTGCAGCAACAGCTCGCGAAATCCAGCTGCTGTCTCTAGAGACATCTTTGGTCATTCGCTCACACGTCGTACCAAATGGGAGAAGCATTGCATGCTATTGTTTGAGCAATAGCGACTCCCAATCTGTAGAGTTTGCATACGACAATGGAGCCAAGGTGCGGTGGAACTGGGTCACTTCTGAGATGGTAAAGGGTACCTTCCCGGGACAGGAGGTCGTAATCGCGATGACTACAGCAACGCTGGCGAACGGCAATCATGAGCTCTTCTACATCACCGAAAAGGACGATATCTTCTCCGTTGTTGGCGAACGCAAAGTCCTTCGTAGTTCGGAAAGAAGGCTCACAAGCATACAGGTCATGCATCAAGGTGCCTATATTGTTTGTCTGAGCGCTACCGCGATCGTGCTTGGGGCTAGAAATAGTACCGAGCCACATTCAGACTATACTTGGGTTGAGATACCAGTCGGAATGCCGATACACTGCCTGGACGCGAAAATCATTCTATCCGAACAGAACAAGAAGCAGCGACCGGAGATGGCGATAGCCGTCGGAAATGCGGAAGGCCAGATTCACCTTTACAACAGCGTCACTTCAGTATTCAGAAAATCTCAGCCTGAATTGGCGCGACCTCGGATCTTGCACTGGCACCGTGAGCCCGTGTCGGCTGTCAAGTTTTCCAGGGACGGTAACTATCTGATCTCTGGAGGAAAGGAGACGGTGCTTGTGATTTGGCAGCTCGAGACTGGCAAGTACGCCTTCTTACCACATCTTACAGCTGAGATCGAAAGGATCGTTGTCAGCCCAGAAGGTGCGCAGTACGCTTTGCAAATGGGCGACAACTCGATCATGGTACTGAGCACATCGGAACTGAAGGCTGTTGCGAATTGTGCCGGTCTACAGCTTCCGCAACTCACGGACGAGATGACCGCCCAAGGGATCGAACTCCCTAGAACAACCGCTCTTCTTCACCCCAAGGACCCTTATCGATTGCTCCTCTCCGTACCATCCACACAGCCCAAGACCATCAAAGACATCACGACAAGGCCATTCTTACAAGCTTTCGATATTCGCCACTCTCGACATTTGCTACGACAAGCGCTCACCCGGAACAACGTCACGGATTTCAATCTAGGACCAGAGCGGACGCCTATAGTGCCTCCCGACGTATCCCAACTAGCTGTTAGTGCTGACGGGCAGTGGCTTGCGACGGTGGACGAATGGTGGCCTCCCGCAGCGGATCTGGAACACCATATCTCCCGACGTAACGCATTGGACGAGCACGACGTCATGGAAGTGAGCGAAGAGCAGGAAAGAAAGCGTGAGGTGTACCTCAAATTCTGGCGCTGGAACGAAGCCCAACAGATGTGGACATTGAGCACGCGTGTAGACGCACCGCATGCTTTGAGCGCGCACGCACATTCCGGCTCTGGCGCAGGAAGGGTCCTCAAGCTTGTCGCTGATCCCAGCGAGAATTGTTTTGCTACCATGGGAGAAGACAGCGTGGTGAAGATCTGGCAGTCAAAGGCACGCACACGCCAGGGAGTTGTCCATCAGGAAGCGGACGGCACAGACGCAGTCGACTGGACTTGCAAGCGCAGCATTGCTCTGCCTGTCTCTGCCAGGATGCCGGAAAGAGCAGATTCTCCTCTGGAAGACATTGACGAACGGCCTACTCCTCCGCCTCTTGTCGACGCCTCCTTAGCTTTCTCCCCGGATGGTTCGATGCTGGCTTGTGGACAGGTCACCCTGGACGACGATGCCTTGCCCTTGATACATTTCATCTCACCCCAGACAGGTGCAATTACGGCCTCCAAAGCTGGGCTCGTGTCGCCGGAGCAAGACCTTATCGACATTGCCTTCTTGGATCGCTTCTTTGTTAGCTTGTCCGTCGGCTCGGTTCGCGTGTGGAACCTCGTGGATGACAGCCACGTCTATACGATTGCGTTGAATGATAAGATCGAGGAACAGGAGGATGCCATGTTGGCTGTCAACCATACCGATGATACATTCGCCTTTGTCTCCTATGTGAACCCGGAGAGTGCGGAGCCTGCCAGGCCGAAAGTGGAAGTCTACCACCCGAAACAACCCGTATGCTTGTTCGCGGCCGAATTCACGACTATGCCTGCCGCTCTCCTGGCTGGGAACGGGACCAGAGGCTTCACAGTCTTGTTCGAAGACGGGACAATTCGCGCGGTATCGTCTACGACCAATGCGGCTCATCGCAGCGAGCTTTCACTACCGAAGAAAGAGGAGCTTCTTGCTCTGCCGTCTGCGGAGACTACCTCGGCGCTCGCCGGGATGCACGAGCAAGAGCACGTGGAAGAGGTAGAACCGCTTGCGCTAGCCGCTGGAGAATACATCCGCGATGCCGCCGTAGTGGAAGATGATCGTCAGGTGGTGAGGCCGGAGCAATTGGCTTTGGTATCGGACGTTGGATTGAACTCGTCCATGCCCGCGTTGACGGAGATGTTCCAGAATATTGTTGGCTTGTATGCACGCAAGCCACGACAGAATGCCGTGGCGGAGGCGGAGAGAGATCTGATGGAGATGTAAGATTGATTGGTTGATAGGGAATCGTACAAGAATCCACTGGACCGATTTGGGAGGAGATTTCGTGTTCCGAGTCGTGGAAGTCTGATGTTACTCGTGCGCCACGTAAGCTGCAGGGTTCCGGTTTCATCATGTCGTGGAATGCTAGCATGCCGTCCGCGGGGACCTCCGTCGTCTCTGATGATGAAAGGCTTCCTACCGCTCTTCTTCAGTCCATCGTACCATCGCGACACTGGGCAACAGCCGTCGTCTTTGCTCATCTCTTCTTCTTCCCCACGACCTTGGTAAAGCCATCCTGATCCACCTCGGGCTCCATCTTCTCCTTGGGCTGCACTGGTACCAACCTCGGCGCCTCCCCCTCCTCGTCCTCGTCATCTTCCTCCTCTTCCTCCCAGTCCTCATCGTCGCCCACATCATTCTGCACAACCTGCACATTCACTTCCCCCTTCATCTGCCCGCGATTGCGCCACCTCGATTCGACTTCCTGCGCCGCAAGCGTGGTGTGCTCTTCCAGGAGACGCTTCCGCACGAGCAGGATGTCCCTCGCGACGGGGGCTTCGGATTCGTCCTCGACGTTGCAGTCGAATTCGTCGTTCATGATGTTCAGCAGGAATTCTTCGAGGTCTTGCGGGTCGGTCTCCGGGCGAGTCGTTCTGTGGGAAGGGTTTGGGTGTTAGAGATTCGAGGAGGACTGATTTCTGCTGCTGGTGGTGGTGGGGAGGGGAGGAGGGGTAAGTGGCATTCCGTACAGGAGATCAGATACTGCGCCGGCGAACCAGTCGCGCTTGTCGGCGCTGTCGGGCCCGCCCCATTGCGATGTGACGGCGATGTGCAGAGGATGCCAGAGCGAGAGCAGATACCAGATGGAAGAGTCGAAGGCGCTCTGCAGTTGCTCGGGGCTCGCTTGCGGAGGAGGAGCGGGAGTGGTAGCCATTTCCGGGGTGGGTGTGAAAGGGACGGCGCGTGGTGATGAGTAGTGTTCGGGGGATGCGAATTCGTGGTGGACTCAGTCGGTCGAAGTGAAGATTTGCGCGGGTTGATGGAGTGCGTTTCAAGGTTGCTGGGCTACGGAGAAGCTTAATTCGGAAGCGCGGGTGCCAAGATGTGGGATCCCGGTAGCATTTGCCTTGCTGCTGGGGCGTGAGCCGGGCCACACATGTGACATGCACAGATGCACGCTGCAAGGGCCCGAGACTAACCAGTAATGAGGTCACTGAAGCCGGGGAACATGAAGTCTATCTCCTCGATGTGCCAGTCAGTCAGCCAGCCAGCCAAAACTTACGACTGCCAGGCTTTCCCACGGCAATGTCGCCGTCACTCTCTCCCATTGTCCCTGAGCCCTGCATTCAGAGAAGAAGAGCAGCACCGCCTTGTATATCGTCCCGTTCACTGTTGTACAACATCACCATTGTACATCTCCACTATTGTACACTTTCACAATCCATACACCATCGCTATCCCACTCGATCGTTCCCTTTCATCCTGCCATTGCTCTCCTAACGCGGCCGCTTAAAACAGGAGCCCGCGACACGATGCGCCTGTGACGGAGCCGAGACGTGTGCGAACGAGTCCACGAATCGCTGATCCGTTACATTCTGCAAGCACCGACGGCGTTCAACAACGTATACTGGATTCCTACAGCATCAGCGTCCTTCTTCCATCTGGAAGTAACGAACGATCGCGATGCCCTTCAGTACCTTCGGCGTCGCGACTGCCGTAACGCCCTCGGTCATCGAGACCTACTTCTCCCATTTCTTCAATCGCAAGCCCCTCAAAGAGAAGCCGACGGCCCACATCTCCTACCACGAGGGCCTCAGATTAATACGACAGTTCCTGGACTACAGCTCGAAACACCCAGTCGAAGACCTCCAGCATTTCACCGCTCAGTGGGTGCCCGCGCCGACCTGGGTACGCATACAAGACGTCGAGATCCCTCCGCAATTCCTGAAGCGCTCGGCCAACGTCCTGCGGAAACAGCTGGGCAGCCATGGGATCGAGAGGATTGGAGGAGAGGAGTGGTGGCAGTGGAGGAGACTGGAATCTCCGTTGCACGCCGAATGGATAGAGATGAAGAAGGATTACAACCAACGGAAACGCGATGGCGCCAAGTGTAACCGTGTCATACTCTACGTGCACGGTGGCGCGTACTACTTCGGCTCCGTGGACGAGCACCGGTATCAGATGCAGCGACACGCACGGAAGCTCAAGGCGAGAGTCCTGGCACCACGGTACAGGCTCGCCCCGCAGTTCCCGTTCCCTTGTGGCCTCTACGACTGCATCGCAGCCTACTTCTATCTTCTGGAGCACTTTGAACCGAGTCAGGTCCTCTTCGCGGGCGACTCGGCGGGTGGAGGCATGGTTCTGGGCATGCTCACGACGTTGCGAGATCAAGGATGTCCACTCCCCGCCGGCACCATTCTCCTCTCACCATGGGTGGACTTGACCCATTCTTTCCCATCCGTGGCGGGAGAGGGAACCGGCGATTACATCCCACCGCATGGCTTCCACCACAAGCCCTCCATGGCCTGGCCACCGCCTCCACAGACGGAGAAAAAGGCAAAGCAGATGGAGAGGAAGTTCACGCAGCCGAACGAGCTTCCCTTCGAGGTTGTCGAGCTGCCAGCCGATACGACTTCGACCCCCATCAGTGTCAAGCCGGGCAGGGACAACCTCCGTGAGACGGCACATCAAGATGCCCAGAAGATTCCCCCTGAACTTCTGAACTCGCTTCCGGGGATGGGCGACCACCTGGAGATCACGATAGACCAGAACAAGATCCGAGTCAAGGAGCAGTTCCAGATGTACGCTCCGAATGAATTGTTGTCACATCCCTTGGTCTCGCCGGTACAGCAACCTTCGCTGGGCGGCCTACCGCCCATGCTCATCCAGGTCGGCGGCGCCGAGCTCCTGCGCGATGAGCAAATCTACCTTGCACACAAAGCAGCAAACCCTAGGGCATACCCGCCTGGTCAGGCCATCATGAACGAGCACGATCCGCAGAGGGTCATACTGAACCAGTATCCGGCCACGGATGTCCAGCTGCAGATCTGGGAAGACCTCTGCCACGTGCCTCACACGCTCTCTTTTACACGACCTGCAAAGTACATGTACCGATCCGTGGCACAGTTCGGCGCGTGGGCGCTTGCTCGTGCGCAACACAAAGGGATCGACATCCTGGACGACGATGCCATTTCAATCATCAGCGATGGAGAGGGGGAGGGGACAGAGACAGGCGGCAGACCCGAGTCGGACCGGTTCAGCACGTATGGCAGTATTGGCATCGAAGAAGTATCCTCGTCGCAGTTCAATCTGACGTCGGTGGGCGTTGTCGGCAAGGCAGGCGACCAACTGCCACCGTTTAAAGACCACATGATTCGTCAACGAGTCAACAGGCACGGCTTGATCTTTCCTCTGCCGCATCCTTCCGAGATCGCTTGCTTAAATCTGGATCCCAATACGATCGGTGCTCTTAAGGCAGGCCCGGTACGGAAATGGCTTGCAAAGCGAAAAGAAAACGAATTGAAATTCGCCAAGGACTACCGAAGCGTACTGAAGAAGCGAGCGAAGGAATTGAAGGAGGGATACGATCCCATGGAGAACGGGGAGCAGCCACCAGCGACAGCCTTGGTCAATCGCCGGAGGAAAGGCGTTGCGCCGGAGGAGAAGAAGAAGGGGAAGAGCTGGGGTCTGGCCATGTGGAGCGGCTGGGGAAGTTCTCACGACGAGAGCACGATTTATCGGGAGGAAAAGGCCGTCAACGACAAGTTGGAAGGTGAAGCTCAAGCACGCGAAGAAGCAGCTAGCTCTAGTGCCGAGAGAACGGTCAGCATCGCGCCGTCTACCAACACCGTCAAGACGCGTGCTAGTAGCAAGGACGCGGAGAAGGTGGATGCCGCCATGTCCGCGTTGGCAGCCGCCGGCTTTGGCGGCATCGCCACGACCAGCAGAAAACTGTCCTTTCCTTCGAAAGAGGCTCGCACGGCGGAGACGAAGGCGAGGAGGAGGACGTCGGGCGCGTCGTTCTTGTCTCGTCCCCGGGACCGACCGAAAAGCCCGTATACCAAGGTCCGTGATGCGGGCCAGGCGATCAGCGAACGCGGCTCTTCATCGGCCGTGGTATCGCCTGGGCCGGGGAGTGACGGCGCGGGCTTCGGCAAGCCGACGAGTGCGCGTGCGCGGAACAATTCAGGCAGCATCGGCGCGTGGGACCAATTCAGTCGGCGATCAAGCGGCGCGTCCGGGACGGGGAAGCTGGCCCTTCGCGATCGGCCGGGGAGCGTCGCGGCTGCCGTAGCTTCCGCACTGGAGGATGTGCCCCAGTCGCCGACCTCCTTCGAGCACGCGCCCTCCGCTCCCAGCACTTCTGATACACGTGCCGGCAAAGACGCAGTCAATGTTCTGGGAACAGACAACACCTTCCTCAACCCCGACAGCTCGAGGCCGCACAATGGCACCGTTGCCTATCCCTTCAAGCTGCGCAACGCGCACCCCGTTGGCGTCACTTCGTCGCCGAATCCGTCCACCATGACGCTGGACAGTGCAGCGCAGAGCGATCGAGAGATGCCAGCGAGCGGCGCCAGCGTCACAAGCAACGAAGAGACCCCGGGCGTACCAGATTCCACCCTGGTCGAATCGAACGCCGTCCCTGTGGAGTCGCCCACAGATAGACAGGGTCCAGCTCAAGCTGAAACAGCAGCGCCTCCCGAACATGTTACGAGCCCGGCCGCGGCCATGCCACGCCCCGAAAGCACTACTTTAGGAGTGCCAGTCCGTCCGATCAGCATGCTCCCGAGTAACTCTTCTGCGTATCGCCATCTCAAGTCACCTGAAGACGATCCCGTCAGCCCGCTCGAGACGCCCACTCCTACCAGCGCCGCCAGCGAACCTTCCTCCTCTACCCAGCTGCCCTTCCAGCGCAGGAACAAATACGAGACGAGAGACTCGAAATTGGGATTCCTGGGTGCAGACGGTATGCCTACTGCTGCGTGGCCAGAGCGCTTTGCGCAGACCAGCGAGAAGAAGGCAGGCAGCGCTCCCAAGCCGGCGCCATTCAAGATCCGTAATCCGGTCTACGATGCCAGAGTTGCGCCCAACCAGGCACCTGCGGTAGTTGCACAGCAACCACAACAGCCAGAACCGGCAGCAGACGCTCCGAAGCCCGCGCCTTTCAAGATGAGGCACGTCGTCTACGATTCCAAAGTCGCTCCCCCTGGCGGTCTGGCGGCGGGCAGTGCCCCCGCTTCGTCCACTGCCACGGCGGCCGCGAATGCAGCAGCCGGCAGCTCGGGCAGCGAAGCAGCCTCAGTGGCTGCCAACAGAGAGGTATCGTCCGCATCTAACACCTTCCATTCGCAGGCACCTGCTCCAACTGAGTCTCCAGTAATCCGCCCTACAACCCGTGAGGAATCGTCGCCCACCAATACCTCTTCGTCCGGGAATGAGTATCCCGAGATATCGCAATCGAACGTCTCGGAGAGCTCGACGCCGAAAGCCAACCCTGCAATCCGACTTGACACTAGTGGACCGCCTCCACCTGTGCCTCCAAAAGATGAGCCCGCATCGAATCCTGCGACAACCCATTCGAGCTCCGGTAGCACGAGCAGGAGCACAAGTGTAAAGCGCAAAGCCCTTCCGCCCACGAGCAAATTCTCGACTACCTCGGACGAACACCTACCTTCACCTCCGCCCCCACCGACTGCCACTGAAGAGGGCAAGAAGAGTCCGAACTTGCCTGGGGTCGTGTCGATGTCTTCACTACCGGAAGTTACCGCTTCCTCGCCGCTTTCGATGAGATTCAGTTTCGAGACGCCCTCCAGTAGCTCATTCGACTTGGCGAACCGCAGCACGGACAAGTTCCACAGCCCGCTGCTGGAGACGTTTGTGACTGCCAACGAGAATCTGCAGAGCGTGACGAACAAGCACCAGCCGGAAGACCAGAAGGAGGATGCGAGGAGTGCATTGGAGCAGGCGGGTTGGATATAAGGTAAAGATGGATGAAGGGGCTGAGCGTCGATTTCAGCGTTGGCGTTTTCAGGTTGGATGGGATTGAAACTGTACAGCAGCGCGATCTCTCATGTCGAAGCTGGCGGACCCCAGATGTTCCCGAGGGCTATTTATGTGATCGCTCGAGGCGTGACATCTCATAGCGTATGTACGTTGGTGCTGTAAGATTTTGCATAGACACGAATTGTACAGCAAGAGTGATTGATTGACCATCACCTACCGGCTTTTCCCAGGTACTGATGTCGACTACCTCATAGACATGGACACCGGGAAGCATTGATGAATACTCTCGGCATCCGCTGCTCCCGTTCAGCCGCCAAGATGCGGGTATTGCGGAGGACGTCATCCCCACGATTTGAATTTGTCCGCAGTTGATTGGATCGTGAGACCTGCCGAAGCTTCCTTCCTGTGGGGTAGATCCATTTGCTCGGAGCAGAGGAGAACGAGACGAGATGCTGATGGACCGTTCCTACCGCTCTGCTTGCCTCTTCTTTCTGCCGCGGGCTCGACTGGGAGGCTGGAAGTTTAGACCTTTCACCATCTCCCTCATACCTCATATCTCACAGACAAGGTGAAGCTCTTGGAAAGTATTCCTCTTTCTTTCCATCACTCTCACCACTGCCATATCGTGCTGTATATAGCGTTTTCCACTTCTTGGGGCAAGAGCGGCGAAGATGAACCACGAAGGGCAGAAGCAGGTGCACAAGCTCAGTGGCGAGGAGATTGCGAAGCATAACAGTCGGGAGGATTGCTGGGTCATCATCCACGGCAAGGCATACGATGTCACAGAGTGTACGTTTCCGTCTTGTCGTCACCCGCGCGCACGCGTTTGGAAAGCTCACTCGCTGATGAATCCATCGTACACCAGTCTTGCCAGAACACCCCGGCGGCCCCAAGGTCATCCTCAAATACGCCGGCAAAGATGCCACCGAGGAATACGAACCGATCCACCCCCCGGACACGCTCGACAAGTTTCTGGACCAGAGCAAGCATTTGGGCGAGGTGAATATGGAAACGGTGGAGAAGGAAGAGAAAGAGGTGGATCCGGCGGAGATTGAGAGACAGGAGAGGATCAAGCATATGCCCATCTTGGAGCAGTGTTATAACTTGATGGACTTTGAGGCTGTTGCCAGGAGGGTGATGAAGAAGACTGCTTGGGCTTATTACTCGAGTGGTGCGGATGATGAGATTGTGAGTTTGTGGGAACGAAGATACTGGGTCGAGGGATGCTTACAGGTGATGGCAGACGATGCGAGAAAATCACAGCGCCTTCCACAAGATCTGGTTCCGGCCTCGAATCTTGCAGAACGTGGAGGAAATCGACCTCTCGAGTACCATGCTCGGCACCAAGGTCTCCATTCCTTTCTACGTGACCGCTACCGCTTTGGGGAAACTCGGAAACCCAGAGGGCGAAGTCGTCCTGACCCGCGGTGCACGGAAACACAATGTCATCCAGATGATCCCGACTCTGGCTTCTTGCTCGTTCGACGAGATCGTGGACGCAAAGGAAGGCGACCAGGTGCAATGGCTCCAGCTGTACGTCAACAAGAACCGCGACATCACCAAGCGAATCGTGGAACATGCGGAAAAGCGCGGCTGTAAGGGTCTCTTCATTACCGTGGATGCTCCCCAGCTGGGACGCCGGGAGAAAGACATGCGATCCAAGTTCTCCGACGTGGGGTCCAATGTGCAGAATACCGGTGGTGACAACGTGGATCGCTCTCAAGGCGCCGCAAGGGCTATCTCCTCCTTCATTGACCCGGCATTACAGTGGAGCGATATTCCGTGGTTCTTGTCTATTACCAAAATGCCAATCATACTCAAGGGCGTGCAGCGCGTGGAAGACGTGATCCAAGCCATCTCCTACGGCGTCCACGGCGTGGTCCTCTCCAACCACGGCGGTCGACAGCTGGATTTCGCCCGCTCCGGAGTCGAAGTCCTCGCAGAAGTCATGCCGGAACTCCGCCGTCTCGGCCTTGACAAGAAGATCGAAATCTACATCGACGGAGGCATCCGTCGCGCGACGGACATCATCAAGGCACTCTGCCTGGGCGCCAAAGGTGTCGGGATCGGACGTCCATTCTTGTACGCCATGAGTGCGTACGGCCTCCCCGGGGTGGATCGGGCGATGCAGTTGTTGAAGGACGAGATGGAAATGAACATGCGGCTGATTGGGTGTAGTAATGTTGACCAGCTGGGGCCGGAGTTTGTGGATACGAGGGCGTTGAGTATGCATTCCACCATCGTGCCGAGTGATGAGCGGAGTCTGGCGGTTTATGATGTTATGGCTGGGCCGAGGAGTGCGGAGTGGGAGAGGAGTGTGAATGCGAAGCTTTAGCATGGAGATCTACTACGGACCAGAAGGGGGAGGAGGAGGAGGAGGATGCTGGCTGGTTTATGTTTTGTCTGAACGTAGATGGAGAGTGGGATGTGTTTGTATATGTGATGATGCAGATTTTGTTTCTACACGGAAGGGGAATGTCGTTACGGTTACCTTTTTGTGAAGTGACGTGAGTCTACACGTTGCACTGCTCATCATCGGTCTTTGGTGTCTGTCTGTTGGCAGGGCCGGTCATGTTGCTGTATTTATTGTGGTGTGTATCTCACATGTCTCTCGTAGATGGACCGGTCTTGCTCCGCCTCGTGATTATTACCTTAGCATGTCGAATGCCGATTGATGTCCGTGCACACGGAGATGGCCTCGCTTGAGCTTATTCCCACTCCTTATCTTCCATTACTTACATCACAGCACCTTTTGGTCTCTTACAATCTCATATCCCATCACAGCTTGTGCTGTCAACCTCCCTCGGGTGCACTTCCTATCCATTCTCTGGCTGAATGGTACTAATCCCTCTCGTTCGCAGCTCTCCATCGGCCGGCTCCCTTCTGCTCTACTAATAACGAATCGCCGCAGTACCGCAATAATAATAAGAAGCCGACGAATCTCATCGTCGCGAGCAAAAATGCTACGCTTAGTAAGAGCGACCATCGAGCCAGCGATCGGGCTTTGCGTCTGGCCCAAACGGACGATCTTCGTTGTAGCGTCTAAGGTGGGACGGACATTCGTGTTCCTTGGCTCGGGCACATGTATATTGCCGATGATCTCCGCTTGTTGAGCCTCTTGGACGGTTTGGGCTACGGCTCGGAAAGGCCGTCGCAACGATCCGGGTATGTGGACGCTCATTTGAGGCCGGTTTACTCCATCATCATCTCCTCTCGGACTTGGCTCCGGAAGATTTTTGGTGGCGTGCGAGCAGTCACAGTGCGCGCAAAAAAGTTCCGGAGGTTGTATCATGACCAGCGGCGAGCATGCTTATTCATCTGGTCAACGTACCTTCCATCGTCTCCGCCGCTTGACGTGGCATCTTCTTGCAACGATATCAGGCCCATGGTATCGTGTTCACTTTTACGGTCTTCCTCTACTCGCTGATCGGATAGGATGGATATACAGAGTTCTCCTTAAGGTGCTTCGATGCTCGCCGGACAGTCTGGCAACCTTTCCGCATATCAGATCGGCCGGTCGATACGGGAGAAGCGCAGGAGCGACGAAGTCGTTGCTCACCTCTCAGCGCCGCTGACGAGCTCCCTCCAGCTTCTGCCATTCTCCTGTGTTGCAACAGCTGGCAAAGTCACCAACACGCCATTCGACAGATGAAAGAGGGTAGGGATTCTCAGCATCCCATCGTTCGGCGTACGCCTCATCAATCTCAGCAGGTGCTCAACGCTTGGCCGTTGCAAGACCTCCAAAGCATGTCCGAAGACGAGCGTGTCCTCGGGATTGATGTCAACACTCGCGGCGGTGAAAGATGGGCCGTGTTCAGAAGTGTTCAAAGTAGATGGATGTACAAGAGGACACAAAGCCTAGACATACTAAACGGCGATAGGCGGATCAAGTATATCCAAGCCGGCAACGAAAATCAAAGGACGGCAAACTGTGAAGTCTTGTCGAGAACGAGCGTCGCCATTCTCTCGGATGCGATTTGACCAACCTCGTCGCCGTTGTCGGGCGCGGCGCAAAGATTCGCAAGTTGGGAGCTCTTTGTTGGTCTTATCTGGGGCGAGCACACTGAGACAAGACTCTTGCCAACAGACTGCAGCTGACCGCTAGCCTTGCGCCTACATCAGCTCTTGGCTTGCGTCAGCTAGAGGCCCAAACCTGGACTCTACATCTACTCCCCGAGGTACCTGTATGCTTCCTTCATACTTATCTTCTCCGCTTCGTCTTCGCCCAAGATGAGCTATCCCAATCCGAAGGCGAAAGAGCGGCTGACACAAATTACGCAGCAACTGTCAGCAGAAGAGGTCGACGTCTCGCGATGGCCGCTCCGAGGGAGTATCTGGCCGGAAAGACTTGTCCCATCACTGGAGGTGCTTCAGGGCTGGGCAAAGCGTTGGCTGAGGCTCTCTGCCCGGAGCTCAGGTGGCATCCATGGATGTGGATGTCGCGAAGGGCACCGATCTAGAATTGGAATTGCAGAAGGAGGGCCACAACATCCTTCTGGGCACGTTTTTTCCCACGGTACCTGGTTAATAAGCCTGGACTTTGCGTTTACCTCGCGAAGCTAAATATGGATATTACGCTCATCGAACGTCGCAGCGCAAAGCGGAAATGACATGCTTGTCATGCAGAGTCCTCCACAAAGGCGCGTCGACCACCTCATTGCGGATGCTGGCGAACAGAATGCAGAGCCTCCATGACGTAAGTGGTGGCGATGAATGGAGCCAGGTCCCAGGGCTTTTGCTTGCTGCCAGTTTGGCAATAACGAGGGATGATCTTCCTTGACCTAAATCGTTCATCTTGATTTCCGCGATGCATAGTGTGATTGCATGTGCGCTAGTCTCCAGACTCCGACGCCGGAAAACGTGGCTCCGACAGATTCAAGAGGGCGTGAACGAGACGAAGAGTCCGCATTACAAGGATCGATGCTCGTACCCATTGTAAGACACGTGCCGGAATACTTGGATATGTCCGCGTCTTGCAGCATGGCTTCAGCGCCTCTTAGTACGACGGCCCATGAACCAACGGGGAGAGCAACATGTGAAGCGACTATAAGCTTTCTGGCTTCCAAACATCAATACTGCTTTTGGAATATCCAACTCACGCTAATCGTATGCAAGATGCGGACCGTTTCCCGCTCCCGATCTATCGTTGCCAGACAGACGGAATCTGTCATAAGTCCCATGTCGTCGAGTTGGTCTAACCTCGATGAGGCAGCTCAGCCACGTGGCCAGCTGTCAATCGTCAACAATATCATCGATTTCAAGGCCAGACTACCTTCGGCGTCTTGGGCGTACAGTTCACGCGGAGCACCGTGCCTAAAATGCGGAGACTTGAATTTGGTAGTCTTTCGGAGAATCGGAGTACACTTGATACTGTCTTACTCGTAGTAGTGCCCGAGCCGCCGTAGGCGGTAGTGCTTCAGCAAGGCCCATAATAATAATAATGGATCGCAGGATGTGGAGTTTTTGGTCTTATCCACGTACGACTCCTGCAATATCGCCAAATTCAGGTACACTTCCACTACACCCTTGATCAATACCACCAGCAACAAACGCCGACATGCATACCGCATCGTACCTGGCTTCCCTCGCCGGGCTTGCAGCTCTCGCAACCGCATCCCCAGCATCAGTTGAGCGTCGTAGCAGCGTTTCCGGTGGGTCCGGCAGACAGAACCCACCCAGCAACAATCTGCAGAGCTTTCTGATCAACTACAACGTTCGTACAAACACCCAGGATATGTTGATGTCCACGGCTGACAGCACATCCAGTTCGAGACTTTTACGAGTATCACCGGTCAACTCCCAGTGTCTACTACTCCCATTGGCAACTACGACTTGCTGAACTTCAACACCGTCCTCGTCAACCAGACGCAGCCTCCCGTTGCTGGAGTGGCCTGCCACACCGCTCCCGCCTGCACCGTGTTCACGCTTGCCACGACCCTCCAGTCTGGCCTTTTGACGCCAGGCCAGACTCTCAACCCCCTCGTGGGCCCGGCAGTCATTACGTCCGAATACCAATACTCGCCCATCACCTACTTCAACCCGTACGTTTTCTACTACGGATGAGTCGTTGCCGATGCGAACGGCGCCGCATCCACGCCCGCAAGCTGCACCATCACCGCGACGGGATTCAACACCAAGGGTCAGAAGATCTACAACCAGGACTTCCAGTACGCGGCCACTGGTGCGCTGCTGCAGCAGATGACGCTGGGATACTTCAACCAGGGCTGGCAGGGCCTGCAGGTCGCGCGTCTGGAACTCACCGTCTCCAACAACGCCACTACCGCAGCTCTGGTCGACAATTTCCTGGCCACTGTGTACGGCCCACAGAGCGCTGCTGTGAACATTGACTTTTAGAAGTTCTCGATGAACTGGTTAGCAGGAGAGGAAGGAAGAGGTGGTGATTGACCTCACGTTCTAGGATGGGTGTCGCAAGAAGAGTTGTAATATGAAAACGATACAGACGTGGAAATGGAATGTATGACGGTAATGTCAAATTGATCTGCAGAACAATAGAGATTGTATATCTTGCCAGCTCGTCCTCTGCCTTCAGAGCCTTGATATTGTGTCGGCCAGTGACGCACGCATACTGAGCCATGCTTGCGAATTCTCGCCGTCACAATGCCGTCGATGCGGTCCGAGAACCTGTCCATTTTCAGCACCTGGACGAACGTGCTGAGCTCTTGACTGGCCGGACATCAAGGATGTGGTGCTAGGATCACCATCGTGGCCGGCTATAGCGACAGGCGAGTTTGTTGAAATTTTAGCCGAAGATGTTTTCGACGCAACCGTAGCATCTGTTGAGGCGGCACTGAACATCGCGGTGTACCTGGCCGATGCATCACTTTGAGCTGATGCTCCAAGGAACGAAGTCAGAATTGATAAGAACGTGATGGGCTGCTTTGTGAGCGTTAATAGGGAGTTGTACCGATGGGCCTTCTCCGTGGGTCGTCGACGACAAAGTCCAAACACGCCCGCGGATGGGAAGCTGGTCATGACATGCTGGAAGAGTGTACCGGGTGTGTGCTTCGCCACGAAGAAGGACGCTATTTACGCAGACTGTTGGATGGTACTTTTCGTCCATATTGAGTCCATAGGCCTGGCTGCGATATGCGCGGCCATTGAAGATGACATAACATGCAACTGCCCTGTCAAAAGGGACGAGGTGAGCGTCTGAAGTCCCAAAGTAGCAGTGTGAAGTGGACTACTGAGACTTGGCTTATGTCTCGATATCCTCAAATCGGCTTGGATCGATGTGAACGAATCCTCTTCTAGCTGATATGCTCCTCGGGAGGATTGCTCTGCCAGCATCAGCGGCACTTTTGCTGCTTGGCATGCTCGAAGCATATCCGCGCAGTCAGATTGTCCATCATACGTTATCGGGTGTGTTCAACAAAGGTAGACATGTAGGAAAAGGTAGCTAGGCCGGAGTCCTAGGCACAGCCCCTGATTAGTCAGCCTCACGTGCGCTGTTCCTTCCTCTGGAGACCGCAAATGTCCGGAAGTAGAAAGACATCGCATATGCAGAGACTGGCCGAGAGTATGAGAGCATAAGGAAAACCGCAAATTATATGTCAGAGTGAAGAGGCAGTGTGCTGCTATGTCGAGGGAGAAAGGAGAGGGTACAACGCGAGAAAGCAAGAAGTTATTCGGGAGACACTTTCAGGGGCTTTCACGGAGCTGGGACATCGACCTGGACAGCCGAAGTTGCTACACCCTTAACTTGGGAGTACGAAATGCTTGGCCTGGATTGCGGATTGAACGAGACTAAGTATAGGCCACAGCCGCCAAGTCATGCAAATGATGGCCTTCTGCTCGCGCCTGATGCTCCCACCATCGAACGATGGTGTCTTTCATCACATCGGTTTCCCTACAGGGTACGAGAGAGATCAGTATGTTGTCCACGACAGCTTGGAACAAGGCTCAAGGCCTCACTCACCACATGAACTCTTGGAACGTCTTGTCCGCCCACATATCAGGATTATCGCCCTTACCCTCGCTCGCTTCTCGGATCTTCCGATCTCGCTCCCTCTGCTCTGGGCCATCGGCAAGATGCAAAGCCTTCCTCGTCGCTGCGGCTGAGCTCTGCACAGCTTCTGCTCTTGCTTTCCTCACGGATTGGTACACATCCAGAGCAAGCGGGATGTTGGTACTGCTCTTGGCCAACACGCATTGCAAGACACCGGCGTCTTCGATCGCCTGGGCCGCTCCCTGAGCCACGTATGGAAGCATGGGATGTGAAGCATCGCCCATTAGCACGACCTTATTCTCGACCCAGGACGGCAGCGGCGCGTGGGAGTTCAGTGTCCATTCCATCACTTCCCCATCTGGAACATACGAAAGGAGATTGCGGACCTCTGGGCACCAATCCTTGTAGAACTCCATCATTTTACCTTTGTCGCCTTTTCGGGTCCAGGACTCTGCTTCGCTGGAATCTGTATTGGGCTTTTGCGGGTGTAAAAGGACCATCTGGGACGAGGTCAGCTCAAAGCTTTCTTCAATTCCTGTTGGCTGCTGACGTTGTAGACCGTATTATTCTTCAACGGATATGCCATGATGTGACCTCCCGGACCCATCCATCTCATGCCGACATCCTCGCTGAGTAGTTTCAGGGCATACTCATCATGCAACATTCTTTCCTTTGGAATAAGGATTCGATACGCAGCATCGCCCGTTGCAGTCGAATGGTCGCTGTGATGATGATGCTCCGCAATCTGAGCACGGAGTTGGCTCTTGATGCCATCGGCAGCAATAACAACATCTCCTTCGACCCACTCTCCGCTCTGAAGCTGTACCTTCGCCTCGAAGTTCGGATCGGCTTTGATGACCTTGTGGTTGGTTCTGATATCAAGACCATTCTCTTTGGCTGCTTTCAAGAGCGTCATCTGGAGGTCACCGCGATGGATCACGCCGAGCGGAGCACCATAGCTCTCAGCAATCTCCGGCATCAGAGGAGCCTTCCCCAGCTCAGAATTATCTCTCCAGCGACGAAGAGAATTCTTCTCCATGAAATTGCAGTGTTTCGCAATCTCCGGGAGAACGCCCAAGCGTCCGAGAATTCGCGTGTTGTTTGGTGCCATTTGAATTCCGGCTCCGACTTCTGCGATGGATTGGACTTGTTCTAGGATAACGACATGGTGTCCGGACTGTTTGAGGGCTAAAGTCATGTACTCGTAAGTGTTTATACTGAGTCTATTGTTGCATCGAGGTTTTGTGGAACGTACCAATGCCCGCAGTCAGACCTGCAATGCCAGCGCCGACAATAATCACTTTCAGCTGCTTCTCCGGCTGGACATCGAGCTTCCATGTATCGTGGTAGTACTCCATTGTATAATCGTACTACCCTGAAGCTGCCGTTGGGTTGCGATGCGAGGTTCTAGAGACGGCAATCGAGGCTGTACATACTCCTCGCCCGGTCTGTATATGTGTTCATCTTGCCGCTTTTGCCCCTTCTGAGCTGTTGCAATCATCGTGTAAGCAATACGTGGTCCTTACGACACGGAAATCGTTGTCGGCAGTGTACGCTGTACTGCTGCTGCTGTTGCGGATTTCTACGGCTGCTAGGCTGCTTTGAGTTTGGCACTTTTCATCATATCTGCAGGTCGGCAGAGCGGCCAGCGGACGCGGCAGTCCGGAGATATGCATGGTTTTCGGGTCACTGGAAAGAGCGGAAGTTGTGAGGTGTGGGGGAAAGATTTTCCGGACGTTTAAAGTGGCTCACTGACACAATAGGGCGAGTCAAAGTCATATGCCTCCGAAGTTTTGCCGGGGCCAGCAATACATACCCAATGGGGACTACTAACCCGTATTTTCAACCCGAATCAGCCGAAAGATTGAGGATTTGACTCGGTTGTTATTGGGTCCAAAAGCCCGTTTATGTTCGCGATCTTACAAATCGACCGGATATTTCGTCGTTTCAATCTTCTCTGGATATACCATTCCGTTCTGTTTTCTCACTTCATCCATGACCTTCATAATCACCAGCGACTCTTCCAAACTCTCATATCGACCTTCTTTGCGGCCTTCCCGCAGAGCATAGGCACATTCATCGGCCTCCCAGAACATTCCATGTCCTTCTCCTACGGGGTTCCAGTCAGCGCCGAAACCATTCTTCCAGCCCGTGCTCTTACTGGGACCAGGCTGCGACCAGTCTTTCTCTTCGACTGTGCCGTCGTTGAGGATGAGCTTCGTTTTGGTAGGGCGATAGGCGGGAGGGAAGACTTGGATTTCGCCGTCGGAGCCGGAGATGCGTATGCATGGACCGGCGGAGCCCTTCTTGTCGGGGTCGGAAGCCACACGAAGGGAGGTTGTCGCGATGCCGTGGGCGGGTGGAAGACCGTCGCGTGGGAAAGTCAGGAGCATGGAGGTGAGCTCGTCTGCACCTGTTCGGTACTGGTTGAGAGAGCTCATCACGCTGGGTGCTTTGGGGTTCTTCTGGGTATGGTATAGGGTCTGGAAGACCCAGGTCAGTGAGTAGATGCCCAGATCGAGAAGAGCGCCGCCTGCTAGATCCATGTTGACCATTCGAGACTTGTCATCGGGGAAGCTCTCCTCTGGTGCCAATGCCATGCTGTTGTCCGCCGTGCAGCGGTGTACCGTGCCAATCTTCCCAGAAGTGATGAGATCACGTACGTAGATGGAGAGAGGAAAGTATCGGGTCCACACCTGGAGTGACCGTCAGCATTGCTCTCAATGGTGCAAAGTAGAAAGTACTCACAGCCTCCATGAGAAAGACATTCTTCTCCTTGGCCTTCTTGATCAATGCCTCCGTCTGAGCCGCATTGGTGGTGAATGCCTTCTCGCACAACACATTTTTGCCGGCCTCAAGACAGAGCATGACATTCTGGTAATGATGTGAGTGTGGAGTGGCCACATAGATGATGTCGACGTTTGGGTCTGCCACAAGCTCCTTGTACGAGCCATATGGTTTCGCAGACTCTGGTGCTCGGACTTCTTGGAGGAATGACTTGGCTCGGTCTGCTGAGGAGGAAGATGCTGCTGCCACGACGACGTGCTCAATGTCCTTGACGCCTCTGACCTCAGGATTGGGCCACAGGTCGCGTGCAAAGGTCTCGGCGATACCACCCGTGGCCAGAATGCCCCATTTGAGCTGATATTTGGACATGATGATGTAGTGATGGGATCTCTGCCGAGTTGAAAGCTGTCACACTGTCGATGTCGGTGTACTGTCGATGTCGGTGTGCTGTCGATGTCGGTGTGCTGTCGATGTCAGTGGGACGGATCACAGCACAGGATGATATGACGGTGTTTCAGGGGAGAGAAACAGGCAGAATCTTTTGGCTAAAGCGGAGCTGCATCGATGAGCTCATCTGTGCCTGAGCAGCTCGAATTTAGCCAGCGAGCTCCCGGAGAACAAATGGACCGCTCTAATTTGACCTTTCTGCCCATGAAAATGGAGGTGTGAAAGTGGGAGGACGGCAATCGAATCCAACCCCACCGACTTTCAAATGCCGTCAAATGCCGATCAAAAAGACTTCCAGCTCTCTCCTGTTCTTGCTTGGCTCTCTGAAAGCATCACAAAATCTGGACCAAGAGAGCGAGGTTGATGCTCGTGATTTGGAAGATAATGGGGACTGAAAGAGCTTGATGGGATGTCTAGCTAATTAGTTTAATACTAATGCTTGCTACGCGGCGCTGCCTCGTGCTGTGTGTCCGTCTCTCTTCGTACTCTGCCAGTACTGTCCAACTCATTATGTGAAAAGCACTCCAAGGCTGATCTTCATCAAAAGCATCAAGCAATCGCGAAAACAAGCAGAACTCCATCCAGCACCTCTCGCTCGAAACTCATAAACAAACGAATGGCGTTGTCGCGTGACCCTGCTCCTCCTGTCCTGTAAACTCCGGATGCCCGCTCCACTATGAGATGAAGTGATTCATGTGCCCGGGCACTTTCAGCCGGCATTTCTCACAGTCTGCTCGAAAGCCCATGCTGAAGCCACGCTTGTGGGAAGTTGTGCTAGGGTCGACACATCTCACGGGTGAATTTCCACTACTCAGTGCGCCGCTGCGTTGACGCTGTTTGCGGACCACCAGACTATGTGCTCCGGACTCCATGGGGCCCAAAGGATTAGAATAGTCTTGCTGGGTCTTGTTTGCATTGACACTCGGAGGTCTAGCCGGGTCAATGGAAATGGTAGGCGCGGCATCCGACTCGTCCATATCGACGTCACTAACTGTCAACTGGCTGAGTTGCGATCCTGCCGCTTCTGCCGCGGACGGTGGAGTTGGCACTTCATCCTCGTCTATAGGTGAAGGTACTTCGAGGTGATCCGAGCCTGTTGAACCCGCCGAGCCAGTGCTGTTCTGCTGCGGATGTCGCTTCCGGATATGCTGCTTGGGACCAGTCCGAATGCGAGGTGAGCTGGCACCGGGTCTCATCGGCACTGCTGGTGTTGGGACACGTTCTGTGCGTAAGCGCTGTCCCCATGGACTGTGGATGGCCGGCCGAGGGTGCGTGATGAAGTTATCCTCCGGTGATTGAGAGAAGGTCGCCCCACCCATGCCCTCATCTCCATCTGACATGGAGATATCCTGCGGGCTGCCCGGCTCGGAGACGATGGACGAAGACTGCTCATCGTCGCTGTCATATTTGGGTTGCTCGCGTGCTGTGGTGGGCGTGTTGAGCACCGAGTCGTGATGGAACCATTGATCGCCGTCGCTGCTGTCTGTGGTTGCTCGCGACCGCTGTTCCAGAGTCAGAGGGGTTGCAGAAACCTATGGAAACATATTATTTACCTTCTCGAAGGGTCCCTGAAGTTCTTTTCCTTCGTCGTCGACATCTCTGTTGCGCTTCTTTCCTCCCGAGGCTGTGAACATGGCGGGCTCCGGGCTCAAGCAGTCAGCAGGCGGGGCATGCGCGGCGCAGTCTAGCGGAGAAGAATCATGATTAGACCGGCACAATCTATATCCGCGATGAGGGTGTGGGTGTGTCTGGCGATTCACCTGCAGGTGCAGATGAGAGTGGAAGAGGCGAGGAGATTGTGCTCAATAATGGAAGGGGGCGAGTTGGAGACGGGAGGCTGAGGTCCAGCCAGCTCCAACGGCAGCTCTCGGCCCGGCTCCTTCGGCTTGTCACCTGACTTTCCGGCTAAGCGTGAAACCCCTGGGACAGAATGTGCTTCTTCTCCTCTTCTTGTCAGTGCTTTTGTCTTCGTCCACAGCCTTTGCAACTTTCTGCCATCGCACTCTCACAAGTATTCTACACGCAAGAGATGCCGCAAACTCGCCCAACGAATCTAGCAAGGAAGCAATTGTCGAGAGGTTATAGGAGCTGAACGATTCTCCTCCATCATTCCATCCTGGGCCAGTCCAACCAACTCCATGGCTTCCATGGTCCGCCTTAAAAGAGTGGTTTGAATCATTGGCATCTGTCAACAATGCATTGCTTGCAGGTTCAGAAATCTCGTGAGCCGGTCAGAGCGACGGGGCTCTTTTGGATACGGTCCTACGCATGCTGTGCGACCATGCTAACATCTAACGTTCACCACGCCTCCAAAGGCCGACAGCTCATCAAGACAAGAAGTAGCTTTGACGGCCATTTCTGGCAATGACAGCATTGCTAATCACGCAAACACGATGTCTTCCTCTGGGTTGTGTGCTTGAGACTGGAGTCCTACGTCCTACGCGAGGTAACATTACATCCACGGCTTCGAACATGCTAAACGTTACTGCGATTTCCGCACTTTCGGGTAACTGCTAGAGTCAATGGAAGGAGTATTGGTTGCGAGGCCTGACTGCAGTAAAAACTCACATTACGGTGCCACGGGTGACAACTAGCATAACGCGATACCCAAGAACGGTGACCACTCTGTCACAACATATACGACCACATAGTCCCTGATCCGACTACAGCATCACGAGCTCAACCACGAGCGTCTGCACGTATACCTTCACTTATGTACCAGAGACTTACTATACGACAAGCTGGCATTGAGGATGTCCCCAGCCGAGCTGCTTTGTCCCTGCGAACGGCTACGACGACTCTCAGGAGAAATGAGTGAGATATCTTGCAAAAGGTGCATACGAGATCGGCTTCGCTAGCAGCACATACACGCCTCTGAACCGACCTCACTCTACTTCACCTGTCCAGTTCCTGGGCCATATCATCCGTCGTTGCGGCTCCAACCGGAGTACAGAACAAAGACCCCGAATGGAAGCCTTGTACTGCTATCTATGGAGCTCTTTGTACGATCCACCATAAGCATTGCAGCAGGCAACAACAGCGGATGGTATTACGACCCCTGCTGCTACTCCAAGCCCAGCCACACCGGCTTCTCCTGCGTCGACGGCGACTGACCCGAGGCCAATAAAGACCAATTCTCTTCAAGGGCTACAGCCACGCCTTCATTTGGGCGTCCATGAAAGCCTTTACCGCTCCGGCGAACCCAAGTGCCCTCTCCGATGTTTCCTTTGCAGCCATGGCAAACGACACAACAGTCTACAGCAGCAGATCTAACCGCTACAGCATCGTCTAGCACGGCAAGCAGCGGAGCGGGCTCTGGAGGTCATGCAATAAATTGGAGGACAAATTAGAGATCGAGTTTGATCATGTTGGGCCTCATTCATGCAGCTGTGCGATTGATGACTGGGGAGCGTCCGTTAACGACAGAAGGACAACATTAGAAAAATAAACATGAGACGCGGGCAATGAAACAAAGAATCAAATTCATTGTTCACCCAACATGCTACGTATTGCTGAGCAAGACGCTCTACGGTCTTGTGGGCACGCCCTCAGCAACTTCTGCTTTTCCTTCCACACGAGACCTACCTGTCAAATGGCCATGGGCATGGCTACTTACCGCAGTGATTTCTCAAGACCTTGACTCTTCACGAGGCCGTGTCACCTGCGTTCCAGTGTCTCCCAGAGAGGCGCTTGCACTTGCACGAATGCTTTAACTGCATCGGTTGCGATCCAGTGTCTCTCGCAGAGTCACGTTCCTTTTACCTTAGCAGATGTGTGCCGCTTGCTCATCAGTGGTTCTAGTAGTCACATTCTCATAGTCTCGCGGTGTGGGTTGGAGCTTGATCTTGTTCGATAAGTGCGCGTTGTTGCCGCCGTAGCTTCTGCTCTCATCGTAGCCGATGGCGTACGCGAAGATGTTGCCGTTACAGCTGGACTCGACTGCCGAAGCGCCTGTGGTATCATGCGGGACTTGGGGTTCTCGACCGGTTTGCTGGTCACTCGCTTGCCCGTCGGCAGTATTGTTTATACTCGTGTTCAGTTGTCGGTCTCCGGTACTTCTGTGGGACAGATGTTAAACAAGCACGAATCTACCTGCCCCTTCTCAATGCATGCGGTGCATGGAGAGAGGGGACTTCCTTGTTTGCTGGCGACGAGAAAATGGCATTCCGCGCCAAGACTGAACGGCACGACCCGCAGATGGCGCCACGAGAATTGAAACAAAAGTCGTCCGCCGCGACGAGAATCTTCCTCTCGACTTCATCTTACAACACACACAACAATCCGTGCACGTCAAGATGAGCGCAGATTGTCAGCGCTGCGTGCAGAAGCGTCTGCAGTGCGACAGACAAATACCTTGTGGAAATTGCAGCAATGCATATATGAAGAACGGCCGACCCATGCCATGCATGCCGGCCGGCAATACTAAACCTGGGAATACAGGTTCATACGAAGGTCATGGTCGAGGTGGCTCCCGTGGTAGAGGATACCAGGGCCAGGCACCCGGTCGTGGAGGCCGGTATCAGGGGTACGACCAGGGGTACGACCAGGAACGTGGCAATGGAGGCTACAGTGGCTACCAAGCCCCTCCAGCACCTCCTCCACCTCCTCCACCACCTCCACCACCTCCACCATCTCCGTACGCATACGGACACGCATACGGGCACGCATACGGTTATCCGGCACACCCGTATTACTACGGTGCACCACCGCCACCGCCAGCGCCTGCTCCAGCAGCTCCAGCAGCTCCAGCAGCTCCAGCAGCTCCAGCAGCTCCAGCGCCGCCGACGACCGCCAGCATAGCGGAGATCATCAGTGCCGTCAGGGCCTATGATTCTGCGAACGCGGGTTCCGCGAGCGACCGACGGAGGAAGCGTGACGACGATGACGATGACGACGGATACGTCGAGAACAAGCGGTACAAGGCAGACCCGACTCGTCATGTCGGTTACGAAGTTCGAGGGCGTGCATCGACTCGCCGTTCGGCGCCTCCTCGCGGTTCGGCGCCTTCTCGCCGTTCAGCGCCTCCTCGCGGTTCGGGGCCTCCTCGCGGTCCGACGCCTTCTCGCCGTTCAGCGCCTCCTCGCGGTTCGGCGCCTCCTCGCGGTCTTGATCCAGTCCGCAGTCATTACAGCCGCATTATCCGCGCTCGTGCCAATGCCCGCGGTCGTGGCCGCGGTGGTAGCAATGCCCGCGGTCGTGGCCACGGTAATGCCGGCGACAATGGCCCTCCGGTGCAGCCATTCGACATTCCTGTCAATCCAGGAAGAGGGGACACACAAGACGAAGGTCACCACGGTGGAGCCCACACCGATCCTGCTTCCAATGCCTCAAACCTGAGAGCCGACGGTCAGCGTGTGATGGGCATGCAGGAACGTCCAGGCAGGGGCGATGGCATATACGGAGGCAGACATGCTCCCGCGCCGCCTGAGCAACAGTCTGCGAACGAGCGACAGTCTGATGATGTGGAGATGCCGGATGCCGGTGTCGCTGTTTCGGACGATTTCGGTTCCGGCGAAGATGGCCAAGATCGTGTCGATGAAGACGACGAGGTGCTGTAGCGGGGTCCACCCGCTACATCGAAGGAAACAACGACTCTGAGAGCACAACGCCAGCTTCGGCAGGAACAGGCCGAGGGGAATGAGTACACCCTCAACGCCCCCGGTCTCTTCGACGAGCAAGCTCACCGGGTGCAAGGTGAGCGTCAGCAGCTACGAGAGTCGAACGACGCTCGTCAAGAAGAAGAAGAAGAGGTTGGCCTCAGCGGCATGTTCGCCGAGCCACATCCCGACGACCTTTGAGTTGGTCGCCGGACCGCCAATGGCGCCGTCTCGGGCGAGACGAGGGTCGAACGACGCTCGTCAGCCAGGAGAAGATGAGGTTGCCCTCAGCAACCGACATGTTCGCCAAACCACCTCCCGACGAACTTTGAGTTGGTCACCGGACCGCCAATGGCGCCGTCTCGGGCGAGACGAGGATCGAAGGACGCTCGTCAGCCAGGAGAAG
The DNA here is from genome assembly GCA_963674455.1 of Lecanosticta acicola. Classification (NCBI taxonomy): domain Eukaryota; kingdom Fungi; phylum Ascomycota; class Dothideomycetes; order Mycosphaerellales; family Mycosphaerellaceae; genus Lecanosticta; species Lecanosticta acicola. The sequence goes on along the minus strand of CAVMBE010000004.1, from coordinate 545,554 downwards.
ATGAGGTTGGCAGCGGCATGTTCGCCGAGCCACAATCGGATTTTGTCGCCACGTGAGTTCCGTGGATGATGTTGATGATGTGACTCTGAAGAATTGGAGAACGTGGCCCGCGTGCACTGGCATCCCAGTCACAAAGGACATTGGAAGTAGTGGATGAATGGAGAACATGGCCCGCGTGCACTGGTATCCCGGTCGCAAAGGACATTGGAAGCATGGAATGGACACCTATGGATTGACTCGCGTTGCTGCAATGCATCAGCGGTCTCCAGAAGAGCATGGCATGTCATGAGAATGTGGCCCGCGTGCACTGGTATCCCGGTCACGGAGTACATTGGAAGCATGGGATGGACAATCATGGATTGACTCGCGTTGCTGCAATGCATCGGCGGTCTCCAGAAGAGCATGGCCTGTAATGAACACGCCGTCGGAATCTGTCACCGACACAATGGACTGTGTGCCGAATGGCCGGTCAATTGGGGCATCCTGAGTGATGGCAATGGTCGGAACAATCGCACGGGAAGTGATGCAGCGGCATGGGGTAATGCCATCCAAGGGCGAAGTACCCGCACGAGATGCGATCCAGAGTAGGTCAGGCTCCAGAGGAGACCGATACATGGCAGGACTCTGGGATCCCCGAGACTGGCATCCTGAGTGATGGCAATGGTAGGAACAATCGCATGGGCATGAGGGAATGCCATCCAAGGGCGAAGTACCCGCACAGATGCGATCCAGAAGGTCAGGCTCCAGAGGAGAGACCGATACATGGCAGGACTCTGGGATCCCCGAGACTGGCATCCTTGGAGAGAAGAGGCACATCGAGGTAGCCATGCAGAGGTGCACATCACGAAAAGATGCACACCACGAACAGCACCGCTTCAACGAAGTCGTCCGTTCAGCAGATCTCTTCATCCTGATATCGGCTGCCTCCACCAACATTCCAAGGGATCGAGGCGACCGTCGTCGCACTCAAATCGACATCCCCCTATACATAGCTGAAGCTCCGCAAAGCATTTTGGATCTTCATCTTCATTTTCTCATCCTCCCATCTTCTTTCATCTTTCCCTTCCTGTCCTCATGTCTGCTTAGTCCGCGTGGGATCCTCTCCAAGCCAGGTGTCCAGATCCGGTCGTATCGGCGCGCCCGTCGTCAGGTAGTCCATCAGCTCGACGAACCCCCCATTTGCTAATCTCACAGTCATCGTTAGTATTGCAAGAACGAACGTGTTGATAGAGTCTGCGACAACCTGCTTGTGGGAAGATGTGAGGGGGATCATGCAGAATTTGGTGGGAGTGTTGAGGATGTCAGCACAGTTTGACTTGGCAGTTTTCACAGTCTAAACCCCATGAGGTATGCAGGTCCGGCCTGAGCATTCCGCCCCGTGTCACCACACATCCTTTGATCCCTCTCCAGTCGTCCGATGCTCCTATAGGAGATTCTTCTTGTCTTGCGCTGTCCTTGGCCCATGACTAGCGATCGCTGCTTTGACGCCATTCAGGTCACCGAGACCGTCCAGCTCCTCAGCCTTGCTACTTGGTTTGGCGAGTGATCGGCGGGGTATGAAGAGAAGGATCTCCGCTATGTTGGTGCAAGAAATTTGGATCTCGTTGGCTTGGGATAGACCGCTCGACGTGGAGTGCCAGTGAAGATAAATCTATGTCGACCGGTGGTCAATCGTTCAGACCTGAGCTTTTGCACCCAATCTTTTTCGACATCTCATTCTCTCGTGAGTGCCAGAGACGTGATCCGTCAACAGACACGTTTGGGTCTTCACGTTGGACGGCAAGAAAGGCGTTCAGCGCAGACATACTACATTACATCTTCTCAGGGGACATCATCGGCGTTTCATATACGCATCGACGAGATGTTCCTACCAACCAACAACTTCTCTATGTACCCAGTCACAACATGCAGCTCCTATCTGATGGTCTCTCCATTGTTTACTCGAGCTGCTCAGCACATATACTCTTGCGTCCTCTTCCGTGTTGCCTGGAGGCCACACTACGCTCCTCTGAAGACCACGGTGAACCCTCTCGTCGTTGGCGACTTTTTCATGTGCAGTGTTACTTGTAGCCAGCAGCAGCATAGAAACTTGGCACTCAGAAGTATTTCTGACCGAAGGAATGGGCTGACAGGCTAGTGTACCATTCACCTTGACGAGAACCGTTGGTCTTCTATGCCGCACTCTTCGCGAGAACAGGGGTGTCATCGGATATTCGAATGATGAGAAGTTAATGTGACATTGGCATGACCACGACGAGGGAGCCGGCTGTTCGGGCGATAGGCCCTTTAGACACCGCCGTGTGGCAGCAGAAGTGGGCACCAGACCATGATGAGTTTGAACAACGTTCCAACACTGTTAACGATAGGTACGCAATCTGCGCCCTTGTCGGCAAAGTCTTGCGCTCTCGGCGATTGCCGGATGAGTGTTTCTGTCAAAGTTTGAACGAAGTGTCCAGAGACCTGGGGCCAGGAAGAGCACCCAACGTTGGGATCATGGATCAGAATGGACTGCAGACTTGTGTGGAATGACATCGATAGCAGTATTCGTTCCAGCGACCAAAAGCTGTTGTTGACAATCTGCCAGTGGAGGCTCCATCGCTCGATCAGGCTTTCTCGTATACCTGTGCGAAGTTTGCTGGTGGTATTTTGGAGTGCTCCTGAGGGCTAGGAGAATCTCGTTACGGCAGATCATCTGCCTCAACACCAGCGTCCATCTTGGATCGGGCAGAAGTGCTGCTCTTGGGAGGAACAGCCCTTTGGCTGGCCGGCGAAATGCCAATGCAAAGGTGAATGAGAGCAAAGACAAGAGCTCTTCCAACGAGTGCGATTCTTGACCTAGTATTAGTATCTATTCCTCGGTACTTATTACCGTGTGTAACATTCTCTGAGCCTGCCATAACTCAGATGCTTTGTCCTCTTCGCCGGCGGTGTCCTCCTACCTTATCCTCTTTTCGTGAAGCTTCGAGCCTGTTTGCGAGCTCCGTGCAGATCCCAAGACCAGCCGGCCCGCGATATCCTACGGAGGAAACTTGTGATGCATCACAAGTCCATCCATATGGTCTACTACCTGATTCTGTATTTTGGGCTACGTGTGGCAAGTGCGTTGGATGTTCCTGCGACACAATACCTGGTCCAGAGAGTTTGACAGGGACTCCGCTGACAAGCGGCGGCCGCGGCCGAAGCGTTAGAGCCAGCCGCCATGGCAGGCCAACTTCACGTCCTGTCATGTCACGGTGATTGTCGCGATACTGACCTCAAACTCTTCTGCAAATGCCAGAATAAGGACATCTTCCTCTGGTAAAGCATCCTGGAAGCCTGCGGCGAAGAGATCCCGAAGAAAATCTCCCCGTCGACCCGCCAGGCTACATCTGTGCCGCAGTTTGTTCGAAGGGATAGAAGACAAGAGAAGGGCATGAGCTATGACAGTCTTGCAAAACGAACACCAGGTCGTGCTCGATCATACGAATAGTCGATTAGCGGGGAAGATAACCACGTGAATGGATAGAAGACAGTAGAATGATGAAATGTACGGAAGTCCATATCCGTCGGAACTCTAGTCCCCTGTCGCGATACGTTCCCCAGGTCAAGTTGGCATGAATTGCTGAGGATCCTCCAGAGTGATCGATAGTCGGAGCATGTCCTTGCGCGAGAAAGAGTGAAAGTACAATGAATCGTCGTGGAGAGCTTGTTGGTCACGGCTTGATATCGGTGGGTGTTAGGGGTATCCACGCAGAAAGTTGTAGAGTGTTTCCGAGACTACGAGTTCAGGAACTAAACTACCCAGCTGCGAGAGCAATGTCTGTGGCTTCTCTTGCCGTTGTTCGAGTGGCGGTGCGCGGGAACGCCCGGAGCTACACGGAACAGCTTTTTCAAAATCCGTGGCCGCCCCCAATTCGAAAGTTCTCCAGTTCACACAACTTTCTCCACGACAAAGGCGAAAGATGTCGAACCCGGCCAACGGCGGATCCAATGGGTCCAAGGGGCCCAGTCCCAAGAAGAATAGAGATGAGAACACAACTTTGGACGCAGCGCGACAAGCGTCGTTGCTGCCCAATACTAACTCAAATACTACGAGACCCACCCATGGTAGCTCTACGGGGCAGGCCGGTGGATCTAATACTAATACCGAAGGCACGGCCTCGCCGCCTCGTGAAGAGTCGACTCGCACAGAGAACGACACGAGTCCAAGCGGTGCACCGCCTCCGACCACAGCACCAACGTCCACCGAGGCAGAAAAGTCAGTCTCGGCAGCGGACCAGTCCAATCGGAAGAAGGGTAAGGGCAAGGCTGTGAAGCAGGAGAAGCCCGATTCGATCGAGGACCAGCGTTCGGGTCTGTACTATTCCAGCCCCACGCAGAATCTCGCCGATGATATCCAGAATATGCCAGCGGACAGGCAGCCGAGAGACATCGACGCGGTCAGGCAATCGGTCGATCGACGACTCGTTCGGCCCCACACCCCGCACAGAACCATCCCCGATTGCGATGTGGCAGAGGATGAGGAGATCAAAGATGGCGTTGCTCACGCTGATGTCGGCCCTGAGATGAAAGAGTTGAAGCGGCAAAAGAAACAGCTGGAGCGCCTGACGAAACAGACTCAGGAAACGCTTGCAAAGCTCAAGAACGAGATGTTCGAGGCGGAGTGTCTCAAGGAGAGGATCACAGAGACCTACGAAGACTCCATACTGCCGAGAGTGCGCGATGTCGAGAGTGTCTGCCAGAGAATGAAGTCAGAAGCCCCCTGGAATTATGACATGAATGCGTTCAAGAAGAGCGTGAAGTCTCAGTTAAAGCAGGGGTTTCAAGAACCGAACATCCAGGCCTTAGTGAGAGATATGCTCAAGCGGTTTGAGTCAGACCAGCGTCAACTCTTGAAAGAGAGTCAGAATGTAAACTCTCAACAGGCCGCGAGTCTCGAGGAGGCACGGAAGATAAACTTCCAACTGGCCGCGAGTCTCCAGGAGGCACAGAGGATAAACTCCCAACAGGCCGCGAGTCTCAAGAAGGCAACGACCGACTTGGCGGCGATGCGCTCTGCGTTCAGCAAGCTGGAGACGGATTTGAAGGATACAGACAAGAAAGTCGACGCCTATGGCCTTTGGCGCATGTATGGCGATACCCAGGCATTTGTCAATCTCATGACGTGGCAACATGACCTGTTCGAGAAGGGCTTGAGACCCGGACCGGGGACGCCATGGGCCAGGTGGACCTCAGAGACCTATCAGCGGCAAGTCGCAATTATGAAAGCGGATCTTTCAGAGCTGGAGGAATTGATTGGTCTCGAAGATCCAGACCAGCAACATACGATCCGTTTCGAAGAACGACTGGAAGCTGCACGGGCAGCGGCCGAGGAGAAGGAGAGGCGCGAGGCAGCCGATGCATCCACTGATACCGTGGCACCAGACGAGGGAACCCCGGCGCCTGGACCAGCCGATCAACTGCAGACCGCCGGCAACGGCAGCGCTACACAAGCGCCCGCTGGTCGCGGTCTCGGTGGTACAGCTCGCGGCGGCCATCAAGCGGGTCCAGCTCGCGGCGGCCAACAAGCGGGTCCAGCTCGCGGCGGCCATCAAGCGGCTACAGCTCGCGGTGGCCAGCACACGAATACATCCCGCGGTGGCGGTCCACCACCCAGTGGATCCCGTGGTTCACCACGCGGCAATGGACCACCAGTCTCTGCCCCTCGCGGTCCATCTCGTGGCGGCGGTGCCACGCTTTGGGGGGGAAGAACTCAGTTCTTTCCACCACGCGGTGGTGCTCCTCGCTGAGGTCGGGGCCTTTTTTTTTGTTCTGTTGAACGAGGGTCTCCGCAATCATATGCGGATGTGGAAGATTTGGGGTCAATGACAACATGACCTGGCTTGTCTTGCACGAGGAACGTGACCGCTTGATGAGGGCATCAGCAGCGAACGGAGACATGCTATCATGCATGGTCTCGGTTGGTAAAACAGCATGGCCGCTTTACACCGGCACCAGCAGCCAACGGAGACATGCTATCATGCATGGTCTCGGTTGGTAAAACAGCATGGTCGCTTTACACGGGCATCAGCAGCGAACGGAGACATGCTATTATGCATGGTCTCGGTTGGGAAAAACAACGTGACCGCTTTACACGGGCATCGGAAGCAAACGGAGACATACCACCATGCGTGGCCTCGGTTAGGGAGAACAGCATGGCCGCTTTATACGGGCGTCGGAAGCAAACAGAGACATGCTGCTATGCGTGGTCTCGGTTGGTAAAAGCAACATGGCCCTTTTATAGGGTCATAGGAGAGCAGCAGGAGCATGACACCACGCGTGGCATCGGATGGGAAAACAGCATGGTCGCTTTACACCGGCACCAGCAGCCAACGGAGACATGCTATCATGCATGGTCTCGGTTGGGAAAACAGCATGGCCCTTTTATAGGGTCATAGGAGAGCAGCAGGAGCATGACACCACGCGTGGCATCGGATGGGGAGAACAATACGGTCCTTTTACAGTGTCATAAGAGAGAGAGAAGCAGGAGCATGACACCACGCGTGGCATCGGATGGGGAGAACAACATGGTCCTCTGATAGGGATATCAGAGAGGAACAGGAACATGGAGTCAACATGGCACAATGGTACGCCAGATTGGAATTCACGCCTCGAAAATGCAGCAGGCCAGGAAACGTCACGGTAGATATGATCCGAAATCGAGACCCGTTGGGTTTGAAATGTCGTGATACCTTCCATGTCTTCGTACAAGTAGCATTTTCATTTCGCATTCGACCTGCACTCTGTAATCATATACAGAGTCTTCGCACGTCGAAGTGTTATCTCAACAACTGCTACCGCTGACCTTGTGCTATCACACTCGCTGTTGTCCTGATCTAGGCATAACGGTCCGCTGTGGAAACACGCTGTACCCAGCCAAAAGCTCATCGATTTCAGCCTCCGCAATTGGCCTGCTCCACGAGACCGATCCTCTTGGAGCATGAGAGAGCTGCTCCTGGCGTTCCAAATCTGACTGAGTTTCTTCCTATGATTATCCCTTTCCTCATTCTTGCTACAGCATCTCCAGGGGCTGTGCTCCGCGGTTTCTTGACCCACAAGGCGTCCATAGATGAAGTCGAAGGAACCAACCGACGAGGATGTGGACTCGAGGAAGGCCCAATGGCTGATCTACGCGCAATTCCAGTGTTCGAACGATGACCATATAAAAGCCTCCCGATGCCGTAGAAGAAGAGAGGAGCGTTCAGACTTCAAGTGAAGTCTCCTGACCCTGACTTTCGCAGCCTGTGCAGCTCTTATCAGATCTCCGGTTGATCTCCCGAAACTCAACCGGTGCTTCAGGCTCACTGATTGGCCGGGCGTATCGGCTGATTGAAGCTATCCCGGCAGCTCCAACAGGGATCGGCAGCTGGAGGGTTTCCCGGGCCAGCACAGAGTCGAATGTGCCAACATTCACGACAAAGTCGACCAGATTATGGCGGAAATCGCGAAAGATTGGGATAATCTCCCCAAAGAGCACAAGCTCTCGCAGTTCGCGGCAGCTCTGCCGGAGATCTTGGAGAAGACGGGGTATGCGGAGATGTATGGTGTAGAATTGGTTGCGCCAAAGGATGAGTGAGTGATACTCGAGCACTTTTCGAGACACGATTCAATGTCTGACAATGGCACAGAGCGCCAGCACCGCACACAACGCTTCTCATCCTCCAGAAATTCCTCCGAGCCAACGTCGACGATCTCGAGAAAGCGAAGACCCAACTGACCGAAGCACTGCAATGGCGGAAAGAATACCAACCTCTGAAAGTGAAAGACGAGAGCTTTGACGGCGACAAGTTTGGAGGTCTCGGATACGTGACGAAGGTCAAGGGAGTCAAGGGCTCGCCGAATGAAGAAGATGTTGTGACCTGGAATATCTACGGAGCTGCGACCAAGGACGTGAAGAAGACATTCGGAGACGTCGATGCGTAGGTGTTCAAGCCTTGCTGGTGCGGGAGAGGAGAGCTGACGACAGCCTCAAGTTTCGTGAGATGGCGAGTTGGCTTACAAGAGATTGCCATCTCTCATCTAAACCTCAACGAGGCGACCAAGACCATCCCCGACTACGGCAAAGGTCCTGATCCGTACAGAACGATCAACGTACACGACTACCTCTCCGTATCCTTCCTACGGAGGCCTGCGGAGATCAAGAACTCGTCTTCAAAGATTGTGCAGACATTCCAACAGTGAGCTCAGCAAGATTCGAGGCACGGACGCTTTCGCTGATCACATTCAGATACTACCCCGAGACTGTGTCTTCAAAGTTCTTCGTCAACGTACCCATCGTCATGCAATGGATGATGGGCGCCATGAAGGCCCTGATGTCTAGCGACAGCATTCAGAGCATGACCTGGATGACTTACGGCTCGGAGCTGCACAACTACCTAAGCAGCGACATCCCAAAAGACTATGGTGGCACTGCGGCGCCACTGAAAGACGCTGGTCTGGAACCGAAATATGCTGCGGTCGAGCAGAAGACTCAGAACCCCACCGTCGCACCAACTGAGGCCGTGGCCTCTGGAACGGCTCCTCCGGCCACTGGATAGGACTGGCCTTTGTCAGGTGCTTGCTCAGCTTTGCCTTGCGTTTGTTCATGCTCTATACCCATTTAATTTACAGTCGCTCCAATACTTATACAGGCCAGTACTCACTGGCGACGCCCGGTCATCGCTGCGCCTCCATCTAGCTTCTCATATGTGCACGACTTGGGGCTCGTTACCCAGCTTGCCGGTATTGCAGTACACCATTGCTGCGTTGACAAGCCGTGTGGTCGAAGTGTCCATACCAAACACACGGTCTTGGATCAGAACCGTCACTCCGCAAAGGAAGAGCATGCCCAAATGATAGAAAGCAGCGATCCTTCTCGAGAGGTCAAAACGAGCAGTCTGCCGCGCAGCTCCTTCGAAATGTCGTTCCGTCGAATCCCAGTGCACGAGCTCTTGGCCGCCCCGAAGTTGGCCTATACAATCACTCTTGCCGGCGTGGATATGCCTACCTCTGTCAGAGAAGTCAAGTCATAGCAATCGCCCATGTCGAAACTTACCCGAAAACATGCACCGCTGGCTTTACCCTCCGGATCTCCCTCAGCAGAAACTCATCGCCCATCGCCACCACACCAGGTAGATCCAGATGATACTTTGGCGGTCCATGCGTAACAACAACATCAGCATCCTTTGGAATCGTCCCGTCCCAAATATCCGTCCCGCGTGGAAAATGCTGAAACGCATGTTCCGGTCCTAGCAAATCAGGCGTATGCGGTGAACCATAAATCTTCAACATGCCACCCTTCAGCGAAGTCCGATCGCTAAAATCCAGGATCGTAGAACTATCCTGTAAGTAAACCACGTCCTTCCAATCAACCTTCCCTTCCCGATCCTTCACTCCCAGAACCCCTCGACTCTTGGGATCCAGAAAGGTATCATGGTTCCCAGCAATGACGACCTTATACCGATGCGGCAGAGACTGCATCCAATCAATCTGCCGTTGAAGCTCCCCCGGGGTGCCCGCATTCGTCATATCCCCGGCATGAATCAGGACATCTCCATACGGCACCGAGGCTGGAAGCAGACAGTGTGTATCCGAAATGCAAACCAGCGTGATATTCCTCCGAAGATTCCGATCGGAGCGCAGGAGGGAGAGATGGAATTCCGCGAGGCGTGCGAGGAGTTTGATGGGATTTTGGAGTTGTTGCCGGATCGTAGGGATCTCGTAGGGAGATTTTGGTGGTTGCTTTTTGGTGTTGCTGGGTGTTGCGGATAGGCTAGGTATTCCCATCTCGATGGACCGGTTTGCATAGTCTTGCCCCAAGAACTTGTTTGGCGTGCTTGGTCGGTTTTGATGAGATGCTGTCATGGGCGCATGGCGCTGGCCGACTCAGCGATAAAATTTGCTCAGGCTTCCTTTCTAGGGTCTTTGTCTTTGTCTCTATGGAGGGCGACGTTAACGGAGGCATTGGTGCTTGGACATCGAAGTTTGATGTTGTGCGACCTTTGGAAATGCAAGGATGGGAAGAGGTGAGGTGCAGGGGATATCGCGTGGTATTGCCTCGATTTTACGGGGTTGTTCTAAGTTAAGTATCAACAAGCCAAGAGATACACGAGAATAGCGATGGTGATCATCTGGCAGCCTGCTTCGGTTCGGCTGAGCTCCCTCCTCTCTCTCCACTTCATCACCTCCCGAGCAGCCGTAAGAACACGCCGGCGCCTGTGAGGGGTCGTCCAGCAACCATCTCACTACAGTAAGACACCAGCTACAGAAAGCGCCGTAGGTAAGGCACACTTGATTTCTGTTCTCCATCAAGGTATTGCAGAATGACTCTTTCCATCCCCAAGTTCTCAGAGCTACCCGTCGACAAGAACGGTCCCCACCACAATGGTGAGCACACTCTCTACCAAACCCAATGCGTAGAACACAGGCGAAAGCCATATTGACTCTCCGCAGCCTGGGGCCTCTACGGCAAAGACGACCAGCTCGGCACACTCAACCGCCTCACAGACGACGTAGTCAAAGCAGCAGCCAGCGAGATCCAAACCGGCACACGCAGCAACCTCGACTGGCCTCTCGACGCGCAAGCCGACGTCCCCTTCTTCGGCCGCCAGTCCTTCGCGAAGAACGTCTACCAGAAACCGCCTCGGATCGTCAACGACGATGTCTGGACTTTCAACACCCAATCCAGTAGTCAATGGGACGGCCTTCGACATTTCGGATATCAGAAAGAAGCCAAGTTCTACAATGGCGTAACGCTGGACGATATACACGGGCCCAACAAGAGCAACGTCAACGGTGTAGGAGCTTGGGCGGAACAAGGCATCGTCGGACGCGGAGTCTTGCTCGACTACCACGCCTGGCGACTGAAGAATGGCCTCGAACACAACGCTTTCGAAACGAACTCCATCAGCGCCGAGACGCTCCGCCGTGTGGCCCAAGATCAAGGAACAGAGATCAAATTCGGCGATATCCTGATCCTGCGGAGTGGATACATGGATGCCTACAAGAAACTCTCCCGTCAAGAGATCGAGACAATGAGAACGAAACAACCTTTAACATTCACTGGCGTGGAGCAGAGCGAGGAGATGATGGAGTTCATGTGGGAGAATTTTTCGGCTTGTGCGGCGGATCATCCGAGTTGGGAGGCGTGGCCGACGCAGAAGGACTATGCTCTGCACGAAGTGATGCTCGCCGGCTGGGGTATGCCGATCGGAGAGTTGTTTGATCTCGAGAAGCTGGCCGCTCAATGTCAGAAATTGGGGAGGTATAGCTTCTTTCTGGTCAGCAAGCCTGTCAATGTGAGGGCCGAACCTGTTGGATGTGTGAGAGCGACGCTGACGACGGTGATAGGTCCCCGGAGGCGTGGCCAGTCCTCCTAACGTTGTTGCGATCTTCTGAGAGGACTCCCAAGCAGTTGGAACGGGCTTCAGAACAGTCCCCTTCGCACCTCGGCACGACACATCAGACAAGGCAAGATTGATTCGGATTATTATTTCATTCATCTCATGATAGGTATCATCTACGTCGTTCCCATTCACTTCTTTCCAGCGCCACCAGGAATCTGGTTGTTGAGCTGCTCATCGGCGACTTTGTCGATCTTGGCGTCGTACTTGTCGCCCAGACCGGCTCTGTCGGTGGCGTTGTCGATTTCTACCACAGCAATTAGAATGTGGTGATCTCGAGAATGAAGTGATTCATGTCTTACGCTTGTTGAGCTGGTTGTCGCCGGTCTTCTCAACGGAAGAGGGCTGGCCGTCACCGCTGCTCTTGCCCATCTTCTCCTTGGCCTTGTCGATGAGTCCGGACATTTTGACTGAAGTTGTTGTGTTTCTTTGAAGTGGTGTGTTGGGTTTGAGGTGTTCAGGATAGACAGTAGTAGGACTCGACGGGATTGATATATCCCCTCGAGCTAGAACCAGCAACGAACGTCATTGCCAAGCTCCACCAGCTTGCCAGGAAACAACCTGGAACGAACTCTGCCAACCTTTCGAGCTCCAATCAGGCAAGCGGTATTGCGTGCAGCTGACGATCTGCTAGGTATCGTGATCTCTGTCCTTGGAGCTGTCGCATGACGACTGTGGTCCACTTTGAGGGAGCGGGTGGATAGATCTGCCGAAGCGAGATCTTGGGATATGTTTTACCGGGTGCAGCGAACGAGCTCGTTCAATTAGGCCCTGTCTGGTCTTCTTAGGTCGATGATTATATGTGACTACATATTCCTCTTCCATATTCGAAATGCGACAACGCTCGGAGAATAGATCGTACACGTCGTCAATGCGGTCTTGCGGCATCTCCTATCGCTTCTCGTCAGGCGAAGACCCCGGCAACTCGACCGGAGGCTGTCTGTGATCGCCCTCCAACTCTCCGCGTACTTGGGCCTTTTCGCCCTCCAGCTCCGGCGGATTTGCTCCCGCAAGCTCTCCCATCGGTGCTCCCGGTTTGCCGCCCTCCCGCTCATTTGCCGGCAGCTGTTTGATGCCGCCCTCGGGCGTCAGCTCGAAGCGCTTGTCAGTGCCATCGACCTCTGCGAATTCCTGCTCCGGTCCCTTGCTCTTCTTCTGCTGGTTTCTCTTGCGCCATAATAGCCCAAGAATGAGTCCTGCCAACAGCAACACGCCCAACACGACGCCCACGACAACCCCAGCTATTGCTCCGCCCGACAAGCCGCCATCGCCTTGGCTGCTACTCGATCCGGCGGCCGCGCCGTTGTTCGCGTTCGATGTCGAGTTGTACTTGACTGCGGTTGGCGAAGGTGCAGCAGCCGGTGTGAAGCTGTCTCGCTTGATGGTATTGACATGTCCGCACAAAAGCTGCGAAACGACAGAGCCGATACTGATTGTTGATCCGACGTTGGCTCCATTGCCAATCACTGGCATCCAGATCCCAATGACCGGCGTGACGGATTGTACCCATGCCGTGTACACGGCCTGCGAAGCGTTGGCAAAGAAGCCGACGGTGTTCTGCCACGTCCCATTGAGCGTGCAGCTGGGAAAGAGGGCTGTTTCGTACGCGCTGCCGTAGGATGTCAATGGCCAGCCTATGCCGATGGAGTCGCGCTGAATGAAATACGAGCATTCATCAGGTATGTTCGACGCAACTTGTGTGGCTAGCGTTCGGCACAGGCTGGGCAGGCTTGTGTTCGTCAGATTGCTATTTGGCCCCGGCGACGGCGTGCTCAGCCAAGTTGCGTATTGCTCTGCGCGAGAGTTGAGAGCGTTTATGCAGGGCGTGTCAAGAGCGGACGAGCAAGTGCCATCATCGTTCTGCCCTCGTAACTGTGTGTTGTAATTCAAGATCAGTCCAGCTACCACGCACACGTCGTAGCCCAGCGCAAAGTCCTAAAGGGATATTCATCGTCAGCACCTGCTCAGAGGAACAGGCTGCCTGTTCTTCGAGTTGACTCACACTCGAGTAATTTGCGCCATTCGTGTTGTACCACAAGCTGTACGAAGAGGAAGAATTGGAGGTGTTGGAGAATCCAGAGTTGTCGATCGTGACCGCCACCAAAGCATCCTGCGTCTTTCCCGAATGATTGTCTGGCTGTCCCGACTGTGGTCCTTGCGCGACGTTGGGATTGATATTGAACATGCCGGTGGCATTGGCATCGGCGAACGTCTTATTGCAGATGTTCGAGGAGCCGCCCTGGATCCTGTCCGCGAGAGCCCATATCGGCACTGCGCTGCCGTTGCTGCCCTGCAAAAGCGATTGTGCCCGACACAGAGACAGCCATATTGTCGTCAACAGGAACAGCATCGATGTATTCCGTTCCATCGAGTAGAGTATGGCCCACGGGGCGGGACGGCGGCGGAAGGGAACAGAGCTTCGAGGGAATGTACCACGACGCTGCTTAAGGCCTCGCAGATCGGTACATCTTGCGGAAACTTTTACGCGCCGGCTAGAGCACGGTAAGTGGCACGTTAAGTGGATCTATAATATGCGCTTTGAATCCTTCCACGTGCGGCTGAGGAATCGTCCCTTGCGCCCCACCAATGATGGGCCACTTGCTGCTGCACGCTGCCCCGAGCGGGACCCAGAGGACGTCTGCTGTGTCCACATCTCGACGCACAGAAAACTCCATTCTTGACCGGAATGCACTCGACAGTGCCATTGACCAAGTATTTCCCCCTGTTGCCAAGGTACAAAAACGCCCCCTCGAGTGCACGGTAACCCAAATTGAGCTGACTTTCATTAACGACGGTAGGTAGTCATGTTACTCATAAAAGCCGCATGAACCCTATCACCCCTCGAGCTGAACACAAGCGCAGCACACAGGGCAGACGGGAGCTCGTAGCGTGAAGGAGCACGAGGTAGCCCCGAGCTTGGCGGTATATAATCAGAACACGCGGTGTTTGGAGGGGATTGAAAGGTCGACGGTTTGCATTGCGTTTAGCGAAATAGTCTCAGGACTGTGCTGATGCTGATATACGAGATGCGTCTTTCAGCAGCAATACGGATAGACACGCAGTGCTTCAGCGCTGTCGTGCCGAGCTTTCACCGCAAGAAGCTGCTGACCAAAGCTGGAAGTCGTTCAGCGGCATAGAACTCGATGCCCTCATGGAGACGGTTTTTGGATCAGCCGACTTCTTCGTCTTCACTGCTGGCGCCGTCCCGCATCTCATCGTCTTCGACTTCATCCTGCGCGCCAGCTTCGACATCGTCATCCTCCAGGTCCTCGTTGTCCCACTGGTCATCATCACCCGTGTCATCTTCCATATCCTCATCCTCGTCTTCGCCCTCGGCAGATTGTCCGGACGCTTTTCTCTCCGCCTTCTTCTTCTCAATATTGGCCTTCTGCTCGGCCTTCCTCCTCTCTTTCTCTCTTCTCCGCTCCTGATGTATCCTGTCCATCTCCTTGATCTCCTGCTTCGATTTATGGATGTACTCATGCCACATGACCTTTCCGTTGCATACGCCTTCCTCGATCTTTGTCAATCGAAGCTTCAGCCGCGGTCCAAGTTCCAACAGCTTGATGCCTTTTCTTTCAACGTTCGCTTTATCCTCCCGCCCTTCCGCTGTATCTTTCTGCGCCTTTCTCTTCTGCACTTTGCGGCCGGAAGGCGCCACGACTTCGACTTCAGCGTCCGTCTCGCCCTCCGATTCCGAACCTGATGTGAAGCCGTCTGCGGCGTGTGGGTCGAGTAGATAATCGGAAACATCGTTGAGCTTGCCAAGGTTGGGCAAGGCACCTCGTTTACGCTTCTGGCCGGCATGGGTGAGCTTCTCCGCCGCGTCGAGCCGTCGCAGGGGTTTGGGCACAGATTTCGCTGTGCGAGTCTCAATGGCATAATGTCGCAAGTTGAGAATATACTGCCCAGACTGCGCTGACGAATCCTCCGGTATTCGGTCAAGTAGAAGGACTCGTTTCATCCCACTCAGTGAAGTGGTGGTGGGATTGATTGGCGGAAACAAGGATTGGAATATACTGGTCGCGAGCGATTCCAAGTGCTTAGGTACCTTCGGTTGGGATTGCTCTCCATTGGCATCGTCTTGCGCTTGGGTGGTGAAGTTGTTCATGACCAGAAGGGGAGCAACATGGTACTCGGTGCCTCCACTTTTTGGTCTCTTCATGCTGTGGTAGATGTCCTTGCACAGACTGTAATTCTCCACTCTGAAGTGCATCGTCGGTCCACGTGGTGCCAACGCTAAGCGTAGGTTTGTGTTGCCATTGCTGCTTCGGCTGAAGAGCATCAGGTGCGTGACTCCTAGCGGTCCCGCCATTGTGGTGTAGTCTCGTAGCTTGTTGCTCCTCCTCTCTTTCAATCTTGTCGCAGTATCCGGCTCCATCATCTGCCTGACATCTCGCACGAGCTGCGACACGCTCTGTCCGACCTCGCTGGCGCCCACGCGGATGACCATGCTCTTAGGCGGGCGTGACCCAGCCTGCTGCTTGGTGGCCGCATGATTGACTGATGCGGCGCCAAGACCGGGCTTAGAGCCCACGTGCGTTCGCTTTTTGACTCTTCGCTTTGCCATTTCTTCCTATTCCTATGGGACATTCGACAACGAACGCAAGAAGTTCGTGCAAATTCAAGACCCAAGCTCACCAGGGAAATTTTGAGGTCCGGCTGCTAAGATCCGGCGCTAAGATAACCTTATCTGTATCCCCGACGATCTCCGCATCACCAGAAAATTACTCGGCCACTGGAGCACGCCTTTTCACACACCAACCATGTCGGCCAAACGAAGAAAGCTAGAGCATACGGGTGATGGAGAGTCGTCTCCTGTGCAGATCAAGAAGTCAGCGTCGAAGCCAAAAGCCGCCGCACCCTCCAGAACGTCAAGACCAGCCGCTGCCTCAGAGCCTCGAAGAAGTCACGAGCCGAGCAAGAGAGCCCATTCCGAAGTCTCTGACGATGATGAGCAAGAAGAGCAGGACAGCGAGGAAGCTGAGAAAGCAGACGACGCTGCCATTACGGCCAGTGAGGATGTCGGAGTGGAAAAGACATTTGCGGATCTTGGAGTGATAGACTCGCTGTGCGATGCGTGTGCATCGCTTGGCTTTACCAAGCCAACGGCCATCCAGAGGGAGTCTATACCGATCGCACTCCAAGGCAAGGATATCATTGGGTTGGCAGAAACAGGAAGCGGAAAGACTGCGGCCTTTGCCCTCCCCATTCTTCAGGCTCTTCTAGACAAGCCACAGCCCATGTTTGGACTCGTCCTTGCGCCCACTCGAGAATTGGCATACCAAATCTCTCAGCAGTTCGAGGCGCTGGGATCGCTCATCAATGTACGATGCGCTGTTGTCGTAGGAGGTATGGACATGGTACCCCAGGCAATTTCGCTGGCGAAGAAACCGCACATCGTTGTTGCCACCCCGGGTCGACTGTTGGACCACCTCGAGAATACCAAGGGCTTCTCTCTCCGACAATTGAAGTATTTGGTCATGGATGAAGCCGATAGGTTACTCGATCTTGACTTCGGCCCAATTCTGGACAAGATTCTTCAAGTTCTGCCCCGAGAACGTCGCACGATGCTGTTCAGTGCAACCATGAGCACCAAGCTGAACAATCTCACTCGAGCAGCCCTACAGCAACCAGTGAGAGTGAGCATCAGCAGCAGTAGCTATCAAACTGTAAGCATACACGCACATGACTTTCATCCAGCTCTTCAAGCGAGACTAACATCATCTTCTAGGTCAAAAACCTGATGCAGAGGTACATCTTCATTCCTCACAAGTTCAAAGACATCTACATGGTGTATCTGCTGAACGAGTTCGCGGGTCAGACCTGCATCGTCTTCACAAGAACGATCAACGAAACGCAGCGCATCGCCTTCCTCCTCAGGGCACTTGGACGTTCTGCAATCCCGCTGCATGGCCAGATGAATCAGTCTGCTCGACTTGGAGCATTGAATAAGTTCCGGGGTGGCAGCCGAGATATATTGGTGGCCACAGACGTTGCTGCTCGAGGTCTTGATATCCCTTCGGTGGACCTCGTGCTGAATTTTGATCTGCCACCAGACTCAAAGACGTATGTACACCGCGTGGGACGCACGGCGAGAGCTGGAAAGTCTGGAGTTGCCATCTCTATCGTTACGCAGTACGACATCGAGGTGTACCAGAGGATTGAGCATGCATTGGGCAAAAAGCTCGAAGAGTACGCTGCTGAACGCGACGAAGTCATGGTGTTTGCTCCACGGGTTGCCGAAGCGCAGCGTATCGCCATCACCGAAATGAAGAACGAGCACGAGAAGAAGAAAGGGAAGAAGGGTGGCATTGCTGGCGGGCGAGCCAAGAAGGGCGGCTCGTCGAGACGGGACGACATGGACGTCGACGAAGGTTGATTCGATCGCGACAGAGCATGAAACTTTTCAGCAACTCATGGCGAGCATGGAGATGCGATCTTGCTTGACATGGAAGGGTGTTAAAAGGCATGGTGTGTATGAATGAAGACAGCAATTCAGCTGGGGTACCGGGGGCAAAGGCGTTCAGGTATATTGTCTGCATGTTTCGCTAGCTAGATACCCTACTCGCGGCTGCATTTGTGAATGGCCACCCGTGTTGCGAGAAGTATGGGTGAAGTATGTAATGCGGAAAGATTTGTGTACATTGGCTTCACAACTGCGCACGGGCCACGGCACTAAAATCAAGGTTGCAGCTCTGCTTTCGGACCTCTTCCTGTTGCTGCCATTACCACACGACACGCAGTATGAAACTTCCATGATAGCTGCAATATCGTCGAAGTAATACCAATCATGTCGTCGCCAGACCGTCAACGCAGCGTCTCGCGCGGCCGCGCACGCACACCAGCCCGCCCCGCTACAGCAGCAGCAGACGAAGACGAAGACACGCGACGTTCGCGATCCTACTCGGACGACAAAATGAACGGCACACGAGACCGCAGTCCCTCGCGCACGCCTTCACGCGACCGCGACCGAGACCGAAGCTACAGCCGCTCTCCCACGCGCTCACCCCCCAACAAACCACGCAGCGCCAAAATCGTGATCGAAAAGCTCACCAAAAACGTCAACGTCGGACACCTACGCGAGATCTTCAGCACTTACGGCTCCATCCAGGAACTCGAAATGCCCATGAACAAACACTTTATGACGAATCGAGGGATTGCGTACGTGTTGTATTCGCAGCCGAGTTATGCGGAGGCTGCTATCAGCAACATGCATGAGGGGCAGATTGATGGGGCGGTGATTTCGGTCAGCATTGTTCTGCCGAGGAGGAGGTTTTCGAATAGTCCGCCGCCGATGAGGCCGCCGCCGAATCGCTTTGGGGAGCCCCATCGACATCGTGAGGGACCGCCGGGGCCGCCGATGGGGAGGGGACCGCCGCAGGGGGATAGGTATGGACGTCCGCCTCCGCCGAGTCGAGGGTCGCCGAGCTATGGTGCTGGCCCGAGAGGTGGTAGGCGGATGAGTCCTGGGCCGAGGCATGCTGGACGGGGAGGAGGTGGAGGAGGATACCGAGATCGGTATGATGACCGTAGAGACTACCGGCCGCGCAGTTATTCGACGTCTCCGCCGCCGCCAAGGAGAGGAAGCCCGCCAAGAAGATCGCGTAGTCCACGATACTCAAGTCGGAGTCGCAGTCCTACGCCTCCGCGGCGCAGTCCAGCAAGAGGAGGCGGCGGCGGCGGCGGCGGCAGACGGAGACGAAGCTATTCGAGGTCGAGTTACAGCAGCCGGAGCCGGAGTCGGAGCCAGAGTAGAGGCCGAGGAAGGTGATGAGCACGTTACCAAGCTACTTGGATGTGATCAAGAAGATCTTCTCTGGCAGGCAAGATGGACCACTCTACAGCCTTCAGATCAACATGCAATGGCCAATTGCTTCAAGACGAGACCTACCAATCGGAAATCGAGGCCGTTTTCATCACGGAAGGAAGCCAGCAAGTCGAGTAAGAGGACACTCAACGTACGCAGGGAAGGCAGGATGAGATGGACGCAAGGGCCGATCGCGTCAGGGTGAAGCGCTTCCTCATTGCTGTACGACCATGACGCAGATGCCAATCTGTCTCCCAAGGGCGGGGTAGTCAGAAATTGGCCAGAGAATTAACATCTCGGCCGCAAGACAAGAAGGAAACATGAATTCGAGAAAATCCAAGTTGCAAGTAGGGAAAACTCCAGCCAGCCAGGGTCTTGTCTTCTGTTTGTGGCCTCTCTTCTTTTCATGGTTCACATATGCACATGGTTATACGCCCGCTCTACTCGAAATCGCCCCGTGTACGCCTGTGAAGTGCATACGTGCTCCCTCGTCTGGATCTCTGATCGTCGCCTTCGTCCTTGCCCACGTTTTCGCCTTTTAGTAGCCGACCGATTTGAGATAGTCACCCAGCTGCTCGACGGTATTGGTAGCATTTCCAGGCTGGACGTTCTCCGGGTAGTGTGTGACAAGAATCGCCTGTTGGGTCTTGACGATGATGACGCCCTCCTTGCCCTAAACAAACACCATGTCAGCGCCTCCACTCCCAGCACACGACGTATGTATGCCTCTGATCTCCCTCTCACCTTCTTCCCATAAATGCTATTCTCCTCCGCTTTCAACACCACATAGCGCTCCCCGGCGATGTGGATCCCCGTGCTCTGAATCTGCTTCACATCCGCCTTGTCCTTGTAGGCGTTGACGACTTCTTGCATTTCCTGCGGCGTGACGGTGAAGCCGGCCGAGGTGGCCCAGACGCCGGTGCCGTCGGCGCTGAAGATGGCGGCTTTGTCGACGTTGCCTGTGCCGACAAGGCTGTGGACGTTTCTCTAATCAGTACGTCTTTTTCCGAAGTCGTGATGGCGGTCGGCGGTGAAGGGGAGGGATTCTGTTTACCTCTGATCGACGTATGCTGTATGATGCAGAACCTGTTAGCGGAGTGCTCTCTTCTCGTGGGTTTCTTTCTCGTCCCGAGGATCGAGATGAGGCGCGACGCCATGCGGGATGCGCTCGAGCAGGGTGGATTGTTTGGGGACTTGCCTTGCCAAGACATGTTTGCGGCGGTCTCTGTACGGAGGGATTTGGTAGTGTCGAAGGAAAAGCGAGAAGAAGAGGGTTCGTAGTTGTTGGTGGTTCCGGTGTTCGCGCTAGGCAGATGCAGATGCAGATGCAGATGCAGACGTGTGGTCGATTTCGAGGTAAGGGAAAGGTAGGGAAGTGTGACACGGTCAGGTACAGAGGTTGCTGAGTTTCTTGCTAAGGTTTCGTCAGGGTTCCGCCGCAGACAACCTGCCCAGCGCGGGGCTGTTTTGATTGCCTCATCCTGCCCCGCTTTGATTGAAAACGCTTTTCAAACATTCACTTAGACTCGTGCCAACGCATGAGTCAACTGGCGGCCATTCCCGAACTTATGGCGAGAATATGCCCGAATGCCTTATCTCGGTTTTACCACGAGGACGAGGGAAGTTGCCAACGGATTCGGAAAAGCTAAGGCGTTTGTTGTGCGTGAAGCAGCGTCTTTCGGTTTGTAAGGGACCTATCCGCCAACATGTCTCCCTTTACCTGACCGACAACTTCACGCCTTTCCATCAAATACTTTCCCTCAACTCCTCAAATACCCCACAACCTTCTCCCCCCAGACAACCCCCCTTTTGTAAAACTCCATCTCCGGCACATTACCCTTCGCCAGCCCCTCCATCGCTTCCGCCAATACCTCCCCATACCCATCCTCCTTGACCTCTTCCAACCGATACTGGTATGTCTTAGTCGCAAAAACCAGCGCCTTCGTCTTCGCAAGGCGGAAGAGCACTTGTCGTTCCGATCTCAGCCGACAATCTTCAACCTGCACCGCATCTTTCTGGGCTTGAAGATCCGCCTGCAAGTCAATCTCGGATTCCTGAGATTCCATCACGTCACCGTCTGTAGTCCCATTCTCATACAAATGACTGCCCCCTTCCGCGAAGAGCCGATCGTCTGTCGTCAGAGCCCAATTCGAGCGCTTGACGACTTTTCCCACTTCCACCCTCGCGAAGAATCGATCCATTGATTTCTCCAATTTCGCCCTGTAGCCCGGCACAGGAGAATGGATCTCCGCAAGGGGGAGTCCCAATTTCTTGCGCGTGCTGAAACCAGAGGGGAAACAGGCCACGAAAGCTTCCAGATGGTAGATGGGGGATCCGTCGGGTGCTTTTGATGAGGGGAGAAGGAGGAGGAAATCCGTGTCGACGTGGGCGCCGAGGGTGTTCAAGGCGGAAAGCGCGGAGGGTGGTGATGTAGGGAGAATTTCGTTGTTGACGGTGTTGAACATGCCTTTCTCGCTGCGGGTGTAAATGGCAGGAAAGCGAGTAGGGAGGTATGT
Source organism: Lecanosticta acicola (assembly GCA_963674455.1). Taxonomy (NCBI): domain Eukaryota; kingdom Fungi; phylum Ascomycota; class Dothideomycetes; order Mycosphaerellales; family Mycosphaerellaceae; genus Lecanosticta; species Lecanosticta acicola. Next base: position 523,829 of record CAVMBE010000004.1, on the reverse strand, counting down.
ATTGACCATCCAGTCGTATAGTTCAAGAACCGCGGGCTCGCAAACTGGATTACATTGGAGTGCAGCTTCCAGGTTCTCGCGCATGATCTCGCGACGGATTTTCATTCGAGCGGCGTAGGTGTTATCCATGGCTATGAGATCCGAAATGCTGATGGTTTCCAGCGCTGGTAAGAACCATTAGCAAACTCATGGCGATCGATGAGTTGAACGTATATCCTACCCATCGTCAAGTGATACTTTGGCTTCAAAGGAGCATTTTGAATGGGTGGTGTAGAAGTCCAATCGAAATCCTCCAGCGGCTCAATGTCGCGGTATGGCGCTTTCTCCTCTACGCAATGATCTATCTGAAGATCTGGTGCAGAGCCATTCTTTGGACGATTGATACGAGATCCAAGTGCTCGTGACAGAAGCAACACGACCAGAGACAAGAAGGGAACGAGCAGCAGAATCAAGGATGCCATATTCATATTCGAAGCAAGAGGAAGAGGTCTAAAGAAGAGCGAAGGTCAATCAAGATTGCGCCTTTCTATTCTTCTACATCGGAGGTTGAGGTACGATGATATGCCGTCGAGATCGCCTTGGCCGGGAAGTGGAGTGCTGTCGAGCCAATGACAGTGTGAGGCGTGTTCTTCGGCCTTTCCACGTTTGGAAAGAAGTTCCACTCACGTGAACGTCGAGCATACCAAAGCTCTCGCCGTACGGGAAGGATTGTGCAAGAATACATGCACTTCGCAGTGCTCATTATGGTCTTCCGAGTTTCCAGTCCTGCTCCAGCAGGATGTGTTACCTCTCCTAAGGGTGACGCAGAGGCGCAGCATTTCATCTTTCTCGATGGGATACTAGCGGCAGACAAACAATCGAGCGCACGGTCTTCGTAGATCGAGTGACCTATCACATCCGCGTATTCGAAGCTGCTCTGCCAGGTTATATGCTCCAAGATGATCGAAAAGCGCGATCAGGTTTGCAAGGCGGCGTGGCTTGAAGTGGCTATACCCGTACCGGTCGGCTAGAAAGTCATGCTTCAGAGCACGCTGATATCGAGCACTTCCCCTCGCAAGCTCGTACGCCGACATGATACAGTCCAGTTGGCCATCATCCATATCAAGAAAGTCGCACAATCTGCGTGGTGTGGCGAAGTTGGCCGGATACAATCCATCGTCGAGCATCATTGGATGTATTCGCATGTATGAGACCGGCCGAGGGAGATGTCCGTTGGCGGCTAGCATCTCGGAATTCGCTCTGGCAGATCACGTTAATGCGTGTGATAGCGTCGTGTAGTTAGAGTGTTTCTACCTTCGAATTAACTCTTCGGTGGCAGATGCATCTTGCATTATAGCCATTTGGTCAAATGCTAACCTGGATCTCGCTGCTGTAGCACAGTAACTTGACGAGGAAGATATGAAATGATTGGGTCCAGTGGGTTCTTCATAAGTGTACGATTGTGCCAAGCCCGAGTGTCTAGCACGCATTGAATGTCGAACGGACGAGCTGGCCGATGAACGGAAGCACCTGTCATCCATAAACCTGTGGGACCCTTCTGGGAGGTAATCCATCGCTTCTCAGTAGTAAGTTGAATGAAACGGCCTGATTGCGTCGGGGACGCTTCCGTCATTTATGTTCTGGCTCAGCTTGGTGCAACAATCGCCGTGTCGCCATCGTGGAGACCGATGCCGGTCAGCTCCGGTCAACCCTTGCGGTGCTCAAGGCAAAGATGGCCGAAGAAGAAGCGTACAGGGGGGGTTGAATGAGGATAGGTGCTACCAATGCACTGAATTACCGAGGCCTGGAAGTCACGAGTCTGCAAGAAGATCCTTTGGGTTCCGGATAGTTGGTACAGATGAGCCAAGACCTCCTACTCAGCCCTCGGGAGGTCATGATGCGGCTCCCTCGTGCGCATTGCGTGCATTGTAGCAAGCGATGTACAAGAGGCCGCACGCACAAGAAGTCCCTTGGTTGTGTGGGAGTCAACCAGGCAGAGAAACGTAGTGGAGCGTGCGGAGAGAGCTCTCTAAGAATCTGTGTCAAACCTTTCCATCTTGCTGGAAATATAAGCAGTGTAATGAGGATCTGTCTGTGTCCGAGAGCCTTGACTGCAACTGTAGCGATTGACAACTTTCTGAAAGAGACTCAGAGCCTTCCAGCTCGATACTCAGCCATCTCTAGATGAAGGCGAAATGTGCGACTCTGTTGATGCAGTTCGCCTATCGGTGCCTTCCTGCCACCCCGGGGAAGCCGGCCTGCGAGGGCGCACCAAATCGATACCGACGTCCAATGCGCGATGACACGCAAGGAACCACGCGAGCAAGAATATCATTCCGGTTGCTGTTCCAAGTGAGAAGGTAGTCGCAATTTCGCGGTGGTCGTGGAGCTTCTCCTCCGGCCGGTCGAGACGTCGGATATGATGGACGGCGTTTGATGCTGCCAGCCCGGAATCTTGGAGATGCTGTTCCTCCGCTTCCGCAAGCCTGCTATGCTCATTCGACGCCTATCGCCACCAGGTCGCTCTGTCAGCGTTGGGGCCTTGGGTGGTAGTTCGCCACGTGCGCGTCCGCCAAAGTATGGAAACTCGTAGGCGATCAGTCTCCAGATGTAGAGTAGGGAATCGAAGAGAATGAAGAGAATCCAAGGACCGATGATTAAGCCAGCGCAGAGCAGCTGGAATCAGCGTTCAGCATGTGGGAGCATTGCACAGCGCTTGCCCGTGGTGGCTTACGAAGAACCCAGCGATGAAAGTCTCGATGCCTGACCAGCTGCTGGGGAGAATGGAGAACCTGCCCATGGCTGGTGGAGGTGTTTCATCCGACGATCGTTGTAGTCGCTGATGATGGTCACGTTGTCAAATGTTGGTGATGGTGTTGTTGTTGTTGTTGGTGTGTTAAGTTGTGTTGACGGAGGGTGGTGAATCCACTTCCCAACCGCGTTGGACCCAGACAGCTGGGGACGCGGAAGGCGCTCCCGTCGGGACGGGACGCCGGTGTGGCTCAGCAATTTCCGCCTGAGGCATCCGAACCACTCACACCGTGGACCTCATGCGCCGCCATCCATCCATCAATCATCGACCATTCCGATCTACCGGGAAGGCAAAGATGAAGCCAGAAGCTGTGCGCCGCGGGACGTCCTGCCCTGCGTCGGCTTTGGTGGCGCACTCGTCTGACCCACTGACCGGAGCAAGAGGCCGCCAACGAACGCACTCACAGCACTCTCTGCGCTTCGTACAAAAGGTACAAAGGGCACTGGGAAGCGTGGCTCAGTCACGTCTGTATGTCGCTTCAAGCCAATCATGGGCGGGCGTGGTCATGCTTCGCGCCGCATACAGCTGCAAGCTAAGGTACAGTAAGCGTAAGGTAGCTGGCGCGAGGGACATCGCAGTGCAGTGCGTGACTCCAGGCAGCCTTGCGCGCAGGTTCAGCTACTACCCATTGCACACTGCCATGACTCTGCACTCACCCTCATAGCGCCCAATCATCCGAACGTAGGACAGTCCCATCCCTCTTCAGCCCTTCTGCAGAGCTCCAGCGTCTCGCCCACCTCCATCACCACCTGCCAACATGGACATTCCGAGAACATTGTCAGACGCGCGTGCTGCTTTCTGGCGGGCAGAATTCCAGGACGACGATCGAAATACCCTGAATGCTGAGCTGGCAGCCAATGTCCAACGCGAGCTTCGATTCCCCAATTTTCAATCCAACGAGGACGACACCGACTCCATATTCGAAGAGGACCAACAACCCGACTACCCAGTAGAGCGCCGCCAAAGCTATTACCGCCGCAGCGGCCCGTATCCAGACCCTCCCGAGCGTGGCTACATGCAGCGCTCCAGTGCTTTCTCTATAGATTCCACAGTCGAAGAGGTGTCCATCCCAGAGTGGTACCCAAGAGGCGATGCAACCGTAACGTATCCCAGCTCCGATGGTGAAATGGAGTCAATCTCAGGTCTGAGTCCGTGGATCATTGAGGAGAGGTGCCCGCTGCTCGCACAGGCTTTCGAGCCTTCCAGGAACGGACCACGCCTGCATTTGGAGGCCTTGGACTCGGTCACTGCCATGCCGTTCTTGCGATACCTCCACACCGGCTCCTACGCGCTTGATTGCGCTGGCGGAGATTTGTACGAGGACGTTCCTACTTCGCTACTATTGCACTGCCAACTGTATCGTCTGGGCGACATTTACGACATACCGGACCTGAAGCAGCAAGCCAATGTGAATGTCACACGTCAGTGTGAATTCGGGTGCTGCTCTGCGGACAAGCCTATCGACCTCTGTTACGCGATCAGGTTCCTGTATAAGCACCTACCAGAACATAGCGGTCTGATTGAGACTGTGATCTGCTACTGCGTAAGCTGTTTCTTGCGCCATGATCTTGCCAACGACTTTGAGTTCCGTAGGTTAGCTTACAGCCTGAGACCTTTCCACCAAGACCTGGCCAAGGAGAGCATGAAGAGGGAGTTCGAAGACGGCAGTGAGTGACCTCCCGCCAAAATGATCCAAGATGAACGCTGACTTCTCTCTGCCACAGCCGCCGCTGCGATCATTCGAATGCCCTTCAAGGCATACATACCAGAAACCTATGCGTCTCGCGAAGATATAGACCCAAAACGCCTCCGGGATGTGGTATATCACTTCCACGGCTGCGAAGACTTTGAGGGCGGGTCGAAGGAGAGGAAGCGGCCAGAGATGGTCTCTCACGGGTCCAGAGCTGGAGGGCTCCTGCTGGCGTTGCGTACAAAGGCCCAAGACACATTTGGAGGACTTACGCGGCAAGTTCCCGAAGAAGAGGAGGGCGTGCCGGAGACCAGCAAGATGATGGCTGCCGCTAGCGAAGAGAAGTCGGTCGAAGGAGAGGTGTCAGTCCATGAAGACTCGAGCGAAGATGGACAGCCGGTTGCGATCGAGGAACATCCATCTGATGCGGAATATGAGGTGGTTTCTGCACCTACTGAACACCAGCTTAGCGTGGAAAGCGATTCGGAGACGGAAGGCCTTGTCGCTATACGCCCGATATCACCGGCACTGCCCGATTCTGTCTCGAAGGGCCCAGAGCGAGCGATGCCGATTCGACAACGCGAAAGTAGAAGAGGGCTCTTCGTAACCAACCCTGGACCAAACGGCAGCGACAGCGACAGCGACTCTGAATGGACTGTAGTCTAGAATGCGACTCAAGGAACGGGTCGTAGACTGCGGGCATTGGCGGGCGACATCGGGGCATTTGACATACCCCGACGCCAAGTGGTGATCCGAACCGCGGCGAGGTTTAGATGACTTTGATGAAAGCGATGATTCTGAGAGAAAGAGAATATACCAGCAGTGAGGTGAACGAATTCTTATGATTATCATTGCCCGGCAATCAGTCTCATAATCATTTCCATGGGCTATCTTTTACCCAGAGTTTGATGCGATTAACCACTAAATACGAATGTGGGGCTTTCGCGATTCGGGGATTCGATACGGAATTCCGGCTCGCCACTTGCATATCCCGTAGGGCACATTCGATTTGTGTGCCGCTTTCTCTGCGCGCCTCGTCCTCATCGATAACCGTCGTGTCTCAGAAATTCCGGCCATACAACATCTCTCTTTGTGTGTCTGTGGCTGGATGGTGGTGCTGTCCTACCCGGCTTGCTGGTGAGAGTTTCCCACGATGAAGGATCAGGACCGGGACCGGGACCGGGATCGGGACCAGGGCCAGGACCAGGACCACGAGCGGGCCCATGCGAGCGGTCGTCCGACTTCACCTCTTCCTGACCTCGACGAGAAAGGTGCTGCATCTTCATCGCCCAACGCCGAATCAAGCAATGCCTCCAGCATCCAAGAGCCCTCAACAACAACCACACCACCACCACTATGGCGCCGCATCTACTCTACCCTCTACTGGATCCCACCCAACTGTCGCTGGGACCCTTCCTCCCCGCCCGTCTTCAGCATGGCCCACAATGTCATGTTCGCTTTCGCGGGCGCCTTCACAGTCGCGAATCTCTACTACAATCATCCCATTCTCAACATTCTAGCTAAAGATTTCGGTGTGAGTTATGTGGAAGTTTCCCAGATTCCGACTCTGGCTCAGGCGGGGTATGCAACGGGATTATTATTCTTGTGTCCGCTGGGAGATCTTTTGAAGAGGAGGCCTTTTGTGTTGAGTTTGGTGTTTTTCACGGCGACGCTGTGGTGAGTTTTCGCTTTGCTGAAGGACTTCATGAAAGGGGGGTGCTGATTGTGTTAGTATTGGACTATGCACGACCAGTTCCGTCAAGGTTTTCTCCGCGATACAGTACATCACTGGTGTCACGACTGTTACGCCGCAGCTTATGATGCCTCTGGTGGGCGATCTGGCTCCTCCGAAGAAACGAGCAGCTGCGTTGTCAATCGTCACGAGTGGTCTTATGCTGGGGATACTACTGGCTCGCCTGCTGTCTGGGATTGTGACGCAGTATACTTCCTGGAGAGTCATCTATTGGATGTCCGTGGGCCTGCAATATCTGATCTTCATCCTATTATGGCTTTTCATGCCTGACTATCCATCTACGAATCCTGGAGGACTCAATTACTTCAAGATGCTCTGGTCCATTGTGGTGATGTTCTTCAAGCATCCTGTCTTGTTCCAGGCTTGCTGGATCTCCTACCTGGCTTCGTCGACCTTCACGAACTACTGGACGGTGCTGACTTTCCTCCTCGCTGGACCTCCATACTATTACACCCCGGTCGTGATCGGTCTCTTCGCTCTCATCGGTATCTCAGCAATGTGTCTCGGCCCCATCTGGGCAAAATATGTAACCGACCGCTTCGTCCCTCTCTTTACAGTCTTCCTAGGAATGATCTGGATCATGCTCGGCGTCTGCATAGGATCCTACACCGGAACTTTTACCATCGCAGGACCCGTCATCCAAGCTCTCTTCCAAGATTTCGGTTTGCAGACTTCACAGATCGCGAATAGATCTGCTATCTTCACTATTGAGCCGAAAGGACGGAGTCGTGTCAATACAGCTTTTATGATCTTTACCTTTTTGGGGCAGTTGACTGGTACTTCTGTTGGAGCGCGATTGTATGAGATCGGTGGTTGGAGAGTGAGTGGTAGCTATAGTGTGGGAGCCATCGGGCTTGCGCTGATTGTCACGCTACTGCGTGGACCTTGGGAAGAAGGGTGGATTGGATGGCATGGGGGCTACAGTATTTTGAAGAAAGATCGAAATAGTGCGGACGGGAAAGGACCCGAAACAGCGAACCCATTGCGGACAACGGAGCAGGATACGAAAGATGTTGAGAAGAACGGACATCATGACCAGCATGAGCACCACCACGGACACGATGACCAGGAAGCTGTCAACAGGACCGATCCGGAGAAGGGACTGGAACTGGCTGCTGCTGAGGATACGAATGATGATATTGGATCGGATAAATCAGAAGAAGGGATTTCGCCTGTGCCACCCCCCAAAGAAGCGAATTGACGTGTAGATGGAAAGGAGGGGTTGGCCAAGTGCGAGAGAGAGTGAGATACGAATGTTCGTTTGTCCCTTCGCCACGTGTATGCGAAAGTTTAGGCTCGGTAGAGACATCCGAAGCACGGGGCCCAGCTCACTCACATGCAAGTCTTGGCTCGAAGCCCTTTTATTCTGTTCTGTTGAAACGTCCTTTTCGACACGCCGCTACACGTGTTTTCAGCCACTATGCAAGCTTTATGCAATATCCCGTCTCTTGGCCTGGCGGGTTCATTGTCCGGAGGCGCCGCAGTTGCGCCGGGCGTAGCTAGGGTGAGCTCGGCAATCGGCAACACCCGAGCACAGACCCCGGAATCACAAGCGAGTCTTGGCGGGAGCAAACGTCGATCGCATCGTGTTCTAATTTAATAATCTGGAGCTGTAAGTGCCGGTAGATCAAACTTGCCACCAATTTCGGTCGCTTCGTCTACAGTGTATTTGCGTACTAATACTCTCCGAGTGCTTTGTTTGAACTTTGCTCCCATCAATCATTCGCATTGCGCTTGTCCGGCCTTGAACCACTCTCGCCGCACGAGCGTACCAGGACACGCAGCAGTTTTGAATCTCACGTTCCTCCCGGAGCAGCATGAGACTCAAATCCACAATGAATCCGGGAGGAGCTTGGGCATCGAGCCGGAAAATGCGCCGATCCTCATCTGCATGTTCGACGGCCATTCTGACGCGCCAGAGGCGGGCAGCGGAGCCTTTCGTAGTACCAGCATAGATAAATTTTTGACCATTTTCAGACACGAAGAGTAATTAATTTTTGACCTTTTCCATCCCTATTGTCCGGTCATTCCAGTGATGTCGATATTACCGAGTCGCCGAGACTGACATTCTGGCTTCATGCTTTGGATCTTCAGTACCGGGCTTTGGGATAGCGTGCACGATCTTCTTTGTGTAGAGCCAATCGACGTGTGCAGCAAAGATGTCGATCTCATCTTCCGTCAGAGCGATAACCCCTTCAGCGCCTTCCTCCAATTTACAGGCAAGGGATGCGGCGAAGGCAGGGAAGGGGATTGCGCACGCAGAGAAAACCTCGTGAAGCGTGATCTGATCCCGAGCAGCGCCGAACTTGAGGGTGGTGGTGCGGCTCGTGTAGCTGGCAACTTGTTAGCTGTTGATAGCAATCACTCAAACAAGCCTCACGGATGGTGGAGCATGTGGGGAGTTTGATGTTGGTGATTCACCGCTTACGCTTCGGGGCGCGCCCGTCTCCTTCGGCCACGTCGGCGCAGGTGTAATGCTGTGTCTGTACATGTGCTTGATAGATAGTATCAGCGCCGGCAACCTGCCTGAGAAGTAAGGTCGACCAACGTTGTATGTCGTGAGTGCGTACTGGTGTCGGAAAGACGAAGAAGAGGCTGCGGATTTGAAGAAAAGGGCTCTCTGATATTCTGTCATGCTGCCTCACTCAGAGCTGCATCTCGAAATCACATCAAGAAGCTTGGACCAATGCAAGACTAGAGACTGCTTATCTGAGGAGGTTCTCTATATTGGGTCGTGAACTCACCGGGTTCTTCTGGTGCCACGCGATGCAATTGAATATTATACAGTCCTTTTGCGTCTTTGTCCTATTCGCTCCGCCTCTACTTCCATAGCTTGCTCAAACTCATCTCCTTATCGTCATGTCTGTTCAGGACCTTCGCGGTCGCCAGATCGAAGTCCTCCTGTGTGACGTGTACTCTCCGCTCCCTCAACGCGTACATTCCAGCTTCAGTACACACTCCCTTCAGCTCAGCACCTGAGCAGCCGTTCATCTTCTCCGCGATCTTGGTCAAGTTGATGCCTCTGGTCAAGTTCATGCTGCGAGAATGAATGCGAAGAATGTCCGCTCGCGCCTCGGTAGTTGGTGGAGGGAACTCGATCTTTCGGTCAATTCGTCCGGGTCGGAGCAGAGCTGGGTCCAGAATATCGAGACGATTGGTGGCCATGATGACCTTGATGTTCTTGGTAGGCTCGAAGCCATCAAGCTGGTTGAGAAGTTCCAGCATAGTTCGCTGCACCTCTGAATCACCACCCGAAGAGCCCTCGACACGAGAAGAGCCGATGGAATCGATTTCGTCCATGAAGATGATGGAAGGTGCGTGCTCACGTGCCATGACGAAGAGTTCTCTCACCATGCGCGATCCCTCTCCAATGTACTTTTGCACCAACTCCGAACCCGAAACACGAATGAACTTGCAGTCCGTGTGATGTGCCACAGCTCTTGCCAAGAGTGTTTTTCCAGTTCCAGGTGGGCCATACAGAAGCACTCCCTTGGGCTGCGCAATACCGAGCGATTCGAAGAGTTCGGGGTGTTTCAGACCTAGCTCGATGACTTCCTTGATCTGCTTGATCTGCTCATCGAGACCTCCAATCATGTCGTATGTGCTGTCCGGTACTTTCTCTACCATCATCAGGGACACGAGGGGGTCGACGGAGGACGGCAGAAGCGACGAGAGCTTGTAGGAATCGGAGAGTAGTGTAACGCGCTTTCCCGCTGTGAGTTTGGAGATGTCGATGTTGTCGGCGACGTCGACCACTGTATCCATTGTCAGTATGCATCCAACCTCCAGAACCGTTCTATTTCTCACCATATTTGCCTTCTGGGTGTACCTTCACCAAGACCTTCTTAGTGCTCATGACCTTGACGACTTCTCCGACGTAGCTACCCGGCTGTTGCAGAAGACCCAGCTCTTCCCGAAGCAGTCGGACCCTGCTGTTGTATTCGTTTCGCTGTGCCTCTAGTCGTCGCAGAACCGCCTGACCCTGGATGATCTCGAGCTTCATGCTCTCGATCTTGTTGTGGAAGAAGGTATCCAGCGCCATCGTGGCGGCTATCTGTGGGCGTGCTGGAGATTTGCGGTGTTGATTTGATGCCGTCGAGTGGTAGAGCGTTCGCAGCTGCAGGCTCACAGCTCACTCCGATGCGTATGGCTGGGGGCAAGATGATGGTGAGGTGTATGTTGCTTCGACGTTGTTTGATGTTCACATGCAGCTGTAAGAGAGGCCGCGGGAGGACACGCGACGGACGGGCCGCAGTTCAGCCGCTAGCCGGGAAGCAGGCGAAGCAGATGATCATGCTGCGCTCGATTCCATCAAGTCACTATGTTCCTCTTCATAAGCGCCTCTCCTGGCTCTTGATAGCCTAGATAACGCTCTGCTGCACAATGCAACTCTGATTATGCTTCTCACGGCTCACCACTTTTCCCAGCATCTCTCGTCATCGCACAACTTACTGCCGAACGTTCCGCAGTGCTGAGACAGAACAACACCTTCCTGCAGCTCCGTGAGCTCGAGCAGCGCAACAGAACCGTGATACGAGTGCATGTACCTTGGCAGACTCTGTGTTCATGACCGATCGCACGCAGTAAGAGCGGCAGCCGTCGAGTGTGTTGTTCCTTTGCGTCTTGGGTGCAGCCGCCATCGACGTCTAATTGGATCGTAGCCCAAGCTAAGAGGCAGGGCCGAAGCATGGCGGACAACATTTCGACCTCGCGGCCAGACCGAGATACGGACACCTCTCCCACTCCGCCCGCCGTCGACACATATGATCACGTGTATGCAGACACGGCGTCAAGGTCAGGTCCAGGCACGCGACGCACATCCATCTCCTCCGCCGACATGAGCAACCCAAGTCGGCCGTCGGAGCAGCAGCAGAGCTTCTCCAGCCTGCAGAACAGCCAGGCCAGTACGTCTGAGAGCAGCAGGCGCCCGCGTCCTCGGCAGGACTATGGTATGTCTCGTCCGGCCAAGTCAAGTGTAGTGTCGCGCCATATCAGCCATGTATACTGATCCCCTTTACCTGCAGGCTCAATGCAGGGTTCGTCGACTGGTAGCGGAAGTGGGGGACGCCAACAAGCTCTTGCTCCACAAACACCACAACAGCAACCTCCCAAACGACCCACTAGCTCGCGGAAACTCTCCACCCAAGCACCGCATCGCGGCGAGGTCTTCTCGGTGGACGACGACGCCAGCGAAGTAGACCAAGACAACCGGCAGACGAGACGAGACCCTAGGGCAGACGTGAGGGAACGACAGCTCAGGCGGCGAGAGAGTACGCTCAGACGGCGGCCGACAGCCGCAGCGCCATCTTTACCGCGGGTCGAAAGCGACGAGCATGAGGAGGAAGCACAAACAACTGGCAATGACGCGGCCGCAGCTGCAAGACCAAAGTTGCCCACTGACAATGGTGACCCAAGCTCAGAGGAGACCTTGCAAGGGGAAGAGGAAGAGGAGGAGACGCCTGATGCGGACGAGGACGACGATGGTAATGTCAGCGATGCCGAAAGCTTCACCCTGAAGGACCGACAAGAGGCAATCAACGAAACCCATCCGTTTGGTATCAGAATCTGGAAACCCGCGTTGTACAAGAAGAGTCGATCAGTGCAGCGCAATGCTGAGGGCGACATCCACAGTGCTCCAGGTGGAAATGTCAGCAGGTGGCTTTGGATCTTTAATGGACTCTGGACTCTCATCTTTGGATGGTGGCTGGCCACCATCACCTCAATTGGAGGAGTCATCTGCATGGTTCTAGCTCTATTTCAAGAGTCTGGATCCGGCTGCGAAGAGTATGGACGAGTGCTGATCAATCTTGCACACTACCTCTTCTACCCCTTCGGCAAATACGTGAGATTGGAGCGCGAGGAGGCTTACATGCACGAGGATGAAGGAGAAGGACGAGACATCAGTGAATACGAGCGCTGGCAGGCCGGCGACCTCGAGGAAGGACGTCTCTTCTTTGGACCTACTGACATTAATCGCTCTCTTATTGGTCGCAGACGGGATGAGGTTCCAGACCTGGAAGCGGACGAAACGGATAGCCTCCTCGCTCGCGCACGCCAGAGCTCTGTTGCCAGGCAGGCACGTCTGAAATCCAAGAAGCGACTCTTTGGACGTGGAAAGTGGAACGTCGGTCGCGTGATCTTCTTCCTGTTTTTCTACTTTCTGATCGCACCATTGCTGTTCATCGTCTGCGGTATCTGCTGGTTCTTGGTGTTTACGATACCCATGGGCAAAGTCACCCTGCTCTTGTTCTATCACCTCCGTCGCCATCCGCTCGCGATGAGCTTCCACACCGACAGCCATTATCAGCGCGCGCCATCTCAGCCTAGAGGCAGCAGTGATAGCGTCATTCTGCTCTGCACATACCGTGCTGTCGGAACGAAGTACTGGAAGTATACCATCGATGGTACCAACATCTTCCTCATCAATCTTCTTGGCCTTGTCCTTTTCGCCATCTTCGACTACTTTGTCCTATACGAGACAATGGGCATCCGCGTGTGGGTCACCTCTCCAGGATTCATCTTCGTCATTGCGCTGGCCTCAATCATTCCACTTGCGTACTTCATCGGCCAGGCGGTAGCGTCCATATCCGCTCAGTCTACCATGGGAGTCGGCGCCACGATCAATGCATTTTTCAGCACAATCGTCGAAGTCTTCCTGTATTGTGTTGCACTGAATCAGGGCAAATCACAGCTAGTCGAGGGCAGCATCATCGGATCCATTTTTGCTGGCATCCTGTTCTTGCCTGGAATCTCAATGTGCTTCGGTGCTATCAAGCGCAAAACTCAGCGATTCAACGTCAAGTCGGCTGGTGTGACCTCGACCATGCTTCTGTTTGCCGTCATTGCTGCGTTCGGGCCTACCCTGTTCTACCAATTCTACGGCTCGCACGTTCTCAACTGCCGCCAGTGCCGTAGCGTGGACAAAGGCGAGGAGCGGGACTGCCGCCGATGCTTCTTCTCTCAGAGTCCTGCACTCAACGACAGGTTCTTTACTGAAGCCGTGCGGCCCTACGTCTACTTCTGTGCTATCTGTCTGTTCCTGTCCTATGTAGTCGGGCTACTCTTTACCCTTCGAACGCATGCGGCAATCATCTGGAACATCGAGATGGAGCACGAAAGGGAAAAGACCCAGCCAGAGCATGCGCCACATTCAGCTGCGCATGCCCACACCAACACCCCCTTGTCCGCCCAACATGCCCCTGTTGAAGGCGCTCAAACCACCACAGGCTCCAAGCCTGTCCAAGGGACACTTCCAAGAGAAGATATCCGCGCGAGTCAGATGTACAAGCGTATCCTCAACCAGAGTCTGAAGCAAGCAGGCATTCTTCAAGCCGGTTCGAAGAAGGGGAGTGTGGACGAGTTAGTTTCTCAAACAGACGGTCAGCAGCCTCACATCGTTCCACCGAAGAGTGCAGGAGACGATACTTCTGCCGCGACAAGCGTCAGAGTAATGGGCCTCAGCGCGGAAGATAACCGGGCGCTAGTACAACAGGTCGCTGAGATGGCTGCTACGGCCGCTACCATCGCCGCTAGGGATGCCACAAAAGCTCCTCGCAGGGCGAGCGCGATGGCGACAACTGCCAGCGCCGGAACCGCATCGAGAAGTCAGTCTTACAAGGACATCAAGGGCCAGCTCAAGGACATCAAGGACAGCAAGGACGGGCAGTCACAGCACGTGGGCGATCGTGACTTGCCGCCCGATTCAGCATCAGCCCATCCTGCGACACAGGAAGAGCCCGCTGTTGGTAACGGAGGCCACGACGCGCCCAACTGGTCTCGAACCAAGTCCGCGATCATCCTACTTAGTGCTACTGTGGCATACGCCGTGATCGCGGAGATCCTTGTCGACACTGTCGATGTGGTGCTGTCATCGGTTGACATCCCCGAAAAATTCCTGGGCATCACGCTCTTCTCCCTCGTGCCAAACACCACCGAGTTCCTCAACGCCATCAGCTTCGCTATGAACGGAAATGTTGCACTGTCGATGGAGATTGGATCGTCCTATGCTTTGCAGGTCATTCTGCTTCAGACCCCATGTCTCGTACTGTTCAGTGCCTTTTACCTGAACTGGCTGCCAACGGACAAGATCCTGAACCACACTTTCTCGCTGATCTTCCCTCAGTGGGACATGACTTGTGTCATCCTGAGTGTGGTGCTCATGGGCTGGGTCGTGAATGAGGGAAAGAGCAATTACTTCAAAGGGAGCATCTTGATCTTTACCTACCTTGTTGTCATTGTTGGGTTCTGGTTCACAGGATGGAACGACATGGAGGTGAGTCCACACACCCAGATCTGTACCGCGTAATGAGTTACTGACCTTATCTGCAGATGATGGAGATCGACCGCTTTGATACCCTCGCACTTGGTGTTCGCCCCGAAAGCTTCAGGACGATTGGCAAGTCCAGCAGCGGAAGAGCTTTGTGAAAACTTGACACTTGCACTTGCAGGCTTTCAACAAATTATAGATATCCACGGCGGGAATACACAGAACGGCCGGTTTCGGGTTAGAAGCGCATGAGCAGGGCGTTCTTGGTAATGATTGCATTTGGCCTATGATTGGATGTCATCGACCGTGGTCCTTTAGGGCCGTGGCAGGTTAATACTGCTTTTTGGCCAGCAGGGGTTTGGTGGTAGCACTATTTGCGTTGATAGGAATAGAACGCCATCGTAGCTAAGGGCCCTCTTTCGGGTTTGACTGGTCTTTCACTTCAGGTTGGGAAGAAAATATATGCGGATGCTGGAGGGTGCCTGCCTTACTTGTCGCTGCATTGAGAGCACGTGAAAGCACGGACCGCCAAGACTTTTACCGACGAGCTTCGCTGTCCACGAGACAGCGACTTCCTGAGTAGATCCCTATGCCACAACAGCAACAGGGACAGAATTCGATACACGCAACAACGATGGCGAGTTCCGATCGACTACGTCGCGAGTCTGCGGCATATAGAGCATATGTCGCTAAGGGACGCTTGCCGCAGAATGCTCCTGCTTGGCAGACAGACGCTCAGGGACACATCGTAATGTACTGTGGCGAGATGTACTGTCGCACGAGCTTGAACGGCGCTCTATGCGGCAAAAGATTCTCACGGTTCGAACATCTCAAGAAGCATGCACAAAGTGTACATGGCGCCTTGACGCCCGGCAGCCACAAAAGGGTCTTCGGGGGTACTGGTTCTCGCAAAGCGGCACAAGGTAAGCTCAGAAGACACGCAAGCACGGCAATTATGTACTTACTCTTCGATTACAGCATTCTACACCGACTTGATGAAGGAGGAAGACTATGAGGGCAAACATGAGCCGCAAGACGAGCTGCAAGACGAGCCGCGACGACTTCGCAGGTCGCGGCCTACTCGTGCAAAGCCAGGGTTTGTGACGTCTGATGGACAGGCGGACGATGAAGTCATTCAGGATCACGAGAATTCGGAGGACGACGCGTACCTTATAGGTCCGGTGACGGCTGGGCGGACTCGCGCTCCTCAAGCAGACCCTGTCGTGGCGGCTCGATTAATTCGCAGAGATTACGGCAACGGATTCAGCGCCGCAAGTTTAGGACCGGGTTCGCAGAGCATCGATATCGGAGACCACATGGATGAAGAGGAGGGTCGCGGACACGCCAAACAGGAGTCTACAGGCCGCAACGCCAAGCGGAAAGACGACAGGATGACTCGGCCACTGCAGAATAACAGCCAAGCAAGTACGGCTCCGGCACTGATTGCGCCTCATGTGCAAAAGCGCAGACTAGCAGCGCCGCTGTCCTCAAGGTCGGAATGCATCATTATCGGCGATGGTGAGGAATATGAGGCAGACCAGGAGCGCCGTCAGGCATCGACAGGCATTCAGCTGCAACAGCAGCCCAGCGTCAATCGTCGCAGTGGAGATCCGGAGTTCGATAAGGAGGATGAGGAGGAACTTCAGCTTGCGCTGGATGAAGTTCACATCAAGGGACAGATCCAGCAGAGTCAGTTGGAGACTCAGCTCCAGGAGATTCAGCTGAAGCGAAGACTGGCTGCTCTTAAGAAGCGCAAGACGAGTAGGCGAGCAGTGTTTTAGGGTTCCTATGTAAGTCCATACCTCTCTGAAGGACAGATGAATCAAACTCGCTCATGATGGTACGTCGCTGCACTTGATATCGGGGAAGGCTTAGCTTCTTCGAGAAACTCGAATCGCACAGCATCGTGTTTAACATTTAAAAACCAGACAGAAGCGACATGTGAAAGCACGGGCCGCCAAGACATCAAGCGGGTTGGCTGCGCTAGTGATCACAGCACTACTGCCGGATTTGTTTGCATCACAACAACATCAGTGCACCGAGCGCGATGGCCCCGTCCTCCGGCACTATGAACCTGGGGCAGCGTTCGGCAGCGTATCGAGGCTATCTCGCCTTGGGGCGCCTGCCGCGCAATACTCCCTCTTTCAGCTTGAACTCAGAGGGCTGCCCAGTGGTCCATCGCGGTGAAGTATGCTGCCGGATGCCTCAGAGCGAAGGGGGAAGCTGCGGAAGGCGATTCGCCCACCGTCAAAGCCTGGGAAGACATGTGCGAGTGGTACACCGAACTTTCGAAGCGAAAGGGTTCAACAGAACTACCGTACAAGAAGCCGACGGTGAGCAAAGGATCTCATGAGATCCTTATTGTATGCTAATTTGCATTTGAAGCATTCTACATTGATCTCATGAAAGAGGAGGAGTATGAGGGCAAGCACAGCAATGCACAGTACGATGCTTTCGGTGCATCTCCGCGCGACTGGGCGCTCAATGCCAATCAACGGAATCACAACATCTCTCGAGCGACTGTCGAGATGGCGATAACTCGGCAGGGCGCAGAAGTCGGTGCTACCCAAAACACGCGTCATGCTGCGATTTCGGTCGCCGAGCACGTCACGCAGGCTCCATCAATCGCCAACTCGCAGGTCATTGATCTCGACCCTAGCGACGATGAGGCGTCTTCCGAGGAGATTACGATGGATTCTATGCCGCAGTCTACCCACAGCGGGATTAAGATGATACAGTCGGCTGAGATGAACCAGCTGATGCAGAGCTATGCTGGCAGTATTGCAAGAGGACTGGTGTCTGTGACCGCTGCTGCTCCTGCCCAGCAACCTCAGCATGCAACTCCAACGACTCGGCAGCGGCACATCGACATTGAAGACGAAAGCGGAGACAACATTGCAACCGAATCTGTCTGCGGTCGGGCTCCGACTGGCCTGCAGCATCAGCATGCTAGTGGAGGTTGCTGAACAGGACAACGAGGATCTAGAGCTCGCCGTTGAAGAAGCTCACATGCAGACGCGAACTGACAGTTGATTACCTCCAGCTGAAGCAGGAATTGGCTGCTCTGGAGATCAAGAAGCAGCAGCGGAAGGGCGTGTAGCATCTCGGCAATTGCGACAAAAGCTATGCGGCCTGGCTTGACCATAGGCTCCTCATGGCGGTTGACTGGAGCGGAAGACTTGCCAAAGTTTCGAAATGCTGAATAGTAAAAGGCTAAAATCGGGAGAGATACCACGTACACCTCAACAGCGTACGGCAAGCTGCGCAGCATAGGGAATACTCTGGATGCTGTCATCCCAAGAGATCTACGTGAACGCGATAGCGGGATGATACTGAGAGTAGCGACAGCGACTCTTTGTAGGTTTAATTCAATTTTACATCCAGCGTCGTCTTATCCAGCCGTCTCACGCATGTTGGCATGTGAAAACGCGCTTGCTGGTCTGAGCTTGGCGCTACTCCAATTGGGAAAGGGATCAGCACTTGCAGGAGCACGCACTGGTCAGGTGTAGCTCCTCCCCAGCTTTGCACTCTGAATGCACTCTTCAGACTTGATGCCACCGGGCCTCTCAAGTTCGCCGCTCCTTTTTGTGCATACAGTATGCATGTTGGGCTCCTGCATCAAATTTTAGTGGAAGCTGCATCAAATTGTCATGGCGGGGTGGACAGGCAATCTCCGAATGCGCGTCCTTCCAGCCACTTCAATATGAACGAACAAACCCTCTCCAACGATGCCGAAAGAAAAAGTCCGGCGGGTTCGGCTACATTGTCTCACTCAAAGCGTGAGTTCTTCGTCGAGCGCGTGATGCCACGTACTTGCTGAGATGATCTCAACTGCAGCCAGTATATTCCGCCTACGTCCGGCTTGGCCGCGTTCCAATCGGTGCAGCAAACTACGAGTTTGACCTTCAGGGCCGTCCCAATGCGATACCGGGAGAGTTGAGCTGCCGCATGCCCGGCCAAGATGGCGACCCGTACTGCGGACGGACATACGGGATGTACAGAGAGCTCCGCAAACACTTCAGAAACGTTCACGAAATACCGTGTCCTCCGCCTTTAAAAGCCAGAGTTTCCGAGGAGAAAAGAATGGAATTGGAATGTGCGCACTCGGGCCTTTGAACTAATTTGATGCAAGACTTCCATGTTGACTTGCTACAGGGGCTTTCGCCGTCTTGATGTCGCGCGAGGTTTGGGATGCAAGTAGTCTCCCCAGCACTCAAGATGCTCTAGGCCAATCTATTAGCCAGGCTGCACAACTTACCCATGATCTCAGCAATCGGCAGGTTGATGTCCTCGGCGAGAATTACGATGAGGAAAACGGATCCGATGATAAGCTCGCTATAGGCCAATCGACCAGCCAGGGGACATCATCTGCCCATCACTCCGGCGATTCGCAGGCCATGGACGTCGATGAAGATGGCGACAACGAGGAGGAGGTGGAAGGTTACGATGAGCCTGCTGAAGGCCAATCGGCCAGCCAGGCACCACCATCTGATCACGGCGACCCGCAGGTCATTGACATCGGCGAGGATGACGACAAGGAAGCTCAAGACGACGACGACGAACCTGCTGTCGTGAAGATCGAAGGCAGTCCAGAGGAGATTGACCAGAAGTTCGAGCTAGACAACAGTGTGTTTGACGATGCCGCAAGTCATGCACCGGGACCAGACGATCTCTATCGACCTTCGCATCCTCCGTTTCCACGATATGGCGAATCGGATGACGAAGACGAGACTGACCTTGAGCTGGAGCTCGAGGAAGCCCAAGCGGAGACCGAAGCGAGGGAAGCGAAGCTGCGAGAGATACGCATCAAGCGCAGGCTGGTCGCCCTGAGGAAACGAAGAGCCCAGGTGTAAGAATGTTATTGTAGAACGCCTTCGATGACCACCGCGTACCTTCTTCCACAGATCACTAAGGCACACGAGAGTCTGACCTTGAAGACCCATCCAGGCAGATGCACTTCAGCGGATAGGGAGAATGCCTCTGGCCGACTGCAACAAGTACATCCCGATCATAAAGCGGATGCTCGACATGAATGTTGACTAGTTCCACAGCTCGAAGCCTCCTATGCTGGTTTGAAAGATCACCAGGATGGCGTATGATCGACGCTTTGCCATCATCGATGCCAAATGCCGCCGCCGAGAGATAGAATGAAGGAATAGTGTTCCATATTCAGCGGTAATCGTTAAGCCAATCCAGTCCTGTTTATACGAACCCGCACTGAGAAAATCCTTAGACATGTCGTTCAAAACGCAAGACGTTCTGCAGATCTGTTCTTGTTCGCCGAGTGAATCCTAAGACATCCCTGTTCTGTCCAAACTTCTCGATTTTGTCTCCATCATGAAAGCAAAACTTTCTGACCCAAAGCTCCGTGCCCATCTCGCGAGTATAACGCCAAGAAATGTCTCCGGTCCAGACGGAATATCCCACCCCAATGAGCGGGCGCAGGCCCGACAATGTAGCTCTTACTCCAGGTATGCCCGCCGTCTGTCGATGTGATGACTTTCATATCTCCGCCGTCATAACCATGGCAGTCATCGTGATCTTCGTTCGTCATAAAGCTCAGCACAAGTGTGCCCTGCATGTTGGATATCTGTGGAGCGCCAGCGACGATAGGCTTCCCGTCGCAGCCAGTACCATTCCGCGGCGTGTATATCTGTCGACGCTCGCCCCAGGTTTGGCCATCATCGTGAGAAAAGACAGCTGACACGGTGAAGTGGCCCACTTCCGTGCTCTCGAAGACGCAGCTAGGAAAATTCTTAGCTCGGCATGCTAGACAGGGATGCTCGCTGCAACATGATGAGTGTATGACTTGAGCACTCACATCAGATTTGACCCGTCATCGGTGGGTGCGCAGCCTATCATGCCGTCTCGAGAAGCAACGCCATGTCCAGAGACCAGAATGCGATCACCCCAAGTTTGACCGCCATCCTGCGAGATACGCATGATACCGTCCTGATCAGGAGGGCCATTCTCCGCCGAGTAGTAGCATTGCACGTTTCCGCTCCTATCGATGCGCAGGTAGGGCTCCCAGAGACCATTGATTCCCTGCATATGGCGCTCGTCCACGGCGGAGAGATACTTGAAGGTCACGCCATTGTCGTCGGAAAAACAGACGGAGATGCGGAAGTAGGTATACCTTCCATTCTCGTTCTTTTGGTGGTTGCGCCAAGCGAAGAGTATTCGTCCATTGGCAAGTTGCATGGGGAAAGCATTATCGCAGTCATGTGTCGTCCTGTCTGCTCTGAAGACTTCGCCGTGGGGAGTCCACGTTTGGCCGTTGTCGACGGATCGAGATGTCAAGAGGATTTTGTGGGTTGGGGTTGTTTGCGTGTACCCTGCGATGAGACTGCCATCGTTCAAACGTGCTGCTCGTATGTAGACACCATTCGTGTCGATGGTGGCTGGCCCTTCCTGTATCGTGGGCACAGACCCTTGCCGGCCGGTAAATGAGAAGAACGAAACAAAAGTAATGCCCCTGAGCTGCGGTCCTGTAGCCAGGGTGTTGAGGAGCAAAGCCAGTAATACCAACATGAGTACGAAGTTTCTCGTTGTCCGAACAGTGCCAGCTGGAGGGAAGCTGAGAGTCTTCGCAGGTCTCCGTGGAGGGTAAGAAGGTGATGTTGCAAGTCGCGGTCCAGAGGGAGTTTCACGGCTGAGCTGCATGCTGAGACCTCCAGACCGTTGCTGTAGCAAAGAACCTGTCTGATGCTGAGCGGTGCCCATAAACCTGCTTGCGCCGCTGCCCGCTGCCTCAGTTGGGAGTCGGGATCATGACCAAGAATGAAGCATCTTCATCCACGAGCACGACGGTCGTTTGTAGTGTACTGAGAATGTCCATCGGGTGTTCTCAGAAGGGTCAAACTGAACATTCGTTCGCAAGAATCCAAGGTATCCTCCTCTTACAACTCCTTGAGATTGGAACGATGGCAAGGAAATGCTGCCAGCTGCGCGTGCCTTGTCGATACAGATTCGAACTCGATCTCCAGATTTCGATGAGTACAATGGGCACCAGCCAAAGGTAATGCGGGTGGGAAAAGAAAAGAGCAGATGTTATCGAAGTGGGAGACACGTGCATCCCATGGTGTATCCACAACGCGTCAACGCACACTGCCGGCGCTAAATCCCTTGATGCGGTACGGTGCAGCGGCTCTTGAGCACAGTGAATGGGAGCGATCGGCGCCTCCCGTGCATAACCGAGATCTGAGGCTTGAAATATATTTGATGTGATGCGTTTAGTAAATCGTCCGTAGTCGCTACCCATTCCCTCCGTCATCATATCCAACGCCGTCAATGTCGCTCTATGCAATGTTCTTCATCGCAAACGCGAAAAGCGAATCCATGCTTACCCAGCCCCATCCGCTCTTGTCCAGATATGCCTTCACTACGTCCCAACACACTGCAAATCGATCACGATTCATGCCAGCAAGTACCTTGGCCTTCTCATTCTGCTCGTTCTCCGGCTTCACGGTCCCGCCTGCGCCCATCTTGCTCAAGCTCTTATCAACATCGAAAACATTTTGGAGATACAGCAGCTGGTTGTAGAGCGCCTTCTCGCTGTATTCGAACGCCATGCGTCCCGAGCAGCCATGCGCCAGACCCCTAGGTCCTAGGCATCGATGACCGTAGACGCTCATCTGCCGTGTTCGCAGACCGCACGCTGGATCGTCACACACGAGCCAGCCAGAGTAGTACCGAGCCGTGTGCCGTCGAATTTGAGACTCCAGCTGTGCGGACAACGCCAGCGTTGTTATTCGCTTTTTGCATTCGGCTCGTGGACAGGCCAGACCATCATTGGTGAGAACACCGAGGGGTGTTAAGGGGACCTCATCCGAAGATGGAGTATAATTCATGCCCCGATACTCAAAGTGCTGTTTGCAGCCCAGGCAGAGGAGTCCTAGAGGCTCGCAATCTTTGAAGCGAATGTGGTCAGGGACCTGGCTCTCCAAAGTCGTGATCTCGTTGCTTTGCTCCGTGGACTTCGTTGCACCGCTGACACGGTACTTGCTGGTGTCCAATCCAAGGCATTCGGCCAGGAGAGTGATGTTGGTGCCGCTGATTGGAGCGCATAGACGCTCGACCGGGGGCAGGATTTGCTTGTGGAGGTAATAGTCGACGTCAGGGGTGAGCTCGCTTTCTTTCGCTAGGACCTCGTCCAGTTCATGTGCGTTCTTGGCCGCATTCTCTGTCGAGCCAGAGCTGTTGCCACAGATCACGAAGGCCATGACATCCTTAGCTTTGACTGGCTTTCCCTTCGCCAGGCGTTTCAAAGCTACCTGCACGGCAGGCATCGTTTTGCCGTTTGGATACTCTTTTGGGTTCTTGCCAAGCTGGGTGTAGATGGTGTACTTGTGTTTTGGGATCTCATTGTTTCGCATCTTCTCGCCTAGAGCGCGGAGGTGGTCGTGAATCTGAGACACCACTTTTTCGGGATCCTCGCCGGAAAGCAGATAGTCAAGCAGTTGCCTAAGATCAAGATTAGCAAGAGGTCTTTTACCGAGAAACAGGGACGCTTACTTCGAGGTGTCCTTGGATAGCTGACAGTATTCCCTTCGCCTCATGTCGAGACCTTTGACATCGAGCTTTTCTCTCCAGACGGTGTCATCCGCCTGAACCATTTGAATTGCAGCGTACTTCTTCTTGGCATGCAGAAGCAACCGGCGGAAGATGTGATCAATCTCAATCTCGAGCAACTCGTATCTCTCGTTGACGCTCTTCTGGAACTCTTTGCCCATCTTTAATGCATCTTGAATATTGTCGACATTGGTATTGACCATGACAGAGTCAGTGTCACCATAAATGACTCGGAGAGCATGCGCAGACTCGGCCAAGTCCTTGGTTGACTGTAGAATCTCTCGTCCCTTGGAGGTAGTGAGCGCCGCAAGCGGTCGAGCGTAGAATCGAGATTTGGTGTAACCCAAGCATCCATACATGGAATTGGCCGTGAGCTTCAAGGCTTGTTGCTTGACGTCCCAGGTTTTCCGCTGGTCCTCGGTCGCCGATCTGTCTTTCATCAACTTCTTGACCTCCCGTCTCCGGCTGACCAAGGTGCGAATGAGCCTCGGGAGAATGCCCTTGTTGGAGGTATCTTCTGGCACTTCCGGCACCTTTTCGTCCTCGTCGGTGATTTCGCTGCGATCTACAGTGGTGAAGCAGATGTTGTATTCCTGGATGATAGACGGGTACAGCGAGTTGAAGTCCATCACCAAGATGAACTTGTCGTAGAGACCCTTTTCTGGCTCAAACACAAGACCTCCCTTGTACTTGTCCTTCTTCTTGGCGTCAGCGCCCTCATCGCCTTCAGGATTGTCCTCTTCGAGCTTCTTGTTTGAGGCGCCTTTGCCCCATACTTTGTCTGGACAGATGTACTTGTTGCGATAGAACTCATGTAGTAAAATGTACTCGTTTCGCTCAGAGCGAGTTCCGCTTAGTGTCCTTGCCCAGGAGTTTCCGGCTAAATTGGTCAGGACCTTGGTCAAGGGTAGAAGCTGTTGCTTCAAAGCAAGCGCAGCGATGAAGTAAGTGTCAACCTCACACATCTTAACATAGTTCAGGAGGCCTTCTCTGGTTGTTGCCAGAGCCAATGCTTTGTCGTTGTCGATCTCTTTCCGTGGGCACTTGTTGTCCAGGTAAAGACTGATCATTTCGTCCAGGCTCCAGGACTGACAGGCAGTCATGGTACTCTTGCCCATGTCGTTGGCCAAGTCGCAAAGCAGACGTCCCGCAGCAAGGTGACGCTCAACAAAAAATGCGCCACCTCCTTTACCGACATTTTTGGGCCAGTCTCCGCGCTTCAGTCTGCCGATTCGATGCCAGCCGGGTGTCTTTCGGTCACGCATGCGGCTCAGAAGTATGCCAAAGTCGACGTCGTCCAGTTTGTGGCCCATGATGGCATCGGGATCATGGATTCCAATAATGGCAAGCAACTTAGCAAGCACAGCTCCCTCGTTTCTCTCGGTCTTGATAGACAAGCCTTGCTTTTCGATTTCGGCCTTGAAACCCACAGGGTAGTCGCCGTGTGGACGCATGATGGTGTATACGCGACTCGGTAGCTTTTCCGGGGGAGTGGTGTCTGTCAAAGAGACGTTTTCGTAGAAACGGACGCTTGCGACCAAGATTTCGTTCTTGTTTTCCTTTTGGTTGAAGGTCGTGCGCAAAGCGAGAGACATCAGTGTCAGCGGGGGTGCTTCCAAGTTGTCGGAGTCGCCCAGGGTAGTGATATCGTTGGGCTTGTTGACCTGGAGTTCGAGCTTACACCAAGAAGCGTTTTTGACCGCGTTGAAGTCGGCGCCCTTGATCTTCAGCCAGCATGGTCCCATGATATTCTTCCACATGACAAACTGCTCAAAAAGCGCCGTGTTGGTGCCAAACACGTGCGAAAAGGTCTCGCCCTTTACGTCATTTGAGAGCATGGGTTTATCGTAAGGGTAGAGCAGCTTCAGGTACTCCGCTTCTTTGGGAATGCCGGGCAACTCAAACGTATATTTTCTGAAAGAAGCTTTCATCTTGTGCATGTTCACCTTGAGCTTGGTCATGAGGGCATCAACCTCCTTGTAGACATCAGAGAAGTCGACTTCCTCGTCTGAGTCACGTCCATGGCGTTGTCGGTACTCGCGAGGAAGAAAGTACAATTTCCGCAAGATGTTGTCGACTTTGACGAAGCAAGAGACGA
Organism: Lecanosticta acicola; assembly: GCA_963674455.1. NCBI lineage: Eukaryota > Fungi > Ascomycota > Dothideomycetes > Mycosphaerellales > Mycosphaerellaceae > Lecanosticta > Lecanosticta acicola. Next base: position 498,660 of record CAVMBE010000004.1, on the reverse strand, counting down.
AGCTGTTGTCGCGACGATTCTTGACCTTTCCAAAGAGGCACAAACTCCCATTGACCTCGGTATAGTCCGTCCAGAAGAAACGAAGTGATCCGTCCTCCTCGACCGCATCGTTTGCTGAGAGCTTCCCGGCCATCGCAGGTTCTGCGGCTGCGGGACTGCTCAGGATGTTCAGCCTGTCTGCGATACCGTTGATCGCGGTCATATCGACGCCGTCCGTTGGCGCTCTCGTAGGCGAAGAACTATCTGGTGTCGGATATGCTGGGTTCATCATCTTTGGAGCGGGACGGCTTCCCCTAATATTGACATTGGTCGTCTTGATGTTGGAAGAGCCAGTCACTTCGGCTATCTCCATCAAGTCGTCCTCTTCAGCTTCCTCCGCCTTGATCGCTTGTTCTCTGCGTTCCACTGCTTTCGCTGCTGGTGACGACGGCAATGGAGGATCACTCATTGGCATGTCATCGTCTTGGGGCGCGAAGTATGCATCATCGTCATCCTGAGCTGATGGAAGAGGAGGTGTGGGCACTTGCTCTCCAAGAGCGGGTTGTTTCGCGCGGCGAGCCACTTTTTCACGGTCTTCCAGCGGTGGAGACAGAACTCTTGTCTTGCGACGATCGTTGCTCTTGATAGCCTTTCCGTGCGAAGGCGCACGCGTCTGGATGTTCGTGTCGACTTCGCCCAGCAGCCCAGCCATAAAGGCATCATCATCAGCATTACGGACAGGCTTCGGCTTCGGTGCGATTGTTGTCGCTTTCTGGCTGAAGTATTTACTGATTCCTTTATTGAGCTTCTCTTGTCGGCCGGCATCGTCCTCGCGTTTCCGCTTAGCTGTTCCACGCGTCAACTTCATATCCTACACTAGTCCACTCCGACACACTCACCTGCTTTGCTGTTCTTGGGCAGGTCCTCTTCGCTCTCACTGTCGTACATGGGCTGTCGCTCGTCCTGCCAGTCTTCGCGTCCATCATCGGCATAGCCTTCGCCATTGTCGTCGACGACGAAGTCGTCCTGGTCCAGACGGCTCCTTACAACTTTCTTGTATCCTTCATCGTCAACAGTCTCGTAAATTGACTCGGCTTCCTGGACCTGGTAGTCGTCAAACCCAGTCTTGCCCGCCGCACGCAGAGCGCGAAGCTGCGCGAGACGATCGGCCCTGGAGGGCGGCATTGTTGGTGGGAGGACAGAGGTTGAGAAATTCCGTTGTCAAACTATTGAGCGGACATATCCAGAGAGTGCAGGAAACAGTAGCAATGTTCAGCAGCAAAAGCCCAATGTGGTGATGTGAAAGAGCGGCCAACATGCAAGAGTGAGAAACGACGCGGGGACGCGTTCGACTGCTGACATCGACGCGCTGCACGGAGACTAAGCGTATCAGGACTAGCGCTCCGGCACGCAGACACCCGGCTTGGCATTGGCACACCAGTGACTTTCCGACGTCAAACAGAATTCTTCCTCTCGACAACTCGACAGGACGTCGACATCGCCGCTGGAACAACGACAAAATGACGATCAAGCACAACCAGCAGATCCAGCACAACCGTGAGTCTCTTTTGATCTTTCTCCCCATTTTCGATGCTCTGCGGAGCCGTCGCAGGCGGTTTGGCGACCGCTGGAAGCAACCATATAGAAATGAACAACATACTAACAGTCCTTCGCAGACTTCCGCAAGGATTGGCAGCGCCGCGTCCGCGTGCACTTCGACCAGGTAATTCCCCTCTCACCACACTGAGAGCAGTGGCGCCTGCAGTGCAATCGCAACGACTCTGACCCACCTGCTTTAGCCCGGCCGCAAGCAGCGCAGACGCAATGCCCGTCACGAGAAGGCCGCCAAGCTCGCGCCTCGCCCGGTCGACAAGCTCCGCCCAGTTGTCCGCTGCCCGACCATCAAGTACAACCGCCGTGTGCGTGCTGGCCGTGGGTTCTCCCTTGCTGAGCTAAAGGTACGAATTATGCGAACAAGACATTGCTCTGCGACCTGTCTGATAAAAGGTGTTATAGGAAGCTGGCATCCCACGCAAGCTTGCGCCCACCATCGGAATCTCGGTCGATCCACGCCGTCAGAACCTGTCCGAGGAGTCGCTCAAGGCCAACGTCGAGCGCCTGAAGGCCTACAGACAGCGCCTCGTCCTCTTCCCACGCAAGATCAAGTCGCCAAAGAACGGCGACTCTACTGCCGAGGAGGTCAACGCCGCCCGCCAAGCTGGCGAAGATCCTTACGACGCCAAGGTCAAGCTCAGCAACAAGGCCTTCCCAATCTCCAACAAGATCACCATTGAGGAGGGCAAGGTTTCCGACTACCCACCCACCGAGAATGCTTACCGCAAGCTGCGCGACGCTCGCTCGGAAGCCCGCAACTTCGGCAAGCGCGAGAAGCGTGCGAAGGCCAAGGAGGACGAGGCTGCTGCTGCGAAGAAATAGAGCGCTGGAAAAGCCGCTTTGACTTCTTCCGGGAAGCGATTCTTTGCACGGATGGCGTTGATACGGGAAAGGAAAACGAGCAGGGAACAGGAATGACTGAATGTCAGGTGCATGATACCAGATCAGCTCGTCAATGCAAATACTACGTCTTTGAATCGCTCCCACCATCGATCACCTGCACTCGCTACATTACTCGCATTCGTCTGAATCGTACTTGAGACCAAGCACTTTCCGTCTCAAATCCACTTTTTCCACGAAGTCGCCGTCGCTTGGAAGATCTGCGAGGCTGTCGAATGAAAAGCTACTCACCAGTATTGGTACCTCTGCCTCGAGAGGACCAACGTCTTGAAACCGGTTGCTCTGGGCTCTTTCGCCTTTTGATCTGCTGCCTTCGTAGCCTTCAAACACCTCGAAAACTTCCTGGTCTAGATCTACCACATAAGCCCATTCGCAAAGGACAGCTACAGATTAAATTAGCGTCGAGCGAGTTCGAGAGGAAATGTGTAGGCACGTACTGTTGTTGACGAATTCCAGGTCCTTGAAAATCAGAACCTTGGTCTCCGGAGTAGCCTGCCCATACAAATCAGACGAACCGCGACAACGGATTTCTCATTTCTCGCGTCACCTCTGCAATGATCTCGAGCACCTTGGCGCTGGTATCTCGGGATAATGCTTCGTGGGAGCCAAAGGCTCTGTAGTTCTGTTAGACACAACATAGAGTAAAGCGTGAGTAGAATTCACAACAGTCGTACCGGATTTCCTCATCGCTCTTCACCTCCTCAATGTGCTCGATCCCCTTCTTCAACCGTTCGAGGTTGCCAGGCTCCCTTAGGAATTTGAGCACTTTGACGCCCTGAACTTCTGGGTTGCCGTCCCATTGGCCGTACTGTTGCAGTATTCAGTACCTCCGAGCATTGACTTTGGAGAGACAAGGCCGATGAATACCTGTGCGACAACGAAACGACCGTTGTAGTAGATGCAGATGAGATGACGTGTACCCATGGTCGGTCTGGTAGTTCGACTGGCAAGTTTGGCTGTGTATTGCTGCGGTCTAAGGATTTTGCTCAACTTTATGCTTCACCGTCGGCAAGAGCGTTGTAGGCAGCGTCCAGACATTGTACCCTGATGTGTGCTGATGATGAGTTGGTGATGCAAGTCGCAAGGCAACTATAGGCAACGGAGACACTTTCGTGTCACCTGCATGCAAGAAGGTTCCACAGGAGACCCAATGGTGTCCAACCGTAAGGCTCTTTATCGAGTCTCAACGGCACCCCAGAAATACCGTCATGCGCCTCACGGGTCGGTCCATGAACAAGCTCCTCCTCAGACCATCTCAGCCTGTCCTTCTTCGACTGAGTCAATTCATAAGCGCGAGGGAATTCTGCCCACGTCCGGCTGGACTCCATCGGCTCTTGTGGTGAAGTAGCAGGCTTCGTAAATATCCCACAGCACTTCTTCACTGACCACCGGTTCGCGTTCTACGCGAGACCTTAGAGATGGCTTCCCGGACGATCCGTAGGATTTGTAAGTTTTGGTCTCCGCTGTGATAGACCTCAACGGTAACAGCATCTTTGATGACCGAGAAGCCAATATCCACCTCATGTTTATGAGAGCTTTGTCAAAATCTTTTTCATTTTAGGGACCGTGATGGGATGGCATGTGGCACTTTCACGGCGAAGTGAGTTGTGCCAGATCGCCGACGCCTTCAAATTTGTTGACGCTGGCCTTGACGGAATCTTGAAGCCAGAGATAGAAGTGCTCGTCATAGGATGACAAAGCTCGATGGCTGGCCCAGATGATTGATATGGAAAGGTGTACATGACCAGTGAAATGGAAGGCTCTCCCGACGAGTAATCGTGAGGATATCATGATCACTTCTCGCATTTTGGCATCGATGCTCGTGGTGAGGGATCCGAGAAGAGGCACTCATATAGGTGCGGTTGCGGAGCTCGGCCGGGAGCGCTTCCATATAAACCTACACGTACGATCACACTAATAATGGATCTTCTGCAAAAGGGTCCCACGTCCCTTATTGTGGACTAGGCCACAACACCTTATTATTATGGTCGAAGGTTCGGACTTCACGCTCCCACCGGCGAACGGGGCGTTCCGAAAGCTTGGGCCACGAGCTTGGTCCGAATCGGCCCTAAGAAAAGTACACTCCGGTTCGGGATTGAATCCCAGCACACCCAGTCTCTTCTCAACCACAACACCTCCTCCTCCTTCTCCTCGTCGACTGTCTTCTTCGCCGTCCATCTACCTCTTCTCTGCGATATCGACACAATGGTGGGCACACGCCTCCTCCGACCAGCGGCGCAGCTCCTCCGCTCGACTTCCACAGCCATCCCGAGATCCAGCTTTCAGAGAATCGCAGCTCCGGCCGCAGCATCGAAATGGCGAGGGTACGCGACCGGTACCAAGGAGATGACAGTGCGAGAGGCGCTCAATGAAGCCATGGCAGAGGAGATGGAGAAGAACCCAAAGGTCTTCGTCCTGGGTGAGGAGGTCGCCCAATACAATGGCGCGTGAGTTCCCCCGATAGTGTGCTGCGCAAAGAGCTTGTCGATCATGTGCGGAAAATTGTAGAATGGGATTGGCAAAGCATCGTATCAAGTCCCGAGCAGGCAATTGCAGAAGGGTCGGCCGTACGGGCGCAGGCTGACCACGTGCGAATCTTGCAGATACAAGGTCACCAAAGGCCTGTTGGACCGCTTCGGCGACAAGAGGGTCATCGACAGCCCGATCACTGAATCAGGTTTCTGCGGTCTCACTGTCGGCGCTGCGCTAGCTGGTCTCGTACCGGTTTGCGAGTTCATGACCTTCAACTTCGCCATGCAAGCCATTGACCAAATCATCAACTCCGCCGCAAAGACCCACTACATGTCTGGTGGCATTCAGCCATGCAACATCACATTCCGAGGCCCGAACGGCTTTGCTGCTGGTGTGGGCGCGCAGCACTCTCAGGACTACGCTGCCTGGTACGGCTCCATTCCCGGCTTGAAGGTTGTGGCCCCGTACTCAGCAGAGGATGCCAAGGGTCTGCTGAAGGCCGCTATCCGGGATCCCAACCCAGTCTGCGTACTCGAGAACGAGCTGCTTTACGGTCTTCCTTTCCAAGTCAGCGAGGAAGTTCAGAGCGACGAGTTCGTACTTCCGGTAAGCCATGATGCCTTCTACATGTGGACTAAACCGAAGCTAACTCGAATCCAGTTCGGCAAGGCGAAGATTGAGCGCCCTGGAAAGGACCTTACCATTGTCACCCTATCGCGATGCGTCGGGCAGTCTCTGGTTGCGGCGGAACAGCTCAAGAGCAAGTATGGCGTGGAGGCCGAGGTCATCAACCTCCGCAGCATCAAGCCACTTGACGTCGAGGCCATTGTCAAGTCCGTGAAGAAGACGAGACATATGATGGCGGTGGAGTCAGGCTTCCCCAGCTTTGGCGTTGGCGCGGAGCTGATTGCACTTACTGCTGAGTACGCCTTCGACTACCTGGATGCGCCTCCAGTCCGCGTCACTGGTGCTGAGGTCCCAACTCCCTACGCGCAAAAACTGGAGGAGATGAGCTTCCCAACGGAGACCCTGATCGCCGACTACGCCGCCAAGCTTCTCCGAGTATAGGAGGCGATGTCAGGGGCGCTTCGGGATAGACAGTCGAAGCCACATGGACTCATGCAGCCCGGTCGCGTGAAGAGCACGTGGACACACGTGGCCCGAGATTTACAGAGGGTGCGACGACAGGTTATTGAGCTGTACTTTTATCACAGCTTTCTTTCTCATTTATTTGATCCCACGGCGTGCCTTGTGTGTACCTAGGAGCGAAAGAGCCTGCGCGGGCATAGCGCGGTTCGGAATGGGGAGCTGGTGTTGTGTGCGTCTGAGCTGATTCAATAGTAGAGGGACCATTTCCAAACTGCCACCTACGTCCGTTGTTCGCTTGGATGAAGCCCTTTACGATCGGCGTGAGTGGCGTGGCTGCCACGAGCTTCAACGTGGGCGTGTAAGAAATCGCGACTCGCATCGCGTGATCGAGCTGCTGTGCGACGGTCGGAGAGAAGAACGAGAGAGAGAGAGAGAAGGACGAGGAGGCCTGCTTCGCTTCGCTTCTCTGGACGCCGTCCACGAACGCCCGACACGGCGGCGGGTGGAAGGGGCTCCCAAGAGAGACCAGAAGCCAAGCCACCGACACGCTGATCGTTGACAAGTTCCTGCGGCTGTGGTGAAACGTGCACGGGGAGACCTGCTTGAGGCCACAGGGTGTCACCGTCCATCTAATCCTGGTCCTGCCATGGAAGCATTTGGCCAATACCGCCAGGGTGACACGCATTGTTCGGCGCTCTGACAAGCGCAGCACAGCACAGTAAGGTATTTGGCCACCTCGATGACGACGTCGCCGTGGTATTGGCTACATGTACCCAGGCGCAATGGCGTACATGCAGACTGCCATGTGTCGCTTGTCAACAGTCTCCTGTTCGCTGCGACGGTCGGCAGACTTATCCCCGTGTCAAGAAACTGGCGTCTCTGCCCATCATACCTTTCATGATTATGCTGTGCTCGGACGGAGGAGGGTCGCACTGCGTGGCGCCCATGCAGAGGCCCTACGAGGATCGGCGGCAGGAAGAGGCTGTGGGCTGTGTGCGGCAGGCATTCTAGTGCCGACCTCACCTTTTCCCATGTCGACATTATTCATTATTAGTATTGCGGGCCGGCGAATGGCAGTAACGCTCCCAGCAATTATTCTGATGGATCATGGATCTCGGTATGGTCCCAACTCTCTCCCCAGATGGCCGGTACGGGGTACGGAGTTGCTCGGGCTCGTAGCGGTACAGTGCCTTCTAAGTTCTAGCGCCGTCCATCCGTCCCGTCCCGGCGACCGTCATCCCGGGCGACCGAATTGAATCGAAGCGAGCAGCTCCATCTTCTCCCACTCATCAACATACTTCCATCCATCCATCCATCCATACATCCATCCATCCAGACATACCGCTTGCTTCCACGAATGGACGCGTAGTGTCTATATTATGCCCTGCGCAACACCGACCCGGCCGACAGGATGCGCACGTCAAGACGCGGTGGCGGTGAATCGTCCGAGCTTGCAGTGCCTGTCTCCCTGCAATAATTATTGTTCCTAGCAAGCAAGGTACAGTACCTTATTGTTATTATTATTACCTGATGACACCGTCCCGTGCTTCGGTCTCGGTGGCTGCACACACACTGCGTCCTTGGGTCAGGGCCGTATCTGACCGTATCTCCTCTCATCATCATCATCATCATCATCATCATCACCATCATCATCATCACCATCATCATCATCATCATCATCACACCGCATCGCATCGCATCGCTCTTCCAGCCGACAGGGAGCGGCTCTTCCACAGCCGGCAGAAGCGAGACGGCGTAGCTCCTCCTCCATCCTCTGGGGTGTGCGTGCGCGCGCGAATTGCAATATCGCTCGCACCCTTTTTGACTTTGTCGGATTCACTCGGCCGCAGCTGCACACAACGTCACCCTCTTCGTGGTAATACGCCTGCTACTGCGCGTGGTAATACGCCTGGTTGGTATGTGACGCCAACAACAAGACTCGCCGCCGCGCCCGGCACACGCTCCAAGGTACCATGTGGCCGCCTCGCAGCAACCACCGAGGCGTTCGCTGTTGCTCGGGCCTCTCACGGTCTAATTCGCTACCTCACTCATGGGCTTTTTGGTGCCGCAACATGAAGCCAAATCTGGCCAGTGCTTTTCTTATTATCTCCTCGGATGCCAGGGCTGAACGCCAATCTTCCCTTTCATCATCACATTCGACCTAATCAGACCCGTGACGGTCTTGTCTTGGGCCTGTATCGCTAGACGCTCGAAGCGAACATTGTAACATCTCTTTCAGGACAGCACCGGATCCAACCGAAGGAAAAGATACATCGCTACCGGGAACGCCTGAGGACCCGTGGGCACCAAGATCGACAGAACGCCAGGTTCGGGCAATCAATGTGGTATCGTAGCGTCGACGTGGAGATGGGGGATCAGGATGGGTATATGAGTAGGGATGCCTGGTCTTCCGAGTCGACTGTGCAGCACCACTGCAATTCCAACACGGAACATCAGCCAATAGCACGGATCATCCAGAAGGTTGGGCATTGCAACACTTCTTCAGCGTACTCGTCTTCCTGGCGCTCGAGCGTGCAAAGAACCGCGGGTCCTACCATGCCAACGAGCCTTTCCGGGTCAACACGAAGTCAATCTGCCGCAGATAGATTGTCCCTCGACAGTCAGCCCGCCTTCAGAGAAGCCCTCGAAGCCCTAAACATCGATCTAGCTTCCAACGGTATCCCAGCAGATCACCTGCAATCGCATTTCCTCGCCCTCCCAGCAGAGTTGCGAACGGCAATCTACACCACGGCTCTCTTCGATGATTGCAACGATCTGAACATCATCTACACCAACCGCCAAGCCTACATGGAAGCCTCGCCGATCCTCTACCAGCGCCCAATCAACTTCCCTTCTCAGACCAGACTCATGGCGTGGATCACCCGCAGCTCCCAGACGGATCTCAATCGCGTCAGAACGTTGACGCTCCGTCTCACGGACGTCGATTTCTCCCCCCTCTTCGAATCCTCCCCCACAAATCGAACTACCGCTCGGCCGACGGCCTGGAATCTCTACCAGCAAGAACTCGAAACCCTCGACAAAGCCCTCCAGTCCCTCCCCAACCTCGTCCACCTCGCCATCATCCCCCCCGAACGAAACAACTCCCAACTCCTCCGGAGCATGTACTTCTCCTTCCTCGGCCTCATCCCCGAACGCCTGCCCCGCCTGCGACGCCTCACCATCCACGACGAGGACAGCCTCCAGGACAAAATCCCAAATTTGAAAAAATTGCCCGACGTCGTCTTCGATCAGCCCAAGAGCGCGAGTAGCTCGCCCTCGAGCAGCGCGTCCCGGGAATTCCGCAGTTTCTCCGATGTCATGAAGCAGCATGCGCCGAGTCCCACGCCGCCGAAGAAGGTGAAGAGTGAGAAAGAGGCTGGTGGTATGGAGGGCGTTTGGTTTGGATGAACGTTATTGTTGTCGATGGGTTTTTTTTGGCGGTTTCCTCGGGCGGGCTGGCGGGCGGGCGGGCGGGCGTGCTTTTGATTTGCGGCTTTTTTATTTTTCATTTTTTTCGTGTGTGCAATTGTTCCCCCTCTGGTGTACACATACTACTGCGCGCAGGAAGCAACTGGACTGCAGACTGCATTGATGAAGATTTCTTCTTGGGGTCCGTAAGGATGTTGGGGACCGCATTATTGGATTGGATTGCGAGGGTTCTTGCAACGATACGCACATTTTGAGATTTGGAATTGTGATTTGCACTTTTCGTGCGGTAATGGAAAACTCGTACATAATAACAGTCGTAGCATATCTATGCAATTCCTACTACCGAGGTCCATATTCCTCTGAGGCTTCGTGCCCTTTCAGTACGCCAGACGCCTCGCTCCAAATAACACAATCCGTTCGCAAGGAATGGGACGGTCTACTCTCCTGCCATCGCCGCATATTCAACGTCGCCTTCGCCAGGCGGAGGAGCGACGGCTGCCAGGCTGTCCAAGTCGTCCGCGGATGCTTGTCCAGAGGGGCCCGCAATCGCTTTCCTGCCCGACGGTCCAGCAATCGCCTTGCCCGGGCCTGCGGTCGTGCGTCCCGCTTTCGCGTTCTCCATGCGCTGATCACGGTCCATGTTGTCGAGGGGCTTGGGACGTCCCCACTGTACGCGCAGCGGTACGCCCTTGACAACGGCCTTGCCCTGGCAAGCAGCGGCAGCGGCCTCCGCGCCCGCGCGGTTCATGTAATTCATGAATGCACAATGTGATCGATGACTGCAGACCACGGATCTCAGAGCGCCGTACTGCTGGAAATGCGTTCGGATTTCGTGCTCCGGTAGGTCGTCCTCCACGCCGGTGACGAAGAGCGATGTGATGTTCTGGTCTGCAGGCGGCTGAATGTCCTCGGGCTTGATGGGCACCGCTGCAGCCGACGGAAACCCTCGGCCTCCTCGGGCTCCCCCGCGACCTCCTCTGCCGGACGGGCCTCCTCTGCTGGGTGGTGGGCCGTACGCCGAGCCATATGCTGACTTTGCTGTGCGAATTGGTCCAGGCTTGTGTGTTCCGTCTGACCCCTTCAACAACTTCTGTCCTCCCTCTTCCTCCCCCTCCTGTTCCAGCCGTCGCTGCTTTTTGTAGTAGGGTTCTGAGCTTGCCAATCTCCGCAACAGGTCTCTCGCCTTCTCATCCGTCTTCTCATATCCTTCCAACCCTCTGCCCTCTTCAATCTCCCGCTCGTGGTTCTGCGCAAAGTACTCCCGATTGACCTCGCTCTGTGGACCCGGCGCGACCATCTTCAGGGCCGCATCACGTATGGTGATGGGTAGACCGAAGCTCAGATCGAGCATGCAGCACTGACAGCAGTTCTTCAAACGCGCGCATGTCAGACATATCCCCGTGCGCTTTTGCCGTGCGGTTCGGTCTCCTTTCCAGCGGAAGACGGTGAAGGGTCTGCTGCAGAGCTTGCATTCTGCGCCATAGTCTTCTTTGATCATCTGCACGTATGGGTTGTCGCTGAGACATCGCTCGCAGACGGAGGGCAAGTCGGTCGTCTCCCATCCTGCACGGTTGAGATCTTGTTTGATTTGCGGAGGCATCGTTGGAAGATGTTGGAAGAGGCTTTTCTCGTGAGAGGGTGTGGAGAAAGGGTGAAGATGAAGTTGTTGCTCACGAATCCAAAGATTCACTTCGCCGCCAAGCAAGCGATGACCAAATCTTTGCACGTGATGCGGAGATGAGATCCGCGAAGCGAACCGCCAAACTTTAATGGAAGGACCCTTGACCGTGCCTGCTTTAGCGCCAAATGCTTGGGCAAACGTACGACAATTTTTGTTGGGAGGCGCCCGTAACTCCAGGTCCAATCGTACGACGGCGGCCACTTACATAGAATACAAAGGTCAACGAGCTTCCCTCTGCAACCCGACCGATCGAACACATTCGAATTGCTCTCCATTGGCATTGGCACCCGCAATACACACCTACAACGACTCCGCAACAATGGGTGCATATGATCTCGAGAGGGAGGACAAGGAGCGTGATGCGGCCTTCAAGTCTGCCATGCACGGCAAGACTGCCGCTGAGAAGAACACTATCTGGGCTATGATGGGCAAGAACAAGGACGCCCACAAGCTCGCCGTCGACGAGTACTTCAAGCATTGGGACAACAAGGCTAGCGCGGACGAGACCGACGAGATTCGCAAAGCTCGTCGAGACGAATACGCCACCTTGACACGACACTACTACAACCTCGCCACGGATCTCTACGAGCAAGGATGGTCGCAGAGCTTCCACTTCTGTCGATTCAGCAAGGGCGAGTCCTTCAGACAAGCGATTGCGAGACATGAGCATTACTTGGCATTGAAGATGAATCTGCAGGAGGGATCGAGGGTGCTCGATGTGGGCTGCGGTGTTGGAGGCCCAGCAAGAGAGATTGCCAAGTTTGCTGGTGTGAACGTGGTGGGATTGAACAACAACGACTACCAGATCGAGCGGGCCACACACTACGCTCAACAGGAGAAGCTGTCGGACCAAGTGAGCTTCGTCAAGGGCGACTTCATGCAGATGAGCTTCCCGGACAACAGCTTCGACGCGGTCTATGCTATCGAGGCTACCGTGCACGCCCCAAGCTTGGAGGGCATCTACTCTGAGATCTTCCGAGTTCTCAAGCCTGGGGGTGTCTTTGGTGTGTACGAGTGGCTGATGACCGACCAGTATGACAACGACAACCCTCACCACCGCAAGATCCGGCTTGGAATTGAGCAAGGAGATGGTATTGCGAACATGGAGAAAATCGATGTCGCATTGAAGGCCATGGAGGCAGCTGGCTTCCAGCTCGAGTTGAACGAGGATCTCGCGGACAGACCCGATGACCTTCCGTGGTACTATCCTCTCTCTGGCGAGCTGAAGTACATGCAGACCATCTGGGACTTTCCAACGCTGGCACGCATGACGCACATTGGACGAGGGTTGGCGCACAGATTCATTGGCGCCCTCGAGACACTTCGCCTGGCGCCCGTCGGTACACAGAAGACGGCGGACTCCCTTGCGGAGGCGGGTGACTGCCTGGTGGCCGGTGGCAGGGAGAAGTTGTTCACCCCAATGTACTTGATGGTGGGCCGGAAGCCGGCATCGAAATAGGAAGCCGAGGGTAGTTGTTCTTTCCCTACTAACCGACTACGTCTGTGGACGAGTCTTCATTAGCATGGCGTTAATCTGTATATTATGGCTCGGGAGGATAATGTACAAGCCCCGACAATGTTGAGGTCTTTTTGTCGGTTTATCCTTGTCGTTCCCCGTTCAGGATTTCGATGTCGTTCGATATGTGCAGCTCGCTTTCTGCATCTACAGCCAACGAGACATGGACTCATCCATGCCGACGTTCGTTTGCACGGGTCGCTTACGCTTCTCTCGCGCTAGACCTCGCCTCACTAAGGAAAAGCCCTCTCGCGAGCTTCTCCATTGTCGAGGCTTTCAAATCTGACGAGACTCCCTTCTTTTCAATTCAAAACACCGAATCCTTGATCTCCTTGAAGCTCTTCTTCGTTCCCTTCAACTGTCCCGCCGTATCATTGTCCAGCCTCTGCGTGTGCTCATGGATATTCAACTTGTATTGATCGCCTCCAACATTTCTACACACATCATCAGCTCCTAGCGCTCCCATCAGAAGGCTTCCCAACAAAGGCAGATTGTAATCCCTACTTTCCCTGTACCAGATTCTCTCTCAGAATCTGAGTCACGCCTTGCGCATGCTCGAGCGCTTGGGAAGCCTCAATACTCCCCGAGACCTCGTGCTTCTTCGCTCGGAATTGTTCTCGTGCGTGTAATCGTGCTGCTCCTAAGGTGTGTTCATCCCCGGCGAAGGCTATGCGTGTTGCGCGGAGGAGATTTCGATAGGTTGCCCGGACGGCAAACCGATTGATCGCCTGTTCGGCTCGACTGAGGGCGGAAGACATGTTGGATCCTGCGCTATCGGAGTGGCATCGTCTGTTGGTCTTCGATGGCAAATGCTTGTGAGAGATGGTACCTAGTTTACCTGAGGGTCGCTGCGAGAGCGCACGGACCAACGAATTCGGCTAAAAATCCCTGGGCCGTTGCGGCTTCGAACAATTTTTGGAACTCGATTGCGACTTTCTTTACCAAGCACAACATCAACATTTCTGTTCAAGATGAGTGCCGCGATCCAACTCGACATCGCTCTGCCGAGTCTGCCTGCGGATTTCTCTGCTGAGAATGGCTTCAAGGCTGTTGGGAAGCTCGACCAGGCAAATGCTCGCCCGCTGGAACCAGTCGGTATGTCTAGTGGGCAGGTCAAGTTGGGACATTCAGGTGCTGACATCTTGTAGGCGCACATTACCTTGCACACGCTCGGAGACGTCGTCATAAGCGTACCTTCAGCGAGGATGAAAAGATTCAGGCGCAGCAGGTGAAGAGCGCTGCTACGGAGGAGAAGAACGATGACATCGATGATGCTGAGGACCCCATGGACTTGCAGAGAGAAGCCAAGGTAGGACAGAGGAGATGGTGGTAAAATTGTCGGGTATATGCTGACGACTGTGACAGGACTGGAAACAACAGGACCACTACCGAATCCTTGGCTTGGGCAAATGGCGCTGGAGGGCGACCGAGGACCAGATCAAGCGTGCTCACCGTCTGAAAGTGTTGAAGCATCACCCCGATAAGAGGGCTGCGGCCGGTCTCGAGGAGAACGACCAGTTCTTCAAGTGCATTCAGCGTGCTACCGACATTCTCATGGACCCCGTCAAGAGAAGACAGTACGACAGTGTCGATGAGGCCGCAGAGGTGGAGCCACCAAGCAAAAAGGATGTGCAGAAGAAACCAGGCAACTTCTACAAGCTCTGGAAGCCCGTCTTCGAGTCCGAGGCCCGCTTCTCCAAGAAGCAGCCGGTGCCAAAGCTGGGCAACGAGAACAGCACAAGGGAAGAGGTCGAGGAGTTCTACAACTTCTGGTATGCATTCGATTCATGGCGGTCTTTCGAGTACTTGGATGAGGATGTGCCGGACGACAACGAGAGCCGTGATCAGAAGCGTCATATGGAGCGAAAGAACAACAACATGCGAAAGAAGCGCAAGAATGAAGACGTGCAACGTCTGCGCAAGCTGGTGGATGATGCTCTAGCTCAGGATGAGCGCATCAAGAAGTTCAGGCAGGAGGGCAACAAGGAGAAGAACAAGAAGCGTGCAGAGAAGGAAGCCGCCGAGAAGGCCGCTAGAGAGGAAGCTGAGAAGAAGAAGGCCGAGGAGGCTCGTCTGCAGGCTGCGAAGGAGGCTTCCGACAAAGCAGCAAAGGAGGAGGGCAAGAAGGCCAAGGAGGCTGCAAAGAATGCGGCCAAGAAGAACAAGCGTGTCATTCGTGGTGCAGCAAAGGACGCCAACTACTTCACCGAGGGCGATGCTGCTCCGGCGCAGATCGACGGTGCTCTGAACGACATCGACGCCCTCATCACCAAGCTCGACAACGAGGAGATTGCTGCAGTGACCGCCGAGCTCCAGGGGAAGACGGACAAGGCGGAAATCACGAACATCTTCAAGAAAGAAGTGAAGCGACTCGTGGAAGGTGGCAAGGCCAAGGAGGGCGAGTTCAAGACGCTGGCATAGAGGCAATGAGGTAGACGATATATTTCAGGGCGTTTCGACAGGCAGACAGCGTGTACGAGGTCTTGAACTACAGTGGTCAGAGAGAGGAACACCAGGCTCTTCTACCTGTTTGGCACATGGATGTCGGTGCGGTGGGATCCGCGGAAAGTTAGAGATCTCAAAGCCTACTAGTATCTGACAGTGACCACCGTTTCCACGACTTCACTTCGCGTCTTGACATGTATTCTACTGCCAATGGCGACTGCTCAGCATTTCCCTGCCCATTTCCACGCGAGGAGAATCCCGGCCAGATCGTCTTGCCGAAGCCCAGTGCATGCGAGCCGAGATGCAGTCCCGACCGCCTCTCCGCGTCCCTCATCTGCTCCGCTGCCTCCGGGCGCAGCACTCATTCATACACTTTCCATTCAACCAGCACACGATGGATACACAACGATCACTCCAGCTAATAAGTCGGGCAAACTTTCGTTCTCTTGATCGGCAATAGAAACCCGCGGCAAGCATTCAGTACCCGACAGCACCGAGACACGACCAGTGAACATCCACAATCACATGCAGATCGTTGCATCAGTGATTACTGCCTCTTCCAACCCGCCAACGTCCTCGTAACATCTCTCAGGATAGCATTCTGCTTTGGATCAACGAAGATGTCCGCGCAGCCCTCACCGCGCGCTGGAACGCCCGCGGCGCAAATCAATGACCACGAACCTTCACCACGCTCTCAAGCCACCCAACCTACAAACACTACATCTCTCCCCGATCGCTCGATACCGGCAGCGCCTTTCAACAGTGACGCCTCGAGCGACCCTCCCAAAAACACCATCGGAACTGCCGCGACATCATTTGTACCCGCCTGGCGCAGACCGACTATCCAAATCGATGGCGCATCAGACAGCGGCGGACGTCGACCCAGCGTACAGTTTGTTCCTCACGTAAAAGAGACGGGTGGATCGCGGAGCAGCAGTGCGAAACCTTCACAGCGCAAATCATACGGCGGCGCACCCTCAGCACGCCCCGGAGCTGGCGGAAGGAGGCTTAGTAGTCCACCTCCTCCGCCTCAGTTTCGACCGTCGGTCAGCTTCGATACCTTTAGCAACCCGTCGGCGAGCGACTTTAGTCTGACACTCAACCGGAAGCACAAGGAGTACACCTACACCAAGCGCAGCAGGACGTTTCTGTGCGGGACGGATACGAATGAGTACAGTGATACGGCACTGGAATGGCTGATTGACGAATTGGTGGATGACGGAGACGAGGTGGTTTGTTTGCGGGTGGTGGAGAAGGATAGCAAGGAGGCCACAAAGTGGAGTGGTGGGCAGGGTGAGAAGGGATACAGAAGGGAGGCACAGAGGTTCTTGCAGGAGATTGAGAAGAAGAATACGGATGATCGGGCGATCAGTTTGGTACTGGAGTTCAGTATCGGACGGGTCCAAGATACGATTCAACAGATGATCCGGATCTACGAGCCGGCAATGCTTGTCGTTGGAACCCGAGGACGTAGTCTGACTGGGTACCAAGGTCTGCTGAGTTCTGGGAGCGTAAGTAAGTACTGCCTTCAGTACTCTCCGGTCCCGGTAATTGTTGTCAGACCCAGCTCTAAGCGGGAAGCAAAGAAGCGAAAACGACTACAAGACCCTTCCCGAAGTGGCTATCGAGACATTCTGGACAAGTCGGAGGAGACGACAAGGGGTCGTGGAGGTCACCTTCTTGACGCCAACAACCGTCTCAGCATCATGGGCTCAGACCTCGGTCCTCTGGGAGAATTCAGCCATGCAGGCGATGATTCTGGAGACGAAGCACGACGGGTCGCAGAAGCAATTGGCTACAGTTCTGAGAATTTCCCAAACACCGCGTCACTCCGCGGCAACTCGTTAACCCGTCTCTCGTCTGCTCGTAGCGAACGCAGCGACGACGGTGTCGCCTCACCTCCTGGGCGCCTGCTCAAATCACCAGAACTGGGCGTTGTGGACTCTCCACCCGGTAGTGACGACGAGGATGATCTTGACGAGGAAGACGTCTCGCTCCAAGAATCCATTCGTCCACAAGATGAAGCCGCCCAGCTTGCGTACGAAGCGGCGCTCAAGGAAGCCGAGGAAGTTCGCATGGATGCCGAAGCCAGAGCGAAGCGCGATGCTGAGAGGAGCGCGTCAAGGAACCGGCCGACGAGTCGCGTCAGGGGAAAAGATGATGAGGAAGAGGGCGGTGGAGCTGCGATTTTGGGGCTTTATGAGCAGCTTAAGCGTGGGATGTAGAGCCGGCAAGGGCCTACTCAGTAATGCACCATGTGGATATATAGAGACTACTTACTTATGATCAGGACGCTGTCGCAAAGGCGGCATTTTCGGCTCTCTGCTGGCACATCAAGGCAACCGGTCCCACCCTCTCTTCCTTATAAAGATTTCTCGCATTCGTCTCCAGTCAATCAGCATTGTGTGAATCCTTGCTGTGTTGAGCTCCCATCAACTCTTGATCTCACAAATCCGAACTCAGTTTACCTCGGCACTCAGTTGCATATCCGGCTGCGTTGCAATCCATCCATAATTGATCATCACATGCTTTGTCGTTTCCTGCGATCCGCTAGAATAATACCAGGCTGCGCTGTATCCTCCGTCCCTCTGCAGCGTCTACGCCTCACATCGACAATGCCGTTGCCACCTAAGCTCACCAACATTGCCATCGATATCGACAGCGAGGCAATTGCCATCGTCAAGTTTAACCGGCCGAAGAATGCCAATTCATTGAATACGCCTGTTTTAAAGGTCAGTCCGTCATTCCGCCCGATAGATACTAGGAACGATGCTGATTCGTTACGACGTCGAAGGACCTGCTCGCTGCTCTGCGATGGGCGGAAGCGGAAGATGCCATCCGCATCATCGTCACGACGGGCGAAGGGAAATTCTATACTGCGGGTCTCGATTTGATGGAGGCTAGTAGGGAGCAGGAGGGCACGGTGATTTCGGATGAGTTTTGCGATACGTTGAGGTGAGTGAGTGCGTGCGATTAAACGAGCTGGAGACGAAATGCTGGTGATGCTAATGATGATGATGATGATGCTCGTGAAGCGCCATCCACGAGTCCCTCATCCAGACCAACAAGTTGGTAATCAGTGCCGTCAATGGGCCGGCACCCGGTAAGCGTCTCCCGGATGCATCATCAAGTAGTAGTAATATGCTAAAGGATATTATAATCTCAGGCTGGGGCACAACGTCGCTCACTCTGAGCGACCTCGTCTACGCCACGCCCGATTCCGTCTTCTTCACCCCCTTCGTCCAGTGGGGTCTCTGCGCCGAAGGCTGCAGTTCCACCACCTTCCTGCGCATCATGGGTCGCCAGAAAGCTTCCGCGCTCATCCTGGCGGGCTCTCGCATGACGGCCCACGACCTGGACGCCATGGGCCTCGTCACCAAGATTCTGCCCCAGGAAGGCTTTCTCGATGGAGTGCTGGAGATCGCGAGGGGCACCGCCCGGTTGCCGAAGCAGAGTCTGCAGGTCAACAAGGCTTTGATGATGAGGACTTCGAGAGCGGAGTTGCTGGAGACGAATCGGGTGGAGATGGAAGCTTTGAGGAAGCAGGCGAGAGGGGAGGAGAGTAGGAAGGCTATTGGAGCGTATGTGGCGGAGACGGAGAGGAAGAGGAAGGAGAAGGCAGCCAAGATGTGAGCGATCATCCTCGAACAACGCATCGATTCCCAATGGAAGACCAGTCGACGAAAGATCAAGTCAAAGCCCTGCGCTCTGTCAACCGGCTCCGAACAAAGTGGAAAACAAATGACAAAAGATCTAATTGCTCTCACCAGTTGTACATAATACTGACCCTACTCTTCCGTTCATCCATGGGACAATTCTTACCACGCCTCAGGGATGTTACAAATTGCCCCAACAACAACACGCCTGCCTGGGGCCAACATCATTCATGCCTCCTTTCAGATTCCCAATGCAACCGTCCCACTCTATGGCGCTATCCTGTCGCCGCCTCCCGATTCAGCAGCTCCGAGCCTGAAAGACGCTTACAACACCTGGTACTTCCAGCTCCTCGGCGATCCAACGATGCACGATCGCATTCGTGAGGCCTGTGCACGGATCCTCAGAAAAATGAGCCTCCTCCACAACAATCTGGGGCCCAAACGACCTCTGAAAGGTGCACAGCCGGAAGAGCTCTTTCTGCCTCTCGCGCAGAGGTGGCGGCTGATTGTCGATGTGGTGCTGCACCACAAAAAGGTATGTGAGAGGGTTGTCTTTGCCGATGAGAGCACGTTGGAAGCGTTTATCTCGCAGCCGGTGGAGTTCGTGGAGAGCTTGTATTGCACAGGTGGAGATGGGTCGGAGGAGGAGAAGAAGAAGGAAGGGCGTGGAGCGTCTTCGATGGTGAGGAGAAGTGTCGTGGTGGGAGAAGGATATAAAGGCTTGCTGACTGCCATCGACGTACGACGACTTTGTATTAGTGATGAGAAGCAGTGACTAACTCACTTGATGCAGCGTGTCGAGGTGACTCTGTAGAGGCAAAGTAGTAGCATATGTAGGTATGCTCTTCGTTGTGCCGAGTAAACCTCCCAAAGGGTTGAGAAAAACATCACCCTACTACGAACTGTAAGTTCCGCCATGAGCATCATGTAAGCCTAGACGTATCGCTGTTATCCGTCGATATTCCGGCGCAGAGACACAAATTTACCGAACAGATCTTTGCGTCTACAAGGCGAAGAGCGGCCTGTTCGATTGCATGGCCGAGAGCAGGAACAGAAGAACCTCGAAGAAGAGACCAGCCGTCTCACAAGTAAGCCTAGCAAACCTCTCCATCGTATATTTTGGACTGCTCATCCCTTCCCCTCCATGTTCTTCTCCCCCAAACAAGTCCTCAACGGCAATCATCATGGGATCATCACCTTCGACGCCAAAACACCAGCTCTCACATCAAGAAATGCTCAATC
The DNA here is from genome assembly GCA_963674455.1 of Lecanosticta acicola. Classification (NCBI taxonomy): domain Eukaryota; kingdom Fungi; phylum Ascomycota; class Dothideomycetes; order Mycosphaerellales; family Mycosphaerellaceae; genus Lecanosticta; species Lecanosticta acicola. Next base: position 478,637 of record CAVMBE010000004.1, on the reverse strand, counting down.
TCTCCCGCAGACTCGTCGACAAAGCCTTCTCCTTGCACGAGAGGAATCTTCTTGGACCTGGTCGAAAATTGCAGGAAGGCGAAATGCGGTCGGAGGATGAGGAGGTCTGGCTGGAGCTCGAGGCGAGGATGGAGATCATCGAGGGACTGTTGCGGCGTAGGAACGAGTTGCGTGCGATTCTTGCTCACTGTGATGCGGCGACGTTGGAGGCTTTTGTTTCAAGACCCAGGGCGTTTGCTAGGGGGGTGGATAACTAGGAGGCATGGGGTGGCCCGTGTAGACGGACTAGAGATTGGGATATCGCGGAAGATATCAGGACCGGTAGAATAGTATGCTTAGAGTGATGGAAGCGTTCGAGTTGCTGGTAGAATGATGTCGTTTTGAACGCTCAATCTCTTGATTCGGTGTCCGACAGACTGCTAGCGACTTCCATGTGAATCGATGTCAGCCTGGAATTCTTGCTTTCATCAGCCTTAGCTTCAGAACGGAGTGCTTACAAAATCTGACCGATGAATTTTTGACAATGTTTGTTATTTCCGCCATTGTTGCTCCGGCATTGTTCACCATCCCTTTCCACAGAAGAATTCGATGCGCTAAGACAATGCCTAGGAAAATGCTCAAAGATTCAGTTGTTTGGCCAATATGGCAGGCAAACAGCTACTTCTCATACATAAACCCATCTTCTGCTCGATCATCTCGGCCTGCTCCAAAAACAGCTCGCGAACATCCAAGATGTCTCAGGCAACAAACTCACAAGACGACGTGCACGCTATCACTAGCGATCCCTTGTTATCGAGATACCGTATCGGCTGCGCGCTGATGGCCACTCTCCCCAGATCGCTCCTGGAGAGAGATCCACACGGCTACGGTCCCTGGATCAGGAAGCTCGAGGCGCCACGCACGGACGAGAAAGCAAACTTGTTGGGACGAGAGGTCGGAGATCTCACGGAAGTCATCTGGAAGAAGATCAGATACATGCACGAGAACGACGTGCTGGGACCGAATGACGGCAAGCGGAATGGTGAGGAGGCCCTGAAGTGTTCGGAGAGGATGGAGGTGATGATGGAAATTTTCCTGCACGATAAGAATGTTTGTCAGGCGCTTGTGGAGTGTGATGAGAAGAAGTTGGAGGATTTCGTTGCGCGGCCTAGTGTGGAGGCTGCTGCGTTGGGAGGTGCGGCGAAGTGGGATATACCAGAAGAGGGCCCAGAAGGCGAGAAGACCGAGGAGGAAAAGACGAAGAAGGAGAGGATGATGGAGGAGGAGAAGGTCGAGGAGGGAATGATCGAGGAGGGAAAGAAGTGATCAGCCTGTTCAAGTCAACCTGAGATAAAACGATTCTTCCGATGACCAGGGAAAGACTTTGTCGAGAGGCCGGACGTGATGTTGCAAGATCCACTTACAGAGCACCAATGCTACGCCTTCTTTGGCGTGCAGCAATCTCCAGCCTCGATTTTCCCATCAGCACCCACTTTTCCTTCACTCGCCTCAATCTCCATCTCGTTAAATTCCTCCGCGGCATCATCACAGAACTTCGCCATGTGCGTATCCTTGCTCGACAGTCCTTCTGGACTGTGTGTCGTCCATGTGATGTGTGTTTTGTTGTATACGTTGCTCCATTCTGGGTGATGTTTGGCCTTCTTGCACTCGGCAGCTACCGTATTCATGAAATCCTATGAAACGGAGGATAAGCTCCTCGATCTTGAAAGGTCTCAAGTGTGGCGTACCCAGGTAGCTTTGAATGTCTTGAACTTGAACGGCCTTTCTAGTCCTTTGCCGTTCTTGCACAATTGCCACTTGCCATTGTCTACCAGCTTGGTGGTTTGTTCGACTACGGCGTTGTCGTCCTCCCCTTGGGATATGGTAAGCTGGTCGGCCTTGACCATGGCTGTCGTTGTTGTTGAGAATAGTCGATTCGGGCAAGAGGCCTGTAGTCGATTCGCTAAAGTCGTCGGGTGCCGAGACCGACGCACAAGCTGATGACGGACCGAGTTCATGCAAGCCATTGTGCTTCGGGATGAAATGGGAGCTAAGATTGACTTTTCTTCGAAATGCTCCGTCCGTAGCCAGGGGTTAGCCGGAAGCAGCCGACAGGGTGCTCAGTCAGTCGAACGCTGCATCGGATCTGCCGTCTCGTCCATCTGTTATATTCGTTATGAATGAAGTTGATCTCTGATTCTAACGGGCAAGGTGAAGTGGCCGGTGATGATAACCCAGGCCGGCTGCGCTAGTACTATCTAGTGCTCGTAGATTCCCTATGGGGTTAATCCTTGCGGAAATCACGTGGGAGCAACGTCACCGTGGATGGCTGGCCGCAAGGCGTTGCTGTACCACGGCTCCCCAATTGCGCGTCTCCTATCTCTCTCAACAATCACGCCCGCCGCGTCCTGCAATGCACCATCCAATGCTCTCCCGCATTGTTCCTGACTGCGCGACGCGAAACCTCCTTCAACGACTTCAAAATTCACGATAGCACCCATGTGGTCCACCAGCGACTGCGGCGCTTCTAGCTGTAGGCCCGCCTACGAACGAAGGAGTCTGGAATCCGTTTCCTCCTCGACTATCCTCCTCTCCTCTCTGCCTCTTCTTGTCACATGGCTTCTGGTCGTGATCATAGCGCAGCGAAGACTCTTCCCCACCCTGTCGAGCGATTTGGACCGTAAGAGTGGGCGTGACGAGTTACCGATCTTCAACAGGAATGTTTTCAAGACGGCAACACAGAACTGGAGGGAGAAGCTGAAGGCTCCTTCGGCACAAAAGTTGGCATCATGGGTCTTCTCCACGAGTATCGGACTGTCTGCTGTGTTGGTAGAGTTACTGCTCTGTGAGATCTCGGATGCGCTGAATCCAGCGGCAAGAGGACTGGCCCTGAGGATAACGCTTGGGTTGCTACTGATTCTGAGCGTTGTTGTCACCCCTGCTCTGGAGATACATGGCATCGTTAGGGGCTTGCTTGGAGTCCCACAAGATACCACTTCCACGCGCCGGACGCGTCCAAAAATGCGAATTGCCTTAGAGCTGGCCCTCCTCGCCGCGTGGCTGCTGGTGTTTTGGTATATTCCAAAGGCTTCAATCTTGCGCGACACTCTGCATGAATCGCAAAAGGAACAGTCTCCAAGCGGACATGCGTTCACAGAAGCCTGTCTGGAGCGCATAGGAATTATCGGCATCTCGTTGATGGCATCATTGGCTGGGTTTGCTGCTGTATCCTCGTTATGGCAGACACTTGGTGTTCGACGCAAGACGATCAAGGATTCAGATGTTTCTCGCAAAGCTGCGGGACTGGCAGCCACGGAGGAAATGCTAGCCGCGAAACAAAGTAGAGTTCGGGCACTGGAGCGCAAAATGTCTGAGGCGCCGTCCCCTTCGGAGCAGACTGGCTTTGTTGGCCGACTTGTGGGGTCATTCAGAGGGTCGAATGAAGCACAAGAGCTCAAAACACTCCGTATGGAAGTGTCAGGCTTAGAGACCATGCGCTTCACTTTGTCAAACTCACTATCAAATCTGCGCGCTCGACACAACGAACAAGAGCGCTCGCAAACTACCCCCGGAAAGCTCCTCAACGCAGCGAACTTTGTCTTTGCGCTCTACTGCGCCTATCGTATCGGCGCGACGTCTCTCTCTACGCTCCGACGCTGGTGGAATCCGTCCCACTCATTCGCCACGAGCGATCCTATCAACCATGTATTGGCACTCTTGACCACCCACTACGACCGCAACCTCGACCGTCAGGCATGGTCTCGGCAAATCAGCTTCTTGCTTTCCGGAATCATGCTCCTGGCCTCTTTCAACGCAGTCCTGCAGACATCTCGCCTTTTCGCCCGTTTCGCGCCGAGCCTTGTACAGCATGCGCAGACGAGTCTCCCCTTGATCATTTCGCAGATTGCGGGAACGTATGTGATCAGCTCTGCGTTGCTCCTGCGCAGCAACCTGCCGGCCGAAGTCAGCAGTGTCATCAGCGAGGCGTTGGGCGCTCCGCTTGAAGGACGTTTCGTCGAGAGCTGGTTCGAGAGTTGGTTCCTGGTCGCTGTCGGGCTCACAGCGACTGGAATCTTGACGGGCAGGAAATTGGGAGGCAGCGCTGACGATTGGGATGACGACGGGAGTATAGAAATGGGTAAACGAAGTTGAACGTTTGATATCATCAAGTTCCTACGTTGGAAGTCCTACGAGCTACGTTCGCCGGATTTCCCAGCGCGCGCCCCTCGTACAGCTGATCATGCAAAAAGACGGGTCTTTTAATTCTGCGGGTAGCCCAAATCCCCCTTCCTGCAGCTGTGCTTCAAGCTCGTCATGTGTAACCGTGAGAGACGAGCTCTCGGTCGCGCCTGGTTACATTTGCCCGCGAAATGAATACGAGCACGAAACCATGAAATCACATCGCCTCAAACAACGCAAGAAAACGGAAAGCATGTCCCCCTCCCAACACCACGACGACCACTATCACCACCGCAAGCAGAAATCACCACATACCTCACGACGCTCCTGCACGAGAATCCCGCACGCAGTCGAGAGATTCCTTGGATGCTGTAGGGAGTCTACGCGAAGAGAATCCGGATTTCAGACATGTGATCGAGGAGGCCAGGGTGGTTGTTGGGCGGTGGAGAGGGAGAGGGAGAGGGCCGAAGCGTTGCTGGATGTGGAAGTCGAAGGGTTGCCGGTGGGGATTGCGAGTGTGGAGTGGAAATTAGATGTTGAGAGGTGGGGTTGTACGAGGTAGAGGAGTTTTTAAGGGGATTGGAGGGTGGTGGTCTCTTATAATGTACAATGGGATGGATGTAAGGATCTAGCAAATCAGTATATACGGCGAATGGCTGCATGCGATGTGCTTTTCTGGAGCATTCCTACCATTGCCATTGCCAGAAGCGCTTATGATGGCGTGCATGAGAATAATGACCCTCCGGCATTCCATGAGAAGAGCCATCACTTGGCGGTGAAGGAGGAAAGCCGCTCGTCTCCAGAGGCTATTCGTCCTTCTCTCCCCCATCGCGTCTGTCGAGTTCGGGGCCGGTATTGAAGGCATACCTGCCGGGCAAGAGTCACTCGAGGTCCATCATACTAGGCGCGCGCGCTCACCTGTCATTCGCACTGGGCACAAACTCATCGATGCCGATGCCGACATCCCGTCGTTCATCAGATTCCAGCTCTTGTTCGCGCTTCCCGAGGGTTTCTTTCGCATCTCGAGCGACGTTCTGCGCCTTTTCAACGACGGCGTCGTGGAGATGTGACATCACGGGAGCGCGGTCGTGGAAAACGGTGTGCTTGTTGTTGTAGGCTGCGAGGGCTGCCGTAGCCCCAGGGCGAAAAGGGATAGGAGAAGCATTTTTGGGTGTTGGTGATAGTTGCAATATGTTGCAATATTGTGAGGGGTATGAGAATATAAACCTACCTGGGCGGTAGTCGTGCGTTCTTTTTCGTATGTCAATAGATGTCAATAGATGACGGAGGGCCTGACCGCTTGCAGTGCTGTTCTTTGTGGCAGAGGGGTGAGACTGGAGGCGACAAAGGGTGTCATGAAGTCTAACATTGCGTGAATGTGATGAGGTCCCAATGACTGTGTATTGCTCGTGTTCGTATGTCGTTGAAGTTCGATGACAATCACGTGCGGAAGATTGGCATGCCAAGCGCGTGTTTCAGATGTCCCGCTGAGGCAGGTGCAAGTCAGGGGCACATTCTGCGTTGCTGATCGACGAGTGTGCCGTGTGACGTATGAGGTGTCATCAACATCATCATCAACATCATCAACCAGGTCTGGGAGCAAGGAATGACTTGGCTTGTCGAGCGGCGAGGTGCTTTGGGAGATGCAGGCGGGGAGGCGTCGTTGTACCTGACAGAGACGCGACGTTCCTGCACCGTGTGTGCTGACAGTTATATGATAAGTGATGGGTGATAAGCATAAGGTAAGGTAAGAGAGAAGTGCGGTGGGTGGCGTGGCGTGCATGACGTTCCTGCGAGGAGCTTTTCCAGGCGGCGGGCGCAGGAAGAGCGAGAGCCGATCCGATTCGTCCGTCCTCCTGCGCGCTTCTTCTCGAAAAGCTCTAGGGATGCTTCCCCGGCACCACCAGAAGCCAGTCGCGTCTGTTCTGTCCGTGGTGCATCGAGCTGGTTGGATGCAGGCTCTGTTGTGCACGGAACCTGTGGAACGGAATGCCAATGGTCTCGTCTCCGTCTGGGAGTGGTGTCGTGTGTGTTGTGCGTGCAAACCAAGAGATCAACCTACGCTGGCCGGGTCGTGGTGGATCGGATCATCTCATTCGCGCAAACGTTCCCCAGCCGACGCAGCCCGTTCACCGTTTGTCGTTTAAGCTGCCGAGCCTCTTTTTACCCGCCAGGCGCTAAGCCCAAGGCCGCTAGACCAAACTCAGAGCTGGACGCTGCGTCAGATTCGATCCATCATCCAGGCAGCAGGTGAAGCACTGCAGCTCGCAGGAGAAGGCGTTCTCCTCTGGTTGTTCTTGCCTCCTGTCGCATCTACTATCCATCCCCACGGCACCAACAACATCACCAACAACAACTTCCTCCCGCAGCCTCCACCCGAAAGCTTCCACGGCGAGAGAAATGTGTGCCCACGCTGGCTGACTGACTCGTGACCGACACTTTTTATTTCAGCGGCATCGACTCCTAGTGCCGCCGCACGGGCCAGAAGCCTAAACCCAGACGCCTGCCCGGTCCCTTCACACTGCTTCGTCGCACGCCGACCACCAGTCCGTCTGCAGCTCTCGCTTTCTCCTGACCGACCGACTGTGAACCCACCCACCGCTCCGCGACAACAACACACCCAACAAAACATCCTCGACGCAATACACACCTCACCTCTCGCTGCGACGGGCCTTGCTTCCAACCCGCCTACCTGCCTTCTCCTATCCTGTGCTCGGCCAATTGTTGCGAATCACACCGACGAATCACACGAGAGCCAGCTCATTCCTGAGCAACAACGCCCACACATCTCGCCTCGCGGCCTTTTTGCACCCTCTTACACCCATTTCCACGACACCATCCGTCCCGCCCACGCCGAGCACCACCTCTCCGCTCATATCAACACACTGCACCAGCATCGCGCGATCCCTCTTGTTGTGCACGAAACAGCGGATTGGCCGAATTCGCACGAACGACGACCAGCTTCTCGACCGAATTGCGCCAATCACTCCTACACTATGCAGACACGCAGGAAGAGCCTGAACTTGGTAAGAGCGCGATCGCATACCTCCCGACTGATGCTTTCATGCTAACTCGACTCCTCAGGCCGACCTTGGCGTCGTCGCGCCCAAAAGAGCCCATCCATCACCGCCAGCCACCGTCATCGAGGGCGACGAGCAGCCCTCGGCGAAACGAGCGAAACGATCGCATGCAAATTCGCAATCGCCACCCCCTGGCCTCATGAGCCCACCTCAAACCACGACCATTCGCGTCAAGGACGCGAGGCCGAAGCCTGCGACGACCCTCTCCCCTCCACCTTCGCCGGTGGCCGAGGGCAGCAGCAGCAGCAAGATTGATACGGAAGGAATCAGCGATGACATTGTCGTCGCGACCATACAACAAATCGAGAAGACTGGAAATAGACCGCATTTGGTTAAGGAGTTGGCCGCGATCCTTGCGACGAAGCTACACGCCATTGAGAAGTACGACGAACACGTCTATGCTATGGAGAACGGGAGCATTGCTAACTTGCTTGATAGATCCGCAAACCCGTGTGCGCTGATATCTTCGCGACTGACGGCCTACCTGCAACGGCCCTGGCCCGCCATCAGCCCTTGTCCGCTGGCCAAGGATATTGCTCCGGTACATCCCCGTCGCCTGTACTTTTACCTTACCACCACACCGCGCCAGCCTATTCCAGAGGTCACAGAGCCCCTTCCCAAAGCAAACCGAATCATCTCTCCGTCCCTTTCATCCGCGGCTGATGAAGAGGATCGTTATCTCAGACAACGACAGGCCCTGTCACCATCACCCGAAGTCGACTTATCCTCACCTGAGCTCGAAGAAGATCACGGGGATGCTCCGCCAACGCCCGGCGGTTCTTATTCGGCCCGGAACTCTATGCCTCGAGACCGGTCGAGCAGCTACACCCACCCCCGAAGAGCCGCAAGTCCACCTCTGGAGAACGAGGAGCGCGACTTCAAGCAGACGGCCAATGCGCTGTATGAGCAGGCAAAGGCACGTCGCAACAGCCAAGAAAGCCAACAGGATGTCAACATGGAACACGATGCATTGAGTGGCGCCGACCAGGACGCGCGTAGTGTGACCATGTCGATTGAAGCCGAGGAGACGGAAGAGAGCCTGGCCCTGAAGAACAGCGAAGCAGCCGCAGCGCTCTTCGGAGCGTCCAAGATGCTGGCGGCGCAACACATGGAGCTCAGCAGTCCGGTACTCGAGCCCCAGAACGGCCTCAGAGTTGACACGACTCGTGGCGCTGAAGCCGACCATCCGGACCGACTGGACAAAGATGAAGGCCAGTACAATTTGCCAGAGGCGGCTTTCGCATGGGAACACCTACAAAGCCCGGAGGATATCGAGCTCGAGGAGCTGGACGACATGCTTGACGCGTACTAGGAGCACGCGTTGCATCGTCAACATCTCCGTGTTTGATTAGCATTTGTATGATTGATATGTGCGAGTAGTGAATGGATACGGGGCAATGGAGGAGCGCGAGCAGGGCCACGCATGGGTCATGATGAGCTTCATCTTGACCACCTTGACGATCTTGAGCCTGTAACATTATTACGCATCTGGTTTCCAGGGTGGTTATCTGGGCTTGGAGATCTGCTGGCAGACTGGCATGATTTGTGTTTGAGTATGAATGTATCTGGCATGACTGGCTGTAGAAGAGAAATGAATCTCAACTTGTGGAATTTAGACGATTTATTCCGAAGCCTCTCAGGGGTTTCCATCATAATAGATTGATGTGTCGCGAATGCTCCATGTGGAAGCGAGCACGTGATGATCAGCGCGGGCTGACTTCGGCCCTTCGCTTGGCAAGCGACCGCACTCCTCGGGCTTGCTGAACGATCCGGCGGACATGGCCTCCCACCGCCTTCGTTTGGCGTGAACAGGCCGAATGTCACACGGTACCGTGAATGATGCGCTACTATGAACTCGTTTCGCCTTCAGAATTCTCTCCTAATGCCAGCCTATCAGATGGATGCAACTCTTGTCTACTCCAGAGCCATCAAAGACTCCAGGCAATCATTCTAGTGACGACTGGCCCATCACGTAGAGAGGATGCTGCCCACTACGATTCCATCATGCATGCAGAGAATATGCTGTCGAGTCCTGCATTGCATCGGCAATATGGATTCAAAAGATATCGGCGTGTTTGGAGCGCAGTAAGGATGAGAGTCTCTTTGCCTCACCTGGTGGTCTAATCATTCCTTTCACCGCAGAGGGGCGACTCCGGGAGCACCGAGGGAAAAGGAAGAACTCTATATGTACTGCCGTACATCAATGCCGAGAGGGCACCGGATGTTTCACCAAAAATCCTACTGCACAGTGCTGTGCTGAGACGCAGGCTGACCCCACCGGCTCCACGTAAAATCTGGGGTGCCCACGGGGAAAAGGCTAGGCCTAACCTCACTCTTCCCACGGCGCCGGTCGACTCGTCATTGCGACTGTCGCTCGCGGCGTTTTAGACGCTTCGGCACCATTTTCTGCTTGGCAAGACGTGTAAGCACTTGGGAAGAATCGAATAGGATCTTGGCGTTCGATCCTCTGTGTTCGGGATCGCGATTGTCATGCGAGCGAGATGCATATCTACCCGCTCATCATGAATGAATCTACCGCGAGCCTCCTAGGTGTGTATCATAGCGGGGCTCAAGAAGCTCTCGAGCCTTACCGCCACGTGGAGGAGACCAAAGCTTGTTGAGTTGACGAAGTCGACTGTTCGCATCGACATCAATCACGTGTGACGATTCGCGATGCTGATGAAGAGAAAGATCTTCCCATCGCCAGGAATTCGTTTAGCTACCTGCTTGTGGATGCTCTGCTTCCTTTGGGATGCCCACCAGAGCAGTGCACAGATGCTTCGGCATGCAACGTGGAGATGTTCCTGCCGGTCTTTCCGGCGTCGCATGTGAGCAAGTGCTGTCTGTCGTCCTACGTCCGCGCTCTTGCTCCTGCCAGAGACCAATCAGGCAGGTGACACTCAGCTTCGTCTTTCAACCGCGCGGCAGAAGGATCGCTTCTCCTCCCACGCGGTTGCCTCGTGCGAGACGAGAGCTCCGGTTGCATAAAGATGACAGCACCCCTCGATTGACAACATGATCCGGCGGCCGGCTTCTTGTCATCTCACCTTCATCGGAATATATCTCAGACCGCAATAGGACTATCGCATACCATCGCAATCATGGGTCCCTCGGAGAGCACCCCGGCGCATTTGCACCGCGTGAGTACCAAAACGAAGCATCATCCTGCGCAATCCTGTGTCGCTAATCGTGCTGGAAAAGCTGCATACCAGCGACATGGAAATCGGCGCCACAGAAGTCGTACAGCAACACTACGCTCGGCGCGTCGTCGCGACCAAACCCGTCTCCCAACGGAAACTCAGTTTCGAACACTCCCGACCTCGTTGGCTCCGAGAGTGCATGGCAGAAGCGACCGGGGTCTTTTTCTACGTGTTCCCCGGCATCGCCGCTGTCACGTCTTTCACCATCAACCAACAGAATGCTGCCTTTGGGAGTCTGTTCCAAGTCGGCTTTGCTTTCGCTATGGGGATTGCGTTTGCCATTATTACCTGCGCGCCGACGAGTGGTGGCCACTTCAATCCGGCTATAACGATCTGTTTTGCAATGTGGCAAGGTATGTGCAGCCATTCGAGTATGCCGAGGATTCTGTCGAATCCGGAGATAGGGGGTAGAACAGCATATTCGAGATGACAGCCGACGGAGATGTCATGTCCCTGCTGACCGGTCACATGACAGGTTTCCCGTGGAAGAAAGTACCCTACTACATCTTCTCTCAGATTTTCGGAGCTTTCATGGCCGGCCTCCTCTTGCTTGGGATGTATCATGAACAACTCGCTGTATATGCCGCCACTCTCCGCACCGCTGGACACGACTCGTTGGTGTTCAGCGGCGGACCTGCCTCCGTCCTCTGCCCTTTCCCCTCAGCGAACCAAACGAACCTAGGGTACCTGTTCCTCATCGAGTTCTTCGTTGACAGTTATATCGGCATTGTCATCTGGGCAACTTTGGATCCGGCGAATCCCTTCGTGAGACAGACGCAGTGGCCTTGATGCTGTGGTATTGGCTTACATCGGGCGATAGATCACTCCTTCCAGCGCGCCGTTCGTGATAGGCATGGCCTATGCAACCATGGTATGCTTTCCTGTTGTTTGTCTTATTTCTTGAGCCATTGGAGAGGACCGCAGCACCATATCTGCCCCTACCTTATCGAGATACCAGCGCATCCCCACTTTCCTCATCATCTCCGAGCCACTGGAGAGGACCGCAGCACCATGTTCTACCCCATTCAATTGGAGAAACCAGCTGACTTTCTACCTTCACCAGGTCTGGGGCTTCGCAGACATCACCATTTCAACGAACCTCGCTCGTGACCTAGGAACACGCATCGTCGCAGCCATCTTCTACGGTACACACTCCTTTCCTGACGTTATCGACTACATATCAGCTGACCTTTTCTACCCAGGTGGTGAGGCTTTCACCTACCATAACTATTCTTGGATTGCGATCCTGGTCAATATTCCTGCTACGATTTTGGCGACAGGATATTACGAATTTTTAATGAGAGATAGTTTACAGAGCATTGGGAAAGGGGCTGCATTGCATGAGGATGGAGAGGAAGGGCTGGCGTTGCATCTGACTAGGACGGGTATTAGTCGGGAGAATTTGGGAGGCAAGGAAAGGAGGGAGGAGAGGGTTGAAGAGGTTTGATTGAAAAAGAGGGGGAGTTATTAGCATGCATGGGCCACTTGGGAGTTGGGTGTTTTTGGCTAAGGGAACCTGAGGAAGGATTGTAGACCGCCTCTGAACAATCTCCATTTCGATGACACGAGGCCTTTTTTCAAGATATAGATATTTCCGGCATTGGCTCTCCTAAGCTCGATGTGGTTGTGATGAGTCGGCCAACTGTGAACTACAGCTCACATGATTGCCTTTGAATCATCGGCTTTTCAACGTCCAGAGCAGCGAACGGGTGATCGCTGAAGGTCATCAGTACAACGAGGCTGGATTTCTTCTCTCTCTCTCTCTCTTACTGCGACCCCTCGTCCAACATCTTCGGCGAGTCACCTATCCGCGCAGACTTCGACTGCATCTCCATTCGCGCCGACGGCCAACGATCTCCACCACCCACAGAACGTCTTGGTAGCCAAGGTCGACTTCATCAAGACGAAAACCGAAAAGAAAGATTTCCTGCATCATGAAGAGAGCCGCAGACCCGGCAGACCGCGACGCAAAGAAAAAAAAAAAACCAACCCTAACCCTAATCCTACACCGTTCCCTTCGACCTTCGCATATGACATTGGTCCGTGCGTCGCCATTGTCTCCATTTTTTCATTCCGGAAAGGGAAGGAGCGCTTGCTTCGCGGGTCTTATCAATCGCTGAGGCCAGATCTCCTTTCTTCCAAGCCTTTCATGAGGGAGCATGGCATTGGGAAAAGCCCCATTTCTCTCCCCCCCCTTTTCGACCCTCAGCCCTCCCTACTGCTACTGGTCAGATGGTTCTCGTTCTTGTCCTTCCCTCGATTCTCCGGCTTCAACGAAAAAACTTTCAACCGGAATATGATGATGATGATGATGATGATTTCCGCCTTTCCCCTCTTTTCACACACACACACACACACACACACACACACACACACACACACACACAGAAAAGAGACATGGGACGTGGGACGTGGGACGTGTAAAAAATCTTCCTCACAAAACGACAAAAGTCTTCTCGGCGTTCTCTCTCCCTCCCCATTTTCCACTACTCTCCACATCACGTTGTTGGCAAACAAACAAAATATTCACCCGGTCTCACTCCTGCAAAGCATTTGGGAAAAGTGCAGAAGTTGGACGAAGATTTCTATTGTTGGACAATCAATTCGGAGGGAACTAACGTTCCTCAGCAACTCTGCGCTTAGTCTGGCAGTCCTGGATGTATCGTAGAACCCCGGCTTGAGTGGAGGGTTGGAAAACCAAAGTGTGTGGAGTTGAGTTGAGGGAGAGCGGTGTGGTGAACCCTAATGATACTTCGCCTGTGGTGTAGAGTGTAGAGTCCGACTGTCGAGGTTTGTAATTGTGGGCGTTGTCGGAAATGGGACCCAGACTGGACGCCTTGTTAGTCATGTCTGTTCACTCAAGACGTCCTAATGGAAGCACCCAGGATCGGGGGATGCTTTCGCACTCCTTTCATACGCAGAATGCTATACTGTACAGACGGTCCGCGAAGCTAAAGCTGCGACCCAAAAGGTTTGCGACTCAAAACGGCGCTATGCTCATAAATCATTCCCTTCACGCTTGGCAAGCGTTGATACGCCCTGTAACGCCGATGCTTCCTGCACTAGCACATCTTGTACTCGCAGTGCCCATCCGCAATTCTACCTTGGTCTTCGGTCTCGAGCTTGTAGTCGATCGCGATGTCCAGATCTCTCCGGTTCCTGTCGTTGGGCCGACAGCTCAGCTTGCCGCGTACGGTCTCGCCTTCCTCGGCGGTCAGTACATCGGCGAGATAGAAGACGGTCTGCTTCCAGTGTGTGTACTTGGTGTGCGGGCCGGTGCTGAACCGGACGGGCTTGTGGCAGGCGGAGAATTCGATATCGAACCAGGCGACGAGAGCGTGGATGTAGTCAGTGCGGCGGACGGTGAGTTGGTATGGCAAGCTGAAGTTCAAGTCCTTGGTGGTGCAGGTGTACAGGTCCAGTGTCAGAACGGCGCTTGGGTCAGTGACGACGGCCTTGAGCTCAACAGTGTCGACGAGGGGCTCGGTGAGGGCGGTCAACTTGAGAGGCGTGTAGTCGAATCCGTAGACATTATCCCAAACTGCCACAACGTTAGCATCTCCTCTCCACTTGCCGTGTACAACGTCTACCCACATCCAATCTTCTCATCCTTGTATTCTCCATCCTCGATACCAGCCATGAAAATGGTAGCCTTGTCCGGGAAGATCAAGCCCTTGCCGTCCTTGCGAAGATATCGGTCGCGAGCCCAGAGGACAGTGTCCAGCATGCTCTCGTATAGGAGGAAGTAGCCCATCCACTCGGAGATGATGATGTCGACCTCCGGGAACGGTAGCTCGACCTCCTCCATCTTGCCCTGCAACAGTGTGATCTTGTCCGACATTCCATTCGCAGCGACGATCTCACGGGCCTTGTAGATGATGGTGGACATGTCAACACCAATGACATGCTTGGCGCCGGCCTTCACCGCAAACCTGTAATTCGTATCAGACATTGTCCCTCTCTTTGCTCGTTGTGACTCTCGACGCTCGTAGGCTCCGCGAGAAAATCAGGGCAATACGTACATGCTCAAGATTGAGGTACCGCATCCGACATCGAGGACGACCTTGTCCTTGAACAGGTGGCGGTTGTTGTAGATCGAATCGCGGTAGGATTTGGTGCGAACTTCATCTTTCTACACGGCAGAGAATTTCAGCAGATGTCGCATGTCAGCTGTGGGATGGAGAGACTGACCAGCATCTCCTCGTGGATACCTTCAAGAAGTGGTAGACTACTCGTCAGTATCGTCGCATATGAAGCAGTAGCGAGCCTTGTCAATACTAACCATGGTGATTGTAGCTATATGAAAAGTCAGATGTGGGTTCGCATTTACAGATAGTCCAATACCGACGAGTTGAAGTAGTGAGCCTCGGAATGGACCATGCCGGCCATTGGGTCATCGCTGAAGCCGGAGTTCGTGTTTGCCATGCTGAACGTGGTCGTGTTGGGCGTGAAAAGAAGGAATTTGGTTTGAGGGAGAAAGAGATCGAATGTGGGCGGATGTATGTAACCAATATCTTCCACTTATTAGGCTCAGACCCGGCGGCTCAATTCAGGGTCCGGTGGGTCGGCGCTAGTTTTTGCCGGGGCCCACTTAGGCTGCTCACGTGCATTTTGTGTCAAGTTCAACCTCACCTCTTCCCCTCGTGAGCAGGACCGCGCAGCAACCCAACATGTCGAACAACATCTCAAATTTCCCGCTCTCCTCCAGGATTGCTGCACGGTCAACGGAGCCTCGTCCGCATGTCAATCTGAAGGACACACCTACTGTGCACCCGCGTGCTTGGCTAGTCATGCCCGTGCGCAAGCGTTCTTACAACCACATCCATCGCGATCCACTGACGATCTGTTCCAACCAGCCGGTCCGCCAGCCCGGCCACACTCCCTTCAATTGGCAATCGACGCCATTTCTGGTTGACCTTTCCGCTGATAGGATAGTCCATGTCAAATAATTGGAAACAGGTTGCATGATATCTAGGAGGCTAGATGCGCTATAAAGATGCGAGGCACTGCACACGGTCGCTATCGTGCTCTGTGTGCGCGTGCGTGTGTCAGAAGGCATTGTCAAGGCCACCAACCCCAGTCGATTTCTTTCATCGCGCAGGTAGTAGAAGCCGTCAAAACTCCACCGTGAACGTACAGCACGCTCGAAGCGCTTTCAAACAACTCCATTGACCCCTCATCCGACGCCTCGCTGAATGACACCTTGCAATGCAAAACTGCAATCCCGCACCTTCTCCGTTTGAATCAATACATGCCTTCACCAGAAACTGCACCATCCTATGTAATGCTGGCAGAGGTTCTCCAGGTTCGTCGCCTCACTGAGAAGTTTCTCCACTTGCTCGTTGATGTTCAGCTCCGTCTCCTTCTTGAAGTCTCGCCCCGTCAACTTCTCCTTCACCCGACTGAGCACTTGCAAAGCTCGCGCGTTCTGCACTTCCTTCTCCACCGCGTCCACGTTGCCATTCGTTTGTGCCGTGCTAAGGCGGTTGCGTGGCCGGAACGAAGTACTGGGGCGCTCCGGCATGACGTTGTTGGGATCACCGCCCATGACAGAAGGCCTCCTCGGCGCAGCAGCACCTGCATCAGGAGCACCCATGATCGATGTGCGACGCTCAGAAGCAAAAGATGGCTCCGTGGGAGACTGAGTATCCCCAAGACGCCATGTGAGGAGCGGATCGTGGATGAAGGCCTCAAGTACTGCCATCAATGACTCCTTGTTGCCGCGTAGCAGTCTCATTACATGCTCACATGTCGTGCGGAACGATCCCTCAATGTTGCTGACCTCCATGGCGAATGTCAACATTCTCGTGAGGCGGAAGGGTACTCGTTCCGGATACTTGTCACGATGCATGGCGACCTCAAAGCAGTCACCAAAATCGATGTGGATGATCTTGCCTGTGATGCGGTCCAGCATCAAGTTGCTTGGGTGACGATCGCCCAGTCCGAGAATGTATCCGACCATTGACATCACTCCAAGCGAGCGAGTGTAATTGGTTCGTCGATCGAGCCAAGCCTCCGACGACTTGCTCTTCAGCCATAGCACTCTATACAGGTCCTGGCCAGTGGTGTTGTCCAGCGCATAACCGAATACTTCGACCTTCTGCATCAGAGTGAGATTGTCATAATCCGGCGCCATCTGCAGCATTATACGATGCTCGATGTTCAGGAGAATCTTGCGGCTTTCGCGATACTCGCGGATTAGCACGTGCAGTGTATCTGAGTTTGGTACCCAACCCAACAGACCAGCTTGCGTCGAAAGCGGGATGGCTGCGTAACGCTGGATATTGAGATGTCGCTTGAGACACTCTGGATCCGTCGAGAGCAATGTGTTGACCAGTCCGAAGAGCTGCATGACTCTCTCGTCCTGTCGAATATCTTCGTGTCCTTTGATGATGAAGTCGTACTTGTTTCCATCGCTACCTCTCATGCTCAACTTGCGAGGACGTTGCTTCGATGAAATTACGCTGGCCACCGGGTCGAAGCTCTGAATTCGGATCACAGGCTTACCACTCTGGTACGTGCCAGGAACAGCAAGATCGAGGTCATGCGCATTCTTGAGCTCTGGCGAGACGTACTGCAAATCGAGGCTCATCAGTTGTGGCAATTGGCGAGCGATCCTCTTGAATACTCCGTAGTAGAGATCCCACGCTTGGTTCAAGTCTCCAATCTCCTTGGTCGACTTGTACGCTTCGCACCAGTCTCGAGCTTCATTGAGGTCACGACCGAAGGACTGGATGAATGAAATCTCGCGCAACGTCTCCGGACCCTTTCGCAGCATCTCATGTAGAGGCTCGAGCTGGTTGAGCATACCTTGGATGTTGTGGTCGCCAAAGTAGAGACGAGAGGCTTCTTCGAGACCTTCGTGCCATTGCTCGTGCCAGAGTACAGCAATACGAATAAGCTCGTGGCTCACGAGACGAGCCTGCTCTACTAGTTTGGGCGAGTGTTGTCTCATCGCCTCCATGATTCTGGCAGCAGAGCGAGATCGATTGCCTGTGTCGCTCTTCATGCTGACCGTCAGAGGGTACACAAGGGCTTGTGGATGCGCGCGCCCAATCTCGACGAGCAAATTGTGAATACCTTCGCGAACGAGTTTGCTTGGTTGGTTGATACGCGCAATGAGCTGCGGTATGACCTCAAGCCAGGTGTCGATGCTGACGGATGAGATGCCCTGTGTAACACTGTGGGTGACTTCTTGATGGGAGCCATGCGCGAACCACAGTGTCAGCAACCGCAGGGTATCCTGCAGAGAGCTGCTCGATGAAAGCGCAATACTCTTGAAGAAGCCTTTTATCGCAGGGACGACATGCTCCGAGTAAATGTACGGCGGCACGTCTGCTTGCTCTCGGTCTGCCGCCGTAAGAGACGTGACAACCTCGAAGTTTGCAAGTGCCCATGCATGCCAAGCCTTGTACCAATTCTCATTGTATCTTGTCGCCGAATAATACGCTTGGAGGACGTCTTGAACGTGTTCCGACTGCCAATCCCCATTGTGCAACTTGACTTGCCAATCACCTTGCTTGAGGTAGCAACGAGCAAGGAGCATCTTCCATTCTTCCAGCTCGGCCTTTTCTCGCGGGGAGATTTGGTGAGCGTTTGGCGAGCCGAACGGCCCGGTGCTGCGTATACCGTTGATACCATTGAGGTCATGGCTACCGTTCAGCAGAGCGCCGTGACTTCCATTCATGCCGTTCACGTGCGTACTGGTTCCCGTCAGAGCCGCAGCATTGCGCTCCTCGAAATCGTTACGCAGTCTCATGGTGAAGTCCACGAGAGCAGCCACAGCAGGCTCCTGTTGATCGATGCTCCAAAGAAACTTGAAAGTAGCATATTGGACTGGATAAGGTGCCATCTTGACTTTGTTCCAGCACTCTTGATCTGAAAGGAGCGTCTGCACGCTGCCGTTCTTGCCATCGCTGCGAAATCCTAGGAGACTGTTTAGCGTCTTTTCTGCCAAGCCATTTCTCTGGGCTTTGCGGCAGATAGATGCAAACTTGATGTACATCTCGACGTTCTCCTGAGGAGTAATGACAAGTGCTCGAACCTTGAGCATCGCTTGCCATACTTCGACATTGCGCTGGCAACCTTTCAGTCTCTTCGTCCAGGTGGCACGCATACGCTCCTGCTTCTCCGGGTCATTCTCGTGCTGCTTATAGGTGATGATTTCTTCCAGCTCGGCAAGCATCTGAACTCGGACAATGACACTGTATGCACGCGTGTAGCTCTCTCCGAGAAGCGCGCTAAGCTCGGTGTCAAGAGCATCTCTCACCTTGGTGATGTGGCCGTGAGCTTCTTCGAAGTGATTTCTGTGGATCGAGAGGATCGCACCAAAAAAGCTTCGATCGGGAGTATGTTGCTTCATGTCCTTCAGGTACTCGTCCATCGTGTCCCATTCGCCCATACCCCACGCTGCAGTAGCGGCCAGCGGTGCAATGTGCCTTTTATTGTCAGTGGTCGCTGTCGCCCACTTGTCCTGAGCGATCTGGGAAAGTGTATCCCATTCACCCAACGCATGTAAGCATCGCATCTTGCCCATGATGACTTCAAACGAGGCGTTCTGAGGTCCGCCCTCGCTCTCTTCGCGCGTCTGGTACGCCATCAGAGCTTCCTCCCAGCGTTGCAGTTTCTCGAACCATGTTTCCTTTAGATCGACATCGTGGTATCCTTGTGCTTTGCGAAGAATACCAAACGCAGCATCTGTCTGTTGCAGTTGGTTATTGATCGAGATCAGCGCTTCTACAGCACTCGCATTCTGCTCTGCATTGAACTCAAGCTCCTTGTAATGCAATGCCTTGGCAAATGCATGGCACTTGCCAGCATACATGCCAAGCGTACGTACGTCGATCGGCAAAGCCTTATCATCGTGCTCCATGAACTCCGCAAGGTTGAGAAGAATTTGCAGGATCTCAGGAGGAATGTTAGGACTCGTGAGAGCAACTTCAATCGAGCGCACAAGCTCTTCTTGATATTGATCATACAGCTCCGTCCAGCAGCTGACGAAAGCGCTGTTGAATAGACCGCGGGCCAGTGGTGCGTATATGCTGGCAAGATTGGTGCAGGCTCTGAGCGCCTGCTGGGGACTTTCCCGGAGCAATTCGACCGAGAAGCGGCGCATCCATTCTTGCCAGTCTTCTTTGGTTGATTTTTGATTCGCTTCCCATGCATTCTTAAGATGTTGCTGGTTGACAGCCAGTTTCTTGGTCGCGATCTCAGTTGGGTACTGGTCGTCGTCTTCATCGTTGTATCTCTCATCTGGACTAAGGTCCTGCGGCAAAGCCTCGTGCTTCCTCAACTTATTGATGATGAGATTGTACGCTGTGAAGTTGATGCGCTGCTGTTGTAAGATCTTGTCGATGGTTGGCACGAAGTGTAGAAAGTCTTGGCCAAGTTGAAAAATGAGTGCGCATAATGTCTCCATTGCTGGTGCTTTGAGAGTAGGTTCGCTGCCCTGCAGCACGCGGGCGAGTGGGTGAATGATCTTGGCGGCAAACTCTGAAATGTTCACTTGCTTGCTTAAACGACCAATCGTCTCTATTGCGGCTTTGCGGACGTCGCGATGTCGGTAACGTCCTTCGGCCGCGTCAAACATCCGCACGATAACGGGGATAATAAGATGCATGTATTCCTCTGCACTTGCGCCAAAAACCAGGAACGCATGAAGCACTCTCTGGCAAGCTGCCTTGCCCGAATCGGTGCGATTGTCAGCATCGAGAACACCGAGCATGAGTGGGAGGACGTTGGCCAAATAAACCTTGAATTCGCCTTCCAAGCTCTTGGCAATGCTCTCGATAAGGCTGAGTATGGTCGCTTGGAGTTGCATGCTCTTATACCAGTGATCGTTGATGGCATCAAGAATGACATGCAGGTGAGGGCGGATGTGTTGACGAACAATCTTTACCAGTAAGCTGAGCTGATTGAAGTATCCTTCCAGACGGACATCGGACGTCGCATCCTTGAGCACACTGACAATACCAGGAACAACAGTGCTGAGGAAAGGCACACACTTCATGCCCATGGTCGCGTATATGTTCATCACTGCTTCCACCACGCCGGAGTGATATTGCTTCAGAGTGTCCTCCTTCAGCATGCCCATCAGTGTGTTAATGACGACTGTAGGGTAGTATTCTTCATTACTCGGCGTGATCCCTTTCATGATCAATGTGACATCTGACTCGGCTTCGGCCTCGGCTCTGAGATTTGACTCTGGTGATTCCTCGATCACCTGTTGGTGCTTGTACGGATCCAAAGCTCCTAGAATACCCATGAGACGGATAGTCTCCCGACGAAGGTCTCCAGGAGGCTCGTTCTTGACAATGTTGACCAGAATTGTCAGCAAGTCGGGATGGTCCGTGTAAGGATCGATAACATAGCCGCTGTTGCTGGCAAGCTGGCCCAACGTGCACAGCGCAGCTTCTCGCTTCTTCGGTGCTGCTAGATCCTGCAAGCTTCGAATGATGATCTTCATGAGCTCCGGAATATACTTGACCATGCCATCACCTCCGACACTTGCCAGATCACCAATGGCTCGCAGGGTAGTGGCAGCTACATCGGTATTGCTGTCCTCCGCCTTTGGCAGCAGCACCGTGACCATCGGGTCAACGTAAGGCTTGATCAATTTGCTGCTAGCTCCCACCAGGTGGCTGATGAGTTGCGCTGATTCTCGCTTGTTGTTTGCGCTGTTGGAGTATTCGATTTCGGTCAGCAATTGGATCAAGACCTTGCGGAGTGATGGAAAGACGTAAGCCGGATTGACAGCCGTGAGTCTTCCGATGATGGTCATGGCCGCTTCGCGAATCGGGAATCTTTCATCGTTCAAGGCCAAGAAAAGCGTGCGCACGTTCTCTGCTTTCGCAAGATGACGGTCGAAGCGCTGATCCAGAGACGCGAGCACCGTCTGCCGTATGTCAGGATGTGGATCTGCCACGCCAGTCGTGAGCAATTTCTCAATGACGTCTGACACCACTTGTATTGCGTGGTGGCTCGTCTGGTGAACAATAGGGTCCTTGACGAAGAGCTGACAGCAGGTGAGGGCGGCGGCCTTGCGTATCTGCGGGTCGTCATCTTCTACGTAGCGAACCGCAACGTCACGAACAAACTCGTTCAGGATGTGTCCGCTGAAGTCGAAGGATCCGAGAGTGTGCAGAGCCAGAGCGATTTCCTGGTCCTTATGCTCTTGGTGCTGCGGGTCTCTCTGGTCCCTGTATTCTTTTGTATATATCGGCGGAAGGCCCTTGCCCTGTGTGGGATGGCCAAGAGTCTGGAATGATTGGCCACAGAGCGTTCTGCTAAGGAGATCAAGCAATTTCTCCTGGATTGTTGACTTGACTGATGGAACGTAGTGTGCCATATCGACCAAGGCCTGAGTGAGGGCATCTGAAAGACCACAAGCAAAGATCGGGTCGAGAAGGGCCTCCATGTATTTGCTTAGGGTCTGGCCGACCGCGATAGAGATCATGCTGATGCACTCAAATACCGGGGCCTCATCGGTGTGCTTGGTACGATTGCGGACAGAGAGTGCGTCTCGAATGTGGAGGAGAATCGTGTCCAGATAAGGCGCGATCGATGACTGAACTGCATTGGCAATCTTTCCGATGGCAACAAAAGCCATGTTGCGCTGCTTCGGGTCTTTGAGGAGTGTCTGGAGATGCTGCATGGAGCGAGCAAGGTAGTTGTGGCAGAAGTCTTTCGGCGCATATGCGGCCAACAGAGGTATGATCTCAACGACTGTGCGTCTGATGGTGGGATCTCGATGCTCGCGGTATGGCTGGTTGAGCACCCTTTCACAGGCGTCTCTGTATCTAGTGCCGTGCATGAACATGCCGCCCTGCACGAGGAGCTCCTTGTATGTCAACAACGAGCCATGGATGCATTCGATTGTGTTGCGTCGAAATCCATCTTGAGCAGCTTCAAACATCCGCGTGAGGCAGGTCAAGCGCTGCTGGGGATCGCGAGCGGAGAGGATCTTGAAACAGGACGAGATGACCTCTCCGGCGGTCTCTCGGATCATGACCTTCTGGTCTCGCAGCCCCTCCCAGATACTGACCAGTATGCCCGGAATGTACATGTAAAGCAGCGTCGAGCTGTTTCTGGCCAGCTCTCGCAAGATCAACACTGCCGCAAAGCGTCTGTTCTCGTTTCGCTCCGAGGTGAGCCATTCCAACGCGTGCTTCACTTCCGCCTCTACCAGCTCTGCCGTCAGAGCTCCACCCGGTGTGGCCAAACGTCCCAGACACCTGGCTGCGACGACCATCGCGGTCGTGTCATTGCCCTCCAGCGTCCTCTTGATGTAGTTACTGAACTTCGTCACCTTTTGCGCCGCATCGTCGCCCTTGAAGTCGATGAGAGCATTCAAGGCGTAGAGACCTCCAATGCGCTCGTGTGTATCGTTTCCGCTAAGAATGAGAGCCACCATGCGCGAATTAACATCGGCGTAGAAGCTGTTGAATTGGTTGATGGGTAGTTCGCGGTTGGCAGCATTACACTGATCGAGTAAACGTGTCGCGGCATTCTGTCGCGTGTGTTCGTATCGGCTCTTGAGATCGTTGAAGATGAGGTCGAGGGCGTCCTTGTACTGGTTGTTACTCGCCATATTGGCCGTCTTTCGAGTGTCGAAGCTCAGGCTTCAGTGTCTTCTCGATTGTTTCCTCTCATCGTCCCCTTCGAAGCCCATGCTCAAGTTCCGTGCTCGCCGCCGGCCATGTGATATTAAAGAGCGGATGCGGTATTGGCGGCGCGGAGTGGATGTTGGCAGCGGCGGGCGTTTTAGGGGCGGCGATGGCTTTCTGGTCGTCTGGTCTTAGGTTGTCTTGATGCTCGGATATAGGCGGGGTCTGCCGTGATCCGAGCGTCTCGGCCCGCTGAGCGATCGGCACGCATCCCGGCATCTAGGACCACTACGTTTGCCCAGAGATCCAGACGCAGCGGTAGCTCCAGAAGATTGATCAGACGCGTGCCGCTATGAGATACGACCTGACAACCAGCATCGATTATGGCAGATGAAGAGGATATCAAGGAGTTTCCAGATGTGTCGGAAAAACTGAAGGCGCCGAAGAAGATATCAGCCTTCGAGAAAGAGCGACTTGCAGCTGAAGAGAAGAAGAGGCGTGCAGAAGAGGAGAATGCAGCTGCGCTGAGAGACTTTGAGGCATCCTTCGGCGGCAATGAGGACGATGATAGATACGATGGGTTCCCTAGAATGCCAAGTGGACCTAGAGGGTCCGGAAATGGTAGTGGAGTCTATGGGGGACCACAGGGCAGGTTGGCAGGAGGTCCTCGTAGCGGACCAGGCAGTCTGGGGCCTATACCAGGTCCACCGCCAAACTTGAAGAGGAAGAGAGCTCTCGACGAGATGCGGGAGGCACAGGAGGCGCGGAGAGAATTGGAGGCTCTGCAAGGCGAGTACGTCAAGGGCGGGCAGGGCATGGGCGAGCAGTACTCGTCTGTGAACGAGGACGACGTAGAAGATGTCGCGCCACGTCCAACTGTGCAACTCACGGGCATACCCCCATCAATGACCGAAGGCGATGTGAAGGTCCTATTGCGGGGCCATCTGACTGTCCACCAGGTCAGCTTCCAGCCGCCCAGCTGGCCTGGCTCGAGTGCGAAGAGAACATTGACTGCCATTGCCACTCTTGCGTCCGATACGTCGACCTCGCAGATCGATGCAGCAATAAGTGCGCTCAAGGACAAATATCTCGGAAACGGCTTTTACCTTTCGATATCTCGTCACCTGTCTTCAACATCGCTTCTGCCCACCATGTCCTCTTTACCGACGGCGGCCTCAACTGAGCCATTTGGAGCACAAGTACCCAACAGAGACCAGCCGAGAGGAGGAAATAGTATGCGCAGTGCACCTCCACCCTCTGATTTTGCCCCGCCAGATTCCTATGACACCCCGGCACGAACGTCGATATATGCCGATGCGACTCTCGAAGTGCAGCCGCCGCTTGAGATCAGCACGATCAGAGCAATCCATACTCTTGTTGATCGGCTGCTATCGGTTCCGGATCCTGATCGAGCGTTGCAACTGGAAGCCATGTTGATGAAACAACCGGAGGTTCAACGAGATGAACGGGTTTCCTTCCTTTACGACTCGAAAAGCGCGGCTGGAGTGTACTATCGATTTCTGCTGTGGAACGATGACGATAACTTCGATGCCATTCAGGAACGTAAACGACTGGCTAAGGGACCGGAGCGCATCTACGACGACATTGTCATTGACTGGTTAGCTCCGTCGGAAGAAGTACCTTTTGCAGACCTGTCGTCGCTTGGAGAAGTCATTGACCATACGAATTACGAATCCAGCGAAGAGGACAGCGATGATCCGGAAGAGCGTCAGTTCAATGCCAGCCGAAGAGAAGGCGAGAGAAAGCCTGGAGCATCCGAGAAGAAGCATCTCACGCCGTTGCAAGTTGCGAAATTCGCGTGGCTGCTTTCCCGTCTTCCTTCAAACCACGCTATGTTACGCAAAGGAAACATTGCACCCATCACTTCATTCGCCATCAATCATGCCGGCGCTGGAGCTGAAGAGATTGTGGACATGATGGTTCTCAACGTGGAGAAGCCGTTCACCGGTACTCAGTGTGCCAAATTTGGCGACGAAGATGTATCGCTAGGAGAAGACGACGAATATGAGCCCGACCAGGATCTTCCAACGATTGAAGCGGTGCCGAACACAGAGAGAGCGGGGAAGAAAGAAGCTGAAGATCCTTCAGGCGCGAAGATTGTCGCTCTCTACCTCATCAACGACATACTTCACAACGCATCTACTGCAGGAGTTCGAAATGCCTGGAAGTACCGACAACTTTTCGAGAATGCTTTTCGGCGGCAGAAGACATTCGAGCACCTCGGACAGCTGGATAAAGAGCTCGGTTGGGGACGCATTAAAGCCGACAAATGGCGGAGACAGATCGGAGTTCTGTTCGGCATCTGGGAGACCGGCAGCGTCTTCGCCAGTGAAGTCTTTGAAATACTCAAGAAGAATTTCTCTGATCAGTCGATGGGCGAGAGCGAGGACAAAGGTCAACAGAAGGAGAGCACTCCGGCGGAAGACAAATGGGTTAGTCGATTCAAACGGTTTGATGAAACAGCATCCCCCGCCAAATCGGCATCACCAGCGCCAATTGCAATTGTGCAGAGCGGGCCAATTCCTTTTGAGAACGATCTGGACGGAGCACCAATGGATGATGTTGATGGTGCTCCCATGGAAGATGTCGACGGAATGGCAATGGACGACCTGGATGGCGACCCAATGGATGACGACGTGGGCGGAACGCACATGGACGAGCCAGTCAGCGATCCAGTGGCAGGCACGCCGATGGTCGATGCACCTTCCAACGAAGAGGGCGCCGAAGATGAGCGTGGAGCCCAGCCGTTTGGCAAGAGTGGATTCGCGATCAACGCGTCGAACAGCGAAGCCAAGGCTGCAGAACCTTGGCGGCGTAGGAAGCTGGCCGAAGATATGTTTGCAGACGATAGCGGCGAAGAGTGACGAGCTCGTAAGCTACCCTTTTGATACCCTCCCAACCTCGTTCGCAGCGCTGCTTTCGTATTCGAAGTGTGGAGAAATAGTCGATTTCGTGCGCGAAGCTTTCTGATGCTAGACCGGTTGCATCCTAACTTTAGCAGGCGATTGAACATGTACCCGACGGGGGTTGGATAGATCGGTCTGGTGCATGGCCTTGTTTGCGGCAGTCGAGGCGATGATTCCACCCCCTTGCCCAGTTCGTGGCCGATTCATGTGCTTCACGGCGTGCCTTGTTTCGAAGCGAATCGCACGCATGCACGTACCATCTCGACCCTACGCATGGGGCTTGCTGTCGTGCTCGAGTACAGCTCTCGCGGCTTGCAGGGGACGGTCCAGTGTCGACGGCCGTCGCGCCGCGGAGCATGAAGCCCTGCTCTGGTCGACGACAGCTGGTCGACGCCAGCTGGTCGGTGACAGCTGGCGCGAATGGCACGCGAACAATTCCTGCAAAGATGGAGTCAATATGAGGAAGAGACAATATGAGCTGGAGCTTCCCGTCGTGACATCGGCACATGCAACAAGGTGTACGCCTGTTTCGGCAATGCGCTTCCGAGCAGATCGCGGATCTGGCCAATCACGAGGCGCACCTCACTTCTCCCGTCTGAAGATCTCGGCGCTGTCGGATAAGTCACCTTGAGGATCTTTTGCGTCAATCTCTTTCCCACCTCAACCTCAGCAACAACCTTCTCCCTCCCACTGCACACATATGAATTCCCTTTCACTGGCCCGCCGGCGCGACAGCTCCAAGTATTCGCGAAGCTTCACATCGTCCCGTGCTGCCGGCGGCTGACGGGACAGGCAGAATCCTCGACGGTCTTCGCTGTCAGACGTTCGACCGAACTCAAAACACTAAGCACACCAATGACGACAATGCCCGCCGCAAACCTACAGCCCGCGGGTGAGTCCCCACCATGCCGGCATTGTGATATCGATCCGCGCACCCGCGTCTCTGGGCAGAAAGAAAACGACGAGCTGACAAGTGCCTGAAACCCATCGTAGACCGCGCGGCGCCATCTCCACCGCCAACGGATTCTGGCGTTGAAAAGGGCACTTCTCCCGACAGATATCTTCGTCCTCCCGAACGGCCTGCTCATCTGAGGACTTGGAGCGCAGAAAGCATTCGACGGGCCATGTTTGAGCATCACCACCATGTTCACCACCTCCACTTCAGGGAGAGGATACGGCATTTCACATGGACCTGGTTCACCATGACTGTGAGGATCGCCTATCCCACTGTCAAACTGTTCAGCCGACTGACCTGTAGCATTGAAGATGGCAACTGGCGGCGTGGCTAACGTCCTCGCCAACGGCAAGTCTCAATCGGCATTTCTCGTCGACCTTGCCTTTCGCTGACTTGTGCTTCAGTTCCATATCGATTCCACGGCCTCTACGCCATTGGATGCATATTCTTTCTTTTCAACATTGTCCTTTTCATCTTTAACGTCACCATGATATGTCTACGATTCTACTTCTACCCTCCGACATTTCTAAGTTCGATATTGCATCCAACGGAGAGTCTTTGTATGTCCGTTGAGATATCAAAGATTCCACTGTAAACATCTATGCTAACGACCTGCAGTCATACCAGCCTCCGTAATCAGCATCGGCACGATTCTACTGAACATCAGTCAATACGGACTCCAAGATGGCAAGGCCGGCAGATGGCTACTCTGCACCATGATTGCGATGTTCTGGTTCTACTGCGGCTTGGCGGTTCTCTTTAGTGCGGGAATCTACCTTGTCCTGTACGTCTTGGAAGGCGCTTTACTTTGCTTGAAATGGTCACTGACAAAGTCGAAGGTGGTCCACACAGACTTTCACCGTCGCCAGCATGACCCCGGTGTGGATTTTCCCATGCTATCGTAAGTTCAGTCACACGTCATGTGTAACAGGCACATGGCATACAGGATCTTGGCTGACAAGGGACGTTTATTTCTACAGCGCTTCTAGTCATTGGTCCTCATGCTGCGTCTTTATCGAAGCACCTAGTCGGCTGGCACACCAGAGGTCTCGACATCATCATCGGCGGCTTTGTCTTCCAAGGCATCGGGTTCTTGCTGTCGCTGATGATATACGCGGCTTTCATCTATCGTCTCATGACACAAAAGCTGCCCAATGAGAATCTCCGACCTGGAATGTTCGTGAGCGTTGGACCTTCCGGATTCACCATCTCGGGAATAGTGGGAATGGGGCTGAACCTTCCGAGCTTAGCCCCGGATGATTTCCTGGTAGCCGGCCACGGCATTTTGGCTGCGCAGGTCTCGAAGATCGTGGCGATATGGATCGGTCTTTGGTTATGGGGACTTGCTTTCTGGTTCTTCTTGGTATCCGTTGGAGCACACTGGTCTTGCATACGAAAGAGATCCATGACTTTCGCCATGACCTTTTACTCCTACGTGTTCCCTAACACGGCACTCACCACCGCGACCTTCGCCATTGCAAAGGCTCTGGACAATCGCCCGATTCGCATCCTGGGATGCGCGATGACCGTCCTCGTCATCATCACTTGGCTCTTGGTCTTCATCATGATGGTTCGTGCAGTCATCGCAAAGGACATTCTCTGGCCGCAAAGGCAGGAAGATCGCGCCGAGGGCGGCTGGGTTAAGCACTCGGCTGAACACTCAGTCTGCGACCTGAGGTCCTGCGCCCACGGTGGTGAGGACAATGCACGGCTCGCTTCTGAAGCTCCTAGCATTGGAGTCATGACCACTGACACTGAGTACCACGCCAGCCCGGGCAACGAGCGTCCTCCCACATCCAACGGCGGCATTACACCAGATGTCCCGCATATCTGGGCGAATCAGCAGCATCTCAATCGCCAGAGGACGAATGTTGCTAGCGCGGATGGTATTGTGTGAGCTCATGATGATGATAATGAATGATGTTATTTGCGTAGAAGCGAATGGCGTATCTACGGACAGGATTGAAACTGCCATAGCGTTTTTCTCTTGCATGGCTTTTCACGATACCCACGGAAACTGAAAAATGCTTTTTTGTTTCACAGCCTCATTACGTGGCACCACCATACTGCAGCTACAGCGGCGACGACAATAGCCGCTAGTATGATCTGCATCGCCGCTAATTCTGGATTCCCTCTACTGATCTCTTCGACCTGATCAAACGCCTCGACCGTGTCTACCCTCGGAAACACTTCCCTCGGTACCTCGTGCCCAAGAAATGTACACAAATCTTCCCACCAATCCTCTCCATCCTCTTCAAACTTCAAAATCAACAGCCTCTCCTTCGGCACGGCCTTCAAGCAATAGCGCACATGCTCCACGTATGCTCTCCGCGCTCCACCCCCGAAGTCTAGGCCACAGAACATGTGAGCCCATTTTCGCATGAGGCGTCGAAGAGGTCGGGCGTGGTGGCTGTCGTAGAAGGATTGAAGCAGCAGAGAGCGGCAATCCAGGTGCGCAAAGACTGATTTTTGCATCTCTGCATGCCAGACGTCTACGTGGCGGTCGGTGAGGATGAATTTGAGTGTTTGAGGGTAGTGCTTTAGGAGCTCGGGAACGAAGGCGTAGGCTGGAAGATCGATGAGGGCCTATGAAGGGTCCGTCAGCGTCCTGGAAGGCTGTGCTCTGGATGGGGGTTTTACGTCGTATTTCCCCCATATCTGGTCGAATTCCAGCTGGCCGTATGCGTGCTCCGAACAATTGTGTTTCAGTGTCAAGGCCTCATGCAAGAGATCCATATCTCGCTTGCCGTTCTTGACGAGCTCCAAGCCATGGTATGGCCGATATCCAAGCTTTAAAAGAGCGATTCTTAGGCTTGTCGTTCCGGTTCTGCTAGCGAAGCATACACTTCAGCATCGCTCCTCTACATCTTGGTAGAGGTACTCACCTTGGCAAACCGATGCAGCAGACCTTTAGGGTTCTTGTTGCGATTGCGTGTTCTCCATCGATGAGACGTACCATCCTCTTGCTGCTCCCCGGGCTCCAGTTCGCGGTCCTCGACGGCTGTCAGCACCGACTCAGTGGTGTAGGAGGGTCTGCCGTCGCCGCCCATGCAATGTTGCGACGAGAGCCTCCCTTGATCGTCCGGCTCGTCCATACTGATGGGACGGTGAGACTTGTCACGGAAGCCTCACGGATCTCCAAAAATTGTGAGACAGGCACCCGTCGGGAGGACTTGCAGAGAAGTACGGCGTTCTCACGCAGTGTTGGAGGAGGGCTCAAATAGGCTTTGGACAAGTGCCCTGATTCGGGCACTGTTCTTAGCATGGCTTCCCTGAAAGGGCTGCGACGCACATGAAACTGCCCAGGGCCCCCAACCGGGCAAGTTTTTCCCCTCACGCCAATTCATACATGGTAGACATTGTGGGCAATGTCTTGGTACTGCCAGCACTGCCTCCTCGGACATGGCGAGATCTCTGCGCGTTCTGCACCACATTCCAGACCTCGAGCTTGCTCTTCCACAGCGGATCTTTGCCAACGATGACTGCTCCGTCGGGGCAGAGCAGGCGGACATCAGCCTCGACATCGGTTCCCCACCCGGATCTCGCGCTGATGTCGCCGCGCAAGAATCTTGCAAAGGGCTCGGTGAAGTTGAGCACGTCCTGCTTGTCGCGCTCGGAAAAGCCCGCTCTCCAGCCCGAATGCCACCAGATTGGGACATCCATCGCATGGCATACCCCCGTCCCTGGATCGATGTATTGGTCGAGAGCCTTGCATTTCCAGGCAATATGGTAGCGAAGGACGTCTTGGGCCGTCATACCGCCTTTTGCAAGTCCATGCGCGAAGCCTCGAACCGCTGCATGGCATTCGACGTCGGCCATGATGTCGCAATGGATGTTGCTCCAGTCCTTGTTCTCGATCGAATACTTGGCCACCAGGGCGTTGACCACCGTCTCGGGATAGTACGCGCTCAGGCTGGTGATGAGAGCTTGTCGATTCTGCACAATCCGTGGGAAGCCCTGTATTATGCCCTCTTCTCTTTTGCGCATCAACCTCTCATAGACACATCTTTCGCCGCTCGGGTCACCGATGAGCACCTGTATAGTTCGCTCCTTCAGGCGCCGCCCGAGAGCTCCGCTCCAGATCGATTGCATGAAATCAGTCGGGATGAAACCATCCTGGCCATCGGTGATGGGATCGAACGTGGTGTCCATCTTCTGCACCACGCTCATGAGCTTTTCGGCAGAGACGCCGCGCAGCAGTCGTACGGTGTATTTCGAAGGAAGCGTGTCGTTGTCGATGTTCAGGTGATCACAGAGCTCCGCAAACTGCGCTCGTGGCTTCGTTGACTGCGCAACCGCAGGCTGGACACACACCGCGCCGCTGAATAAGAATGCCCGGCGAATGATGCTTCTGCCAGACGGATGGAAGGCATCGAAATGGAGCTGGAAAGCCGTCGTCCGCCCATCTCCACCCACGCATATATTGTACGGATTCCCGCCAAACAGAAAGACATTGTTGAACGTCCATTCGATGGCCATGCGGATGTCCCATAGCCCGTAGTTCCCGGACGCTGCGTATGGATCGCTCTTGGAATCCTCACTGTCGATTCGTAGCTCCTCGCTCGCCAGGAAACCAAGGACACCACAGCGGAAATTCGGCGAGACGACGATGCGAGGGTTCGCTCGGTTCTCTCGAAAGATATCTACCGGATCCAGAAACGTGTGTTGCATTCCACTGCCGCGTTGGAAGCCACTTCCGGGCACGTCGAACTGTACGGGCCAGCCGCCCCTCGGTCCTTCACCACCGGGGGGAGTCCAGACATTCAGGAAGAGACAGTCTTCATCCATCTCGTTGGACTCGCCTTCCGCCCACTTCTCCGGGCGCACCGCGTCGTCGATTCCAGTCTGCGGACATATAGCGCCAAACTTGCTATAGTCTCGTGGGTTGTTGTTGCCGTTGCTGAAGATCCAATCTGGTGGCAGAGGCTCCGGTTTCCGCCATCTTCTGTCACCTCGTGGCGGGAAAGCATATCGAATTCGAGTGAAGCGTCGATATATTGGCTGCTTGGTGTGGATATCTACGACCTCAATGCCGATCAAGGAGCCTCGTGCGGTGCGGTGCGTGTAGTCTCTTTCCGTGGAATTCGAGACTCCCATGCCGACTGTCGCCTTGTGGACTCAGTGTTTCGAGGAGATGGAAAACTCTGAGCTGGCTTTCCCTACTTTAATCGACATTCGACACGTGCGGCACTTTCTGCTCTGAAACGAACCAAGGACGAGGGTCGTAGCGTGCCTGAGCTGGTTCCATCGGGGGGAGGAAACAGATCCTCCATCGCACTAGAGCCTCGCACTAGTCGAACATGCCAAAGCAGTGCTAGTCCTGACTTGTGCGTGAGCTTGCAATGCGTGGATCTGAAACGAGGACGTGTTACATCGTTCGCCCACGGCTTTCTTCAAAGCTCCAACTTGAAACGTTCCCGGAGACCCTCTCCCCAGATCTTGCAAACAATTGGACCCAATATGGCTGCAGCTGTGACACCAGCAAGCAACGTGTTGCCCACGGAAAATCCTAAGTTGTCATAGAGCGCCAGTCCGGCCAGTGGTAATAGTCCCGTCACGAGAGATCTTGGAATCTCGTTCGCTGCTTCAGCGCTTGCCGTGTGGTTTGGGAAGCAGTCCACGAGGTAAGATTGGAGAGGTAGTGTGAAAGGCAGAAGGCCCAGACCGAACAGCACAAGTCCAGCTAAAGGAGCCGCCCAGAAGATACCGTGGTGTGCGGTCCAGCCGTACATTGCGAGTCCACTCGACGCTAAGGTCCCTGCAGTGATGGCTACTGCGATTGATACACGATCTTCTGGCTTTTGGATGTGTCCTCCTTGGCATCGTGCGGTACTGAGCAGACCGGCGATAATGAGGCCGAACAGCAATCCGATTAGCGGCGCGAGGTATGCCAGGCCGGTCTGACTGGAGTTGAAGCCATATTTCCTGCTAAAAGTGAACGGCAAGGTGATGGCCGCCAGGCAGAATACTCCATAAAAAGTGGCAATGGAGAAAGACACCGCTGCAACAACTGGATGAAAGAGGAGCAACTTCAACGTGCGAAGGACAGAGCGTCGAACGTAAACTCCCGGATGGATCATGGAGCCAGCACGGAGGCTAAGACGCTGCCTCTTCCCTCCACTACTCCGTATTTCGGCCACTCTGCGCTCCAGAAGAACGGCCTCGCACGTTTCTCGCATTGTGGCCAGACACAGAAAGACATTGAAGCACGCAACACCAGCTAGAATCCGGAAGAGCCATCTCCAACTCAGCCATTGAGAAATCTGTCCCCCGAAGACTGGTCCCAGGAAAGGCCCAAGCAATGACCCAGCGGCCCAGAGAGCCATCGGTGTTGCGGCATGCGTTGGGTCAAACAGGTCTGAGACCGTTGCTCCGCCGAATCCCAGGCATGCCGTCCCCAATGTCCCCGCGAGGCAGCGAAAGATGATAAGTTGCTGGTACGTCTGGCTGAAGGCACAGCCGAGCGTGAAAGCTAGGAGACAAATGTTGGACACCTGGTACACCGGTACCCTGCCGTACAATTCACTCAATGGGACCAGGAATAAGGGTGCGAAAGCGAAGCACAGCATGTAACTGCTCACCGTCAGAGCCACGATCGGTCGTGAAGGGAGTCGGAGTTCTTTCATCTCCTCTGGTGTTGCTGGCGCTGGCCATAGCGACCCGAGAGACCTTGAGCTGCGTCAGACAGAGTTCTTCACGGTGCGCGATGTATCGAATCGTTTGATCCGGTCGACTTGGGATGAGACTTACGCCACGAACGACAGCCAGCTCAACACAACAACGTGCATCCACTTTCGGGAATTGCCCCAATTCATAGGCAAGCTCCGATCGGGATTCCTCCATGCAGCAGATGCCCTCGCATCAGTTAGATCTACGACGTCCTGCGCTGCGGAGCCTTTGTCGGCGACCAAGTTCGCTCGATCTAGAACACTGTCTTTACGGAATGCGTCGTCTTCGTCGCGTCGGCTGTCGTCAGGACTATTAGCCCCATGGCGGAACCACATGAGACTGTCAGCTATATGCGCTTCCTGCACGCAGCTGATGGTCCGCTTCGTCCATTCCGA
Organism: Lecanosticta acicola; assembly: GCA_963674455.1. Classification (NCBI taxonomy): domain Eukaryota; kingdom Fungi; phylum Ascomycota; class Dothideomycetes; order Mycosphaerellales; family Mycosphaerellaceae; genus Lecanosticta; species Lecanosticta acicola. Next base: position 444,648 of record CAVMBE010000004.1, on the reverse strand, counting down.
CACGGATGAGATGTTTGACAATCGATGTGAGATTGAGATGCTGTCGGCCGTAGGAGGACGCAATACTAGATGTGACTGAAGCACAGGCTCGCTATCGGGACGTGGCGTTTGTATCGAATCATCGTTGCGAGAAGAAGCTCGTGACATTTTGTGTTGGTTGGTTGGTTGGGTCAAAGGGTAAGGAAACTGCGAGACCACCGAATATCGTGTGCATCTTATCCAGGGCTTTGCGTGCCGAGTATAGGAGTGGTTGTTGTTGGTGAGGCTAAGTTTAGTCGTTCGCAGCGCGTCATCTTCTTATCCATGTCAGAGTTTCCACAGAGCCGCTGGTATGGATTGACGAGAAAGCTGTGTTCAAGTCTTCCTGATTGACTACAGAACGACCAATGTAGTTGTAGCTCGAGGTGGTCATCACTGAGAAGCTGAAGCATGCATGTATTGGAACCTGTATTCCAACGTTCTATGTTGTGGACGGGAAATTCACACGTCGTCGGGCAAGCATGAACTGCCAAGGGTAGGTCGTGCGCGGGTTGCATGGCAGCCATGGATCCTGCTCCATCCATGCTGCGGATCAGGGGATGTACCATAGAGTTGCCCGAGTGGCTTCTTGGAGTATAGAATAGAAAGCATTGAGGTTATTTCTCGCGAAAGAGTAAACGGTCCCTTTATGCTGAAAGCTGTCCGTGTAGTGCCGCCCTTCGCTAAATACAGTATCCGATCGCAGCTTACTAGAACGATGTGAGACACTTCTCCCGGGGCATCACCTTCGGCATCTAAGAACTCGAAACTTGTGGGGACAGCTGCTACCCTTTGATCGAAGTTAGACGGGTGTCTGCCATGTTGCGCTAATGTGCTAGCTTGACCGGTCTGGCGCTAGCGGGCTTAGCGTCTAGGGCGGTGAATGATAAAGCTATCAAGCTCCCCGGAGACTGAATGAAGACCGACAGCAAGGATGTTCTCCACATGGGACCGGGACTGATTTTTAATAGTAGTGCAGCATTACGCTCAATCTTCCATTCCAGCATCTCCGTAGTTCTAAGAAGCAACCGAGCCGGATTCGCCTGATGAGTGAAGACACTGAAACTCGTCCAATTCGACAATTCGCAAGCCCTATGCCAGTCCTGAGAAGATTCGACTTCTCAGAGAGTGGGCTGGTCTGCCTCGTGTCAGTACGATATCTCCACTCAACAACGTGATCAACTATGTGGTGATTTGCCACAACAACGATACGTGTACTGACTTACCTACGCAAGGAGATGCGAGTAGGTATCGACATAGGTATCGACAACACAGCAATGGCCAGAATGAGATAGCCCTTTGCTGTCGTACATGTTTCGCTCCGGGGCCCCGGATAATCGAAGCGTCCGTACGCAATGGAAGATCTTTCAACTTGAGAGTAGGATAGAGAGTTAGGCCACCCAGCGACTCCCAAACCTTCTGTCTTGACTGCTGTCAGTTCATGCTCCGAGGATTTGGTTGGTGATAATGGAACCAACCGTTGAGCTGCTCGGTACCGTGAGACATTGCGATGGCGTCAACCACAAGGAAAAGCATTCTGTCGCAATGTAGCAACGAACTATGAGTCTTCGAAGAAGCAATGATCATCATCCTTCGCTATAGAAAAGTAAACACAGGAGGACATCAGTAAACGTATCTGAAAGTCTTCCTCTCGCCATCCGTCAGGTTCGTCCACGTCTCGTCGTGTTCTGCGACCGTCTCACTGTCCGTATCATTCAACAATGGCTTGCCATATTTGCGGTCGCGCCGTCTGTTCTGCCATAGATAGTACAATGCCAGTAAACAAATCGAGATTGCAGAGCCTGCTTGCGTTCCCAGGATGACGATCCGTGCGGTCCTGTACTCCGGTGCGTCTTTCTTCTGTACCGCGTAGGGAGCGATGATATGTCCAATAGCGGTGGCACCGCTCATGGTAGCAACAGCTCCAGAGCGCTTTGTGTGCCCGGCAACATTGGCAACAGTCAATTGGTATACAATACCCGCAGCTGGCAGAGCGAAAGAATAGATCCAAATTCCAGCAAGTCTGGCGCCCTTGGGTTTCGCAAAAGCGAGCAGGCCCGATCCAATCACGGATACGGCTTTACACGCTGTGATACCAGCCCAGCGTTGGATCTTGTTGTATCGAATCAGAAAGGCCACAGCAAAAATAGAGACAATCCCGACGGCTCCACCAGGGGTATTGAGGAGAGCAGCTTGTTTTGAGTCGTACCCGAAACTTTTGATGAGCGTCGTTGAGTAATTACCGATGATACCATGGCCCGCGGAGGCGCAAATGCAACAGAAAGCCAGCAGCCACACTTGAGGGTCAGCGACAAGGGAGACCAGTTGCTTTGGCTCGAATTTTGAATTGTGAACTCCGGTCTCGTTGACTGCAACGTGGCGGAGTATAGCAGCCTTCTCATCATCGGTGAGGAACCACGCCGTCATTGGAGTGTCCGGCAGATAGATCAAAGATGTTATGCCGATGACAATACTGATGCATCCGAGCACAATGTACATGATACGCCACGATGCCAGTGCCGCGTGAACAACGTGCTGAAATCCGAAAGAGATTAGTCCACCCAGAATATGTCCAAGTCCTATGGCGCTGAACCACCTGCAGAGACATCGGTAAGTAGACGTTCAAATGTAGTCAAGTCGTTCAATGATCTTACCATGCGAATCTGGTGGCTTGTTCGTCCTTTCGATAGTATTGACTGCTGATGATCATCAGACTTGGCGGTAGAGACGCATCGGCAATTCCGAGAAGAATTCGAAGGGCCAGCATGCCAGCGTAATTGTTCACAGCGGCTGTGCAAGTAACTAGGAATCCCCAAACGATTACGTTTGCACCGAGCCATTTCGCGACCGGGCATTTGTTCAAAATGACGCTTATGGGAGCCTCAGCGATGAGGTACGAAATCCAAAGCGCTGATATGCAGTTGTTGAGATCTTGTCCTTCCAGCTTCAAGTCTTTGGCTAGACCCATGATGATCGCGTAGTTCATGAGATATTTGTCCAAGTATTGTATGCCGAAGATCAGGTACAGGAAAGGAACGACCTTCCAGTCTATTTTGCGTCGCAGGCGTTTGAGAGCAGCCTCATCGTACACCACGGTCGCCTCATGCGTGCGAATGAAGTCGAAGGCTTCGTCAAGGGACTTCTTTCGATGATTTTCGATATGAGAGCCTGGTGTAACGACGGCAGTGTGGGTCACCCCGAGCTTCTCTGGAGGTGCCATGATGCGTAACGCAAAAAGGCAAGTATCTGGTTGAGTCTCAACGAAGACACCCTCTGGAGTCCTAGATCGATCGGAGAGATCTTATACAAAGGGCGCCGCGCGGGAGAGCCGTGCCATCGTAGCTTGCGCTGGACGCTGGTCAGCATATTCGCTGTTCCGTCCTCCCCAGCGTTGGAAGTGTGCCAGCGTATGGATTGTGAGGGGCTTGATCTGTTTCCTTGGCCATCCGGGTGTTTGATTGTCATATGCATGGTCATTTGACTCCATGCAATGCAGTAATATTCACCAGGAATACCCAATAGAGCTGCACGGGGAGAAATCTCACTGGGTGACCACTCCCAGGATTGTTGCAACCATTAGAGCTTGTAGGAGCAGTCAGCAGCTTCTTCATCGCTCAGCGGCTCGTACTCCGGCTATTTCGCACGGGAACACCGTTGTATGATCTGTTTGGGACTTCAAAGTCTTGTCGAACCACAAAGAACGCATATTACGGCTAACGCGTTCTCGAATTGCCTTGTTGGTCAACACCAGGAGCACGCCCGCCATGTCCTGTTATAGCTAACAAAGCAAGGCAGCAGGCAATTTTGACGAACCGTGCAGATAGAGAAATGAAGGAGGTCCCTGAGAAGTGGTCGACGCACGTAGCCAGTGCACGCTCAATCAAAAGGAGGCCGGGCTGGAGCTCGGTACGAGCTCCAGGGCTCCGCATATCTGATCCCTTCCCGTCCGAACAAGGTACCCAGGCAAGCCGGGAATGGCGAGCCAGGCGAGGAATCAGGCCTCAATGTGGTCAAAATGCTCTCATCAACCAGATGAGGCTCATGCACCGTGTTAGCTCCAAGTTCTGAGACCGTCTGTTACAGCCACGGAGCTGATCAATGCGACACGTTGCTGCCAGCAATGCCATTTGCTGGCGACTGTGGTTCCAACATGGGTTCCAGCATGGCGGAGCTCTTGTTGAAATGGGGACTGACACCTCACACGTTACATCAGAGGCCCTGATAAATCTGGCCACTCCAGTTGCCTTTGTATTGAATTGCCCGGTCGAACATACCTCGTCGGCTTTGCCGGGAGCCGTTGCCGTACTTGCGCTACCAGAATACCTACCTTTCTCCGGTGCCTCGCAGCGTGAGCAACGAATGACAGGCTGATGACTCGTCTTGAGTCGTTGAGCCTGTTGAGCAATTCTGAAAACCATGTACTCCAGAAGTGGCCTCGAAACGTTTAAGATGAGCCACGGTCGGTGAGCGACAAAAGCTATGGCACACAGGCTGCGCTGAAGTCCGCCACGAATACATGTAGCCGCTGGGGAGAGGACCGAGATAGGGCTCCCGCCGGTCCACGTGTAGAGGTGGTGTGACGTCCTGACTTCGTGCTTTCAAGGATAGGCATCAGGCGAGCACTAGGATCGTACTCCCAAGACAATGGGTTTCACCAAGATCTTTGCCTTGATCGAATTGCTGATACACAGAAGCGAGAAGAACAATCGCCCGGCAACACGGCCAAAAGACAGACCACAGAAGTCCGGACTTTTCATCAGTGATGTGAGAGGTAAGTCCGATGTACATGCATACGACTGCTCGAAACGTGGCCTCCATGGCCCGAATTTGTCCAAGCTAGCATCTGCGAGATCGAAGCCGCGAGTCGAAGAAGACTTGAACGTTCTCTTGCCGTCTCGGCCCGGGAAGAAAGGCGCCTCACCAGCATAACGGCAATCGATTGCCGCGTTTGTGGCCGATGTAGTGCATTCGGCAAATGGTAGTCGGGTTCGGGATGGGAGTCCAGCAAAGACGAACTTGGGCTAGACCTGTGTCTCTCGCAAAAGCAGGCAACAACAGCTCCCAATGCCCACTGCGTCTACCCCACTGAGCTAGGTTCCTCAGTCTGCATGGGTTCCCGCCAGTAGAGCGGTCAGACGCGTGCTCAAGGAGAAGCTATGTCGTGAAACGGCAATGGTTCCAGGCTGCTGGTACTTTGCCGAGTAAACGACTCCTTCGAGCTCTTGTTATACTTTGCGCACATCGGAAACGTGACGAGGCGGAGCAGCTCGGTGCCGCGACTGAGACGTAAGGCTCGTACAGGTAAATGCTGTGCTGTACGCGTTCATGGGTGTTCCTGATGAGATCTCGTTGCTTCGGGCCCGGAGTAAACCGCACGGCGAGCTGAAGTATACAGAACAAAGATAGTCCATGTACGGCCCGAAGGGCAAGGTGGAAGTTGTTAGTATTCACCGACGCGCTGGACTAGCCTCGGAACGGCCCGTCAAAACGTTCTATTTCTGCGTCATCGCCTCGAACATCGGCTTTTGAAGTACAATGCCGACTTCACACAAAATCCTGGCAGCTCATGTTACGATCGAGGCGATGCGTCTCGCCAACAAAGCCATGTTATTACTGATTGGGACGTATGTGTCGGTGCTGGGCGTGATCTTGCAGGAAATCTCGTACCAAAGCTTCGTTTCATCTGCCCAAAATCCTGGATACTCCACACTCCGCTCGTTCAGACTACCTCTTACACCAATCTATACGAACCTCGCCAGAGCATGCACGCTCCTCATTGAGAATTGTCCACGCGAATCTGGGCCTCTCCCAGGACGCTTAGCCAAAACCACAAGTCTTATTACTCTTCCGCGATCGTGTCGCAAGAAGTCGCCGAGCTCGACCGTCCGCGCTCAGGCGATGCTGGTGTACTATGCCCGGAGCCTCCGCAGTCTCCACATCTCAGTTGCAGACCATTGCCACTGCCTTGACAGTTAGTGCAATCGACCGACGAGATCACGCGGCCGACTCTGTGGAGTAGATCAGTCTCTGCCCGACTTATAGACCAATTTTTACTTACCCATGGCAATCACGGCAATTCGTATTCCCACAACCGTTCTTCTCAGCCTCGCATTGCGTGCAATTACCCGCTTTTCCGACTTTGCCTGTCGCATCGCAGAATGGACAGGCTTTGGGAACGACTCCATTTCCAGAGCAGCGGATGCAAGTTGATGTGGTATCTGATGACACAGTCATGATCGATTCTCTGATGGCGTCGCGGACGATGTCGTTTGCTTGTAGCGAATTGCGGCGGGTGTTAAGGGTGAGGACTTCTTCGTCGTCGTCGACTACCTCAGAGGGTAGCATGGGACTCCGGACAATGCTCCGTTCGGGAAGTAAATGCTCGCGAATTTCCGCCATTCGCGCACTGCTGGCGATAGGACTGAGCTGTCCACGAGTTTATTCGGAAGCTGCGTTATTATTTGTCTACCTTGCTGCCTTGCGCGCAATCAGATAAGCTGAGATAGTCTGAGATGAGATAAGCTGCGAGGCATGCCACGTCGTCTTGTGTCTTCTCAATCACGCTGCCGAGGCCAAGTTGCTGTGGCGGACACCAAGCACTTGGATCCGCAAAGATCGATCGACATCAGAATGAGAGAGGACGAGCTTGACGCGGTGGACCCTCTCGTGGCGCCTGAATTGGTAAGGCGAGTAATTGGGAGCCTCCAAAAAGCAAAGCAAAGCGCAAAGCGAGGTCTTATCTTTGCCAAGAAGGCCGTGAAGCTAGCCTGAGACGCGCTAGCGAGATGCGCGCACGTGTCAGACGCCGACTTGCGTGTCAGAGGCTCCGATACCAAGCTTTGAAGGATCAACTAACTCTCCGACCGAGGTGCCCCGTTCGGATGAATCGTAAAGCGTAAGCTCGTCGAGATTCGCAATCTGTATCATGGCAATAATGATCTCATTCTTGCAGTCTATCAGCAACGTCGCCAGCGCGTGGCAGCTGGTGCTCAGGCTCCGATATTCCGTTGTTGCGATGAGCCATCCAGAGTATGAATCGGGCGTCACAGACTCTGCAAACATAGAATGCGAGAACAACTCCCCGGAGAACAGGGATATAAGCCAAGCCGACCAGCAACGGAGACCAGTCATAAGGAGGAGAAGACAACATCGGAGAGGCTGTGATCACGCAAAGAGACCTGGAGTGATAGATGATGAGAAGATGATTGAACGGATCATCATGCCAAGGAGTTGGACTTATTTCTTCGAATCTGACGGGCGCCGTACTCTCATGCGGCCAAGGAGTGACTTGTAGGTATACTGGGTGACTGGGTGCGTGGGATGTCCGGTTGCGAATCTGTGGTGAGGGACGAGCTAGTCCGAATTCGACAGCCACCGGTACCGCTGTCACATCTCCGAGCCCGGACCTATACGACTACTCTTCAGAGTACATCAACCTTCCATTGCGCCCATTCAGTGAGCGCTGCAAGACTCGCATATCTGACCATGCTAGCTGCTGACTAGTGGCAAATTACTCATGCAGACAGAGGGCATATTATTCACTTACATTAGCCCGAGAATTAGCCTATTTCGACTTCATCTCCACTTGTCCGCCAGCTACACCGGCTCTTGAATCAGCAAATAGAATTCCAGCTTCCAGAGAAAGACACTGCAGAATCACCCGCCGCTCTTCTTGTTTTACGCTCTGAGACGAGGACTCTCGACTGATTGAACTCGTGGTGAAGCCTATCCACAGCCAAATTGTGCATCGAGAGAGGAGTCTCGATAGAGCCCGCGGCTCGTGAGGAGTCATTACGCAACGTCATATGCACTGGTGCCTTGCGGTCCATTACTCAAATAGGCCGCTGGCGCAAGACGTCCTCTTATAACAGTCCCACGTAGACATCACGGTTGTACGATCGAGATGATCTCAGTACATATACTGTAGTACATCACGTCGGAAGACGCGTGGTGTGACAGATCTAAGACTTCCGTGTCTGTCAAGTGCAACGCGATGTACCTCATCATACTTGGCAGGACCATGGATGCTAGCTTTGAGGGCAGACTGGTGGAGGTTTCGTACAAAGACTGCAGCTCCGAGGAAGGCGTGAGTAAAAAGCCAGCGTCTTGCCCAATGCAAAGAAGCTGCTGAATCTGCCAGCAGTTAGTTACCGAGTATCAGCATGCCTTCTATCCGCCGTCCTCTGCTTCCCAACATGACTCAGCGTGCGATGTTGGACAGACGTTCTCTTCGACGGCTTCTACAGCCGTTTCGTGGCGCACATGCTCGTACCACTTAGAATGCTACAACAGGCCATCGAGGAAGTACTGGCGGCCGCGGAGGTTGTTGAAGGACGATTGTAATATTGTTTACGGACTTGCCACTGTGGGCGCGCCACCACACACAGCTGAGTCACCTTCTCGATGAAATATAGCGAATTGTCTTTACTAATGCCCTGCTTCTCGTCGTGCTTTTGTGTTTCAATCTCTGATCAAAGCGCTATGTCGGGCGCATTGACTGCTCGATAGAGCTCTCGATTCGTTTGGGCTACGTCTCGATCTGTCCCGTGGATTAGCCCGATTGTACCGGCGGCCGTCCAGAGCCACTTCCAGCTTGTGACATCACGGCGCTCCCGTCCAACATGCCGCCGGAAGCTGTGCGCAATCTCCAGTCCTCCTGTGCATGTCAAGTGTTGATGCGTCTTCATGCTCCATTCGATGTGAATTTTCAAGCCGGACCAGCACATATGTGCATCTTACACAGGGCAGAAGCCTCCCAGCCTTCCATACCGTACATTCGTCCTTCAATCCTACAATAATGCTCTGAGTCGCGATCATCTTGTCCATCCGTGATTCCAAGCCTCCCTCGCTGGCGTTTCGGTCTGTATCCTCGCGTACTCAATAGGCACACTGTCCCAGACACCGTCCTTTTGCATCGCAATCCTGTACAGTCTTCCCATCTCTTTACTCTCGTCCGCTTTTTCAGGTTCTCCCAACTTCGATCGATCTTCGGCAGTGAGACCGTGATTGTCGATTAAGCGAAGCGCTTCACAGGCATTTGCCATGCTGTCGAATTGCTTTTGGAGTTCTGCTTCGCGGTCAAGGCGGAGCTGGTCCTGATATCGTTGCCAGGCGCGGTGGATGGTCCAATGGCGGAGGTAGCGATTTCTGGGGGATGATGATGTTAGAGGGGCGTGAGAGAGTGTGGTACATGGAAGATGATGGTTACCGAGATACGCGCAGTGGGCGCGGTGTTATGGGATGGAAAAGATGGTAGCGGATTTGTGCTGGTCGGGTGTCAGTCCAGAATTGCCTCGATTGGATTTCTAAAGGGCTGATGGGGTAGCGAACTGATTTTGGGATCTTTCACAGGACCGCGTTTCTTCCTGGCCTGTCTCTGTTGTGAACTCGAGAAGTTCGCGTTTTGCTGACGGCCGTGTTGCGCCAGGCATCCTCTCGCTCTCATTGTCCACGGCAGGGTACTGTTTCGTATCGCAGGTGAGAATGCTCGTAGTAAAGCCATTGACGGCGCCTTCGTGGAAGACATGGCGGTGGTGTGCTGATACTGGTGATGGTATCGACGCGTGATGTCCAGAAGGCCGTCGTTCTGTAGAACTCTCCTTACAGGACAGACGCCGGGTTGGAGGGGACGGGCCGCTGCAGGTGAAAACGTGGGGCGAAACCGTGAAAGCTTGCGGGAGATCTGGTGACGAGGAGTGCACAGGCACAATGCACAAAGCACAAGCACAAGCACAAGCATAAGCTGGCCTGGCAGTGGAAGTGGGAGGATGTGAACATTCATCTCTGCTGTAACACCACGACAGCACCCACAAATCTCACTTTAGACGAGCTCAGTCTGTAGACTACAACTGTCCTATCCTGGGCCACTCAGGCAGAAGGCGCAGCTTTGCATAGCGAATCGCAGATAGCTCCCACAAGCGCCTTCTTGATACGAGCCTGGAGCCTGGAGGTCTGCGCTGTACACATCTTCGACTGCTCCCACGACGCCATTGCTCGCTTTCCTCGTGTCTGCACCGAGAACTCTATAACATACCGTCTATCCTACGCCTCCACCGCCGTCGCAATGGCAGCCAACGACACCGAGCAAGCCATCGTCGACTCGGTCCAAAACTACCCACGCCCTGCGGAAGTCGACAAGTTCACATATGGCACCGCTGGCTTCCGCACCAAGGGCGACTGGCTGGATCATGTCATGTTCGGCATGGGCCTGCTCGCTGGTCTTCGATCTCGCAAGCTCAATGGCCAAACGATAGGAGTCATGATCACCGCCTCCCACAACAAGGCTGAAGACAACGGCGTGAAGCTGGTCGACCCAATGGGCGAGATGTTGGAGCAAGATTGGGAGAAGTGGGCTACACATATTGTCAACGGAGCCACACCCGAGGACACAATGAAGGCCTATCGAGAGGTGGTGGAGCAATTCAAAATCCCTCAGGACAAGCCAGCACACGTCATCTATGCTCGGGATACGAGACCCTCAGGCGCGCGGCTGGTGAAGGCATTGGAGGCCGGACTCAAGGCTACCAACGTGGACTATAAGGACTTTGGCATCCTCACGACCCCGCAGTTGCATTACCTCGTTCGCGCTACCAACACCCAGAATGACAAGAATCCATATGGCGAGATTTCCGAGGCTGGCTACTACAAGAAGCTGGCTGCTGCCTTCAAGACTGTCATGAAGAACACAAAGGCGACAAGTCCAGTGACGGTAGACTGTGCGAATGGTGTGGGTGCTCCAAAATTGAAGGAGCTCCTCAAATATCTACCATCGGAAGATGAGACTGGGTTGAGGATTACGATCAAGAATGACGAGATCGAAAAGGCCGAGGTGCTGAACAAGGACTGTGGTGCCGATTTTGTCAAGACACAGCAGAAGGTCCCAGCAGGTTTCACTGGCAAGCCTTACGAACGTTGGGCTTCCTTCGACGGGGACGCAGATCGCATCGTATATTATTTCAACGAAGATGGCAGCATCTTCCGCCTTTTGGACGGAGACCGAATTGCTACTCTAGCTGCATCATTCCTTGGCGAACTAGTTGACAAGTCCGGCTTGTCTGACAAGATCAAGGTTGGTGTCGTGCAGACTGCGTACGCCAATGGTGCTAGCTCAAAGTACATTCAAGAACGCCTCAAGCTCAAGTCCGAGTTCACTCCAACTGGTGTGAAGCATCTCCACCACGCCGCAGCACGTTACGACATTGGTGTCTACTTTGAAGCAAATGGTCATGGTACCGTTCTGTTCTCCAACAACGCTCTTCGAACGATTTGGAAGCAGCAACCGGAATCTCCCGCACAGCTTGAGAGTCTCGAGGCTCTACGCGGTACTACAGACCTCATCAACCAGACCGTGGGGGATGCAATCTCAGACTTCCTGCTCGTCGAGGCAATTCTCGCCCACAAGGAATACACGGTCAAGGAGTGGCTAGCCACGTACACTGACATGCCGAACAAGCTCGCCAAGCAGGTGGTCAAGCGTCGAGACGATTACAAGACCGTGCCTGGCACAGCCGAGCAGAAGCTTCAAAGTCCAGAAGGCTTACAAGAGTCGATCGATGCCGAAGTTGCCAAGTACAAGAACGGCCGCTGCTTCGTACGCGCTTCAGGAACGGAAGATGCAGTTCGGATCTATGGTGAAGCATCGGATGCGTACGACGTGGATCACATGATGGAAAAGATTGCGGGACTGATTAAGATCAAGTCTGGTCAGGGCTCTTAGGGATTGCCTACGTCTCTTTCCAACAGATCACCGCCTGAGCTCTCGCCCAAAAAGCAGGTCTTCTCGCATTATCTAGGTTCTTTGGTTAGCGAGGAGAGGAAAGACGATGTTGTCGTGACGATGAATGAGGTGGTAGATGAAGATTTAGAGGATCTCAGCGGCACACCTGACACGGTGTTTTGACAACAATGAAGTAAGAATGTATGTCACCTTGGATGGCATTGCATGGGCGCGAGCAGTTACAGGATGTCGATGTGTCGCCCAAGAGCCGTGACTTTGGATGGCATTTTCTATCAAAAGGAGGCGTTTGGTCAGTTTGCATGAAGAGAAGGATCGGGTCAACAAAAGTTTATTGATAGTCTTGCGATAACGAAGGATACGAACAGACCACATATAGCTTATATGACAATAGAATATGTCTGATGTCTCGGGCACCTCTTCCAGCTTTTCCCAGCAACCGTAGAGGTCTGGCTAATTCATACACCTTGCTGCTAGGGCTTCATTTCTTGTGACACTGGTAAGAACACCATTTCCTCTTCAGATGCTCTAGGTCTACTGATGCCTCCAAACCGCACGGATAGATTTTCATGATCCTAGGGACATCGACTCAGCACACCCCGAAGGTCATCGACTCGGAGACCTCCCGGGCTACTGATAACGTTTCCGTTTGGAGACCCCTCATACGCCAAGCTCGATCATCGTCTCTCATGTGCTGCTCACTGCCCTGGACTGCTCAAACCGCTGGCGACTACGCGATGGTGGTACCGGTCTTTATCATTTTTCTGGGCTGCAAAGCGTTCAATTCTTCGGCCTTTTCGATGACTGGTTTTCTTCTACCGACCCACCTGCTATGCCACGTAATGCTCTTGCATCCGGAAAACCCGCAGCCTTTAGCACCCCAGACTTGGTGCCATTCAAGTTGACGAAGCTCTTGAGAAACTCGACGGCAATGATGAGAGTAGGCCGAGGGGCTTATCCTCGCACGGTCTTCCGCTAGCTCCCGCGCTCTGTCAGCAAATCACACGTCGGTACTTCATCCCACATCGTCTGACTACATCAACTATTCATACTTTGTGCCCACAACACGACACAGGTTCAGCAATTGACCCACACTCACACTCACATTCAAATTCACGCTCAAGTTCAACTGTGCAAGCTCAAGCTACCAATACACCACCAATCACACGTACGCCAACATCTCTCACCACTTCTACCAAACCCCCCACTCTAACAAGCAAAATGAAGACGGACAACTATCTGAGTCTCTGCCTCGAGCAGGCTGCCAGGTCGCCGCTCCACTACCGCCATGGAGCTATCATCGTCCGCGGCGGCAAGGTCATCGGCCACGGCTTCAATGACTACCGCCCGGGTTTCAACGGAGGTGCCTTGAAGCACGGCCGGATTGCTCATGGTAGCCTCGATGGCGAGGCTATGAAAGAGCTGAAGGCGAAGCTGAATAAAAAGAAGCAGCAGAAGCAGCGGTCGGACCACCAGCAGCTAAGCCAGTCTTCTTCTACCTTCACTCCCTTCGAAGATCGTAGCAGCATGGGCGGTGGTCATTCCGTCAACCAGCCCCTCTCCATGCATTCCGAAATGATGGCAATCTACTCCGCCCTACCTCACTCCTCTTCGACGAAATCCTCTACGACCTTCTCCCGCGAAAAACCGTACTTCAAACTATCGGGTGGTGATAAACGCAAAGCGCGACTACGACGCGACCTCCTCATGGCATATGTTGCGGCCGTCTGCGAGACCTCCACCTCCACCGGCAAGTCACGGGTTCAAGAGTGCGGGTTTGAAGGTTCCGCATCTCGATCAGGTGTCTCCGGAAGCGGCCTACAACAAGTCCAAGGAGTACAACGACAACAACAAGGACGAGCGGGAGAATGTGGAAATGGATCCGCTGGCGCGAGCGTTGAGCGACGCTGGCGCGGCGTTTCACGGGACTCAGAATGGAGAGCAACATCATCAGAAACTGAAGAACCAGAAGTATGTGAAAGGTCAGAACGAGAAGAAGAAGGGGTATCAGTATCAGTATGAGTACGGCCGGTATGGATCACAGACACAGTACGGGCAGCGAGCACAGGCACAGCCTTCTGTGTCTAAGTCGAGGCGTGCTTCTGGAGAAAGGGAAAAACGAGCAGACGACTTACGAGACCACGATGCCATGAAAACGAGCGACGACAACGACAAGGACACGACTGTAACGACAAGCTCGGGCTCGGCAGCCTCCACCCTGGATCAGAAGCGCAAGAAGGACTACAAGAGGGTGCGTGCGACAGGACATGAGCTGTAATATGTAATCCGTCACTGACATGAAGCAGTCTGGCAAGATGAGAACGAGCCCGTACTCCGACGATGACCTGCCATCCAGCCAGCCCACTTTGCTTCCCACGGGCCGTGCTGGCGAGAACGGGAGCAATCTGTCTGATCGCAGGAAGTACCGAAGCTTGAAAGGAGCGGACCTCTATGTTGCAAGACTGGGATGGTCTGGCAAGTCTTCGAAGAAGCCGAGGAAGGACGCGGTCAGCACACCGCCGCCACCTCCAGCTCCGAGCATTGCAGGATACAATACCCTCTCATCCAGTACATCGTCTCTTTCTAGCCTTTCGACGACAAGCTCGCATGTGGCCACAGGGTCGTTGCACGACGAACTGACCAACCGCGAGCCATCACCATCTCCTGCAAACGCCCGGCCGAAAGACACGTGCGGACTGCACCATTCTAAAATACACGCCTCCCGCCCATGTTATCGCTGCATGGCCTTCATGGAGTCGTTCGGCATACGCAGGGTGTTCTGGACGAACGACGCAGGACAGTGGGAGGGCGGAAAGGTCGCAGCGCTCGTGGAGAGCATCGATGGCGGGATGGAGGACGTCGAAGGCGTAAGCGGAGGCCCGACGGGCAACGGACTGTTCGTAACCAAACACGAGGTCCTGATGCTGAGGAGGATGATGGGTCAGAAGTAAGGAGGTCAGAATAGCCAGTCCCCGCGACAGAGCTGGTCTGTACGGCACAGAAACGCAGTCAGTCACTGTCGTGCCGTGAGACAACTCTGAGTCCCAGCGAGGTGGCATAAGGCGACCACTTGAACCAAGGCATAGCCTGCATCCTTCACAAGCACAACGCGAGATTTGTCATCATAGGGTCGTTGCGGAACGCTCGGCTTCGTTGCTGACGACTCGCATAATTTCCGCTTTGAGGCAACGACGAGGTCTCAACCTGATTTCTCGTGCATGGTGAGTCAAGCCTCGTATGCCGGTGCCCCATTGTAAAAGGAGCCTTTTTAACTTGGTGGATGGCCAATTCAATCACTCGTGAATGCTCTCGGCTCGGAAGGGAAGAGCCCGAGACCTGCAGATGAGCGAATCAGATCGCAGCGTCCAGCACGGACTTCCAGCTTGTTCCTAGGTCCTGGTTTAAAGCACGCAGGTCCTCTCGCTGACTATTTACTGACTAACCCACACCTTACACATCACCGACTCTCGACTTCATCGCTATCGAGGTATGGACTTCCTGCACATGCTGCTCGCCGCCCACGCCGTACCGCACATCATGGCACACGGCTTCATCGGCCACGACCGGAGCCTGACGACAGCACGACCGGAATCAAATGCGCGACGCTAATCACATATGCGCGCACAGGAACCCTCCGTCCTTCTCAGCAGGAGTCGCGACGGTATCGCATGCGCTGTGCACGATAGTACACCCGACAGTCTCAGCTCGAAGGTCGCGGCCCAAGTAGCCGGCACCAGCGCGACTCGCACCAGCTGCCCGCACAAGAATGCAGCGTTCTGCTCAGGTAAGCTCGCAAGCGCCGTCACCGCTTGTACCCAAGCAGGTTGCTTTGGCCCGGCTGTACATACGGATGCTGACTGTACTTCTGTAGCAGGAACCGATCGAAATGAGTGAGTCCACCTCTTCTTCCACGACTTCGCCACGTTCTGCCGATCTTCACTCGGCTCCGTAGTCTCTGTTGGTCCGCGAAATGGCATACATCCGCGTCTGTATGTGACAAGACATTCGCGATCCGCCGACTGACTCGAGCGTCTTATCGCTAGGCTTGCGCGAGCATCTCCTGGCCGCGAGCAGTTCGGGCTCTGCTCCATCGCCATATCCGCCCTCTGCTGCTACTCACCAAGGCCACGAGCACCAGTACCCACCTCCGGATGGCAGCCACGAGCACCATCTAGACCCAAGCGTCACCGGCCAACATATCCCCTACGGTATGAGCGGCGACAGCGCAGGAGATGATAGCATGAGCCAAGATCGCAAGGGCAAGAGGGAGCTCTCAACGAGCAAGCGCGCCGCCCAGAACCGTGCTGCTCAGCGCGCATTCCGTCAGCGCAAGGAGGGATACATCAAGAAGCTGGAGGAGCAGGTGAAGGAGTTTCAGACCATGGAGCACAACTACAAGGCTCTTCAGAATGAGAACTATCAACTGCGGTATGAATACTAGCTGGGCAGTAGGCTGCACGCGACACTAACGCGAGATAGTGAGTACATCCTGAATCTGCAGGGCCGCTTGCTCGAGAATCAGTCCGACTTCCCACCAGCACCATCGCATATCAACCTCTCCTCGGGCGGCCCACCTCACGCGGCTGTCGCCGCCGAGTCATCGTACGGAGCGGAGCAGCAATTGCGGCGCGAAATGGAGCACAGGACCGATCAGCCGCAACTGCCTCCAGCTCCAGTCGTCGCACGTGAGGATCCAGCTCGCCATGACGGCTTGAATCAGCTCCAAGTAGCTGCCGCTCAAGAAGGTCGACCTCAGCAGCACCAGTCTCCATATGGCTTGGGTGGCGAGTATCCAGCATCTCACCCTCAACCTCAGCCGCAGCAGCCACCATCGCGTCCCGAGGAGCCCACTACAGCAAGTGAGACCGCTGACTCGAAGCCTACTGCAGCTTAGTATGCTCAGGACGTAACGAGCCTACCGTACGGAGCCAGCCAGGCAACCTACATGCCCTATTCTGCTGAGTAAGAAATGGCTAGTGTCAACCGCCCAGAGCGGTGCAATACGGAGAGAGGCGTTAAAGGGCGTTGGCAACTTATACCTTGTCGCTCGCGCGACGCGGTGATACGACGTTGGGATGGCTTACATGTGCATTGCGCGAGGGTGGCAATGAGTGGTACGAGGTTTTGGTCCCACACCGTCGCGCTAACGTTTGTGTCGAGAGTTGTGCGGTATTTTTACTACTAGATTCATCATCAGCAGAGCGCTTGAATTCAGGAGATCATTGTTCCACCAGGCCTCCGCACGGGCTCACTTGCTTAGACTATTTCCGTGATCGGCTCATATGCTCTCAAATGTTGCACAGCACAGTACAGGTGGTTCCAATTTTGTTGCACCAAGACGGACTTTGCCGCGCATTCGTATCGAGCTCGATAGCCAGCGCATATAGAAGCTTACCCAGCGGGAGCCATGATATGGTACTACGGAGTTTTGCACGGCACGTGGAGCGCTTTCACGTTTTGGCGACTTAAGACTGCCCGCAATGTGGTCGGTAACTCGGCAAGAAGCCGCAATAGGTAATTCTCAGTTCTGATGGCGGCCCTAGCTCGGCATGTGAAAGTCAACGTAAGTGAATGAAAGGCAAAACGACCACGGTGCGGAATCTGCGCGAAGTCTATTTTTTTGTTTTCAGGAAACCTACAAATTAATGAGTTCGGTCCTAGATGGCAGTTTGCTCATACCGCCGAAGTGACCTTAGATAGCTTGCTCCTTAGGAACATCACCGGCTAGACGTACGATACTAATAAAACCTTACGAGTCTTCTACAGGGCGCAAGAACATGACCCATCTGTCAGGCCAATAATGTTGATTTGCTATTTCAATGTGCTTCGTGACGCAACCTCGGTCTCCCGGGGCTCTATTGCAAAGTCCTGTATCGTGATAAGTATACTCGAGTCACTCTATTCAGTATTTGTGAGATCGACTTTCTTCGACACCGCAGCGCGGAACAGGCGAAGCGTGAAAGGTCCAGTTTCACATCGTGTACTACACCGAAGCAGTATGGTCAGCAGCACAGTCTCCGATCATCTAGACAAGGACTACTGCGTGCAAATCCCGGTAGTGACTCTTACCGCTAGCCTCAAGCGATAGTCCGACTACGCGGCTATAATCGGGCGCCCATGACGGGAGTTGACTCACTAAGACACTTCTCTCGCTTGTCGGACAAGATCTGCTCCTATTAAAACTGTTCAAAGACAACGCTAAATAAGCCATGTCTATCGAGGCTCGCGACCAATTGAGTGTGGACCATAGGGGCAGACAGGGTGTAGTCTATAGCCAGTTCGATGGAGGGACAGATAAAGACCAGAGAGTATAGGTCATCTCGAGCGTCTTGGCACTCCATACTACCGAAACCAACCCAGGCGTGACACGGTTACCAGGCGCCAGTAGTCTGATCCATCCGAGGGTCGTCCGGAAGGCTTAATAAAGGTACAATCTTGGCCAGTACTGCCATTGCACGCAATTGTACGCCGCCATCGTATATGTGCGGCTCATCACCATGCCTGTCCGGAAGCAGCGCCTTTAGGTAGAAGGCCTCCCAGGACGAAGAGGCCGTCTTTCGAAGCAGCCTTTTCGATGGCCGACAAGCTGCAGCAACACGAGTATCACTCCAGGCTTTCGTGAATGGTGCAATTCTTGGACGATCGAGGATCTGCTCCGGTGCTTCGGAGAGGAGATATGGATCAAAGCCTTAAGCTTACTTCAACGCCGCAATCACTTCGTATACATCATCGCCAAGTGGCAGTGGATTGTCGAGGTGACGAGTCTGTGAATCTTACGGATTTGGGCATACTAGCCGGCAACTTTGCCCACGGTGGATGCTTCCTTCTAGGCACGACTCGATGCTACCGGATATAGACGTCCACTCAGCACGTCGTGGACCAGTTTCTAAGATATTCGAGTCGTACATTGATCACGGCGGCGGGCTCTTTAAGCCCCGAGATGTCTGTTCGACCAGGTGGAGGTCCATGTCGAGTGAGGTTGGTGAGAAGAGGTTGAGGTGTCGTGCAACCTACAGATGAAGACAACTGTGCAGCTCGGAGGACCAGCTGTGGCCGTGCGTGAGCTGCGGGAAGATAGCATGGTGCATTGATGCATGGTGCATTGATGCATGCCGGCTTGAAGGATTGCGATACTCATACTGCGACGTTTCTGCGTGTTGTACGTCCACGACAAGAGGTAGACGGGACCGCATTGATCCGTAGAATATCCGGTGATGTGGTATCTCCTTGACGTGGCATTCCGCTTACTCGTGTTGGGTTGCAGAGCTTCAACTCTACTCGCAAGTCATTTGCATGTGATGTAATGGCGACACGCAAATTTGGCCGGTGTCGTCGGACAGAGATGCTGGGATGCAAGATGCAAAATTCTCAGGCAGGAGCCGGTCTCACCAGAAGGACCGATCACGTGCACTAGCGCTGCTCCTGACTGCCGCTTCGGGAAAGAATGCTCTGCCGGCACAAATGACGTGCGCGTTACCTGGTACATGTAACTATGTACTGTCAGCTGAGAGGCACTGCAGGAGGGATCTGGCCCGATCATCGTCAATGTTCATCACAGGCAGAGTGTACCACCTGGCACACGTGTTCTCCGATACCAGACCCTTCCTATCATGCATCCCAAAAGGAATTGGTGGACTTGAAGAGAGTTGCGGATCGGGGAAAATGTCAAACACCCCGCGCACCGCAAACGGCTCCGCTGATGACGCGCGCAGAGTGCGCGGATCATGGAAGGCTTCCTTGGCAGCGCTGCCACGCCACCGAACCAGCGTACCGTTTGACACCTGCGACGATACGGAGTGTTTCGAAGACTTGGTCCGACTCGAGAGATGCATGCATGCATGAGGATGATCATTCCGTCAGCGCAGTGTCAGCCTT
Organism: Lecanosticta acicola; assembly: GCA_963674455.1. Classification (NCBI taxonomy): domain Eukaryota; kingdom Fungi; phylum Ascomycota; class Dothideomycetes; order Mycosphaerellales; family Mycosphaerellaceae; genus Lecanosticta; species Lecanosticta acicola. The sequence goes on along the minus strand of CAVMBE010000004.1, from coordinate 425,021 downwards.
ACTTGTACAGTGCGTTGCGTGGTCATTCGTTGAGGCCTGCGATGTACGGGAGAGGAGCAGGGCGCGGCAGCGATATAGGTACGAAGGCTGAAGGAAGGCGATGCTCCAAGCGGTGCTGGAAGCGGTCGGCTGACTTATAATAGTACGGGAGAGCAGAGATGAGATGAGATGAAAGATGAGATGAGATGAGATGAGTTGGTAGCCTGTGATGACGTCGGCGGGTCCCGGCTGTCGCGTGAGTCGGGTGCTAGCGCTTTGCTGCAGGGTCTCCAGGCTGGTTTTGCTGTGTGAAGGGCCCAGCCCACCCGACCTCAGCTGTGCTGTGAGGTGCCCTGCACACTACCCTTCAGTTTCTACCTTACCTTACCTTACCTTACCTTACCTTACCTTCCCTCCTCTCCCTCTCTACCACCACCACCACCACCACTCCTCCGACTCCTCCGCCTCCACTTCCTCCACCACCACTGCACCTTGCACCACCCCAACGAATCAACGCCGGCCGTCTGACCAATCTCTCGCCCGCCATTGCCTCCCACTCGCCCTGGCCTTTGCACCTGCAGCGTTCCGCCTTACGTCATATCCGTCCTCCCCCATCCACCGCGCCATTCTCACATGATTCAACACCCTCCGCGCCATGTCTAGAATCGCCGCGAGGCCGAATGGCGCCATCACTTTGTAATCGGGCTGTGGCGCACACGACTGCACCGTTGTCTTGACCTCTCACCCTCTCAAAGGCCCGCTCCCCATGCGCGCTGTGCCCCAGACCCTCGCCGCCGCCACGACCATGACCAACACCGCCACATCCCCGCGCTACCATTCGCACTCCCAGGCTCGCTCGCAGCAGCAACGCCCTTCCACGACCCCTTCGAATCCACCCGCCATGACGCCCTTCCTATCGCCTCGTCGATCGAGTCCGCAACGAAAAGCGCCGCAGACACCAAGTCCCAATTACTTTGGTTTCCAAGCCGAAGGCGCTTCCCTTCTCACCGATTCACCGCAGCATGCCAAGGGCAATTGGAGCCCGCCCTCTAGTACAGTGCGATCGACTGCTGCAGTGTCTCCGAGTGTCGTTCCCCTCGAGCAGAACCCCGACTTCGATGCGTTCCGGAAACAGTCGCAGGAGGGTAAGGCCTTCAACTTGGCCGGGCTGAACAGTTTCAAGATGAGCATGCCGAGCCCAAGGCCGGGGGGCGCAAGATTAAACGGCCACCAGGCATCAAACTCACATCCGCAGACGTCGCCGGCCAAGTCCACACCGGTTGCGCCGAAAGACATACAAATACCGGCAGCGCATCGGTCGGGCCTGCAGGAAGCCTCGCCTACCGAGCTGGCAAGATCGCCAAAGCGGGTGTTATCCCCGGGCTCACAATATGATAGCAATCGGCGAGGATCGCCTCCCGAGTATGATTCAGATCGGGAGAGGATGACGAGTTCACCTCCGGAGATGCACCCGCGAGTACAACTGCCACTCGACACTCTTAACGGAGGGTATCCCAGTTCTGTGAAGCACCGAGCCGAGACATTACCCGCGACTACCAATGATCCGGAGTCACAATCAATGGCCACGCCACAACACATTGTGAACTTGCTGAATTCCAAGACTGACGAGATACTCTTGCTGGATCTCCGAGTGGCGACTCAGTATGCGACTTCACACGCAGTAGGCGCATTGAATCTTTGCATTCCCACGACGCTTCTCAAGAGACCCTCCTTCAACGTGCAAAAGCTTGCGGAGACTTTCAAGGATGACGAACAGCGAGGTCGATTTGAAAACTGGAGAAATGCTTCGTACATCATAGTGTATGACGGGAACTCGGCTACTCTGAAAGATGCCACGATTTGCTCAAACACCATCAAGAAGTTCCGGAGCGAGGGTTTCGAAGGTGCACTGTACATCGTCAAAGGTGGCTTCCTGGAGTTCTCGAAGCGGTTCCCGTCATACGTCGAACAGGGCATGGATGGCTCAAGCGCTGCTACAGATGGCGACGGCCCTGAAGTAGCCCCTGTGGTCGGAGGCTGCCCAATGCCTTCCACCGATAAACCAGCGAATCCGTTCTTCGGCAACATTCGGCAGAACATGGACCTTATTGGGGGCGTGGGCCAGATGGCCATTAAGCACCCATCCAAGGAGACGAAAGCTGCCGAACAGGAGTATCCGGAATGGCTAAAGGCCGTCGCAGATGAGAAGGATCAAGGAAAGAAGGTTTCCAACAGATTCGAGCAAATTGAGCGACGAGAAAAGAAGCGAATGGAGGATGCTCTATCTGGGAAAGTCTCATTTGGCACGCCGACGAAAGAGCCCGCGCACGGGGAAGTGCAGATTGCCGGCTTGGAGAAGGGCAACAAGAACCGATACAACAACATTTGGCCATTCGAGCACTCGCGTGTGAGGTTGCAAGGAGTTCCAAGCCATGGATGCGACTATTTCAATGCAAGTCATATCAAGGCTTCTTGGAGTAATAAACGATATATTTCGACGCAGGCGCCCATACCTGCTACCTTCAACGACTTCTGGAATGTGGTCTGGCAGCAAGATGTGCGCGTCGTTGTCATGTTGACGGCGGAGAAGGAAGGTGCGCAGGTCAAAGCGCACAACTATTGGGACAAGAGGCAATATGGCTCTATACAGCTAGACTTTCTCTCGGAAAAGCGCGCATCGTTGGAACCCTCGCGGATACATCAATCGCAGAAACGGCCGAGTCCTGTTCGGCGCGCGTCTACGAAGTCGCAGAATCCGCAGGTCCCCTTGGCGCCGGTCGATAGCAAAGAAGAGAAGGGTAGTGGATCTGATCAGCCGTTTGTGATAGTGCGCAAGTTCACCATCAAGCATGACAAACACCCATTCGCGCCAATGCGCGAGCTTACCCAGCTCCAGTACTCTAGCTGGCCCGACTTTGGAGCGCCCGCGCATCCTGCGCACCTTCTTGGATTGGTAGAGCAATGCGATGCGGTTGTCCGGGCAAGCAACCGCTCTCATTCGTCTGAGCAGCCCGAGCCCGAGGACGCAAGGCCAGTACTGGTGCACTGCAGCGCTGGGTGTGGAAGGACCGGGACCTTCTGTACGGTGGACTCGGTGATCGACATGCTCAAGCGGCAACGGATGACGAGATCCAATGCTCCTCCGCGGCAAGGTACGCCGATGGACGTGGACAAAGACAGCAAGCGCTCCTCTGCAGGCCGGAGCAGATCCGACGGCGGCTTCTTTGCCTCGGAGGTTCAGCACGACAGCGACGGCGTGGACGGTGCCTGGCTGCACCGCGACGACCAGGACTTGGTGGAGAAGACGGTCTCGGACTTCCGACACCAGAGACTGAGCATGGTGCAGTGTCTGAGGCAGTATGTGCTTTGCTATGAGAGTGTGATGGAGTGGTTGGTGGAGCAAGGACGTGCTGCGAAGGGAGCTTGAGAAGGGTGGGAAAGGAAGAGAGAAGGGGAAGAGAGAAGAAGACAAGAGGAAGGGGGAAGGGAGAAGAGGAAGAGAGAAGGAGGAATGGTGTTGCTTTTGACATTGCATCAGCGTGGATTGGCCAGGCGTATATGGGTATGGGGAGACCTACGGCGAGGATTGCATTTTAGATCTCACTACACCTCCGCCCGCTGTACGTTAAAATAGGGATGGGCGGGGTGGATGAGCGAAGAGGAAACGGCAGTTTCCAAGACCATCATGGATAGTTCTGAGCTGGATCGTTTGGAGATTTGATCCAAGGAATGCATAGCGTGTGGCTCGTTTACGATTATCCGCAACTCGGCACTTTCCGGTCCATGGCTCGGCGAGGCTTCTTTGTGTGAATTGTGAATTGTGAATTGCGGATGCTCGTTCTCGTGGGCGGCCTCTCCGCTCCCTTCACATCATGTCAGCACGTGCGTGTCAGCCTGCACTGCTTCCCGACCATAATATTCATACCTAGCGTCGGCGAGTTTTCTTGCTGTTGGTTCCCGTCCGTGAGCAGGAGTAGCGACATGGCGATAACCATTGTCCCCGTGATGCGTGATGCAGTATTCGTAGTAGTAGTAGTCGGTACATGTATCTAGGTCGGGCATTCCGCTGACATCCGTGGAAGAATCCAATCCAATCCAATCCAATCCGTTCCGTCGAATGCGATGCGCGATGCGGATATGTGTGCGGAGGCTGAGCAGTGACCCCACCTTTTTGCCCGCCGTCGATCCGGCTGAACGGGCAGAACCGGGCAGCTACTGCTACTGCTACTGCTACTGTACTGTACTTACTGCGCCGCGGTGGGAGAGGAAGTGGCGGCTCCCGCTCCAGATCCGTGTCGATCTCAGCCATCTTCCATTCGCTTTGCATTGTATCGTCGGCGTCCAGACCGGAAGGCGAATCGACCGAGCGAGCGAGCGAGCGACGACGGACGACCCGCGACCGATGTCTCTGATGATGACGATGATGATGGTGATGATGATGATGATGATGATGATGATGATGATGATGATGATGATGATGATGACATGAACATTCGCTGCACGCGCTCGACTGGAATCTGACAGAATGGTTTGGATGCACCGCTTCACACGGCGCTTGTGCCTCGTTCTGGCATTCGCCGTCTTCCCGGCCGCTGCGCAAACGATCCAGGCCACCAACACCGTGGCACCAGCAGTAGTGAAGAACGACCATAATGCGACTTCCACCTCGTCTCCTTCTGCCTCTTGGGAGCTGGCGATAGGACAAGGCGGCGCCAACACCCCCAGTGCGAGATATCCGCTCTACTCTCTGGGGACATCAACGACACAGGCGTCGGTACGTATATCTCCTTCTGAAACGCTTTCCGCGTAACCTGCCTGCCATGATGCCTGGTGCCAGGGAAATCTACACCCTCCCGAGTCACCTCTCCGCGGACGACAGCATCTGGCTTCTGTCATCATAAACTCACTCTCTCAAATCCAAAATCCCCTACGACTAGCATCGTTCGTTGACTTTGGGGCTAATCTCTGCGTGGCGATTGCGTATAGACTTCCATTCTCTCCGGCCCCATCCTCCTCGCCAATGCTTCCTCCCAGCTAGCGATAGCACCCTCTAATATCGTCCTCATATCTTGCGATCCATATACCGGAAACATCCAGCCCTCCGACGTCTTCTCCCAAGCAACCCAACGGAACGCGACCGGAATCGTCCTCTACTCGACGCAAGAGGCAGGCTGTGCACTCAGCGGCGCAGACGAAGCGACTTCGGAGAGAGTGTATACCTTGACAACGGCAAGCGACGGAAAGATCATGCTGGACGTAACCAACTCGTTAGGTTCCGCGTACGCCATGCTAGGGACAAGAGATGAATTGGGAAACAGCACAGGCACACAGACGAGTTCCGCGCCAGGCGCATCGTCGACTGCATCACAGCAGCCACAGAACCCTCTGGGCCCGTCGCCGAGCACAGCGGTTGCTATGATTATTCTGTATTCGATTACGGGCATTATCACGGCACTGTTCTTGGCCATTATCATCACCGGAGCTGTGAGGGCACATCGGCATCCGGAACGATACGGACCTCGTAATGGAGTGGGGAGACCCAGGCAGTCGAGAGCAAGAGGCCTGGCGATGGCCATGTTGGAGACGATTCCGATTGTCAAGTTTAGGGACGGCGAACAAGATCGTCAGCCGAAGCCGACGGAGACGGAATTGGAAGAAGGTCGGACCCAGCAACAGCGGGAAACGGCTCAGCAGCACGAGACCACCATTCCTTCAACTGACGGCACACGTGAGCAACCCGACACAGCAATAAATGGCCCGTCAGAAGAGGCAGGAACTTCATCTTCTGGAGGCATTGCAGCCGCCACAGAACGCCCGAACGCGGAAAGTTCCAAAGCAGAAAACCCCGGCTGCAGTATCTGTACCGAAGATTTCCAACCCGGCGAAGACCAACGCGTCCTCCCCTGCGATCATCGCTTCCACCCGGCATGCGTCGATCCCTGGCTCCTCAACGTCAGCGGAACCTGTCCGTTGTGCAGGATAGATTTGCGACCGGCGGATGAACAAGGAGGCGAGGACGGGGAATCTTCTCAGGATTTCCCGCCTCCGCTTGGGGGCAGAATGGGAGTCCGGAGGAGTCTAATCATCGGGTTACTGGGCAGTCGGGTTCCGGAGCGCATGACGAGGGAGGAACGTGTTCGCGCCCTGAGGGAGTATCGGGATCAGCAGCGCGGTTCCCAAGGCGAGAGTGAGGGTGCACAGCAGCCGGAAGGGGAAGCGGGTGTCCGGCAGAGGTTGAGGAATGCTCTGCGAATACGGACTCGCAGGACTGGTGAGCACGAGGGAAATCCGAATCCGAATCCGCAGCAGCAGCAGCCGCAGCAGCAGGAAGATTCCTCCGCCACGACGATTCGGACCCCGAATGCGAATGAGAATGAGAATTCGGGGTGATGAGAGAAGCAGTCTTTGATTTTGATTTTGATGGCCTTGGCGTTTCTTTTGGGGATATGGACTGGGGATTTGGGTTATTGGGAGAACTTTTGTGATGATGGGATGGGATTGGAAAGGGCATGGGCATGGGCATGGGCAATAAGCATCGGCATAGGCATGCATGCATGCGTTGGCGTTGTTAAGACGTTGTGAGAGGGCAACTTCCATTGGTAGTCACAAAGGCTCTTTAATGTGAAGGGTGAGTGAGTTGGGACATGTAGATATGAGGCTATGCAAACTGAATGCGCTAGATCTAGTGTTGGAGAATTGAATGAAGGAATGAATGAAAGTCTCCGTTTTGGTCACATGCAGTCAGTTTTCGATGTGTCGGTCCCATCGAAGCATTACTAGGTATTTTCCTTTTGCCATGGCATCTGCGTCTAACGTATCCAGGTATACCGTCACGTGACCACGTCGCGTTCCGTTTTTTAAAAACCCCCTCCCTAATAATCTCTTCCGCTGCATGAGATTGGCTCTCTAGTACGAAGCCAAAAAAAAAAAATCAAAGTAGACGCAAAAGGATATATATATATATCCATGCCCACTCTCGGAATCGAACCGAGGATCTTCTCATTGCCGTACTGCAGAATGAATACGAGTGAGACGCTGTACCACTAAGCCAAGCGGGCGCGGTGATGATTGGTCAGCTTGAACGGTGGGCAAATATATATCCTCTAAAAGCGAGATTTCCTTGGGATGGGAAGAGCTCTTAAGAGGGGCTAAGATTCATGGTAAAGGGATTGGGTTGATTGGTGGGTAGAAGGGGTTTGGAGTGGATGGGATGGGAGGGTTGAGAGGGGAGGGGGGGGGGGGGGGGGGGGGGGGAGTGGGTAGTATGGTTAGGCAGGCAGGGAATTGGGTGGGAAAACTCGTTGTCTACCTTGTTAGGTGCTTTGTAGATACGTTAACTAGGACTGTCTCAAGAGGTCTGTAGGGGACGAGGGGGGCAATGAGAGTGAGAGAGAGACTGTCCTAATTCACATCATGGAGCAAGCCGGGTTCGATTGGGGGTGGCATCTGTGCGTGCTGTCATTGTCGCCTATCTTGAGCAATTAGTCTACACACTCTGTTGATACCTGGTCATCTAGCCCTTTCCCGATCACTTCGGCTTGGATGCCCTTTTGCCCACAGGCCTAGCAGAAACGCGACCTGCCCTCCGCAGCTTTGCGAGTGGGCTGGCGACCCCACTGTGTGCGCGCCCGGACTCTCTGGCCGTTCGCACAGGACGTACGCTCTACTCGGTGCGCTTCATCAAGTCCTTGACATCTTCCTCTGTCCAACGTTGCGGTCCCTCAGCGCAATTGGATCCGTGGAGCGAATGCATCTTGGAAGCGATGGCGTTGAGGACCGTGAGAATGGGAAGCCGTGGGCGGAAAAGCGATCTCTGCATCCTCCATGTCAGACTGGCTAGGATGCCAGATAGTATCGGCTTCTTTCTCGCCAACATCGGTGTCTTTCTGCTTCTGGGAGTCCGCCTCTCCCGTCTGAGCGCATCTGTCTTCCTTCATCTTCATATTCCGTACCTTGTAGGTCACCGCCATGACAGAGGGTCCCAGCTCTTTGGCGATTGCGGATGGTTGCTTCCCTTCTCGTATGTACTCTAGGAGCTGTGTCGTCTCAGACTTTGTCCAACGACCACGTGTCGAGGCGTCTCGATTGGGCGTCAAGCTATAAGACAATCCCAATCAATTTTCTCGAAAGAGCAAGGCACGTTTGTTTCTTGTAGCAAATTGCCCGCAAGACTATGTCAATTGCTTCGCGCGGAGGTCCATAAAGAGCCGAGTCTCTTCTGCTGTCCAGGAGCGCCGACGAAGTCTTGACTCTTGCAAGCATTGTAAAATGTTCTGCTCCTTCTTTTCGCTGTCGTATCCATCCCGAAGCTATTGTTGCGGCGGTCTGTGAAGAAGTCGCGCAAGTATAGCTTGTGATGCATAGCCGCAGGCGTTCTGCAAGGGAAGTGGAGCGAGATCTGAGCAGGCGACAGGCCTTGGGGGCGTGATTCATGCCGTCTTTCATTCTCTTCTGAACTCCATCTGCGCAATGGCATCCTGTAGAGGTTAGACTGGAGATTTGCTGACTACAAAGGCAGACAAGGGGAGGAAATGGCTGTGTGCTGGGAGGCAGTGGGGACAGTGGCCGTGTATTCTGCCATGCTGCCCGTATCGCTCGCACGCCTCTCTACACACATGGCGGTATAGGACGATGGCCCGATGGCCCCGATGAGAAGGGTAAGGTATCGGTATACCAAAGGTTGGATGTCGCGTGACAAGTGAAGGGAGACGCGCCTTTCAGGGAAAGGGAACCTAAGATCCGATCGCGCTAGCCCAGGTCGGCTAGAACAAAAGCCAATCACACCATATCGACGTCATTTCGGTCGCGTCCTTGGCCGGGTATTCCCCATGCCTGTTCCCCACGCGACATCCAACTTGGAAGTAAATATATCTTCCCTGACCACACCGCCCTAGCTTCTCGAGATGGCCTTCGATATTAACAAACAGGCCATCAGCGACTTCCTCCCTATTCCGGACACTTTGGCGCCTGTGACGGATCCGGACAGAATGGAGACTGCTACCTCCCTGCAGCAGAAACCTACGGACAGCCATGCTCTGGCCACCGCGGACCACGACGAGAAGGGAGCCGCCCAACAGGGCCATTCTAGAGAGGGGAAGGATCTTGGATGGACTGAGGATGTCGACAACATTCCCAATCCCCTCGTAGGCGGCATGCCCAACGACGAGCTGTGGGTACTGGTCCGAAGGTTTAACAAGGTACGTGCCATTTGCATGTGAAAGCTTCCATTCTGAATTTGTGCAACCTGCCCGTACTAACGCTTCCCAGCAAATGTACCATGTCAAAGAATACCCCTATCCCTTACCAGGCAAGCTGGATCTCAGCATCGCCGACGAAGAAGAGTTCTCGCCTGACAAGCTTCGGGCAAACATCGAGCGATTGTACATGACCGTCATTATCGGTCTGATGGGATTTGGCAAGCACATCATGCGACTACGATCATGGCGGGAAACCCGAAGGACTACCTACTTCTGCGTCGCCTACTTCGTTGCATGCCTATTTGACCTCCTTGCTCCTGCCTTCTTTGCTATGATCATAGCTCTCATTGTTTATCCGCCCTGCAGAGAGATGCTCTTCCCTCCAGCTCCGCTTGCTCTGGTCGACGCGAAGACAGGTGGCGTACAGAAGCCCAAAGCAGGTGTACTAGGATCAACAGATTCCGCAACTGGCGCTCCAGAAAAGCACAAAGGTGAAGCTGTTGAGCAGGAGGCTACCAACCTTGTCAACAGCATCGCCACCGTGGCCTTGACGAGTGTTAGTGGGAAGCACCCTCAGAATGAACCACCTCACGCCGAGCAAGGAGGACCTGGCGACTCAGTCCCCGATCCAACTGCCATGGCGGTCAATGCCAGTCAGGCGCGAACCAAGGTATCGGGAGGCAAAGTTGGAGCACATGACAAGACCAAGGTGCCAATGGAGACGGCCATCTGGAACCAGATGCGACCAGTTATGCACACCATCGCGGATATTTCAGACACTTGGGAACGCTTCGGCAACGCTCTGGATCCCACACCTCCCTTCCCCCGCGATCTGTATCGACTTCGCATAGCAGCTCTGATCGTACCTGCGCTCGCCGTGTCGCTCGTTGTTACGTCCTACATGCTTGTCAAAGGCATCACCCTTGCTGTCGGCTTCGGCTTCTTCGGCGACCCGGTCATTATGCGCGGTCTCGAATACCTGAACTCTCACTTCCCCAAGTGGCAAAAACTGCTCGAACTTCGAAACACTGTCCTCAAAGGGGTTCCAACCAACGCGCAGCTAACCGTTACTCTCCTCCGAATTGGCGAAGCAAATAAGGCACCTTTGCCACCTCCACCACATCATGGCGCGGCGCCTCCAGAGGACAAACCAGTTGAACTGACCGACGACCATCTCAAAGCTGTCGGAGCGGATATACCTCTCAATGCAACCGAGGAGGAAATCCAAGCAGCGATTCAGCCCGATCCCAACGTCGCGCACGAAACCGCAGGCACGGACGTTGATGCTTCCAAGAACAGCAAACACGGCAAACGCGGCTCGAAGATTCTAGGCGCATTCAAGGGAACCATTAAAGGCACCGTGGACACTGTGCTCGGAGCCGATCATGTGAAAGCCAAGGCCGGAAGCGAAGCCTCCAAACAGCGCCTGGGCGTCGTTCCCTCCACGAAAGAAAACAAACTCTCGGGTCCTGTGGATTTCAAATGCCGATTCCACGGAAAGAAGGGACATGCATACATCACCAGCAAAGCCACTATCCCTTGCGTGGGTTTCAGTCTTGATAAGAATGTAACATCTAAGGAGACCGGAACTTTGAACGACGAGTTGCATCCCGTATGGACAGTGGCTGTAGCTGATATCAAGGAGTTGAAGAAGATTGGAGGACTGGGGTGGAAGAGCAAATTGGTTGTTGGGTGGGCCCTGGATCGCGAAGTAGCGGATGGATTGGAAATTATCGACAAGCAGGGGAATAGCTATATCATCACGGCTATGATTCTGAGGGAAGAGCTTTTCAATCGGCTAATTGCTATGGGAGGACAGAAGTGGGAGGCTTGGTAATCTCTATACCTATCGACAGTATTTTGGGTTGTGGGTGGACAGTACACATGGCTTGGTTTGGGGACTGGGTTGAATGATAGATGAGATATGAATTAATCATCATCACACATCTTCCAAGATGAGGTGACTTGGAGTGCACGTTTTCCTTCTCCAAACAATCCGGGAATATTCTGACTTCACCCTTTCTACTTGCATAACACGCACTGCTTTCCTATTTAGACCATTTTCACTATCTCGTGACGCTTTCCACTTCCCTCTGCTTGTATTCGGTGCACATGTAGCACCTCACGAAGAAGATGGCCGCAAAGGCGCAGAATTTGAAGTGAGGAAAGCATGCCGATGTAAGTCGTCTGTCCGGCCTGAGTAGCTGAAGGAGTTGAGACCAACAGGTTCTTGATATGGATCGAGTCTCCTTGATATGGATCGAGTCTCAGGAGACCGAGACGCTCGGATTCGGCGTTTCACATCGGCAGACTTCCGGCGCGGCTCGCTAGCGCGCTCTGGTAATGCCTCACCTGCAATTCGACGAGATCTACCAGGCATGTGAACGACATCACCAGCACTTCATCAATCACGATGGCCGATACCGAGGACTTGGAAAGACTGGAGTCGGGCCTTCATGAACTGGAGCCCATGCCTACACACGATGTAGCTTCTTCGATCGAGGACAAGTCCTCCCACTACCAACCTACAACGACACGACCGGGGCTCTCGCAACATTCCGCGATATGGTACTTGACGCGAATCCAAAAGTACAGCAGTTATGCCTTCTCCGCCTTCGCAACTATGCACATCACGAATACCTCAATCATTCCGCTCGTAACGCGCTCCGTACCGGCCAGCGAACCGTACCTACTCCTTACTCGACCCTACTACCAATCCCCGGCAGCTGAGCCCTTGATGGTCATCGTCCCGATATGGGCACACGTAATAAGTGGTGTTGCGATAAGAGTCTTGAGAAGGAATCAGAATGCAAAGAGATATGGAGAGGCACGTTCAAAGGAGAATAAAGCTGCGTTCTTGACCAGATTCTGGCCAAAAGTGAGCGGAACCTCTAAGCTCGGGTTCCTCCTCACGCCTTTGATCGTTGGACATATGGCCATCAACCGTCTCATCCCAAAGATGTACTCAGCGGGCGGTGGCAGCAATGTCGGGCTGGACTATGTATCACACGCATTTGCTCGGCATCCTGCAATCTCCTTTGCTGGCTTCTCGGCGTTGCTGGCTGTGGGAGGCTTCCATATCACGTGGGGATGGGCGAAGTGGCTGGGCTGGACGCCGGACCAGGTCACTGAGATGGGTTCTCGGAGAGAGCTCAGCAAGAAGAGGAGGTGGTATATCATCAACGGCCTGTCAGCGCTCGTGACTGGTCTCTGGATGGCAGGCAGCTTTGGCGTGATTGCAAGAGGTGGTGCAGCGCCTGGATGGGTGGGCCGACAGTATGACGAGATGTACCGGATGATTCCGATTGTGGGCAAGTGGTTGTAAAGCACATGGCATAAAGCGTACCGGTAGTGATGGGCGCCTTGGGACATCTTGGTGAGGCCAGGCGTTCGGCTGGTATACAGTTTGCTTGGTGAGCGAAGATACCCTACTCATATGAAATATTCTATCTTGGATTGATGATTGTGAACTCCTACAGCATCTCGCCGGCTGCCACCGCTGATCTGACACCGTTCGATTCGCCGTGAGCCTACTTCTTGCCAGTACTCTCGGGAAGACAATAGCCTTCCGATGTGCGAAAACGCTGTAATCCCCATCTCGTCGGCTGCGCTGAAACGCTTAAGTAAGAGCGGTGGCCCGAGGATAGAGGTCTACTCGAACCAAGCGCCAACCGCGAAAGCTGTCACAGCTCAGAGGTTGCTCTTCACAAGGGACTGAATCCACGAAAACGGAAAGAATGCTGCAAGCATGTGCAGTCGCTGGCTGGCCGGCAAATTCTGGGCTTCACGTGCCGCCCTATATAACGTTGACCACGAACTTCCTCGCAAACGCTGCAACTTCTTCCAACTTCTCCAACCGTTCAAGGCCACATCAGCCTTATACTAACGCACATTCGCGGACATGACGGACACTGATGCTCCCGACTTGCTCACGCTCTTGCAGCCACAAGAAGAGACCATCTGCGAATTCGGCGACATCATCCTTGTGGCCGACGATGGCTTTTACCCGACCCTCAAGATTCGAGTCAGCAGCTGCATCATTGCGATGAGCTCCAAGCCCCTGAAAGCGCTTTTCAGCAACAAGTACTCGGAATGCAAATTCGCTGAAGAACGCAGCGCCGATAAGCCGCACGAGGTCGCTTTGAAGGATGCGCCCGTGCCGCTCAAGCACTTGTGTCGCCTACTGCATCATCAATATCCGATATCAGACAAAGATGACGAGAACGAGCTGAGCCCAAGCATGCTTCTGGATCTCGCGGTCATTGCGGATGTGAGTAACCCTAGGAGCTTGGGATGCTTTCCAAGCGTCGCGTAGCGCTACTAATGATCATCGATAGAAGTACGATTGCGTCGATGCCCTTAAGCTACCTACGGATGCACTACTGGCTCGCCATGTTGATGAGGACTTCTTTTTCCAGGATGGCGAGCTGGATATACTCACGGCTGCGTCCTACCTTCTTGATCAACCGCAGCACTTTCGCCGCTTCACTCGACAAATGGTGCTCAATGAGAATCATATTTGCGCCAAGACTTTCCATCAACAGAGCCTCGACATCCTCTCATACGACCTGGTTAATCTGCTCCAGAGCCAGCAGAACCTGGCCCGTATCAGATTGACGGAAGAAGTGACGGGCCTTATCAACGACTTCACCGAAGCAGCTCGAAAGGTACACCGAGAGGAGCTCGCAATAAAGCTTCTGTCGGGCCTGGCAAGAGAGGAGCTCTGGCCGCTGAAGCTCACGAAAGCGACGCTCGGACTCCATCTTTGGCGTCTCGAACGAGTAGAGATCCCCATCATCTCAACAGAGGAACAGATCCCTGGACCAGGATCTTCATATAGGTCCGAGGATGACTGGGATGCTGGCATTGCCTCCACGAGCCGTCTCCTCAACGCGCCAAACCATCGGACCGTGATCGCATGTGCAAACGAGGTGTGCCGATTGTGCGTCGGCGCCTGCTTGCAATGTATCAAGCGACCGGACTACACGCAGGAGCACGAGCATGATCCTTGGGGCGAGATCGATGACGAGTTTGCGGTACAGAAGTTCAGCATGAGTCGTTCGCTAGGTTGGTCGGATTGAGGATGCTGCCCCTATTAGCATGCTAGGTGGGACGAGACATACTGCTCTCCTTAGACCATGGCATTTCACGATAGAGTATCCAGTTCCCTTGGAACAAAGAGATAGACAGAGCGCACTACCCAACAGGCACTAGTCTACAGTTTCTTATCCAGAAATGCCAGATGGAATGCGATGTGAAATCTCGGTCAACTACCACATGGAGCAGTCATCAAGTACGACTCTACTGCGCAGCAATGAGAGAGAACAGAACGGAGGACAAGACTTGGATAGCGTTTCTAATAACAAGACTTGTTTTTTTCTTTGCCACCACCATCCTGCTTGCTTCAAGCACCAACGCATCTTGTCGCCTAAGGAACCCGTCCAGAGGAGGAGTTACTCATTTGAAATGTTAGCTGCTACTTGTAGTGTATCCCGAGATGAGATAAACACCCCCGGATTTAAGCTGGACGGAAAGCACCCGAGTGAGCTTGACGGCCAGCGGATCGCTTCTGGTGCTTGTTTTGAGAGGTGCTTCCGTAGGCTGCGGGTACGGGTCCGCTAGAGGATCCACCGTTCATGTCTGGGCTTGCAACGGCGCCACCGCCTTGCTTGTTCTGCTCGCCGCCCTGGCTCTGAGGCACTTCATTGGGCGAGCTGCCGGACGAGCCATCGTGGGTGACTGGGCTGGCATCGGTACCCTCATCAGTGTTATGGTTGTCGCCGTAGCGGGCGGGCGAGCCAGGCTGTTGTCCCTGCGGCGAGACCTGACCAGGCTGTTGTCCCTGAGGCGAGACCTGACCCGGCTGTTGTTCCTGAGGCGAGACCTGACCTGGCTGTTGTCCCTGAGGTGAGTTCTGACCTGACTGACCGACCGGACTGGCGACACCATTGCTGCCGCTGTCCTTGTTCTGGTCATCGTTCCGGTCACCGCCGTAGCTTTGAGGCGACTGCGAGTCGCTTCCGACTGAATCAGGTCGAGGAATCGGCTGGCCGTGCACACCACCTTGGTTGTCGTTTGGGAACCGTTGTCCTTCAGGTGAGAATTGACCTGGCTGACCTCCCTGAGGTGAGAATTGGCCTGGCCGGCCGAATGGACTGGCGACACCATTCTCATCAGGGCGGAAAGGTCGAGGAATAAACTGGCCTGGCACACCACCTTGGTTGTTGTTTGGGAACCGTTGTCCTTCAGGTGAGAATTGACCTGGCCGACCGAATGGTGGGAACTGTTGTCCTTGAGGTGAGAATTGACCTGGACGACCGAATGGCTGACCTTCTTGAGGTGAGAATTGACCTGGCCGACCGAATGGCTGACCTTCTTGAGGTGAGAATTGACCTGGCCGACCGAATGGACTGGCGACGCCATTCTCATCACCGTCTAAAGAAATCATCAGTCACAGTTTTATCCAGGATGGAATCTCCGACTCACTTTGCTGGCCATATGGACGTGGACGAGGTCCAGATCCAAATCCTTCCTCGCTTACAGGAGAGGACTCGGCACCTATGCATGTCAGGTTAGTTCTCGTGTCGTACGCAAGTCGTAGCAGACAGACTCACCACCGGGTCCTTCAGAAGGACCTCCATTTGGTTGCTGATCGCCGGATTCGGGACGGATTCCATGGTCGTTGTTGTCCTGGCCTTCGGGGGACTCATCACCTAAAGCATGTCATGTTAGTTCTCGCGTCGTGGCTCAATTTCTAGCAGACACACCCACCACCCTGTTCTTCGGGAGAGTATTCATTTGGTCGCTGGTCGCCGCCCTCGGGGCCGAATGGGTGGCCCTCCTGACCCTCTGGCGAGGACTCAGCACCGTATTGTTGTGGACGCTGGTCGGCGCCCTCGGGGCCGAATGGGTGGCCCTCCTGACCCTCTTCTGGAGAGGACTCAGCACCTAAACATTTTAAGTTAGTGCTTGCGTCGTGACTCAGTTCGTAGCAGACAGACTCACCACCTGGTCCTTGAGAGTATTCATTTGGTCGCTGGTCGGCGCCCTGGGGACCGAATGGACGACCGTCCTGGAATGGACGACCCTCCTGGAATGGACGACCCTCCTGGCCCTCTGGAGAGGACTCAGTACCTCCTTGAGGAGAGTATTCCTGTGGACGCTGGTCGGCGCCCTGGGGGCCGAATGGACGGCCCTCCTGACCCTCTGGCGAGGACTCAGCACCGTATTGTTGTGGACGCTGGTCGGCGCCCTGGGGACCGAATGGATGGCCCTCCTGGCCCTCTGGAGAGGACTGAGCACCTACGCGTCTCGCGTCAGTCTGCCGTGTCGCGTCTCGGTTCATATCATCAGACTTACCACCTGGTCCTGCCCAAGGATATCCACCATGGGCATTGCCATAACCGCCGGGACCCGCGCCAGGCTGGCCAAAAGGGCTAGCAATGCCTTGTCCTATAAAATCCAGAGTTAGTCATACCGACGTGGACTTGGAAGATATTGTAAGTGCTAGGTCCGTACCTTGCGGTCCACCTTGACGCCAACCGTAGGGCTTTGGACCCCATCCTCCGAGTCCTCCATGGTGAAGGAAGGGAATGTCCAAGTGGGCTCCGAGCCACCCGCCGGCACCACGGCCGGCACCGCCCCACCAGAAAGGCCAATGCTGAGCGCCTTGCTCGGCCTGGCCAGCTTGCTCGGCTGGCACAGGAGCTGCGAGGGCCATGGTGGCCATGCCCGGCAGGATAATTGCGTATCTCATTTTGAGATAGGTAAAGAATGCGGTGATACGCAGGTTACAAGCTTTTGATCAGAGATAACCAGTAAACGACAGTAGGAGCGACTGGAAATGTAGCTCGTAGGATGGTAGTGAAGCAGTAGGAATCAAGGGACTGACATTCCTTTTGTGCTCAGAGAGTAAAAGCCCTTCGCTCTGCCGGAGAGGATAATTACTCGAAAGACTACCTGGGGCTTCCTGAAACTTCCAATTTCCGACGTGCACACGGTGTGCTTCTTGTCATGAAGCTCGTAAAAAATACTTGTCTGGTGTATCGATCCTGGTGCGGGCGGACTCCGACTCCCCGCCGCAGCGACGTGTGGACTTCGAAGACGTCAAGGATGTGGTCTGTGTAGTCGTTCTCAGAGGATTTAGCTTTTATGGTAATATAATTCAGCAGATACCGTTTTCAGACGACTCTACTGTCCAAAGTTGGATCATGCAGCAGTTGCGGAACAACCATGTCCCACTTTTGCCACTTTTGGTCATTCAGGACTGAGCTCGGGTCTTGCAAAGTCGGTAGCTGATGTGGTTGAGATGCACGCGACCGATAGCCCTTACTTCTGAGACAGGTCTGTAGCTCCAGGGCATCAGAAGCAGGCAGCATCGGAATAGGCGATTACACTAGATCAACATAGTACCTATCGTCGATTTAGCCTACTACACATATTAGCAAGCATGAGCTAGAATCCATCCATGGATGCTAAAGCATCGGAGAAGCGTGCTCGTAGCTTAGAAAGGGTTGACCCGGACAATAATAAAAGCGACCACTAATAGTGCCAGCCAAGCCAGCGTGTCACCTCTAATTCTTTCGCCTACGGAACAAAGTCAGAATAATAGCCTATAATCCTGTGCAGCCTGTCTCAAAGCGACAGACCAGCTAGCAAACAGGCCCAGATAGTTATGTTAGCACCGATTCCAAGGTAGTAGAACAATCCAAGCGAGTTTGAACCAATACTGGAGGATGAGTTGCGAGAGACGAGTAAGAATGGTGATGGAGTTTGAAGTGCGAAACGTGTTCGGAAAGCATCGTGAGTCGAAGTCGTGGCTAGACGAATGGACCCTCTGTGAAGGGCTCAAGGGCTTCGTCTTGCCGCGCCGCCCTATGCGAATTTCCGCCTTCCATCTCAGTCGAATGAAGCAGGTATTGTGGGAGTGTTGCGTCATGCAGCATGTCATGATCCAGCATCGTAGTTCTGTTGTGTGTGGTCTTACTGTGTACACATATGCCCGCCTGGGAATCAGGCGACGATCGTGAGGCAGAAGTCGCCTGCCTATGAGCAGGTGTCTTCCATAAGGGGCGAACAGGAGCTGCAGATGTCTAGCGAATAGTTCTCGAGACAATTTGATGAACAAGACTGAACTGGTCCGGGTCGTAGGAGAGATTTGATTGCCTACGGCGGCTAGGGGACTGCTACGAGTACGAGTGGGGAGAGATGGAGTCGTGATTGGAGATGGGCCGGTATCTGTATCGGTATCGGACTCGGGAGATTATCATGACGTCGGGTGTGGGCTAGATACATGTATTACAGGGGGGGCAGAGATAAAAGTCACGTGCACAAACATCGTGGGTCTCATTTCCCCAATAGCGGAGACCTTCACATCGTCAGCATCGTACTCGTCTCCTGTGGCCAGACACCTGAATCAGCGACTACACAATTCGCGTGGACAAACAATTTTCACGTCGGCTCCTGCTATTTTCCTTGGAGAGAAGCACCGCGGAGTGACACAACTTCTCAGGGCGAAGGACCAAGCTCACGATCGAGCAAGGCATAGCCTGTGCACCACTACCCGGCCCTTCCCTTGTGCTGACGAGCAAAAATCAACTGCGTGTCATGGTCATTGTCTTCGCTGGCCGCTCCGGACATCGATGAAACTGTTAGGCTGGAGCGAAACTGTCACAAGAAGATGCATCATTACTGTGTTGCCCTCCTCGTTTAGTCCATGGCATCATGCTCGCGAGAGACGTTTACGTCGGTCTTGATTCTGCCTCTAAGCTGTCGAGATTGCTCATGCGGTCGAGACAAAGCGATATGGGTGTGAAGCGAGCTAATTCTCAAAAGCATTTACAGATGCTTCGATTCTGGAAACGAGGCTACACGGAGTCTGCTAAAGCAAAGTGGTCAATTTGCAGCACTTCCTCATCACATATGTCAATAGTTGCGCTGATTTGAAGCAGGAACCCATCACGAATATGTACAAATTTCGAAGTCGAGCTCGACGCTCTAACGTCTGTGTATCACTCCCACACTTGAAAGGCCAACGACACTTTTCCTTGCACAGCTCACAGAGCCCTGGTCCAAGGCATATCCGCACTGGTTGGCACAACAAGACTGGTCTCGCAGTACGGCGTCGTGTAGCTGGGCGGTGCCACACCTGAACAAGTCGAATAGCAGCCTGGACCGAACGTCTGACCGCATTGGTCAACGTAAAGATCGCATTTGTGTCCGCAACTGTTGGTCATCGCCGTGACAAACGACTTGCTAGCGATCGGGACGCTTGGACAACCTGGGTCAAAGAAAGTCGGAGTCGTGTAGCTGGAGCAGACTGGGAAGCATCCGCCATATTTGATGTTGCAGGTGTTGATGTAATCGATGCAGAGGGATTGCCCACAAGTCCCAGATGTCTCGGAGAAGCCGGTCGGAGAGTCGGCAGCGAAGGCGATTTGGGGCGCGACAGTGATGGTAGGGTGGGCTTCCTTGCTGCAGGCTGGCGGTGTTATGGTAGGTGTCGAGTAGCCCGGGCATGCGGCATAGCAGGTGCCGTAACCTACGCCACAGGCATTGGTGAAGTCTGCGCAGACGGTCCTGTCGCAAGAGGATGTTGACGATGTTGTTGTTGCTGTCAGGAGAAGATCACCAGCAGACTTGTCGAAAAGTCCTTGCGCTGAGACGGTCGTGGCGAGTAGTAGCGCAACTAGGCGCTTTGCGTGGACCATGCTGACGAGGTTTGGCAGATGCACCCAGGGATCGTTGATTATGGTTGTGTGGTTGCTTATTTACATTGCTGTCGATCTCTTACCCGACGATCACTGTATACTATCTTACATTCCTCATGCGAACCGATCAATCTGGACAGAATGCCAAGCCCGTCTGAATGGACCAGCTACCTGAAGTGTTCCATACCGCTCGCAAGGGGCCCTCTTGGATTTGGTCCTTGCTTATGCTTAGAGGAAGGACCAGCCGACTGATTCAGCGGTGATCGGCAGATAGGCCGGTGAAAACACATGAAGTACCTTACTGGAGAGGCTACATAATCTGGCGATCCCGAATCCGAAATCTTACAACTTTCACATGCTTAGCCTCGCACCACGTTGCAAGAAAAGCGAAACCATTCCATCAATCAGCGTCCTGCGGCACGATATCGGGCCTCCAAGCATTGCACACGTGTCTGATCCTCTTTCTCTTCCCTCGATGGCCGCTGTTTCCCTTGATGACGCTGTGATACGTCACTTCTGCCCCACGTTAGATGGAGGGACTTCAAAGTCGCGTGTGAGCTCAACGATCTTGAAACCTCCTCGAACAACGACTCAACAGAAGGACAGCAAGTGAGTAAAGCCTACAGCACGTGAAAGCTTGAAGTACAAATACTGACGAGCCTTCTGCAACAGTCCTCAACTTGTACGCTTTGCAATACCTTCCACCAACCCACTGCCTCGAGATCTGATATATCCTTAGACTCGGCGAAAACACTCCGCTCTGCATACCAACACAACACAACACAACATGTCTGCACCAAACCAAGGCCGTCAATCCCCTGAGCCAGAGCGCCAGGCGGACTCCCAGCTCCACCAGCCCACCGCTTCGAACCCCAACGAGTATGCACCTCACCCATAATACAGTATCCATAACACACAATGCTGATATTGGTGGAACGTTAGGCAGGGTGTTGCTCCAGGCGACAAGGCCGCCGAGCAGAGCAAGGACCAGTTGGAGAACTTGGGCAGCAACCCCAGCGGACCGCTCGATGAGGAGGCCGAGAAGAAGACATCGAAGGATTAGAGGAATGATGGGGATGATTACGACGATGGCCTGCGATTGGGTCTCATGATGTAGATGACACTACTACAGTATTGCATACTGTGTATATCGAGCCGAGCTGCTCTTTGCTTCTCTGTATGGATGCTGAATCGATTACATTCCTCAGAGCGGCGGCTGTGCATTTCTTCTTCCTTCCGGATCCTTTCCTGTCTTGAGCGCTTGGCTAATCGACACCTTTGGTGCTGGCTGTTCCTGAAGCAGCTGCGCAGGAGGAGTAGGTAGCAGCATTCTGCTGTTCCACAGATGTCGTCTTGAGATATGTTGGCAATGCTTTCCTTCCCGTTCCTACCGCGTTCAACCCATCCCGCGACCTCTTCCTCTCGATGTCCCAACACTGCCCACTCGTCCATACCCTCTCGTCCCACCCGAACTAGACGTCGTGCCTCTCCCTCTCGAACTCTCCGCACCAGCACCACTCCTGAGGCTGCTAGCTCGCGTGCCTCGCACACTCCTAGTCCTCGTCACGCTTCCTCTCTTCGACTCCGCAACAGCCCTCTTCCTCTCTTCTTCCTCTGCTCTGCGCTGCGCCTCCTCCCTCCGCCTCTGCTCCTCCATCGCCCTCTTCTCCGCTTCCTGCTGCCGTCTCAATTCGTCATTCTCCATGTCTTCCAGATCCCGTGTCGCGCCTGACCAATTCGGATTCAGAATCAGCCGCTGGTTGTGTTCCGTTTGCGAAAGTATACGCGTCCACGTCGCGAGAAGTGTGGAAGCATTGTTGACAGTCTCGTGTACGGTGGACATGTTGGCTTGCGCTTTGGTGAGGGAGGCCGTGACTCCTTCTATCGTGCGGTTCACTTCGCGGACCTTTTCGAGTTCGGCGTGCAGTTTCGCCTCGCGCGCTTCTTGGAGTTCTTGTTTCGACAGTTTAGGTCCATTGTGCTGTTGCTGCTTCTGACTGGGGGTGGTATTGGATGTCGGCGTGTGTTTTTGCGTGGTAGCGCCGCTCTCGGGGCTCGCGAAAAGGTCTTCGTCAGGATCGGAGAGGCGCAGATTGGCGATGTCCGGGGCGTCGCGTTTAGACATGTCCACGAGGCTGCGCGGATATTCTGATGAGCGAGTCTCGCGTCTTTTGGTATTCTGAACGCGGTGGCCGGATTTTGGAGGCCGTGTTTGTTGATGGTGGTGCAGAAATGACGTGTCGTGTTAATGGTGCCAGGATGTTTTGCGACGCGTGGGAGTGGAGTTTGGTGGCTGGATTTAGGCGGCGGGAGGGAGAGATGATCATCCCGACCGAGAGCCAACCTCACCATCTCGTCTTTTCCCGACTTTCACACACCTCCTATATCCCCAAGACTCACATTTGCCGCATTCGTACCGTGAGATCCTCCGAAGCAGCGCATTGCTTCCGATCGCGATAAAGTATTCCTCTCACACGATCGATACCGGATTCTGCGCGCGACAGGAGGCTGGAGAAGGATTCAAACACACGACGAACCAGCGCATCCAGGACAGGACAGAACAGCTGGGACAAGACAAACATTGCGCAAGAGTCTGAATCAGCGCATGCTCGAAAGTGTCGCGTATTGCTCGCAAACAAATCGCTGGGTCTGAGACAAGCGCCAGCTTCTGGATTTTCAACTTGCACACCGCGTTTCAATCCGCATCGCATACCATACGAGCCGTACAGCACAGGATATACTTTGAAAGAGCGACGATTCAGGAAGGAAAGATTGTGCGAAAGACTCCCGCGTGAAAGAAGAAGTGGTATAGGCTCTCCCCACGGCTGTCATTGAATTCGCTCCGAGGCGGATCAAGACTTGCTGGGATTTCTGTGAAGAGGACAATCGGCGCATGCGTAGAGACGCTGTAGACGCATTGAGCGCATCCCTTGAGAAGATGACCCCTTCCACGCCTCCGCGCTCAGCGAGGCGACATGACAGGCCGCGCACTCCACCATCTCCCACGCACGGACCACTCCACCACGACTACGAGCCCTATTCGCCGCGACGCTCGACTCGCACCAGCAACAACCCTTTCAGCTCCTCCAACATAACCAAGCCGCTCTCGGGTAACGTTCCGCCGCTGTGTGGAAAGAAGACGACTTTCAGCTTGGGGTTTGAGCCCAGCGACTTGTTGTCGTCACCACCTACTTCTCCCGAAAGGCCGCGCCAAGCCGACGACAATCAGAATTCGTTCCTATTGACGAAGACTCCACGTCGACTAGGGAAGCAGAACGCTGCCAATCTCCACGACAACACCGACCCTTCTTCCTCAACTCACAAAACCTTTCTCCCTACTCCTTCCAAAACACCCTCCAAAACCCCAACTACAACGTCCGCACGCAAACATAACCGCACCGCCAGCATGCAAGAGTCTGCCCGCATCCTGCACTTCCAGTCGGAAAACCCTGCTGACGTCATGGCGGGCCGCCGTGGCACCCGTAAGCATGTGCATACTGCAAACGCCGCTGGCTTTTCTCTCGATGATACCGACTTTGGACGTGGCAAGAAGCGCACCAACCCCAGCTTCGAGATCTACACCGAGTCGCACGCACGTGTACCACAAATGGATGTTTCTGATGAGAACCCGTTCGTGCGGCCGCGTGCCAATACCGTCCCGCAACGACGGACCTCCCCACGACAGTCACGCAAGAGCGCTGAGCAGATTGAGGAA
Organism: Lecanosticta acicola; assembly: GCA_963674455.1. Lineage (NCBI taxonomy): Eukaryota > Fungi > Ascomycota > Dothideomycetes > Mycosphaerellales > Mycosphaerellaceae > Lecanosticta > Lecanosticta acicola. The sequence continues at coordinate 401,421 of CAVMBE010000004.1, read as the reverse complement.
GAGCGCCTGATGGACGAGGCTGCCGAGAGAGACGAGGGCATCGTCTACATGTTGTAAGTATTCCACTACCACTCAAATGGATCTCCAAAGCTAACGTACCACTCAGCCGCGGCAAGAAGGTATTCCGCAAGTTTGCCAGCGAGGTCGATGCCAGCTCTGACTCGGATGCTCGCGACCCCAGCGCATCACACCGCCAGCGCGCCTTACGTCGCTCCGCTGGACCTACCGCAGAGCGCACTATTACTCGGAGCTCAATGCGTCCACGCCTGCTCTTTCCTCGCCACGATCAGCCTCTTCAGTCCAGCGACGTCGACGAGGAGGCAGAGACGGATATCGAAATCGCAGCACCATCTGCCGTCACAGAAGCGCCCAAGACGTCTAAGCCGTCAGTGCCGAATACTCCAGCCAAGGGACGTGCTGCTCACATGTTGAGTCCGCCAAGCAGAAGCCGCGCTTCGCGGAAGACGGATGCGGGCAAGGGGCCAATGTACGATAACGACGTCGAGTCGCAGATTACTGCTCTGCCCACTCCGGCGCAGTCATCGAAGAAGAAGGTGTCGATTGACCCGATCCCCGTCTACGACGAGAGAACACCAGAGCCCGAGGCAGCCAGTCCGATGAGCGGCTATCAAGGCGCTCCACCTACCCCAGGTCGCTCCACCCGCAAGAAGACGGCGACTTCCCATCTTTCTCCACTCATCGAGGACGAGCAAGAGTCAAGCTCAGCTGGTCCGCGTGATGTCACTCCCGTTCCATCATCGTCCAGCAGCAAGCGCAAAGTTCCGAGTCCCTTCGATTCCTGGCCGCGTACAAAGTCTGGTGCGAAACGCGCTGGCGAGAAGCTGGAGAGCGGCAGTACCAAGCGTACGCGCAGCAACGCTGCGACTGAGGCTGCGTGATTGTTCTCTTGAATTGCGCATCGCCGACAAGCACCGTCGCTCATTCAGTGACGTCTAGCCTACGACTGCCGGCTATCGAACAACTTGCGAATACCATGCGACCAGGATATCCCCTTTCTCGAGAGCGCGACGCTGACGGACTGCCCCCGGTCACCCAGCGACGTCTCGCTTACCCTGCCTAGCTATATCACACCGTGCGGCTAGAATACGAAATGGTTGCGGACACCCTACGAACACCCTACGACCAACCGACGAATATTGAGTGCCTGTGCACCTGGGTGCTCCGTCACTCCGGTGCGGGTAGCGCTGTCTCTTGGCAACTCTCACAGGCCGGACCTTTCCCCACAAAACAAGCTCTGGCGTTTGATTTCCAAAACTGCTTTTTGCACAAAATGATACCACGAACAGGAGGCAGGCTTTGCATGCATACACCTGGTTTACAGCTTTGGCGCTCCGTTTGGCGCATTATGAGGGTGACGCTCTGGCTTTTCTGGACGGTTGCTTGTTCTTGCTTGCGCTATCTGCATATGCGACAGATGACTGATTGGCCACAAGTCATGGACTGGAGCTCATGCGAGGATTGTGAGTTGGAGTGAAGATCGGGTACGCTTGATGCGACCGGGATAGGAGAATTAGGTAGAACTGAAAAGAAAGTGACCGCTGATCTACTATTCCGTACTGTCCCACGCTATACTCCGAAATACGCCTAGCTGTCCCGGTGACTTCCGCTTTGGGTGCAGTCTGCCGTAGTTAAGCTTGCTTGTGACTGTCACTTTCACATGCATTCGGTTCCACCTTCTTTGCCGAAGTTTTGCTGTAGGCGGAAAGCAATGGGTTTGCGGCTTGATCTAAGACATGCTGTGTGATGCGACACTGTAGAGACACAGCGGTGTAAGTATAACATCTTGGAATGCAGTAGTGTAAGTATGGCAATGTATACTACGATAACCCTAAAGCGACTAGAAGTATGTTTCGCCACCGGTTCGTAGGGGGTTCTTAGGGCCTTCGTAGGGCCTTCGTAGGGCCTCCACACGTGCCTTCATCGCATGACAGCGTGACGTGTCGCGAACGGTTCGACTGCGCACTGCTCACGTATTACACGCTGTGGGTGCATTTACGACAGGTACCAAGATTTCTCTTGCCTCTCATAGCAGCATATCAAGGCGGAATTCGTGTGCGCACGTGTAAAATGTCTAGCTGGGAGAGATCGAGACATTTGGAAAGCATTGGTGGAAAGCGAATAGAAAGCCATGCTCGAGTCTCCCCATTATCTATCCCCTTGGCGCAACGGGAACTCGTACATAACAATGGTCGCCCGATGTCGTAGTAGATGATGAAGCCGCTTTCAATTGCGCCTCCTGATATTGCTGCGTGGTCAAGGCCATTGGAGCCGCGTAGCTGGAGCGTGGTATGCCCAGAGGTTGGAAGAGGCGCGATCCGATTGTCTCAGAGATGTTCTTCCCTGCGAAAGGTACATCAGCATGTTATGATGTTGACAAAGAATGGAGTCGATGCTCTGGCAGTGGTCCTCTCCAAAGCCAACCCGAGCACGTCAAAAGCGCCATTGGAGTAGATAGGCGTGGTATATCGGGCATGGATTGGATGAGCAGTTGCGAAGCCGTTGGCCTATAATTTCGTCGGACAAGTGTCGACCGTTCCAAGATTGCAATCTGGGACTTGAGAGATCTGAGAAGCTGGGTGTGGAGGCAGACCGTACTGGAGAAAAGGGAGATTCCTTGAAAACAATTCGCCAAGTCCTAAGTAGTCTCTCGTGCTACCAGCTCGACTGGCTTCCAATGGCTCCAAGGCTCACACCTCTGCAATCCAAGCAGTGTATCGGGTCAGAAGCAGCAGAGCAGTTCTTTGGAGCCTCTTTGAGCTCTCGGACATGTTTAGTGATTGGCACATTCCAGTATTGCGGCCCAATCTCGACGAGAAAATGGTAGAGTGTGACAATTTGGACAAGATGCCGCTACGATAGACTGTAATGCCGTTGACATTCCGTACTTCTTCTTTGGACTGTTGCAACGAGGTAGAAGCGTGATGTAAGAAAGTTACAAGTTATATCGGTCGAAGATGTGTCGAAGGTGTCAATCGAGGAAGAAGTGGTATCACTGGAAATGCTTCCGAACGCTGTGCTGCTCGTATTGACTGCGATCTCCAAGGCCTTTGATAAGTTGGTGAGGGCGTGTGCAACGATGTTGCTGGTAGCAAGGTGCTTCGGCTTTTTTAAGACTGGATCAAGTAACGTGCATCGTGCGAATGCCAGGGCGACTTGGGCGCCACACAGAAGGGCAGCGAACAGACCGGAAGTGTATAAATTGGATTGATTCTGGGCTCGTGATAACCATCACGACCATGACAGTTATAAGTATGCACGAATGCTGTCGCCCAACGTGTGGTTCTGCTGGTCTCTTACACCGATATGATGCATGTCCGTACGGCTGTGTTAGCCTCGGTTCCCACATTCTTTTGCTTTGCCGTTCCGTAATGGTACAAATTAGACTACCATCCTTTCGACGGGAGCCGGCGAGGCCAAGTTCCTGTGCGGCTGATGCTTCATACCGCGTAAGTAATGTGCAGCTCGCGTTCTCTTCTGCGGCGACATTGTTACATTCGCAAAGAGAACCGACATGGATACTTTGCCTACTCCACAATCAATCTGTGGGGTACTCCACGGAGTTGTGGGGCGAACGGTCGGCACAGCGGTAGAGAGGTCCACGGTGTTACCAGACTTCAGGCTAATGAAGTGGAGCTTGAAACGGTCATCTATCGCCAGAGACGAACCAATGATGATCTTGAATCCCATGCCTGCGGCGTCATGAGGAGTAATTCCTTCTTCCGAACTCCCTTCTACTCCGCGCGCAAGACGCAACTTCGTCTCTCCGCATGTTTCCTGAGCAGACCTTACAGCGCTGTGCTGTCCAAGAACATTAATCACTTATACGAGAGCGGCATCGGTGACTTTTGAAAAATCCACAGAGATGTCGGACGGCTCGGCAACAGTCGTGGAAAACACGAATGGAGCCTCGGCTTCCCATAAGCGCCAAGGGGGTTGGGGTGACTGTGAGTTTCGCCGCATGTTCTTGAAGCTTGGTCTGATCAAGTGGTGTACAGATGGAGGAAATCCTCTTGCACATGTGGCCACAAATGCCTCTGAAGATGGCTCGGTACGCCTGGCAGCTTTCGGAGGTGCCTTCCAGCCAGGCCTCTACCGGCCGCCTACTGTAAGTCGGATAATGAGTGTGGTTCCGGAACAGGAGCTAACGATGATTGACAGAACAATTTCGCGAATCCAGTGAGTCGTTGCCATGACATACTCTCAAACATCGGCAGCACCTGATTCCAGAGTCCAGGCGCCTCTAGGTCTCGCCGGCTTCGCCTTCACAACGTTCCTACTTTCGATCATCAACCTGGGAACAAGAGGCTTGGCAACTCCGTCTATCGTACGTCTCCGCGATACCCGTACGGCCCTGTATCTGGGATGTGAGCTGACTTGTGTAGGTCATCGGTCCAGCCTTCGCATATGGAGGTCTCTGCCAGCTTCTCGCCGGCATGTGGTTTGTGGATCAACCCTTTGGATTGAGAAAACGGGCTTAACGAACGACCAGGGAGCTCGCAATCGGAAACACGTTCGGTGGCACCGCGTTGTCCTCGTATGGCGGGTAAGTTTGGGATCGGAAGTCGCCATACTCAAGCTGAATCCATATTGTAGGTTTTGGATCTCAATCGGCATCATCTTGACACCAGGTGGTTTTGCGGTTCAGGACGCATACACGAATACCGGCGATTTCTATGGTGCTTTCGGCCTGTACCTGCTTGGGTGGTTCATTTTTACCTTCCTCGTAAGCATGAGCACCCAACAAATCGCCGAGTGATAGCAAGATGCTGACCCGATAATTCAGCTATGGATCCTCACGCTCAAGGCTACTCTTGCATTCAGCTCACTCCTTCTCACGGTATGGTTGACCTTCCTTCTCCTCGGGCTGTCCTATATCGACGCGCAGAACAACTCTGAAGGCATGCCGAACGTGGCCTTGACGAGAGGTGGAGGCGGCGTTGGCATTGTGGCCGCTTTTCTGGCATGGTACAATATGATTGCTGGTATGGCGGACACGTCGAACAGCTTCTTCGTGATTCCTGTATTCCACTGTAAGTCTCGTTGTTCCTTCTTTCGCCCCAGTGGAAATTTGCTAATCTTGTTCCAGTCCCGTGGAGTGAGAAGGGCCGCGAGCAGAAGAGAGAGAAGGAGAGACGTGCTAGCAATGAGTATGTCGCTTGAGAAGTCTTTGATGCCCTGCTTCTGAAACCATTCAACTGTAATCGTGGACGACGAGCCTGCCGATGGGAAGTAACGCATTCGGTTTCATGTTCTTGCTGTCCAGGGGGATTTGGAAGCGGCTTTGTATGTATAGAGCCGGCAGAGTCTAGTATAGAGACCGAAATCTACAATCTTGGTAACTATGACAAAGGATCCCTGTCGAGCTAGTACTTAAGTATAATCGACGTTAACTCGGGCGTGTTTTTATTGGGCTTAGCGTTAATCTTGCTATCACCTACTTAGTACTACTAGATAATGGTATTAAAGATAATCTATATTACTTCTTCCGTATGGTAGGGGTACTATATTACGGAGGAAATATAGACGCAAGAGCAAATAGGGAAAACAGTAGAAGTAGACTATAAAAGAATACAGAGTCTCAGAACCCCTGAAACCCTATAACGCCGAAAACGTTATTGCATACTTGTAAGCTGAGCTTGATATCAGGCCACCGCCCAGACCCCCGCTAGCTCATCCGCAAGTCGCGTGCGCTCGAAGCGAGGTCGAACGATGACGCGGGTACAACTCGCAAACCAAACCTCGAGCAACCTTCACCAACTACCTTACCTTACATACCAGTTCGGCTTTTGCGAGAATAAAGGACCCAACACCCTCCCTTCGAACAGGGGCAACTTTTCGAAGACCGAAGCGATAGTACCTCATCCCACCACTTCATCGAGTCGCGCGCCAGTAGTTGGCTGGCAAAAGGTCATAACCTCCCAAGATGGCCTCACTTCCCGCACGTCGGCCCTCGCAACGAAGAGTCTCGCCTACCGAACGGCCACAGACTCCTTCCTCGCAATCCCAGACATCATCGATCCGATCGCGGTCAGAAGACTCTCAAACCATCGTCGTCAATAGACCCGAGGAGGAGCAACAGCCGCAAGCAGAGGAGAGAGGGCAACAACAAGAAGCCGAGGACGACGCGAATCTCAAGAAATGCTGGGTATGCTATTGCGACTCGACAGAAGATACTCCAGAGTCGTCACCATGGCGAGACCCATGCCCTTGCGCTTTAGTTGCACATGAGAAGTGTTTGCTGGACTGGATAGCCGATATGGAAGCTCCAAACAAGAGCAGAGGCGGGTCAATAGCCGCACCCAAAATTGAATGCCCTCAATGCAAATCGGAAATCAAGCTAGCACGCCCCAGAGACTACGTGGTCGATGCTGTAAGGGGCCTGGACAGAATTGGAGCGAAATTGGTCTTTCACGGCGCTGGCGCTGCGCTCGGCGGTATGGTGTACCAAGCCAGTATGGCATGGGGCATGCATTCCATCTACACCGTATTTGGAGCTGAAGATGGCTGGCAAGTACTGCGCCCGCTTATCTACAATGCAGTAAGACCACCCACTGAGGTATACATCGGCACGCCAGAAGGCGTTGGTCGGCAATTCCTTCAGGTGTTGATTGACCATGCCGCATACTGGAGATTGTATATCGGTGTGCCACTGATATCTCCCATCTTGATCATCTCCCAGACATCTTTGGCAGATGGCGTACTACCGGTCCTTCCCGTTGTCTTCTTCGCTTCCCAGGTACACAGTCCAAACAATGCGTTAGACTTCGCACAATGGCCTCCCTCTGCAAGCTTCGCATTTGCCCTCCTACCTTACGTGCGAGGACTTTACAATCTAGGCTACAAGCATCTTTTCGCGGAGAGAGAAAAGCGATGGCTGGAAGAGCTTCAACCCCGAGCCAACCTAGATGGTGGTGGTGATGGTAACGCTGGGGAGGGTCCAAACGCAGATCAACAAGAGGACGGGGAATTCGAGGTCAGGATCGACGGAGGCATCTGGGATGACTGGGAAGGTCCAGCGCCTGCTGCTCAAGGAGCCGCAAACGCCGCTCAGGAGCAAGCAGGAGAGGATGAAGCCGCACCTGGCCCGAACGTCGAGGACAACCGGCCACTGCCGAACGGAGGCGGAAACGAAGCGCCCGTCCAACAGCCACAGCAACCGGCTCAACAACAAGCAGGCAATCAACCCATCCAACGCCGTCTCGCTTTCTCACCCACCGCGATCGCAGAGAGCGTTCTGGGCGCCCTCCTGTTCCCCACTATCGCCGGAATCGCAGGCGAAGCACTCAAATTTGTCCTGCCTCGGTCATGGACCTCCCTTCCCGCTCCAACATCCACGTGGCGCTGGAACATCAAACCCGCTTCTAATAGGACCTTTCTCAGTCAAAAATGGGCCAGGAGTCTCGTCGGCGGCTGTCTTTTCGTTGTCTGCAAAGATGCACTGATGCTTTATGTGAGATGGAAGATGGTGCAAATGCATCGGAATCGGAGGATTCTGGATTATGATCGGAGAAGTGCGAGGACCGCCGCTTAGGAGACATCCATTTGGCACACGGACAAAGTTGAAATTTTGACACGACATAGCGAGGCGTTATATCTTGCATGTGGTACAGAGAAATGCGACTTGGATCATTCCGCTCTCTAGCCATGCGAAATCGATACTCTGAGATCTTGTGAAAGCCATTCAGCCTGTCCAAAGCGTCGTAGAGCGTGTGAACCCCCTTCTGGGCACTTCTCCTGCCCTGCATCAAGCAACAAGAGCAATAGGCTAGACTATCCCTTGCGTTCACGGTAACGGCGTGAGATTGCTATCACAGCTGATCCCAAACCTATCACTGATCGGCACCCATCTGGGAGCGGCAAGCGGAAAGCGGAAACAGCCCTCCTGTATGGAAATCATGAAACGAACAGGGCTTTCCGGTCTGGACTGGACCTCCTTTTGAATCGCCATGTGCTGCAGAAACGAGAATGCAATCTCCCGCCTGCTGCAAGAAAAACGATGAGCCATCCGCAAAGCCCTCCACCGGACGGATCATGAAGACTTTTCTCGTCCCGGTGACGTACCAATTCCAGCATTGTTTGGTTTCCAAGGCATATGTTGCACATTTCGGCAGCTAGGGTTGCAGAAGACGTGTGACGCAACCAAAAAAACCCCCTTGAAGTACCCTCTATCGCGTGCCTCGGAGATTTGGTTGGTGCGAGGTTCACTGCTTGGAGGGTTCAGATTCCAGCATTTGATGTCGCTCGATATCAGCCTGAACTTCGTCGACACTCATCGGAACTTTTCTCGTGGCCCAGTTTCGGGTCACCTGCCGAGAAAGGTTAGCTCAAGGTTGACTTCGAGTGGTCTGGTGGAGATGGTTTGACAGAGTCAATTCAACGTACCTCGACGGCGTAGCTGTTCACACTCAGAAGGGCTACGATCAGGAAGCCGAGTTCCTCCCGATCGACATCGAAGACTTCCCACCATTCTACCTCTGGCAGCTTGACGTCCGTCTCTCGGGCCGCGAGGTAGATGGAAGCGGTCGCGAGGGCCGATGGCTGATGCGTGAGATACAGCAGTTGTGGAGATAGCAGTGCGCTATTCAGGCGGGCGAAAGCGGCCTTTGCTACGAGAGATCCTGCCGCTCCCGTCTTGAAAACATCGAGAGCTTGAAGATAGTTGATGCAGAGCGTGTACGGCAACACAACGTGCGTTTGGAATCCAAGAGCACGCAAGACGTGTGCTTCGACGTCATAGAGCGTGCTCCTGGCGATCTCATACTCGCCGTCCGACAGCCGCCAGGATGAGCTCAGCTTGTCTTCGATCGTGGTGGAGGAAATTTGTCCAGGCTGCATGCTTGAGAGATAGGCGAAGGTGGTGAGTATCTGGCGCGGGGTCTTGGCATTTGCAGATGGTTTGGCTGTCAAGAATAGGCATGCAGCTGCGACGTCCTGCATGTGGGTCAGATTCGACGCCCATTAAGTTTCACAGGCCTGCCAGAATGGACGAGGAGCACAGACCTTTGCATCGTGCTCGAGCAGACTGCCACCGTCAGGGCCAAGCCAGAAGCGCTGGAGAAGTATGATGGACTGAGCTATGATCTCCTGAGGCAACCTGAGGAGGATGCCAGCTGCCTGTGTGAGTCGCGCGGTTTCAAAGCGAATGGTGTCCTCGAGATCCTTAGGCACGCCGTCCAGCTGACTAGCAGAGGTCTCCAATTGGAGCGAAGTCGCGAGGGGATTCAGCAGGTGGGAGATGCCCGCAATCGGCGCCATGGCGTGTGTATCGAGGACCGCAGGCTGGCAGGTCGAGACTGGATGTTGAAGTCGTGGAGCGAAGGTATGACTCTTCGGCGCCCAATGAGAGTCGGCAGCAAAAAGGAGCACCTATTCAGGCACGACGGAGCGGGATTGCAGCCGTGACGATCACGGCGGGATGTTGTTGTCGGCACGAGCCCGTGACTCTGGACGACGGCGTGCGATGGAGTCGCGCCACATGTGACAGGCTGATCTCTCTGTGCTCAGGGCCGCACGCGACGAGGAAATCTAATTGTTGATGTCGTGTCGTGTCGTGTCGTGCTTCAATCTGCTGCTGAGGCATTCGTTGTCGGAGATGCGGGGACGGACGCTAGCGGCGCGGCCCGTCTGCCGTCACAAGCCTGAGACTGCGCCTGTTTCAACGACATCGGGAATTTCCTCGCTCAATCCCTCATCAACATCATCAACATCATCAACATCATCAACATCATCAACACGATCAAACAGCGCAGTCGAGACGAGCATGGAGACGCGACACATTCCCCTCGCGCCTGGTTGCCGCCGCCAATGGCCCGCGTCCCCGACCCCGATCTGCTCCCCGATGCGCGCGCATTCGGTTTGAGCCTCAAACCTTACGTCGTTTTGAATCGCAATGTCCCAACTGCCCCTTCTCTCTCAACCCACACACTACGACGCCATTGAACGGCATCGAACGGGGTCTGGAGTCTCAACGCTACAGTAGGTGTAAGAGGTATTATCCCAGGGACTCAAGGCCGAGGGCGTGTATATATTCCCTTTCCACGCTCCACAAGACGAACGGGTTACTGCCACTCACGCTGTTAGGTTCCTTCTTTGCATTCAGTTGTGTGCTTTCTTTACGCTCTTCCAGCATTACTGTCCTTTTTCGGCCTGAGAGGCTGCCATTCCTTTAACAATCCGGGTGTCCACCGTCTCTGAGAATACCCCCCAATCAACCTACCTAGTACCGATCATACCAAGCCCCAGACAAGCCTGTCAGCATGAAGTATTTCTCTTCCTTCCTGGCCGTGGCCGGCATGGCCAACGCAATCCCAAAGGTCGACCAACGACAAGCATATCCACCCGATCCGTCGACTTGCGCTTGCAGCCCAGCTGGAGGGGGTGGCGCCAACTGTATCCCTCATACCACCACGGTCGTCCAGACGAGCTATGTCACCGTGGCAGCTCATCCTACTTCACTAGCCGGCCCCTTTCAAGTACCTGGCCGTCCCGGATCCTACAGCCACTCTCTCGTTACCGTCTCAGCCACCAATGCTGGTGGCGTTCCTACAACTCTCGAGTCTAGCGCCGTGGTTTCGTCCACGCCAATCGCATCACACTTTAATACGTCTGGCTATGGCGGTGGCGTGCCCACGCCTGCCGGTAGCGCTGGTACCCAGTCGACCCCAATTGCACCGCAGTCTGGATCGCCTGGCTTTCGCGGTGGCATGCCCACGCCTTCCGAGTCTAGTGCTGCTGTCATGTCGACCCCAGTTGCACCGCAGTCTGGACCGCCTGTCTATGGTGGTGGTATGCCCACGCCCTCCGAGTCTAGCGCTGGTATCCAGTCAACCCCAATTGTACCGCAGTCTGGACCCCCTGGCTTCCGTGGTGGCATGCCCACGCCTTCCGAGTCTAGCGCTGCTGTCATGTCGACGCTGCCTGCACCGCAGCAACCTAATTCGCCTGGGCCCAGTCCATATGCGCCGCAATCTAATGCGCCTGTTTCCAGTCCGTACGCACCGCAACCTAATACGCCTGGCTCCAGTCTATCGGTTTATACCGTTACCGTCCCCAACGGCGCTGGCCAGCCTACTGTCGTTACTTCTAGCACCGAAGTGCCCGTCTCGCCACCGTCCAGCACGCCTTTCTATCCTGCTTCAGGCACTAATGCTGGTGGCATCCCCACACCTCTGGAGTCTAGCCCTGTTATGCCGGGAACGCCAGCTGCACCGCAACCAAACGCGCCTGGCTCCAGTCTATCGGTTTACACCGTTACTGTCCCCAACGGCGCTGGTCAACCTACTGTCGTTACTTCTAGCATCGAAGTGCCCGTCTCGCCACCGTCCAGCACGCCTCTCTATCCTGCTTCAGGCACTAATGCTGGTGGCATCCCCACACCTCTGGAGTCTAGCCCTGTTATGCCGGGTACGCCAGCTGCACCGCAGCCTAACACGCCTGGCTACAGCCTATCGGTCACCACCGTTACTAACGCGGCTGGCCAGCCTACCGTCATTACTTCCAGCAGCGAAGCGCCCGTCGTGCCAGCATCTGGCACGCCTTTCTATCCTGTCCCGGGCAACTCAACTGTGATGTCCGCTGGCTATGGAACTGGCACTGCAGCTCCACTCCCAATCTCCTCCACCTCTGCCAGCCCAGAGGTTAGTCCGACCCAGACCGGCATGCCGCCACCGCCAGGCAATGCTCCAAGTGGCAGCTCGCCTGTAGTCCCACCAGGTCAGGGACCTCCAATTCCAGGTACTGGAGCTCCCTATTCGACCACTCCCGCTGTCGGCACTAGCTCACCACCTTATCCAACGGGCTCGAGCACTCCAGGCGCGGTGGTGCCTCCCGGTACGGCGCCGCTCGGAACAGGACTTCCAGGCAGCTCGTCAGTTTCGCCTGTTTCTTCCTCGCCAGCTGTCGCGCCTCCGCCGCTTGGCACTGGAGTCGCGCCTATCCCCGGTTCAAGCAGCCCAACCCTCACTTCATCATACTCCTCATCCACTATCTACTCAACAGCGAGGTTCACTATAACATCGTGCGGCCCATCGGTGACAAACTGCCCGGCACACAGCACTGCTGTCACGACCAGTACTGTTGCGATCTCGACCACTCTGTGCCCCGTAGAGGAGGCTACGCATGTACCCACACCACCATACCCAGTCCCTGGCTCCTCAGGACCTGTGGTGGGACCGACAGGTACGCAACCGCCCTTCACGTTCGCCCCGACATCTAGCGTTGGTCCATCGGGATCTCCTTTGGGTCCACTGCCACCGATGGGAACTGCTCCCCCACCGGCCAACCAGCCTAGTTCGAGCTTTCCGCCCGGCGCACCATTGAGCTCCCCTCTCGGTACTGCTCCGGCTGGCAATCAGCCTCCTCCAGGCCCAAGGCCACCATTTGGAACTGCTCCGGTTCAACCACCCGTGAATTTGCCCCCTTCAAGCACCTCCGGTATTCCTCTCGGTACCGCACCACCTGTCAACCAGCCGCCTCCAGGAAGTTCCATTCCTATCGGCACCGCTCCAAGGCCGCCAGTGTCCGGACCAACAGCCGGACCACCACCTCCTCCAATGGGTACAGCCCCGGTTCCTCCTCCGGGCGGTACAGGGCCCGGCGGTACTGCAGACTCCCCCATCGGCGCTGCTCCACCAGGAAACCAGTCGCCTGGAGGTAATCGACCACAAGCTTATGGAGGTGGTAATGGAGTGAACTCACCTTCTGACAAAGGCCCCATTCCTCCTCCGGGCGGCACAGGGCCCGGCGGTACTGCAGACTCCCCCATCGGCGCTGCTCCAGCAGGAAATCAGTCGCCTGGAGGTAACAGACCACAAGCTTATGGAGGTGGTAATGGAATGGATACACCTTCTGGTAAAGCTCCCACTCCCCAGGGCGGTACTGCAGACTCTCCCATCGGCGCCGCTCCAGCAGGAAATCAGTCGCCTGGAGGTAATTCACCACCAACTTACGGAGGTGGTCACGAAGGCAACTCTCCGGGTGGCAGCCCGGGCGGCAGTGAATCTAGTCCCGTTCAAGCCTCTCCAGCCGCACCAGCAAGCAACGAAATTCCTGGCTTTGGGCAACCAGCCAATCAACTCTCCCCAGCTCAACGCCAAAGCCCCGACAGCCCCGGTTATGTCCAGCAGCCACCGGCACCATCCTGCAACTTGGCTCCGGGCATCGCAGATGCGCTAGGTCATGTGACTGCATCGTTGCCTTCTGACTCCTTGCATAAGGTCATTCCTTCTGCCAATGTGGGCGGCGTTATCCGCGCGATCATGGGTCAATTGCACGCCCACCTAGGAGCGGAGGCGAACGTTGATGTTGATGGAGCTCTCAAGGCAGATATCAACATCAATGCCAATGGCGGTATCGAAGCGGGCGGACTCCCCAGCGTGGCCATTGCTGCCAACGGCGCAAGATCCCCTATCAACTTCGATCAGGACATGACGTTGGCCAACATCCTAGACTGGTGCGCCTACCTCAGTGTCAATGTCTACGTCAATGCCGGTGTCGTCGCCGAGGGATCGGCACAGGGAGCCTCCCAAGGGTCAGGGAACCTTGGCCTTGGTGGAGGAATGCGCTTCGACGTTGACATGTCCCTCAGTGGAGGCGCGCAGTTCGGCGCAGGCGGCAATGGCGGTTCGCAAACAGGCTTTGGCGGCGGCGTACACGGCGGCGGAGGTGCCGGTATGGGATTTTTCGGTTCTTCCTCCAAGCGCGCCCGATCACTCTGGCCAAAGCAATTGGAAGCATGAGCAGTTTGGACACTAGAGCATTGACATGATGTGACACGAAAGAAACAAGAAGGTTCGGTCTCAGCCCCAATCAGAAAGCAGCTAAGCGAACCAAACTCGTTAGAAGAAGAGGTGGAAAGGAAAAAGGACATTCATTCGGGAGGAGTTTTGCCGAGGTCTATCGTGCGGGAAATTTTTCGGCATTCGCAAGTGTATTTTTATTTATTCTACTTCACATGTAAAAGCAAAGGAGAAAGATGATACCATATCCTTTACGCAAAGTCGTACATGACATCTCTACTCTCAATGATCGGTCGTTTGCAAATCCGAATTTTATGCTTTTCGAAGGAAGGCTTTCCTCTCTCATTTACATGTTGCCTCTCACACTTACATGGTAATGGCGTTGTTGTCCAGACTGTCGATCTTGCCAGTCCAGTAATTGATCCAGTTGAAAATCTCGCGATGCCAGAAGAGACTGTTCTCTCTGTCCAAAACCCCGTGTGTCTACGTTGAGAACATGCAAGTCAGCTCTGCTCCTTAGCCCCACTACGATATACGAGGGAGAAATCCGTCGTCAACTCACCTCATCCGGGAAGTTCAAAAACCTGCTCGGCACGCCCCTCTCCTGCAGCACGTTGAACATCGTGATGCCCTCGGAGACAGGCAATCTGTAATCCAAATCACTGTGCACGATGAACTCGGGCGTGGAGAAGTTGACCGCGTGCGAGAGCGGATCCCACGCCGCGTACGTCTGGCGATGGTCCCAGAGGGTGCCGTTGAAATCGTGCTGGATGAACCACAATTCGTCGGTGGCGTAGAAATTGTACGTGGATGTCACGCCGTCGTGGCAGACGAGGGCTTTGAATTCCCGCCCGAGGTCGTGGCCCTGGATCCAATTCGTCATGTAGCCGCCGTAGGAAGCACCGGCTTCGACCGCGTTGGAGCAGTTGATGTACGGGAGCGTGTGGCAGGCGTGTGCGTGGGCCAGGACGAGGTCTTCGTAGGGCCAGCTGCCCCAGCGGCCTTGGATGCGGTCGGTCAGATTCTGGCCGTAGCTCGTGGAGCCGGTGGGGTTGGGGCCCACGAGGACGTAGCCTTGGTCGGCCCAGGTTTTCAGGTTCCAGCGCGGGGACCAGGTGTTGCCCGTGTAGCCTTGCGGTCCGCCGTGGATGTAGAAGACGAGATCGTACGTCTTGTGGGGAGAGAAGTTCTCCGGGTAGACGATGATCGCTTGTTGAGAGTCGCCGAGGGTACCAGTGTACCACATGAAGCTGACGTCCTCTGGGCCGAGACCGGCGAGCTCTGCGTCTTGCTCGTTCGATTTGTAGAGATATCTCGATGCGCCGGACGCTGTGGTGGTGTAGAGGAGGAAGGAGGCCCAGACTGCATTTGCAGAGACCAAGGCCTGATTGTCGGGGAGGATGTAGTAGTCTGAGACAGAAGTGATGCCGGTGATATTCCTCGGGACAAAGTCTGCTCCTGCATCGACTGGAACGATGAAGAGTCTGTCACTGGCAATGTAGCCGCTGGAGATCCACAAGTCGTTGCAATCAGGGCTCCATTTGGCCTTGATGACAGAAGCATCCCAGTTCCCAGCTACAAGCGAGATCTCCTTGGTCTCCAAGTCTGCGATGTAGAGCTTGGCGCGATCTGATTCATACGAGATTCCGTCCTGCTGGTGATAGGCCAGCTTCTTTCCGTTTGGAGAGAATTCTGGTGCACCTGAAGCTCCCTGTGCGGTCTTTGGGGCGGTGCTATCCGGGCCGTTCAGTGCTTGCGCGACTGAGGATCCATCATGTGGCACGAGATATAGATAGCTGGCGGTGTAGTTTGCTTTGGGAAGTTGTGGGGCTTTGGTGAGAAAGACGACTTGAGACCCATCTGGGCTGAGAGCATAATCTCCTGCGCCTGTGTCGAAGTATGGGCCGACTGGCGACTCCGGTCGAGTGACGCTGTAGGACAGGCCGTGCAGCAAGTTCTTCATGGTGCCATTGAAGCTGTAGGACGAGGAGTCTGGCCCCGCGGTGAGCGATCCCGAGAAGACGGCATACCTCTCTGGGGTGAGGTAGGTATCCCAGTGCCGGACGTAAATGCCGTCGTACAGTCTTCCAGTTGTGAGTGGCGTTGCAGCGAGCGCTGTGTTGTACGCGGAGCCGTTGTTCGCATAGGCCAGAGAGTTGAGAAGGAAGTTGATTGAGCCAGTAGAAGTCTTTGCAGCTTTCAGCCCAGCATAAGGCGCTGGTAGAGAAGCCACCATCGTTCTACCCGATTCAGCTTTCGCACCCTCCATTCGAAGACCAGTTTCCACTTACCCTCGGATGGCAGAGTCGGCCAAATCGGCAGTCCACAAAGTGACACCCCCAGGCACATGGTCGTTTGTCCCGTTGATGTACAACACACTCGTATTCGTGCTGCCAACCCAGACGACTTCAGTAACATTCGAGTCCCATGGTAGATCCGTGATGGCTCCAGTCGACAGTCTCATCAACCTCCATGTTGTAGCATTTTGATGCGTGTCCAAAGAATAGTTGTTGGAGCTGAACACCGCCCATTCTCCACTTGGATTTGGAATTGCATTGGTGTACCGAGGAGCTGTGATCAAGCCTCTGGAAAGGAAAGACTGTGTTAGCATCTGGTCGTGGAGGACGGTGATGAATACTCACTCCGGAGTTAATCCCTGCACAACAACAGGCAATATAGCCGCCAGTACCGAAACCAACGACATCACCGCGATGTTTTTTCTTCCCCACATACTAACGACGACAAAGGTGGCAGTGGAAGTCGATGTCGATGTCTATGTCGATGTCGGAATCGAAGCGGCGAGCCCCAACGCACGCGTACCTGCACCTTTTGTGATTGAGAAGCGAGCCCGACGTTGTCCGCGTGACGCGACATATGGGTTGGGAAGGTACATGGTATATCACAAAGCCAAGACGAACTCATGAGTCTGCCGGGCGTAACGAAGCCGAGCACCCAGCACCCAGCGCCCAGCACCTAGCACCCAGCATCCAGCACCCAGCAGCATCCAGCATCCAGCATCCAGCATCTAGCATTCGGCATTCGGCATTCGGCATCCAGCACTCAGCACTCAGCACTCAGCACTCAGCACTCAGCACTCAGCACTCAGCACTCAGCACTCAGCACTCAGCACTCAGCATTCAGCATTCCAGCATCCCAGCATCCAGCGTGCAGCGGTACGAACTGCCTCGAGGCTCGTCGCTGCACGCCAAGCGCACAGCAATCCTACGAAGTTTGCAGCTATCATATGCCATGTGGCAATCCAATCATCTAGTCATGTTAGAGAAGTACGCAAGCTCGGGATGTTTCGAGTTGTAACAATGGCTCGTGTCATTGACATAATTGAATCCGGAATGCGCGTAGGTGAAGCGTTGTTAGTCCGGCGCGGCATGAAAATTTGGCTGGCGACTTTCAATTATTGATTATCGGACAATACACCACGTCAATAGCCACCTGACGCAGACTTTCCATTAAACCCTCCACAGCTCCGTCTTCTTCGAGCCGGTCAGGCCTCTTCAAGACCGACGGGGGCTTCATCCCAAACCTCTACAACCTCGTCCAACTCGACTACTTCACCTACCTCATCCTCAGGAACCTGCACAAGCCCACGACCGTCTTCGTACCGAACATCTCTCATCGCTTTCTCCTTGGGCACTCCTTGCTTTAGCAGGCTATAAAAGCCTTGCTCATCGGGCGTCTCTGCACCAGCCTTCCTCAACCACTCCAATTCCTGCCATCCATCGGTGTTAGTCTCCAATCCATGCATCCACGTCTGTTGTCTGTTGGCATCGGACGTCCTCACTCACATCTGGACACGCCTTCCTGCCGACCACCGCGTAGTCCGCCAGGGACAGAGTGTTCACACACCTCCCGCCGTACAATTCAACCGCGTGCTCCGCGGCCCGGCGTGAAAGTGTCTCCAACTCTCCACAAAGGGAGACTCGACCAGCGTCTGTTAGCATCGCTTCTGCCGGAGATGGGAAAATTCGAAAAAAAAAGGCAGAATGGCAACCAAAATACGCTTCGCCTTCATCCCGAGATTTTGAAGACATCCAGCCCGCCCAACTGGAATCCCAACCTTAAACCCACATCGATTCTTCTCCAAAACACGCTGATTCGGCTGTCCTCGAAGCTTCGAGCCTTTCATCACTCTCTCTTCCCGTTTCTTCACCCTCACGATGGACTCCTGTCGCAACTCTTCCATGTTGCTGTACTGCAGTCTGTGTGAGTGGGTCCCGTCACGACCATTGCCGAAAGGTGACCACCGCTTCACTTCCTGAGGATACGACGCGAAGAAGGCCATTTCTTCCGTGTGTTCCTCTGCGGCCGTGACGGCAGCTGCTATGCTATCGTGGAGGGAGATGGCGTTGGTGCTGTCGTTCCATGATTGGTCAGTGAAGTCGTCGCGCTCAACTGCGTAGATTTCTCGGTTTGGGACGGCCATGATAAGGGCTGCTTGACTGAGATGTCCTGTCCTTGGGAAATTGTCAGAGCGATGGAATGTGAGTGCGGTGTCTCTGCTTTTTGAAGAGCATTTGTGTCTGCCTGGCATTGTTTACAAAGACTAGGATACGCGTTCAAGGGGTGGTGTCTTAAGCTTCAATTGCCATAAGCCTGAGTATGCAGGAATCCAGGCCACCATCTCATCAATGGTGCCTGGTACGACGAACTCGCATCTGTATTTCTGTCATCGTTATCATCATATTTCAATGTAGTAGATTGGATTCATTCTCGACGCCATACTCATTCCATTCATACAGCACCAGCATCAACACCGAGCCCCTTCTGCCTCGTCGACCCAACATACCCCCTCGGGACAGGCTGCGTCGTACTCCTCCCTCTCATCCCTTTCCTCTCATCAATCAGTATCCTCTCCCCTGGACTAGGACTGTTACAAGGCGGCACCGGCGCCTCGTCAATAGTCAACTGATTCAAATCCACGCAGACCGGAGAGGGCAGGATAGATTGCTGGGCCTTGATATGAAGGGAGCCTGTTTCGCCGGAAGAAACCCGACGATGGGCGACGATGCTGTTATGCGGAAGCTTGATCTGATCCAAAGTGAGTGCGTGCATAGACTTTTGATAGTTCGGCAAGGAGTGAGGTTTGGGAGAGGACATATGATCGATTTGTTGTCTGGTATGCGCGTGCATCATTCGGGAATAGCTGTGGACTCGAACGACTGCGCCTTTGTTTGCTTCTTCTTCTTCTTCTTCTTCTTCTTCATCTTCTCCGGAGGCTTGTGTGAGTGTCGCTTCAGGGACGAGATTGCTAACAATCTGTCTTAGTTGTCTCGAATCCGCCGTCCTGGGATCAATCGAGAAGTGCACGGATGAGCTTCTGCGACGCTCGTCGCGCGGATCGGGGAGGTCGAAGGGGGACATGGCCCAATTCGGTTTCTTCATACCGCAGGCGTACTTGAACGCTGTGAGGTTGTCGGCGCGCACGGGAGGCGGGGATACCAGCGTGGAGTGTTGGTTGCTGCTGGTCATGTTGTGGTTGTTTGATTCTCGCTTTGCAGGCCAACGAGACTCCTCGAACGTCCAGGAGGGCAAGACGGAGGGTTCATGCTGAGGTCTACGGCGGCGTGTGGGTTACATCATATTTTATTCAGCTAGACTTGCTCTTTGAACCCCATACTTTGAACCTCATATCTCCCACGGGCCGGTCCATCTCCAGTTTCCATGGTGTTGTTTCCGCAAACGGCAATATGAAAGGCACAATGAAGCCACAATCTAGGGATGTGGGACAAGCATTCCAGGCCGGTTGCGGTGGCAACATTCCTCGCCAGCATTGAAAGCAGGACCAACCGTACCGCATTGGTTGACCAGCACCGGGAAAATCCGTCATCTTCCGTGACCCAGTGTCTCGTGTCCATGTGGAAAATAATATCTTGAAACGTTCTCTCGTATTTCTGCTTGCAGTGGTTTTCCCGCCTCGGTGTTGGAATGTACGCGTCCGATGCTACCTTGGCTCATCAACAAGAGCGCTGAAGCCGAAAAACGAAGAGGTAAGTGACGCATGACTTCATTTCTGTCACCATTGAGAGATCCTCCGAGCCTCACGCTCCAACAACTTACCAAGCAAGATGCTCTCACTCACGAGAAGCCTCAACCTTCTTGCCCTGTGCTTTCTCACGACGGCAACACCACAGACCACCTCAGTCCCAGGAATCAGCAACGTCCCCTCGAGCGCCGCAAACCTCCCCGACTGCGCGACGCCCGCTCTGATCTCGGTCCTCACGACATCCGGCTGCGGAGCAACCGACACAAAATGTCTCTGCAGCAAGCCCGACCTCCAACCCTTCCTCAACAACGCCGTCCAAAAAGCTTGCTCCAATACTAATGATCAGAACACCGTCAAGACATTTGCTGCAAGTTTCTGCTCGGACTCCTCGACAAGCTCGACTAGCAGTTCGATGACCATGACTTCGAGCATGGGCGCTATGAGCCCTGGAAATCTCACGACTGCTGGTGGAAATAGCACGATGACCAACAGTACTACCAGCTCGGCAAGTTACAGTTCGCCTGCTCCGAGTGCGATTATGATTGCGAGTACGAGTGCGGGTGCGAGTGCGAGTTTGAGGAATACGAGCGCGGCTGCGGGAGTCGAGTTAGGTCTGAGCAGCATCAGTGCTTTGATTGTTGCCATTGGAGCATTGGTTTGGGTGTTTGCTGAGTTGTAGCAAGAAGCTCTGCTGTAGCTGGAGGTATAATGTGTAATCTGCCACTGGCCAATTCATCTCCCAAAGCTTTCCAAATGAGCATCTTAGCGTTGGGAGTTGACCGCCAGGGAGCATTGAAAGTGGCATCCGGTTGACTTCCAGACAGCTAGACTTTCCTTGGCCATGATGGAGACTTGGCCTGCTGTGGGATATGTTCAAGCGTTGACTCTTACCTCCTGATAGACGAGCACAGCAGGGCTACTGTTACACCGTTTGGCCTTCGTTGTCGTCGTGACTGGTGTCGGCACCACTCGAGCCAGACAAGCATCCGGGGCTCCCGGGAAATCCAGCGCGCTGTTTGAGATGCTCGTCGGGCTGTCCAGTCACCATCTCCCGCACAAGTTTGTCCCTTTCACATGCTCGGAGTGCCGTAGCATCCGATCCATGCCGCTCTGGGCATCGCCCGCATGGCATCCCTCTGCCTCATCGTAGCGCTAGAGAGGATCATCCAGAGGATTCCAGAGGATGATGGAGGTGTGTCCAGATGGAATCCTTAGCAGTCGAGGAAGAAGTTGAAGCTAAGAAGATGGTTCGGACCGGACCGGTAGGTTTTTCGTCCGAGCGAACGCCGGCCGGGATCTGCGCCATGACGTCGGCATCCCGGACAAAGCTTTTTGGCCGATTCCACATCTCTGATCATCATACTTTGATATACTATGCACCACCGCGCCTACGCAAGATGCCGCCGCTCTCCGGGCGGATCGCCACCCATATGAGTGACGACAGCTCTGAGACACCCTTGTCGTTCGGAACATCCAAGAACTATCGCAATGTCCTCTCCACAAAGCCGGGTGGATGGCGGAGGATTGGGAGAGGCACGACGCGCCAGATGTGATGAAACAAGACTCCAGCAACGATCGTCAGGGTTAACCGTGGTTGCGTTAGCAGACAGACACGGCGGACAACGGTGTGTGCGCATCCCGGAGACAGCACACAGGAAGGATGTGTAATAGGGTAGGCGACCCTCGTCATGCGGCATCACACTTGCCTTATGGTGTTATGCTCGCCCTTTTCCTATACTTTGGAAAGCTTCCTCTTGCCTCTTTAATTCTTATTCTCCGACTCTCTATCTCGCCACACCTCACCCAGAAGAGCACCATCGATTGGATCTATCCCTTGATACCTCATCTGAGCCATTTCATAGCAGGTGCTTGGGATAACGATACAACGCCATGGCGCCGGTGATATGGGGCCTCGATCTCGCAGAGATCAAATGGAGCAAGTTCGGCAACAAGAACATGTGGAGTTCTGAATACCACTTGCGACGGACCAAGTTCATCGTCTACCAATGCGCCCTCATATTCTGTGTGGTTTCCGAATCATTAGGCACGGCAGCACTATCGGGTACGATTCGCATTCAGACTCCAGCCAGACACTACTGACCTCCGCGGCAGACTACATCGATGCGCAGGACTTCGTCAAGAGTGAGGCAATTCGACGACAATTCGGTAACATCTACGTCTTCAACAATGATTACGTCGGAGTTGCCTCATACAACATCTTCGCCGGTGTGTTCGTCGCATTCATCTTCGGAGCAGCCTTCTTCTTCGATCTCTTCTGGCCTGAGCGATACGAGTCGAAAGGAGTTCGCATAGCGTGGAAAGTATGCGGCATCATGGCGTGCATATTCTACACGGCCGATGCATTCGCCTTGACGGTCATCACGGCCTTGCGTTGCCAGACGTTCAGCGGAGGAGTACGACCGAACAGCAACGGTCCAAGCATACTTTCAGAATTTCAAAAAGATGGCGGTACCCCAATCTGTTACAGGGACAACGGGCGCGCAATTGCAGCGGTAGTATTCTGTTGGCCAGGCCTTCTCAGTGTGATTGGGAGGTAAGAAGTCATGGACGATCAGCATCGTTGCACTTTACTGATGGCTTTTGCAGCTGCATCCTGCTCTTCTACTCCCTCAAGCACATCGAAAAAGGCCTCGGAGCCAAATCCACCCACGCCCGCAAACGCGACGCAGAAGCCACCGGCATCGAAAGCGACGGTGAGAAAGAAAAGGAACAGGAAGCAGCGCCAGCACAACAAGACCTTCAACCTCCACCACAAGCCCATGTTCATGCTACTCAGCCTGCTGATGCGGCGCGTCCTGCAGGTGCCGCGCCGGTGGCCGCATGAGAGGAAACGGTAGACGCCGCCGCCGCAAGTACGGGACAGCCGCATCTGGAGCATCCTGGGACATGAAACTCCCAGCAGTGAAGGGTCGAATTTCTCTTCCCTGGCGAGACCGGACACGTCGAAATGGGTTACTACGATGGTATATGCTACTCCTACCGGGAAGAGGAGGCCGCTGGCTGTGAGGAGTTTGGCTTCCCTTACGAGTGGTGTTGCGGATGCTGGGTGGCATTCGAGATGAGATGAGATGAGATGCGAGCTATGATTGATTGATTGATTGATTGATTGATTGATTGATTGATTGATTGATTGATTGATTGATTGATTGATTGGTTGGTTGTTAAATGGCGACAGAGAGCTATACCTTTGCAGTTTGGGGGGGGGGGTGAGTTTGTTATTGCATTGGACATAATAATAGGCCTGATGAACATAGCGGTGGCGTCTTGCTGTGTTCAGGGGGAGGGAAGTGTAAGACCAATACGAATGGTCGGCTGACTGACTGATGGATGAAGATACCTCGCAGTGTATTATAAGTATCACGTAATGAAATACGACAGAGTCGAAGATGGCAGCAGTCGAGGGCTCTGCACTCGGCAAAGAAATTCCTACACCTACTTGACTTGCTCTCCCATCGCGGAGGTCTCAGAGGTAGAGCGCTTGGCAGGCGTCGTATTGATTCCAGTCCTCGGACGATTCCAGTTGCTCCGTCTTCCTGACATGGCGTCTCTCGATGTGGAATTACTTACCTTAGGCTATGACTGCCGTAGCCTATCGTCCATGGCATGGGGGTGATGTCGTGCACCATCACTAGCCGGAGCAAGTGCAAAACCATCGCATATTTCATCCGGTCACCAAGGAGTTGGTGCAATCATACACATGTGTGCAATCGGAGTCTGGTCCGACGGGAGAACTGCTCTGCCGGGGATACTTCCGGTCTGTGCACACGAACCACTCAACGCTCATCATTTGCCGCGATAGGCGTGGACAGCCAATGGCGGCTCCCGGACGAGACGTACTAGTGCACGGGCAGCCCCGTGGAGTGCTTAGCGCCGGTTAGCCGATCCCACGATCTTGGGGCCGTGGGGAGATTGAGGGTTGATGTTGGAGAAAACATGAATGAATGGGAAAGGTTGCAGGATGACGACGGAAGCAGTCTGAAATGTTGTGGACAGAGCAAGCAGAACAATTAAGTTTGCTCTCTTAGATCCGGCGTTCGCGGAATAGCGGATCGGTCCTACGCTAAGGTAGGCAGAATCCCACGACAGTTGAGAAGACTCGGATGCCGTCCTGTCCCACTTCTTCACTCTCGCACCTCCCAGACCACAACACCAACAATTCGCTCCTTCCCATACACTTTCATCAACAACCCACCTTCCTTGCTTTCCTGAATTCGTCGGATCGCGCCATTGCTTCTCGTTCCAGTGGGAAAGCGCCAATCCGCTACATCTTCCTCCTCCCACGCGGCCTCTTGCATTCCATTCTGGTTTCGTGGAGGTGGACGGGCGTCCGTAAGACTGGAGCCGTATTCACAGGACATGGCATTGACAAGCAGAAGAACCCCTCCTCGAGACCCCACCAAGTTCCCGGCTACACAGCTCTTTCTACTCGGTACGTGGCGAAGACGCGACCCATTCCTTGGCCTCGGCCTCAACCTCAGCCTCGACCTCGCAACCGCTAACCATATCCCACAGCACTCGTACGGGCGGCGGAACCGATTGCAATCCTATCAATCCTCCCATATGCTTGGAAATTCGTCCTCCATTTTGGAATTGGCGACCCCAGCAATGCCCCCTTCTACGCCGGCGTCCTCATCTCCTCCTTCTCTCTCGCCGAGTCACTCTCGGGCATGTGAGTGCTCGGAAACAGCCTTGACGCGTCGTTCGAGACTACCTGCTAACTTTGATGAGGTTTTGGGGAGGGCTGAGTGATAAGCTGGGCCGGAAACCAGTCTTGATCATGGGATGCTGTGGTACTATTATTTCCCTGCTCGTAGTCGGCTTTTCTGTCAACTTTCGGATGGCTCTCTTCGCTCGCTTTCTAGGCGGCGCACTGAATGGAAATCAGGGTGTCATCCAGTCCATGGTCGGCGAGCTGGTTACAAACCCACAACATGAACGTGAGTTCTGGGCAACAAATCTTTCGACACATGGCTGACACGTGCACAGCGAAAGCATACGCTATAATGCCCTTCGTGTGGTCGATAGGTGGAATTGTCGGTCCTTCTGTAGGTGGTTTCTTCGCCGAGCCAGCTGAAAACTTTCCAAATCTCGTCCCCCGAGGTGGACTTTTTGACAGATTTCCCTACCTTCTGCCAAACGTCGTGTGCGCTGCACTAATGGCCATCTCCATCTTTGCCGCCTACTTTTGCCTCGAAGAGACCCACCCCGACATGCAACCTTGGAGCACCCCGCAGGATCTCGAAGAGACGAACGCAAGAACGCCATTAATACCAGCCCAGGCAAGCACAACTACTCCGGCCGTCAACCTGGAGCAAGAGTCAAGCTACGGCACTTTCAACCCCGTCGACGAGGAGGCAGTCGTGGAGGAATGGGATGTCCAGCCAGATGGCACCACGCGTACTCCCAGCATTCGCAGCGCATCCGACGACAAAGTCTTCACGAAGCGCGTCATCATGCTTACGGTCGCTCTCGGCATCTTCACGTATCACTCCATGACCTACGACCATTTGTTCCCAATTTTCTGCCAGGACGGTAGAGTTCCAGGAGGCGAGATCCTCCAGGTTCTGGCCAAGAGCATGGCAACTCAACACGGCTCGCTTGCCGGTGGTCTGGGATTGAGCATCCAGCAGGTCGGCATCATCATGTCTGTTAACGGCATCATTGCACTTGTCGTTCAAGCAATCATCTTCCCCCTCATGGCAAGCTGGCTTGGAGTGTGGAAGACTCTTATCTTTACAGCGATTGGCCATCCTATCGTGTACTTCATTGTGCCATATCTGGCACTTCTTCCCGACAGCAAGCTATTATACGTAGGCATCTACGCCTGCCTAACCGTCCGAAATCTGTTCTCTATTCTGGCTTACCCAGTCCTCCTGATCTTGATCAAAGAAGCCTCGCCAAGCCCGTCGTGCTTCGGCAGAATCAATGGATTGGCGGCTTCCACCGGCGCTGCAGCTCGCACAATCGCTAGTCCCATTGCAGGCTTCGTCTACGGCCTCGGCGTCAAGATTGAATTCACCGCTCTCGCCTGGTGGGTTTCCGCGCTGGTGGCTCTCGCTGGTACCATCCAGGCTTTCTTCATCAATCGCGTTAGTCAAGGACCTCAGCATCGCGTACGGACGGTCGCTCCGTGCCACTTCATGCCCGATGAGCAGAGAAAACATCGGCCTTCGGTCGTTCGTATCAAAGTGCACGATGACAGTGGATATTCGAGTGCGGCGGATGCGGATGAGAGGACGCCGTTCGCTTCTAGAATGCGGTGAGGGTGAAATCGACAGTTGCGTTTCCGATTTTTGGCGTTTGTGGACCCAGACCATCATGATGTCGGGGATAAGGAATTTTACGGTCTTGAGTGCGGACACTGGTTTTCAGCGAGGCGTTCGGAACTTGGAAAACCGGAGTCTCCACGCTGGCCCGGAGCAGAATGTATATAAACCGGACTAGCACGGTGAATAGAGAATAGATCTACAGGCGTCGATGACGATCTGTTAACTTGCAGTCTTCATCTGGACGACTTTTTTCGGCGCTGTGCGATCAAGATGTTCGTTGAGATGGAGTTCTGAACCTAGCGTCACATGGGATTGCGGCTCTTCCCGTCCACGCGGGTCGTCGCTGTCTATTATCATGTGGTATTGGCAGCAAGAGCTTCTAATCAAACATCCGCTGGAGTACTGAAGTTGGTCTTGACTTTGAACATCATTGTTAGTCACGTGTCAAACCAACAAAACCCCCTTCGGCCTCTTACTTTTGAGGACCATCAACCGAGTGCGACCTGTTTCGGCATCCATGGATATTTCCTGCCGAAGAAAGACGACGTCGGCATCTTGCTGGGTGTCTCGTCGGCCATACGTACTCGTTCAGAGCTCCAAATCCTTCGAGGCGCCTGTGGGCGTATACGTTATATGGGTACGGGTCGCCCATACAGTTTTGGGGCGCCGTTGTTTCTTCCATTTCATGGTCATTATGGTTTTCAGAGCAGGAAGTCACGAGGCGGTGATGACGATGTTGTCGCTACTCCGGGGAGTAAAGTGGCCTCCTTTTCAAGCGCGACATTAAGAACCGCAAGAGACGAGATCTCAAGCGCATGGAATTTCACGCGCATTCTGCTTCTTCCGACACTATTTCTTTCAGATCGAGTAGCTTAGATTCAAGCAGACGCGAATTCTAGACTAAAGTTCGTTGGAACTTATAGCTCCGACTGCGCTTAACGACATCTCATGTGCTCGGGCTGACAAGCCTTGTCTGAGGCGCTAGTGCGGTCATCACATGCAACCGGCGGCTCGTCCCGCGGCGTTCCTTCCTTGCGGCTTTGTTCCGCAGCGAACCTTCTGTTTCTGTTGTGAATTGTCTGTGCGTGCCGCACTTCACTTTTCGCTTGACGGCGCTCTTTTTTCAAGTTCTTTCACCACCTTCTTCGGATTCTACACCATCCTCGAGCACCAAATCCAGCGCTGCGGCTGCAGCACAATCCCTTTGAATACTGGAAGCTATCTCATCGTTGACCGCAATACAACGAGGGAAAAAGCGCCCGGCAGCCGCCATGGCTTCCGCACGGGAAGAGAGAGTTGAGAACATCGCGGCGGATGGGGATGTGATTCTAGAAGCGAAATGGTTCGGTCCTTTCAGCACTACACCTCTTCTAGTGAAGCTTCGGGTTTCTTCCGCCGTTCTGATGAGGAGCTCGAAGGTATTTGCAGCGCTGCTTGGACCACATTTTCGAGAAGGCCAGGCTCCACGAAGCGTGGCCTCCCCACTGGTGATCCCTCTTCCGGAAGACAGGTCATCTGCCATGAAAGACATGTGCTTGATGCTACACGGAATCGCACCTCCTGGTATTGACTCTGCAGACCCTGGCCGGGTGTTGGCGCTCGCTCGAGTGGTAGATAAATACGCATGCGGCCCACAGCTTCGACTGCAGATTACGGCAGTGCTCTACCATTGGCTGGAGAACATCAGCGACGAACACATGTCAGATATCGATTTGGAGAGGTTTGGCGCACCTTTGCACTTGAGCACCTTGTGGCTGCAGCCTACCTCTTCGACAGCAACCATTTCTTTCACAAAGCCACTCGGCGTCTGGCGATTGAAAGCAAAGGACTCCGCGGGCCCGAACACGCGCGTGAACTTATCCCAGAGATCGTCTGGAGTCAGTATGAATCTTGCCCCTTGCCCTTTGTTCCTGGTCTAACAAGTCGCAGATACTATCGAAAACAAGCGCGTCATCGCCCGTGAGAAACTCGTCTATGGAATTCCTAAGCTCTACGCTCTTTGCTTTACGGGGAATGGGTGTCAGTGCGACGGCGGCTTCAAAGCAGTGCTACGGGCTGTGTATGACACCGCATTTTGGCCTGGCCCAAGAATTTCCATCGCCGAAGCAATTGACAGAAGCCGCAAGTTGCCAGGCACAAGTGCGAATTGCAAGAATGATTTGGTCTCAGAGGAAAAAGTCAAACGCTTCAACGATAAGCTGAATCGGATCTGCGATGGACTCTGCCTCAGGTGCGTTCGCGAGGGAGCGAACTTGCACGAGTCGTGCGACATTCCCAACCATTGGAGATGATACATGCTAAGAACATCTCATGTCAAAAGCATGCGATCAACGCACGCCCAGAATATTAATCGCAGGTCTGCAATGCCAGTCTGCGATGGAAGAAGAAGTATGTGCTCGAGCCATTCTGGTTCCAACACCACAAGAGATAAGCCGACATGGGCTGAGCTTCCAAATGATGTCCATGCGATTACATTCACACATCCCACATTCGAGGCCGCCTCGGAGTGTCGCGAATGAAATGTTGGTAAGGGAATCGTATGGCAATGGAAAATCTGCGTCTTCCGGATTGTCGACGAGCTGGAAAGGGAGGGTTGAACAAATAGCAGGCAAAGAATAAAAAGTTCTTCACTTCGTGCCAACAGCGTTCCTCGTCCCAGTCCCAACGCCAACGCTGTTTCGAGCATCAACCACCGTCTTCCCTCCCGTCATGATATCCCATGTCCTCTAGCTGTAAACATTCCCCAGATTATGCTCCTTGATATACTCTCCCCCTTTTTCCAGATACTCCGCCTTGCTCACAAAACTCTGCCGACTCTCCCTGCTATTAGCCCATTTTGCAGCTCCTCTCCAAGCATCCAGCACCGGATCCTTCGCTTTCCTCAACCCCAGCTGAACATCCGCAGGCAAGACCGCTCGCAACTCATCTCGCAGCCGCTCCTCAAACCCCTTGAACAGAGCGTAGCCACCCGTGATGAAGACGTCCTTCAGTATGGTATCTCGAGAGGGATGGCCTGAAAGTCGCTGCATGAGGATATCCTCCGCAATCTCGACGATGCCCGCTTGATCTACACCCGCAATCGAAGGCTGAAACACCACCTCCGGCACGCGGATCCTTTCGACATTGAGATGGAACTGATTGGACTCCCTTGCAGATTCGGGATCAAACGGCCACGGGCCTCTTGAGAAAGCATGGAGCAGGGATTTCGTCCAGTCCTTCTGTGCCTCTTGTGTACTGTGTTCTGTGAAGTCCGGATCGTGTTTCAGGAGTTGAGCTTCAATGCTCTTGAGTTGTGTAGCGAAGTCTTCCTCTTCGTCGTCATCGTCGTCGTCGTTCTTGCCTTGTTGAATTTCCCGGTAGATCATCCAGTCTGCGTCGTCCGCTCCGAATCCGTCGTCGTCATTACCGCCGCGTCTTCGCTTCCGACCGTGTGGATTGTCTGATGCAAGATTGGCGATGTGCTTCATTCGCATTTGGCTGGCTTGAGATTTGCGGTTTCCGAGATCCGCTTTGAGACGATCACGTTCTTTGATCTTTTGGATTGTAGCTTGCCGTTCTGCCCGGCGTTCTGCAATCCAGGAATCGAGATCATTCTCTCGTCTTTCATCGTCAAGACGTTGAATTTCTGCTTGACGGGCTTTTTCAGCCTCTTTCTCTGCTTTGGCTCGGGCGCGGGCTTCGTGGTTGCTCTTAAGGAGTCGTTGTTGGCGCTTTTGCTTAAGACCGTCCTCGTCAAGCTCCTCGTCAGGAATACCTAGAAGTGGGTATGTTGGAGGCTCCTCTGCTTCTTCCTCTAGATCGCCAACGTCCTTGTTCCGTTGCTTTCGGATGCTCTTCTCCATTTCTTTGATCTTCTTATCCAGCTGATTCTCATCCCTGAACTCTTCTTCCTCTAGCAAAGCCCTGATTTCCTTCTTCGTGACAGCCTCCGCAATCTGCTGCTGAACCTGTTTGTAGTACTCGAGTTCTTGCTCTTTCCGTACCAGCTTCTCCAGCCGCATCTTCGCCGCCTGTTCTTGTAATCTCCGGCCAGACTCCTTCCGCTTCTCCTCCGCTATCCTCAGTTCTTCCTCGGTCTTCTGCACAACCTCTTTCTCCTGAAACGGCAGCTGCACGACGTGATCGCGGTCCTCCAGTCCCGTCCAATCCAGCAATCGGATGGCCTCGTTATCGTAGTCCTGGCTGACGTAGCAATGCGACCGCACCAGCTCCTCTATCTGGGTCTCGTTGACCTTGCCAGACGTCAAAAGCCCTGGATATTTTGCCTTCAACAACCTTGTCAAGTACTCCGCGCACTGTGCCCGTCCCCAATCCAATCTCGTCGCGTGACTGATAAGCGGTTGCTTGTCCACCACGGGGATCAGATGCGTACTCATGTTGGCGCTTGAGACCACCAGCCCGGTCTTGCCCTCATTATAGCTGTAACTAAACAGCGAATCCACCCCGTACGCCACGCTGGGAACATTATACAGCTCAAACATAATCTCGCTCATGACCTTTCTTGTGTATCCCAAGTTCGCGAGCGGTTCCGTCATCACAATCGGCCGATCCACCACATCTTCCATTCCGAATTTGAGGAAGATGTAATCCAGAATCCCTTCTTGCACATCCCAATTGTTCACAATATTACTTCCTGGCTCGTATATGTTCTTCGCTTGACCGCGCGCCGTTCCATCAAAGTAGATTTCGCTTCCGATGAAGCAGAGCTTGCGGTTGAGTTTGCGATCTGTGTAGCGCGCCATGAGAGGCGGGAATTGCAGGCGCGGTGAGGCGTCGGTTTGCCAGCCTGCGCGCACGGAAGAGGAGCCATTATCGATGACAATCGCGGTGTCGGGGTTGCTGTTTCGGTATGCGGATTTGTCGGTTTCGAGCTGGCCGTAATAGGGAGGTTCGCTCACGTTGTAGACGCGGGTTGGAGGAGGTTTGGGCGAATTGCGGCCGGATTGTGTCTCGACGCGGACAGTGTAGTGAGGCATTGTCGCTGAGGTCTCTCGGATGTCGCTATGGCATTTCTGAGATCACGAGCGGTTGGTTGGTGGTATGTGAAAGTGGATGGCACGGAGATGGTGTTGTTTGACGGTTGTCCAAGAGCTGTCCTAATCGGGACAAGCCTCAAGCGCACGGATCACCTCGTCACATGCATTAGCCTCGAGCACAGCAATCGAATGCCCCCGACACTGAACTCTACAACGCAAAATAATACCTGATATCGCTTGGAAGCGGATGGCAGGTCTCTACTGACTTGGTCTGCATGCTGCTTCCGTTGGCAAGGATGCGGCTTTATATCCCGAAAATTGCCCAGCCACGCAACCTAGCCGAACGTCATCTACTGCAAAGCATGACCAATTTCTCAGTCTCTCCTTCCTCTCGTGAAGATTCTGCTACGGAAGATGATGCTAGGTGGTCGTGCAAAGGCGAATGACTATTTGGAAGCTCTTACCCCCATCAGCATGGTCGAAAGCTCGTGGGGCTTTCCGTGGCGGTATGTTTGTGTACGTAGACCTTGAACTTGAAGGCTTCGACGTCCCCATCGTCTATCTTTACACCAAAAGGGAAAGCATTTGAACGCTCCAAGATGGCCCAAGAGCCGGCGATACCTTCGATCTCGAGGCAGACCAAACTCACCCTGATACACAAAAGGAAAAGGGCGGCTTTGGTGATATCTCCAACAGCCTCTTCACCAATGCTGGAAACCGCCATGATGCACCATTGCAAGATGCGCTAGAGAAATCACTTTGTAGTCGAAGACCTCGGCTATGGCCCTGACGGCCACGTCCCCTCTACCGAAGAAAGTCCAGACGATGTCAGGGCACCCGGAGCTTGTACGATGCCAATGAACGACGACGAGTGGAATGAGAAGCTCATCAGGCAGCTCGTATGGAAGCTGTGGGTTGAGAGACCACGAGTCAACTTCAGCGGTGTTTGTTCGAAACACCAATTGCTTGCCATGGCGCTTGGAGCTGCTCACAGGCAATTCAATGATTGAAGATGGGTCAGAGTGCATTGCTTTCAGTCGACTGAAAGCCACTTTCTGAAGCTTCTTAGTTCATCAAAATCAGATAGACTCAAACGAACAGATCGAAACTTGTCCCTTGTTATTCTAGGCCATCGGCCAACGATGATGTCTTCCAAGTTGCACATTGCAGGGGGTGTCTTTGGGAGTGAGAAAGCAGGAGTTTTAGACGAGTCGCTCGTCGATTGAGACGCACTAAACGACATTAACTGCATATCACGTACTGTGCTCCTTCATCCCAAATAGATACTTGCTCGCCCGCTCCTTGAATCGCCTTTGAGAGTAAAAAATTCGCGCAGTAGTCAGCTCCCCGTAGCCCCATTACCAGATAAGCACCGAAGTAAGTCGGGGTCTCAACCTCACCTAACAATGCTCTTCCTCGGCGCACTCTCGTCCACTTCCCTCTGGCCCAAAATCCTCTTCAACTCCTTACAAGCTTTCAGATAATGTTCCCGCACGCCGGGTGTGGGTTTCCAGGGGTTAGGTGCCTTGTCCCATCCGTGCGGAACACCGGGAATCATGGTATAATTCACCTTCTTTCCGATTTCGTCGGATGTGAGGCGTTTGTAGAAGACTTCGCCTTCGTCGAGGAGCATGTCCCATTCGCAGGTATGCATGATGATCTCCTCTGGCAGCCCATCTCTCAGAAGTTCAGTGGGAGCGACGCCGGGTGAGAGATAAGGGGAGTCAAGAGCAACATCTTTTGGTGGATGGAGGTAGGAGTCGTCGAAGAGGTCTGTGAAGAGGGCGGGTAGCTCCTGGTCTGCGCGAACACAGGTTGCACGGCGTTCTTCGCGAGTACGAGTGTAGTCCAGAGAGGGATACCAGGGTACTATACATCGGATTTTGATCTCTGGAATATCAAACGTGCGCTGAGTGAATGTTGTGCCAGTCTTGTGAGGTCTTGAAGGTGTTGGCTCCGGCGATGGGCCATTGGGGTCGACCAGCTGGGCTGTGCTGGCATCCGGGTTTTGCGTGACTTCTGTTGAGGAGCTGGAAGCTGTGTGCTCTCTGTCGTCGGAGATGGAGGGCTTGGCGTGGAGTGTGCTCGCTTCCGCGGTTCCGTCTTGCTGCTTGGAGAGGTCGAGGTCCGATTCATTTCTTGCAAAGCCAGTCTGCTGATCGTGAAGTCGCAACGGTACGGTGAATGCCATGTTGCCGCCTGACGAGAAGCCTGACAGAGCAATCTTATCCCGATTGATTCCGAGCTCCTCAGCATGGTTATGGATCCATACCACAGCATCGACTCCATCCTCCACAGCGGTAGGGAAAGGATTCTCCGGCGCAAGCCTGTAATCCACGCTCACGACAACGGCATTGCATTCCGTGACGACAGTGCCGCACCACCTCGCATCATCATGCGGACTCCCCAATGTGAAACCACCTCCGTGGAAGTTGATTATCACAGGATATCCACCCCACCTTCTCACACTCCTTCTCCTCCTGATTCCATCTCCGAGACCCGTAATACTCTGCCTCACCCTCCTCGCCCTATTCTCCACTTCCTCGTCCGGATCGACATCGCCATTCGGATCCAACCACAACCTCTTCTGCGTATGATAATCCCCCGGAACGTAGAAGTACAACGTTATCTGTCCCGGCCTCCCACTGATCGTCGTATCAATCGTCTTGTAAAAGCTCGGTTTCGGCGGCTGAGGAGGCGCGAGACGATGGAAGAACATGCCCAGACTCATCAGAGTCCGCCAAAAGACGGCTTGCATATGCAACACCCATCGTGGTCGATTGCTGGTCGACACATACGCTTTGCGAATTTCCCGGTGCGTGTGGTGTGGGATCGTGGGAATGAGGCTTTTCCGTTGCTTCGGAGGTCCAAACTCTTCACTTCCCTGAGCTTGCTCTGGAGCTTGTGCTTCGGCCATCGTTGTCGACGCAAAGTCGTCAGGTGATTGTGGATGAAGGAGCGAGAGCGAGGTCGATGCCTCACCCGGAAATCCTGCTTGCTCCGGCACTTCGGCACAATCGCCTTCCGCTGTTGGCGGAGTCAGTGGCAGTGCAATTGGTGATTGTGTAATGAAGTGCAAGGTCCAGATGTCAGATCTGATTACGAGCAGCCTGTTTCTTGGCTCTCCCCACGTGCTTCGTGCATGGGTGTGACGTAAAGCGTTGTCATGAGCTTTCGGGTCGCTTCCGAGCATGTGGTGGAAGCCGTGGAAGTGAATGGTGGTTCACGTACTCACCTGCTCAAGGATTCCTCCCGTCGTTAATATTGAGAGGCTTCGAGAAGTGGATAGGGAAGAATCTCCATTGTTAATATGACACATATGAAGGCCATCGTTGTCTCGTATCTACTCTATCTTCAAGTCAGATATCAGCTATAAACTATATCCTATCCACATCCGTTGGCGAAGTTGCCACGGTGAGGATGTCAAGTCGAAAGCTCATTCGCTAGCCGAGAGAGCGCCTCGCTAGAGGAGGTGTCCCAACCGCAACCGGAGCATCTCAAACAATACTCGTCATGGCATTGACAACTCGATGTCCGATCTTGGCCGCAAATCGCTTCCCGGTGTTCTCTGGCAGATTGATGTCCCACTCGTGCCCCCGATCCGACGTTCCTCCCAGAATGCACTTCGTCTTTTCCAGGACTTCCGGCGTCAACATCGCAGTCTTGTGTTTGCCAACGATATGTCCCATCAGCGCATTCAGATTGGCATGCACCGCAGTCTCCCTCCCCTGCGCGGCGCAGAAAATGCATCCATACGCATACGCCTCAGGTTTGGGCTTGGCGTCGTTGGTAGGTATATGTGATTTCGCCAGGAAGATCCATTTGTAGCGTACCCCGGACGACGCGTGGTAGACCTGTGTAGGTAGGGCATTGGAGTCATTCGTGGCCTTGGTCTGGAATTCGCACATTTTGCATTTCCAATGGGGAAAGGTCTCGCCGATTTTGCCTGCCGGAATCATGGCGATACTCAGACCTTCTTGGACATTCTCCCGAATCTGCCACGCTGATTTGCAGAAGCCGTGGTACTTGTTGATCTTGGCAGGACGAGGAAGAGGGTCCCAAATCCTCACGGGGTCAGGATCGATACCCATTGGCTCGGGTGCAATGTACAGTTGTCGGTGGGCAGGATGAATGTTTTGGTAGTGGGTGGGATGCTTCATTCGGACGGTGTGCTGACGAGCCTGATGGGCGAGCATTGACTCGTATTTTTTCGTGACAACCTCGGGAGCGAGAGTTGCTCGCGCTTCTAGGTCCACGTAGTCGTCTTCTTCCTCGTCCTCTTCTGGCGCGGACATATATGGCGATGCATACTGGGGTGGGGTTGAGGAAGCGGTGCGGCAGTCTGAGCTGGGGTCGGAGGTTACGGACATAGTGCGGCCTTCGCTAGCTGTGTCTTCGCTTGAGCCTCTTTGCTCGCGAGATGAACCTCCACCAGAGGAATCTCGTCCCTCTCCTGTCATGGCCACGGAGCTGATGCTCGCAGCAGGCTTGTGCCTGGATCTGACGAGGCTGCCACTGACAGCAGAGTCATGTAGAGAGACTTCGTCTAATGCTGGTAGCCCTTCAGACTGACTGTCCATCGCGGCGCTCTCCTGTACGCTCGCAATATCGCTGTTTGGGCGCCGATGTTGCGAATACCAGCTATTGTACGTCGATGTCGAGGCGCTTGAAGGATGACGAGCCATCATGGAGATAGGCGTGTGCTGTATTGAAGATGGCGTTCGCACGAGGTCCTGATGGATATACCCAGGATTTCCAGAGTAACACAGCGCAATTGTGCTCATTGCGGGTCTTTGATAAGGGTTGTGGTAGTCCGCCGACATACTACGCTGCGCAGATTGCGATGCATACTCTTGCTTCTCTCGATAATACACCACAGGAGTCGCACAATCGATAGTGTATGACCTCTGAGCTGGAACGGCCCTCACAGCGCGGCGGCAGAGCTCGTCTATCGAACGTAAAGCGTTGCCCTTCTGAGTGGTGACATGCTCGTGCAGTCTCGCCAAGTCTAGTGCCGCATTTCTGTCATTCCGGGCAAGTTGCAGACTGTTGGTGACGGTTGACTGCAGCCCGATAATGACATCCTTGAGTTCGGAGACTGCGATGTGATCTCCCGTGTCGAAAGACTGACCGAAGCGCTGCCTGCGGTCCTGAGCGGTGTTGTGGCATTGACTTGCGGCGTCCACGAGGGCTCGATGCAGCATCCGTTCCTGAAACGCCAATTCCTGGTCCTTGTCTTTCCGCCATTTCTTCTTGTCCCTGCGCTCCATGATGGCCGCCACGAGGTCGGCTCCGCCTTGGAATGCCGAAGCGACAGCGGTGACGCATCCTATAACATCGGCCATTGCCATGGCTGCAGCGGTCAGCAGGCGGCGGCCACGAGATTCTTTAGCTCTTTAGCGACTGTTGTTCCGCTTGCGAGGCCTCTGGAGATGTGCGTGGAGAGAGGAGCGAGGGAGAAAAAAGAGTGACGGAGAGGAATTGTAGGTGCTTACAGCCTGGGGCGTTCGGGGGCCAGGATCAGCCTCACAGGTACTACAAAGCTAATAAGCGTAAGCGTGAAGGCCGTATGCGGCAGGTCATCAGATGGTAGCCAGATGGATGCGCAGCGGAGACACGAGGCCCGTCAGCCTGTTGCTGTAGTGTAGTTGTAGCTGGCGAGCGAAAGCTTGCGCTCTCGGCTGGCGTAGTACTGGCTCCTGCATGACGGTGTAGGGTAGAGGGCGCTGCGCAAGCGAAGGAGTAGAAGAAGCACGAGGAGGCCAGGCACGAACCCGGTGGTAGCTGTGGTGTCGGGAGCTGTGGTATTGGTGAGATGTGAGATGATGAGACGGAGCCCTTCACGGCTCAGCTTTCACCTCGAATGCTTCTCTCCCCACACCGGTGGCATCCCGCAGCTTGGCAGCTTGGCGGCTCGGCAGCCTGCCGAAAGAGCTGGGCTGTGTGGGTGCGGCCATCGCGACCTTCGTCCCACCCGATAGCATCCTCCCATCGGCACTCGCGTGCAAAGAGACATATCGACACCTGCGCCTCCGCCTCCGCCTGCGCCCGCGCGCGCGCGAGAACCGAGACCATCGCCAGTACCGAGTCCAGCATGATCGCCTACGGTTGACGGTCGGGCGTTGCGAAGTGGGATACCTGCGACTGGCGCCTAGAAAGTCCGCATGAAGATGAGCAGAACTGGCCTCAGCCTCCGGAACATGGCTGAGTCTTTCTTCGACACCCAGGAGTGAGACCTGTTTCGCGACATCATGACCAACACCCTTAAATTGAAGTCTGACGAGGTCGAGCTATGGATCGAACGGAGCAGAGAAGGTTGGGACGAGCCCTTCAAAAAAGCATGCTGTTAGCTCTTGCTCCCCGTCTCGATAGGCTGATTTTCTCACCTGACTTGCGAGAGTGTCTACCCACCACTCTGAAAATTCTCGAATCCTCGACGTTACGGGATGAGATGCTCGAAGCCATCGCGGACTTGGTGGAGGATGAACGATCCTGCAAGCTTCGAGAATGCTGTCCTCTCAATATCCCCAATGTGGACCATTCAGACGGTTCCCCCGGACGTCAAAATGGTGATGACGAGAAGGCACATTCATCTCACGCCAAAACTAGAATGCTACTGCTGTCGAGCGTACCGAGGCCGAAGCGATCAATATTCACTTACAGCTTCTGTATCTTGCAGGCCCGGAGATGTATCGAGCGCATCATCAACTGCATCGAGACGGAAAGCAGGGCTTGGCCGTGATGGAATCGGATACCGCACATTGTGAGTGCGTGAGTGTTGTGGTAATGGAGGCTCGGTCGCTCATCAGGCTCTGGGCATTTCAACGTTTCCGCCATTCGTATACGACATCCATGGCAGGTCGATCGTGACAATCTTAAAATCTCTCACCAACCAGCAGACCGAGCCAGGCAACGCCCTACCCGCTGGTGCGCTAATGAAATGTCTCGTCTTACGGAAGTCGCTGTCATCACGTGACGCGACGCGAAACGAAACGAAATTTAAGTTAAGTGGGTAGCGCCTCATACTTCTGAAACTGACCTTGAACTCTTCTCACTCGCTAGACGGATATTTGCAGCAATCATCGTCGTCCTTCGGAACATTGCCAGCACACAATATGCACTGTCGCCGTGACTGCACACTGCTAATCTCGCCGTGCAGCTGCGAATCACGGAACACGGCGCTGATGCCGTACTTCGGGACACGGGTAGATGACACTACATCGAAGCCGCGGGAATGTGAAGCAATCTTTCCGACAGTCGTGATGAGGGACTGGGATGTTCGTGTTCGCGGCAGGCAGACGCCGTGATTGATGGCTGGCTGGATGCGCCGCACGGGTCCTTCATTTTCTTGTCTCCTCCTTCTGCTTTGCTCCTCATGCGAACACCACTTTTTGGTGCGCGCGCCTTCTCGCATCCTTCTTGTGCTACCAAACTACTTCTTTTCGTACCGAACATTATTATTACCTGCTGGCTGATCTCTTTTGTCGCTTTCCAGCCTTCCTGTTCCTAAGGTTTCAGGATACCCCCCATTGCAGCCTTGGCCTGCTTCAAGAACGCCGTTTCACTCTCCGGAAGAGTGTGTCCGCTCGTTTGAGTATCCATGTCAGCACGACACAGCAGTCATTGCTCGCGTTGAAACTGAGTGTTCGCTATCACCCCTTGACGAGTCTCGGAAATCTGGCTTTTCTTGGACCCTGCCTGGAACATTGCGTCAAACGAAGCCGAATCGGTCTTGTTCGAACAGTGCGAGAGCGAAGGACGAAGCTATGGCGATAGGTCGGAAGGAGGCTTTTGCTTCTATCGATGAGGCAGTACTGGAGCATGGGAAGTCTATGCGCAGGCAACCGAATACATCTGCCGGTGTCGAGGAAAGGCGTAAGCGCGGCTCCTCGGAGGGCACAAATGCTACGAAGCACATGATCATGGCCGCAAAAGAACCCACCAGCCTTCAAGAGCTGGAGAGGATTGGAAGAACGTTGGAATACACTGATGGCCTCGATACTTTTCGATTTCCTACACCTGAGCCGAGAGTACCGTCTCCTCCGCCTACGACGCCGCACAGCGCAACTTTTCCACCGGTACCCCCCTCTTCGTCTCCGTTGAACTATCCATCGCCGAAGATTGGAGTTGCTATCGGATCGCCTTCACAAGCGCCACCGAGCTGGGGAAGATCATTAACGATCAACAATATATCTGATCGGACGGATCCGCTACCGCCCAGCCGCGCGCCGCCACGACCGCCTCAACCGCAGCGAAGCCACACAGTGGCTTGCGGTCTTGAACAGCCCAAGAAAAAGTCTGGTTGGAAGGTATTTGGGAGCTTGTTCCGCAGGTCGTCCAGCAGACGGGGTACACATTGCATACCGGCACCAGAGCATGCACAAACACCACCATCTGCTTGCACTCCACCAATCCGAGCATTGGCGTCTTCAGAAGCAACATCACCGGAGCTACCATCGCCTCGACCTGTTTCAAGCATGAGAGGGCACTCGAGAAAAGCGTCCGCAGGTACTGGACATATGTGGTCAGCGCAATCCACACCGACAGACAGGACTTCTCCCATGCCTAAGCTCAAATCGAAGATGAGATGCAGCCTAACGCCTTCGCCGCGAACAACGCCTACCCGAGCATCTACAGATATGTTCAAGACACCGCCAGAGCGTCACGACTCTGCAGTGGA
Organism: Lecanosticta acicola; assembly: GCA_963674455.1. Taxonomy (NCBI): domain Eukaryota; kingdom Fungi; phylum Ascomycota; class Dothideomycetes; order Mycosphaerellales; family Mycosphaerellaceae; genus Lecanosticta; species Lecanosticta acicola. The sequence continues at coordinate 361,717 of CAVMBE010000004.1, read as the reverse complement.
AAGTCATAATGCCAACGTAGCGGGGGCTACCCTCGGAATGCCGAGGTTGGATCTTGATATCCCCAAATCAGAGTTTGAGAGGTATAGCGTCATGTTTGAGAAGCTCCTGTCGAATGACTCGAGGCCCTCATTGCTGGAGAGACGCCAGAGTCGACTCCATAGAAGAATATCAGGTCTCGAGAGGAGTAACGGAGGGGATGTGCCACCGCCCGATCCTTCCCAGCTCTCGACACCATCGACTCATTTGACGAGATCACTTTCCATCCAGACCGGTTCCAAGCAGACACTAGGAGGCAACGGGAGCGAGGCAACTGTCACCTCTCTCCAACGACCGGGACCAATTCAACGCTCCATGACCGCCCCGCCAGGCGCCATCTCCCCCCTCACCTCAGCTTTCTCACGAGGCCGAAAGGATACCGTCGAAACTTTCCCGTCCTCTATGGACTCTGTGGACGCCAACACAATCTACAGCGAGAACTCCCTCCCTCCCACCCCCACCACCATGACCACATGCACAGACACGGAATCTATCGGTCGGGCCTTGGGGCAGCAAGAATCAGCTTGGGATATGATGACCTCGAAACCCGACACGATCCCCTCCCCCCCGGAACATGTGGATGAAAGCGCGCCAGAGCCTTATCCCCGTGTCAAGAGTGCCGAAGATCTCGAACGACAGATTGTCCAAGTGAGCGTGGCGAGGCAGGTTTCCGTGAGACGGGCCAAGATGAGAGTCCACAAGGCCGTGGCCACGAAGCAGCCACTCCGCCCGAGACTGGTGGAATTAGTGGGGAATCGAAAGAGCACGGCTGGGGTGTTGGAGAGTGCGGCTGATGATGGGGAGATTGAAGCGCTCCCTGAACAGTGATCTCAGCTCTCCTTGACGGAGAGGCATCCGGCAGTTCGCATCAGCTTTTGAGATTTTTGCTAAATACATGGACATATATGTGCAGATGTCGCGCAGTCGTTGTTTGTTGTGCGCGCTGGAGCGACTTTCAACGAACGAGGACCGGGTCCTTGTTTTCAAAATCGGGGGAAATTCTTACAGTACCTTGGAAACCTCAAGAGAGAGGCAAAGGGCTTTTCTTTTCACAATGAACTAAGGGGTGATGGAATTTCCTGTGTTGCTTAACTTCCCTTGTATTGATTTTGTAGACATTTTGTTTATACGTATACGAGTCATGTGACTCTTTTGGTCCGTGCCTGTAGCTATCGGTATATCTTCGGTGACACTTCCGCGGAACTGACCGACGCATCTTTTCCCTCCTCGGCTCCTGCTTGTACCAACGCGTCACTACATCACCTGCTTTGCAACCACAGTGCACTCGTCACAGCGACGGCGCGGTCGCCCACACATGAGCTCAAAAACATGACCCTCGGCCTTGCCTGCCCTTGTTACCCGAAGATACATGGAGCTTAGCTACAGTCCGCAAGAAGTCAATATGTGATCCGCACAACACGTGGCTCAAAGCATCTCTCAACGCACCTCTCGCACACCTTGACACTGACGCTTCTATTCGGCCGACTTTGATCGTCGCATTCATATCATGGTCGATCAGACGTTCCAGCAAATTTGGCTGGAACCACGGTTCTGTCACGTGGTTGCAAATGGCAAGGAGAACATGTACAGGCTTATGATCAGTGGAATGAAGAATGCCCAGGGTGGGCGTGTTATCGTCTGCTTCTACCTCTACTGACCGTGACTAGCCTGATCAAAACAAGAGCAGTCTGTATGCGGAAAGAAAGAACCAACCATCCTCGTACCGAATTCGATATTTCGGTCGGATAGTAACGAAGCGCCCTCACATCTTTTGCCACGAATGAAGGCCATCTCTCGCTCCTACAGATTCCCCAAATGGGAGCCTGCAACGGACTGACACACGTCAGCATGCGAACTCTTCCATGATGAGACGGGCAGAATGCTCACCTTTGCCTTTTGACCACCACCAAACCCGGACCAGGGGTAGCCACCTCCGCTCAATGCCTTTATAGCTTAGGAGCCACCACCGTACGCGGCCGGGGCGGCTTGGTTGCCCGCGCTGTGGGAGGAGCCGGACGGCGAGCCGCTTTGAGCGCCAGAAAGGGCATCGAGCGGGTTGTGCCCCCCGCTCTGGGAGGAGCCGAATGGAGAGCCACTTTGGCTCCCACCAGAGAAGGGAATGAACGGGTTGTGCTCACCACTCTGGGAGGAGCCGAACGGAGATCCACTTTGACTCCCACCAGAGAAGGGAATGAACGGGTTATGCTCACCACTCTGGGGAGAGCCGAACGGAGAGCCCCTTTGAGCGCCGGAAAGGGTGTCCAACGGGTTATTCCCACCACTTTGGGAGGAGCCGAACGGAGATCCACTTCGACTCCCACCAGAGAAGGGAATGAACGGGTTGTGTCCACCAAAGAAGTCCCACGGGCTGTGCCCACCGCTCTGGGAGGAGCCGAAAGGAGAGCCGCTTTGACTCCCTCCAGAATATGGGTTGAACTGGTTGTGTCCACCAAAGAAGTCCCACGGGCTATGTCCTCCGCCTCCAAAAGGCGAGGATGCTCCGCCGCCGCTCTGTCCGCCAAACCTGGAGAAGGGATTTCCTCCGCCTAATCCAAAAGGTTGTCCGCCAAACTTAGAGAAGGGATTTCCTCCTCCAATTCCGAAGCCGGGGAACGTTTGTGCGCCCTGGCTGTTCTGGGCTGCTTGGTCTCCTGGTACAGGAAGAGCTGCGGCCAGCGCCAGCGACCCAACAGTAACAGCGAATGTATGCATGTTGAACGAATGTGATTGTTGGTGAAAGAGTGCGGATGCTTGCTTGCCGGAAGCGAGTGTATTGCAAAATGCAAAAGGGAGTGAAGGATATGGTGAGGCCCCTAGCGAAAGACTGACTTTCGATTAAGAGAAGGTGCTCCAAGCCGTGTTTTGTATATTTCCCATACTTTGGGTCGATGTCTCTTTGATTGAAACCCCGGTAGTCGAGACACTATCACCTTGTGATGGGTTTCGACACCATTCTGCATGCTTGATGAGTCTAGCCATGAAGAGACGCCGACCTGTGTCGAGTCAAGTGCTAACCTACCACAATTACGCAGATGCACAGCAGACTAAATGTGATAGACCGAGTCAGGTCAAAATTTTCCTAGAGAATTTCCAACATGGTGGACCGCAAGTTCCCAAGTCACCGGGGCTCCGGGCAACTCCTACTTTTCGCTAAGGCTAGCTCCTATTTCCCTGATATTTAGAGACTACACAATCAATGGCCGTCAATTGATGCTGCCTCCCACCGGCCTTCTGCCATTCTAGGTCCTTATACGCCATCCTTCGTCTCTTTTCGAGAGCCCTTCTGCTATAGCCCTCCCCGGATTCACAGCAGGAGAGGCATTATACCTCGCCGGAGAAGCAATCGCAGCCAAGATCCATTGCATATAGACCGAGTAAAGTGTTCGTAAAGCTAGCAGGACAGAGTAGCGCATGCCTAAAGAGGAGAGCTGCCCTTAGTGGAAAGTAGGGAGCTGCCCAGAGCCTTGGTATTCCTGAGTATTCAGCCCCACACGTACACGTTCGAGACCGTCTCTGGCGACCAGCAGCAATAACTGATGAGTGCACTGTGATGTCCCGAGGCAGAGGTACGAGGCGCCTCAGTAGGTGTTTGAGGACGATGTAGGCGAAGTGTTTCTCGAAACAAAAGTTGAGAGGATGCGGCATGTGATTGTGGAGGGAGAGACGGAAGGTTTGTGATATCCTCGAGTCGAATCACGGATCCTCACCGGCAAGTGGCCGACATCACGTACCCGGCATAATGCCCTCCAGGCGGTCGACATTCGCCACAGAGCGTCTTCCTGCTTGCCAGACATGCTTTGCTCGACAATATTTTCTCGGTGACAGTGTTAGTAGCGAATTCGACGGCGTCGAGGATGAGCTTCCAGTGGACTAGGACAGGAGGTATTGTCGCTCTAGTAATCGCAGTGGCCAGAACTTGAAGAGTCGAGACTCGGGAGGGCCTACAACCCATCAGACAAGCCCTTTAACCGTTTAATGAGAAACCGGCACGCAGCGAGTAAAGTGCTCAGTGCCTTTCCAGGCCACTCTTGGAAATCTTCCACATCTGGTCATCTGGCTGTGTCCCCAAACACGATTGTGATATTGGTTGATCAAGTTTGCAGTTTTGCAGTTCGCTAAGTACAAAGTAAATATTGGCCGGAGAAATCAAAAAAAATTTAATGTATGCTTCCAACAACGCCCTCATGTGCGCCCACTGTGTGTAATGACAGACCTAGGATAATGGACTTTCCGCCAACTCGGAACGAAATCTCTAGGGAGGGGTGCAAACAATGCTTGAGCCAGCCTATGGATCGCAACAACAATTAGCATGAGTCTGTCTCCCTTACGAGGAAAGCTTCAAATCAAAACAAGACCATAATAATAACTTACAACGGGGAGAACACAGCATTGGGCAGTGAGGCCGACGTCTGCACAGCATGCCTGGAACTCGGGGATGGTGCCGGGTTGTCCGCTCGCTGATGCACAGAACAGATCCCGAGTCAGCTCTCAAACCCACCGGGGGTCACAGATACCGTCACAGATATCAGGGGACTGTACTCACGTGCTCTGCAGGTAGTCGCGACCACTCCGAGGGCTGAAACCTCGCAGCACTGCGCAACGCCCGTGAAACCGGTGCAGAGGGGCGATTGATCTTGCCCGATGTTCGCCCCGTCAGGTTGCGGGCGAGCGCCGACCAGCCCCGAGGCCACGAGTAAGGCGAATGTGACGAATGGGGCGTGCATCTTGAATCAAGGAATGTAAGAGCCGAGCCAAGATAATATCTTGCAAAGGAGTGTAAGCTTAGAGTCTGTTATTAGGGTGAAATGAGAGGATGCTGTTGGCGACGATTCATTCCCAACAGCATGACACGCGGCAGCTTATATACGTTGCTCTGTGTCTGTCCCACCGAAAGCTTTGGCATCGCAGCAACGTCACCGTTGGCTTCTATTGCACGGGTCGAATGGAACGCACGTCTCGTCCATGTGCTTGAAGATCGAGATATCGCAAGACACGAGCAGAGCGTGATGGTGCTGGAAATCGATGACAATGCAATCCTACCGATCAAAGGATAAGCACATCACAGCGTATGCCTTGTCATTCGTGACATCTGTCACTCTTGAAATTACCTTTTGGTTGATTGGTCTGTGCACCTAGTATCAAAGCCGGCACTCCCCTTCTATTGTGACTTAGCATCCTCCAACCACCTCGGTCGGAGTTAGTTTTGAAACTGAGGCTGTCGATAGAGGCCGGAGCCGAGACCGTCGCCGGCTTGTGGAAATCTTCTCCGCCGCAATCATGTCGAAGATCGCCTAGAGAAGACCTACTCGAAACAGCAGAAGCGTCGGGGAGACTTGTATTGCGTGTGCGATTTCCGTGGATCGATAGCTTGCTTCGTATCGTCGTGCCCCTACGGCCCACGCAGTCTCCGCATCGACGCATCGGAGAGCAGAGTCAGGCCTTGTGCAGCGATCTCCGCCTTGGCTGTTACTGCCCACCTGCCTTCCTCCTCGCCTGCAAATTCTCCTCAATAGTCCGAATCATCTCATTGCCCATCTTGTTCGCCTCCGGAAATCTGGGTGCGAAGTACCTTTGAATCTTCTCAAACTTCTCCCGATAGCCGTCCATATGTCCCAGGCTAACCCTCTCACTCCAGTCGCGGGCAGCAAACGTGAATTCAAGGTCATCGGCACGGAAGCTCTGATCTTCGATCGCAGTTTCGATGCATTCCGCGAGGAGTTCTTCGTTGCGGTAGACGTATTCCGTGATACCGAGCCAGAGTCGGAAGAGAGGGGTGGAGCAGATCATGTGGTCGTACGGTACGATGCCGAGCTTCCACCAGCAGTCGACCATAGCGAGCAGGCTGAGATGGTTGTTCTTGACTCGCGCGCCGGGTTTCTCACCTAGACTGAAGCGGTCGAGGAGGTCGTCTTGGAGCAAAAGCTCTTCGTCTTTCCGATCCTTGCCGAAGACTGCGGCCTTCGCAGCATGTATTCTTTCCGACAGCTCTTGACGATGACCTGCGAGCATCAGTTTATAGAGTTCCGTCACGCTCTCTGCGTACTGTCGTATCTGTGCCTTTGCTGCTGGGTTGAGGATGGCGAGACCAGCGTAGACGTGCCACTTGTTGCTGAAGATGCGCATCATGATGTTGATCTTGACGTTTTCGATGCCGCCGATGTAGCGTGGTATCTCCCACGGGAATTGGTTGTTCGCTTGCCAGGCCGTACCCATCGAGAGGAAAGCGGCGTGGGTGACCGCTTGCGTATCCGCGGTGATTCGATCATGCTTCTCGGCAGATATGTTGACGATGGTTGACTCAAAGCACGAAAGTATTTGCTGGACCAGCGCGACCGCTTTCTCGGACGCACGGTGACGAATGATGACAAGAGGCTGGCCTTTTGGGTCCACACCAGGCCCGTGAAGGGAGTGACAGGATACAATCTCGATATCTTTGGGCAAGTGTTTCTCGAAGGCAGCAATTTCGGGAGCCTTTGTTGAGGTCTGGCCGCCGACGATGGCGCCGAGTTTAGTTGACGGACCAAATCTTGCGACGATGGAGTCGATGTTCCTGGCTTCAACAGCGTACATGATCCAGTCGCTGCTGCGGGAAACGAGGTGGCCGTTTTCGAGAATCTCTACACTCTTCTATCGACCTTTCAGCGAAAGCTAGACTATCTATTTACAGAGATGAGAGCCTACTCTGGTGGCGAACTCGGCCTTCAGTGCCTCGTATTTCTCAGGCAGATCACAAGCGTGAACTCTACAGGCATGTGAGCATGGCACGGAGCATTCCTGCAATCGAGTTAGCCTTCATTCGACCTCGTTGCGAGCCGTGATGTGGAGTGAAGGGAGTAGTTGCGTGTCAGACAAGAAAAAATTAGGTAGCTGAGATTTTACATCATTGACGGCCGGCCGGTCAGAAGCGCCATGACGGAAGCAACTGGTGCCGGCGCGACCATACTCGAGCCAAATGCACTCAAGTCATCATTGCAAGTGAATGTTGGGTAGGTGATGTGAGCGGGAGCAGTGAGGACTTACCCTTCAATTCCAGACCGGCTGGCAGATTCAGACACTCACTTCCAGCCGGCATCGCTGATCCTCCGGGCGTACATCTTGCCCATGTCACCCATCCCAATGATTCCCACCACGGCGTCTCCCATGATGGCGGCTGTTCCGCGTCCAGCTCAGCATGAGGCAAGTCGAACGCCGCTGCAGCACCTCGATGCCCTGACAGCACGTGCACTGCACTGCACTGCACTGTTTGCAGCGACGTGATGCTGTACCGTCGCTGGTGACGGGGAGGATGCGGGTGATGGGGGTGATGGATGATGAGTGAGTGGATGTGGGAGAGAGGAGGAAGTTCTTTGCGCGCGCGTCGAGATTTTGCTTGCGGGAGGTCCGAGCTCACGCCAAGAATCCAGCGCGGAATTTCGCCGATGCACCGACAGACAAATTCGACCGCACGGCTTGGACCTCACTCTTCCTTTTCACAGCACCAGGCAAGCTTTTCGACATCTCCATCCCCCATTCGAAACGGCAGACATGGCTCCCAAGAAGAAGGTCGAGCGCAGCGCGCAGGAGAACATCTCCCTCGGTCCCCAGGTTCGCGAAGGTACGCGCATCCCATAACGCACCCGACATGGAGGTACTGACATCCATTGAACAGGCGAGCTCGTCTTCGGTGTCGCCCGTATCTTCGCCTCCTTCAACGATACCTTCGTCCACGTCACCGATCTCTCGTACGTCTGAGCCCACCAATCCACGGAAGAGACGACCTGGTAGAAATACACATGATATGGTATAAAGGCTAACCTGGGTGATTCCAGTGGCCGTGAAACCATCAGCCGCGTGACTGGAGGAATGAAGGCAAGATGGCACTTGCCCCTTTTTATGACTATCTCTAGCTAACTCGTCCACAGGTGAAAGCCGATCGCGATGAGTCGAGCCCATACGCCGCTGTGAGTAAAGTCATGGGTGGAAGGCACCACTTCATGCTGGAGACAACTTCTTACATTCTACCTCTCGCTTCTAGATGCTTGCTGCGCAAGACGTCGCTCAGCGCTGCAAAGAGTTGGGCATTTCTGCTCTCCACGTAAAGATCCGTGCTACCGGCGGCAATGGCGTAAGGAAAATCCAGACCACAGTGTCTCAGACGTCTGCTAACCTACTCCAGACCAAGACTCCCGGTCCGGGTGCTCAGTCGGCCCTCCGCGCTCTTGCACGTTCCGGTACGTTGTTTGCCTCACCTCAGGTCCTGGATTTTTCGCTAAAATTTCGACAACATAGGCATGAAGATCGGCCGCATCGAGGACGTCACCCCAACTCCCTCCGATTCAACGCGCCGCAAGGGAGGTCGCCGTGGTCGTCGTCTGTGAGCGCTCCGGCTCGCAGTGGTGGGAGATATGGCGAGCAAGGAGTGGAAGCATTTGCTGATTGTGACATTGTCGCGAGGAACGGCTTGCCAAAAGCAAGATGCCTGGTCCTCATGTGTGCTGCCTAGTCACGGTAGATGAAGCAATGCGAAAAGGAATCCGAAGTGCCACGAAAAGAATCTGGAGTTTCATATTGTCTGTCATTTGGCCATGAAGCTGTGGATGTGCCCATCTCATACATTTGCTGGTCCTGATTCAACCACTCAACGCCGCGCTAAAGCTGACGCGCTATACTGAAGTGCAAATTTTCCTAAACAACGCAAACAATGCTGCCCCATCGTCGGTCTTGTTGTGACTTGGGGTCTCTGATGGGTAATATGATCGTGAATGGATGAATTTTGGCAGGCAAGCAACCGTCTCATTGCTGCCGATCCTCCCTCAGAAGCCGCGCGGCGATAACGTAGAGGAACAGCGCGGCAGCCAGAAGGTAGTATTTGTTGCGTCCCAGCCAGCCTTGACCAGCCTGTCGCGCAGCCTGTCCACCCTCCACGACGGCACCCAAGCCAGCATTACTGCCACCTGCTCTCCGCCTCAGACCATCGATCTCCGGCGAACAAGAACCTTGCTGCAGCGGTGTAGCATCCAACCTCTTCCCCGTCTGCGGATCGATCTTCTCCTCTTCCATGCACTTCCAATTCTCAGCATCCAATTCCGGAAACTGCTCTCGAAATCGCTTCCCTCCATCACCCGCCTTGATGGCCCCGAACCCCCTCGTGTTGCCGGTATGCCCCGCCAAAGTCTTCGAAGTAGAACCTCCACCCGTCGAATTCCACCACCTCGTCCGCTGCGCAAAAGCCTTCCGATCCGCTTCCGAGGCCGAAACGGAGCCCGTCGTCATCTCCTCGCTCGTCATGAAAGACAGCACGCCCAGCAGGATGGTGCTCACTTCCCACGCCGGGTTGAACGATTTGGGATGGAAATCGCTGATCGACAGGCAGAGTCGCTCGCTGCAGCGGAAGCGACCTGAAGGCGTGTGCATTCGTATGGCGGGCGGGGCGAAGGGGTAGTCGGGCGGGAAGGTGAGCGTTCCCCAGTACTGGCCGTTCTCGTACGGCGTGTTTGGCGGACCCGTGAGGATGTAGTGCCATTCGAGGATGTCGGCTTCGTTGGGGTGGGCGACGATGTATTCGGGCGGAGACTTCTGCAGTTGGGCGTATTCTCGTGTGAGGCGCTTGTGAGCGGCGCGGGTGGCCATTGTCGTTTTTCGGTTGTTCTCCAAATGATGATGGTTCGCGCGGGAATTATCTCCAAATGATGGTTCGCCCCGGGGGAAGTCCGTTTGTGGTGTTCGAATAGAGATGGGAGTATATGTGCTCGTAGTAGATGCGACTCGGACCAGTGGAAGCGGCAGTCTTGATACAATGTCACCTGGCTTTTGTTCCTGAGTTGACAGTTGGAGACATTCACTTGCGGGTCGGCGAACTTAAGTGACGACTGGCGCTGATTGGAGTTTCGTGCCTCAGGCATGGCATGATGACATCTTCACGCTTTGCACAACATGAATTCCACCGAATTTTGTCACTGCACAAAACTTCATTAGCGAGAGAACACTTCTGTCACATGCAACATTGCTTGGTCTTCACTTTCTATCCAGTCCCCCACCAAGATCCTTGCCGATGCATTTGTTATCAGTTGCTAGTAGCATTCCTTCAACTGCCGACGAGACCTCTACTGGCATGAGGTCAACACTGCCAATGGGCTAAGAACGGCATTAAAGCCATGAACAAGGACATTGAAATTTCAAAGGTCAGATTTGGTCCTTGTTTATGTACAATGAATACATTCACAATACCTTGTGTGCTTCTTTCACTTCTTCGAGTCACTGCTTTGTACGATTCACTTTTAATGGTACAATTCATTGTGGTACTCGGTCGAGTTCTTACATAAATAGACGCACTTTCCATCCTAGCTTGAATCCTTTCCACATCATTCCATAACCCAAAACTAACAACACATCACAACATCGTACACGCTCTTGGACGCGCACTATATAAACTATACGATGCTCGGCATAACTTAGAGGGCTACTCTCTTGCAAATCCATTGCTAAAGAGCATAGTATATCTCGCCTTGCTGGAGCCGTTATACACAATGTCGAGCACCAATATACACAATACGCAACCTCGAGCACGGATATCCACAATACACAATATCCATCCTCGTCTGTAGAAGGAGAAGAGATATATTCCTCCTTTCTCTCCCCCCGACTACACTGCGTCTCCCCAAGCGGCCGTTCCATCGTCTCTCCTGAGGGAGAAGAAAAAGATGCATCGTCGTTGCCCCAACGCAATGGCAATGTAGGACTCGGGCCCTGGGGCGTTGGCATCACCCTATATATCCCGAACCCGGTTCTAACGACTCCGTCAACCTTGGTGTTGCGAACGGCACTTTCTGGATCAAGCAACCCTTCCACCACGCTGCTGTCCGGGTCTGCGCACAGCCTGACTCGGTCAACTTGCTTTCCAAGGGCGAGGATGAACGCCCGCGCCGGCAAAGAACTGAAGAAGATGCGTGGGATCCGTGTACGAGCCTTCAATCGTGACAAGAACAACCCAGACGAAGACGTTGTTATTGATCGCTTCCTTTACAAGTCTGCCAAGGAGCACAAAGTCCAGGTCCAAGACCCACAGGGCAAGGAGGTTGATGGGGAGTCTCTACGACTACTTCGCTAAGAAGTACTCTGCTGTCTCTTCAACGCAATGGCAATGTATTGTCTTGCGAAGGAGAAGAAAAAGATGCATTGCCGTCGTGCAGGAGGAGAAGAGATACATTCTTGCACCCTTCAACGCAATGGCAATGTATGGCCCTGCGAAGGAGAAGAAAAAGATGCATTGTCGTCGTGCAGAAGGAGAAGAGATACATTTCTGCCCCTTCAACGCAATGGCAATGTATTGGTTCTGGTGGGAGGGAGAAGAAAAAGATGCATTGTCGTCGTGCAGAAGGAGAAGAGATACATTCTCGCACCCTTCAACGCAATGGCAATGTATTGCTTCTGGTGGGGAGAAGAAGAAGATGCATTCCTCTTGTGCTGATTGAGTTGCAATGCATGGCTTTCGGACCAGACGGAAGCCACGCATAGAGCGCTGGCGTGACGCAGATGATTAGTGTCGGAGTCGGTCGGCAGAGCAATGATATAGCCAGAAAGTGGAGTAATCGTGTTATGTTCAAACCCTTCAATTTTTCTCTCTCAACGCCCCTAACTTTCCCCAAACAACTTCTCAATCCCTTCCAATCCATCCTCCTCTCCACCGAAGACCACATCATGCCTACAATGATCATCCGTATACGTACTTTGCAACCGCCCAGACAAACCCCTCACCACCTTTCCTCTCGCCACGAGCTTCAGGTCTCGCGGCCGATTCACGTCATGTCGGCAGTTCCCATCAAAGAAGTAAAAGTGCCTCAAGAGCTCCCGATTCTGCTTGCCGATGCGCAGGAGATAGTCCTCCACGGCCTCGTGGTCGGTCTCGTAGCAGTAGCCGGCCTGGAAGCGGTTGTGCTGGTAGAAGATGGGCAGCGCGTCAGCTCGGATTGCACGGCAGACGCGGGTCAAGGGGGGTTGCCACGGCGGGTGCTTGTCGCCGTTCTCCCACGCTTCGCGATCGGCGTAGTAGGCGTCGGTCCAGCCGCCGTAGGAGCTGTCGCAGGGACAGTTGATGTGGAGCGGTCGGTCCTCGATGACGGCGAATTCCCAGATGCTGAGCTGGAGTTCGCGCGGGAGGGACAGGAGTCGGGACGGTCCGGGTGACGGGGGTGGGGGTGGTGCCTCCTGATTGGCTGTGGCGAGTGGGGGAGGGTCCAGCCGCGACGACGTGTCCTGTTCGTGTTCGTGTTCGTGTTCGTGTTCGCCCTTGACTTCCACTTCCACTTCCACCGCACTGTCGAATCTTCGAATCTCCTCCATTTCGCGCATTCAATGTCGTTGTTCCTTCCGGGGAGAAGAGGAAGAGAGAGAGACAGAGGGGGAGTCAGCCTTGATGATGATGATGATGATGATGATGATGGAGAAAAGGCCGGAAGCTTACCTCAGACTGACTCCTAGTGCGCCACGTAAATCCTTCAGCTGACCTCTGTGCCATGTCGCGAGGTGAGGAGGTCTCTTGGCATTCTGTCCGGGAGGCAATTGATCGATACGCGCTCGCTGGCTGATCCAACGAAGAAGGAACGGCGCGGCGAGACGGCACAGTGCAGTGAGAGACGCATCACGCGAGCGAAAGGACATATCATAGGCCTCGTATCCTTCGCCATCTACCGTAACACCGGGAACATCATTCCCGACATCCGGGGAGTCGATAGCCGAACTGAATGGCCCAAAGCGCATCTATTGGATTGTTTCCGGGGCTGGATTCCCCCCTCAAAGCAGTATAAACACAACGGCCGACACTGCCATGAATGCCACGGAACATGGGACGATGGCCTGAACTCGAACGGAGGCACCCCTGGTTGCCGTGCTCGTGGAAGCACAACCGCTAGAAGTAGAAGTCGGAGTAGCGCTTGCAGATGCACCCTCTGCCTCCGCCACTGCTCGCTCTGGAAGACCCGGACGAAGCAGCACTTGGAGCCGCCCCAGCAGAACCTCGAGCAGTGGCCGCAGTCACAGGCTGTAGGTCACTAGCCATGGACCAAACCCATGTTGCAGATGCCGGAGTCGCAAGAATACCAGCCATGTTCGAGACAGTCTGCGAACCCTGCGCGGGCACGTTGGTCGCGCGCTCGGATTTAGTGGTGTGAAGTTCAGGGGCTGCGCGCTACAGTCTACCGATGGTGAAAAGTAATTCAGACACTGCTGATTCTTCGGCGCGGTAACGGTGTCCGAGACGGCATCGAGTTGAGACCAGAACGGGATGCTAGAAGGATCGGTACTTGAGCAGATGTTTGCGAGTCTACCTTTTGTCAGTCACTGCAGTATAACGGCTCGCGCTCGTGGTGTCAACTTACGCCGATGCTGCCCGACTCGCAGCACAGCAAGAGCACGCCTGCTGTCCAGTGACTCGACTTAGACAAGCGTTCAACATGTCCCCCGAACTCAGGCGAATCTCGCCATACAAGCTGCCAAGCTGACACGAACACTCGCCTGCCTTCCAAAAAAGTCGTTACGTCTCTCCTCGCACGCAATCAGTCGCGAGAAGCTCCAGAAGAGAGGTAGAGAGAGGAGAAATCATCTCGAGAGTGCTTTCTTAGAGGCTGATGAGCATTTCCTTCTACCCTAGCTAGGTGACTACGGACCACGGGCGTCCCACTAGCCCTATACATCCTGCCGTCCGCCCTCGACATGCTTGCTGTACATCGACCGACCGCCCACGTCGAACTGAGTAAAAGGATACACACACCCACACACAGAAGGCCAGTCTAATACTAGTAAGCCCTTCGTCCGTCCGTCCGCCCGCCCTCAGCAGCAAGTCAAAGGATCCAGGAGTGCACGCGATATCGTCCATCACGGTGCAGGAGGACGCCACGTCGAAGGGCGTGTTGTCGAAATCATTCTGTAGCCGACACATGGCGTCGCTCAGACTCAGAGTTCGTTTTACCATAATAAAGGGACATGCGTGACTCCATCGGGCGGATAGATGCTTGGCGTTTTTTTTTTTGGAAAAGCTTCAGCTTCGTCGGCCTGCGTCGCACCAGCAAACCACCGAGAAGCTGCAAATGGATCCGCACCCGGGGTCCTATCCTCGTACACTCGTGAATCGGTCCTGCTTCGGAGTCTCGCAATGCCACTGGGTGAATTCTGTGCTCCCCGGGACATTCGGCGAATAGCGTCCTGCCATGCCACATCGAATGGGGGTATGCTCGCTGTTCGCCACGCCAAGGGCAATTTTGTTTTGGTCATCAAAAGTATCGGCAGTCGCTCACGAAGGCCCCGGGCTCTTGGAAGTCTCCCCAAAGGGCCGCCGATGAAAGTCAGTCGCAAGAGCATGAGTCGCGCGCAAAGGACCAGCGTGGAATCCTGCCTGCCTGTAGCCGTACAATGGCAGTGTACATCGATCGATCGGTCTCAACAGCCTTGCGCTGGAAAGCGAGCATCGCCTCATACCACGCCCGAATGATAGTACCATCATTCATCCGGTAGCATCGAAACGGAACTTTTTCGTTGGGCCGGATTCCATAGCTCTTTTCCGCAAAGTTTCCGGCGCGGTGAGGAGGAGAGTAAGAGCAAGGTTCTTGAAACAAGTTCGACCGCACCCTCCGGGAGAGAGAAAGAAGGTCCTTGGAATTTTTCATAGGAGAGAGAGAGAGAGATAAACGTCGCCCTCTTTTTTTTTTATTTCATTTCAACCGGCGCGTTCTTCCTCCGCGTAGAGAGACTTGTCGCGTTCGTGGAATTTGCTGCTGCGGCCGGGGATTTTCTCCGCTTTTTTGGAGGAAGAAGAGCTGGAGTCGGCGGGTCGGCGTTGGACGTACCAGCGGACCTTCTCTTTCGCTTCTTGATTGATCGCCGTGAAGCCCGGGGAGGGCATGCGGATGCAGTCTTGCCTCGTTACCTCCCAGCTCTTGTTGAAGCCGACGAACTTGCTGGTCGGCTCTTTCGTCGCTTCGTCGGAGTCCTTGATTGGAGATGGGTCGCGGGTTTGATGGACGGGGGTAGGAGGACCGGATGTCCTGAGGGTTGCGCTGCGAGTCGTTTTGGCGGGCAGTTCGTGCGCCTCGACGGTCACTGCTTTCTCGGCGTCTTCTGGCAGGTGATAGCCCAGCATGCGGAAGCTGACTCTGTTTTCTTCGTTTTGCGCGGCGGATCTCTGTTCGGAAGGAGTGATGTTGTAGACTTCGCCGAAGGTCAAGGTCGGGAACAGGCGAGACATGAGACCTTTGAGCGTTGGGATGCACTGCTGTCCTGTTAGCTCGGGGTTGTGCTGGTACGAGATGACACTTACGGCACAGATGATGCCTACGTTAACCTCCAGACTGGACCAAGTGGCGGCCAGCGGGTTGTCCCAGCTGATGTCTGTTGATTTGGAGATGACGTAGAGCGATTGCAGGCGGAGGATGGATAGTAGACAGGTGACGCCGCCCATACCGAATACCACCATGAGAATGTACTTCTGTCGCCTGGGGATCTGGAGACTGTTCAGGGTAGGCAGTGGTAGGAGTGTCGTGGCCAGGTCTGTCGGAGAGTATGTTGTCAGCCGCAAATCCCTGTGTGGCAGCGAATCATATCTTCCGGGGCTTACCAGTGACAATGTTAACGGCAGCGTTGGTGAACCAGACCGCCAACCGGTTCAAGCAGGAGCCCTTGACACTCGGATCCCAGAAGGCATCGACCGGGTTGCAGGGGAATGGGGCACTGAGGAAAGCCCACAGCGTCCATGCGGAGACGACCGCCATGAGACCATAGCAGGCGCGGCGGAATCCACCCTCTGGAATGATGCGGAGATATTGACACAGAATCGACATCTTGACCGCCCAAAGCGCAAGATAGTAAGTCCAGACCGAGGCCCAGAACCATCTCAGCGACATGATGCCATCGTATTGCGTGAGTGTCGCCTCGTGCCGTCCCATGCCGTACACAACTACGCGATGTCAGCTTGGGGAGATAAAACCTAGCGTCTTGTTTTCTGACCTTGCTCACACATGGTGATGGTGAGAACAGTAGAGCATATCTGAACAATCGTTAGCTTCGTGTTCCCCTGAGACCTCGTCGCTTCCACCCACCAAACCGAGAGAGACGAGAACATCATCGATCCCGGCATTGCGGACAATCAGTCTTCTCGTCTGGAGCCGCAGGATGGTCAAGATGCCAGCTATGGTATTGAACGTGATGATGGTGGTAGTGACAGTGCGCCCCGACACATGCCCACCGGCAACCATGCTGGGCTACTCGCGAGAAGCTGATGTTCAATAGAAGAGGAAACAAAGCTGTAAGAGGCCGAGTGCACCTTTCCGACGTAACGTTCTAGATCGGTATTGTGTACCTGTCGTCCGGACGTGCCTGCAGGTGAGGGAGACAGAAACGAATAGGCGTCCAGCGACTCGGCGAGTGAAGAGAAACGAAAGCGCCTCGCTGGAGAGGAGGCGTACGGATTGTCGAACGTAGCGGATATGTATGTATGCAACGCGGTCTAGCGGTCAAGCACGCACATCTCGCCTTCAGCTATCCCGGTAAGGTGTGTCCATCACATGTGCCCCGGTCTGCACCAGCAAAGCTTCTCGCATTCCCGCACAGCAAATGACTTGAGATCATCCGAACTCTGCCTTAAGAGTACGGTTGGGCGTCCAAACACCATGCAATCGGCGCGGGCGGTGCTGTCTCTCTCCGTCGTGCTGGGAACGTCGCTCCAGACTCCGCAACGGGTCTCGTCCTCGACCGTATTGCGGGAAGAATGTGCCAATCGCCATTTTGCGAATAAGTGAAGCCGTTGAAGATTTAGATTTCTTGGGCGCCTCCAATTGTTTCCCGAAAAGCATGGATCATCAGCAGGACCGACCGGTACTTAGCGCAATGACACGTGGAGTCAGTGAAGGCTGAAACACAAGCGGAGGACAGAGTTCCCGGAGCACCGCCGACCGCCGTGCTCATTCATCTTGCTGAGGCCTTGGACCCTCGCACGCTTGTGATGGGCCAGTCTTCAAATTGAAGCATGTTGGCATTCTCCGCGGTAGTGACTTTACGCGGTAGTATGAGTGGTCTGGTAGCGACTCGTGAAAGATGGTCTGCCCTGAGCATTTGATTTCCCAGGAGCACATGATATCTCGAGATCTCTTCTTCATCAAGACGAGACGTAGGTGATCACAGTCCTGCAGGATCAAATTTTTTTTTTGTGATGCAGTGTTCGAGCGAAGTCTAACAAGTGGGCCGCCGACAATCCCAGTAGTGAAGAGTGAAAAGGGAAGAGTGAAGTGAGGTGCCCGGCACGTTGGGGCAAGTCTCTTCCTGCGATGGTACAGTACGGATGGATGGATGGAATTTCTGGGTAATTGTTGATGGTTTGATGGAAGATGAGGGCGGAATCCAAAACCGAGACAAGTCGCAGGGAGAGCACGAGCCAGGAAGAGAGGGTTTCAGCCCGGGATTTACCCGGATACCTTACCTACTTACCTTATTGCCCGACGTTTACTAGGGCCTATACTGCTATACAACTAGCTGTTTTTTGGACAAGACTCTCTCTCTAATTAGTGTATATATATATAAAAGAAAAAGGGAAATCTATACGTAACCCAATACATAGTAAACATAGCGCGTCCCCATACCATCTAAGCCGACGCCGACGCCGACGCCGCCCCGGCAGTCTCCGCCATCAACTTGAACAAACTATCAGCCGCATGCTGCCCCAGCGCCACCAACGAACCCATCCCCAACATCTCCAGCACCGTAATATCAAACCCAAACACCTGCTTCCACCACGCCCTTAACTCGAGAGCCACGAGCGAATCCAAACCCAGGTCCGTCAGAGGCAGCGACGTGTTCATCTCATCGTACGGCTTGAGCAGCATGTCGAAGAGTTTCTTGCCGATTTCGACGGCGAGGAGGTTCGCGGCCTCGGCGGTCTTGAGGAGGGAGGCGTCGGATTTGACCTGCGCGAGGTAGGATTTGAGCGTCTCGGCGGAGGAAGATGCGGATGCTCCGTCTTGTTGCACGTTGTGGTATGCGGCCATGCGACGATCGCGTTTCCACACGGCGCGGTTGCTGGAGCTGGTCAAGGGGATGGAGGAGCCGAGGCCGAGGACGAAGGCGGTGGGACTGCTGAACTTCCCGGCATTGCTCGCGGAGATCTTGGGGGGAGAGCCACCGCCAGGCTGTCGCAGCATCGCGACGGTCATGGCATCGAGAAGCTCCTGCTCCGAGATACCCTTGAATCCGGTCGCCTTCATGGAGCCGATCATGCCTTGCTGTTCAGAGATATAGCCGACCTCCTCGACAGCACCAATGTCGATGACAGATGCTGGCAGGGATTGCTGGTTGCGCCACTGTGCGAAAGCGTCCAGGAAGGTATTGGCAGCAGCATAGTTCGCCTGTCCCGGCTGTCCGATAACGCCAGAGAGGGAGCTGAAGAGCACAAAGAAGTCCAGGTCCGCTTCGACGCTCTGGGTGGCTTCATGGAGCGCCCAGGTACCCTGTACCTTGGGCGCCACGACAGCATTCCAGTCTTCAAAGTTCATCTTGCTGAAATTCTGATCTCGGAGGACCATGGACATTTGTACCACACCTTTGACCGGGTAGGATGCAGTCGCGAGCGCCCTTTGCACGTCTTGTGCCTGGGTGACGTCCCCTGCAACAAGTTTGACACCGCAGTTCATGCTTTCCAGCTCCGCGACGAAATCGTCGTTCTTGTTGGTGGTACCAGCGCTTCGTGAGAGGAAGATCATCTCTCCGGCGCCATGTTCGGCCATCCAGGCAGCAATCGCACGACCAAGTCCACCCAGTCCGCCAACCATGAGGTAAGATGCCTGGCTTCCGAAGGCAATGGTGCCAGTTGTCCGAGAAGTTTCCATCTCTGCGGTCTCGCGAGAAGGCCAAGGTTTGTGCGGGATTGAGATGCACACACGGCCAATGTGCTGGCCCTTCTGCATGTATCGGAATGCATCTTGAGTCTGCGAGGCCGGGAAAACCTTGTTGGGCCGAACGGGCGTAGTGAGTCCTTGCACGTAGTAGTCCAGAGTATTGAGGATCAACCTGCGCAGGAGCTGGGGCTTCTTCCACAGTTGATCAATGTCAACGCAAGAATAGCTGCGATTCGCCAGGAAAGGGTTCATATCAAGCTTGCCATGACCGATGAGATCTCGCTTTCCAATCTCAACAAGAGTGCCGAACTCAGCGACACAGGTCCACGTTGCGTGTAGCAGCTCACCGGAGAGTGAGTTCAGGATGACATCGATGCCTTTGCCATCCGTCTCACGCTTGACGCCATCCACGAAAGATGCGCTGCGAGAATCGAAAATGCGGTTCCTTGGAATCTTGAAGTTATCCATGAGGAAGTTGACCTTCTCCTCATTTCCGACGGTAACGTAGAGCTCAGCGCCGATCATCTGACAGACTTGGACAGCAGCGAGTCCAACACCACCGCAAGCACTGTGAATCAGGACGGATTGCCCCTTTTCCAAGTGAGCGACATTGACCAATGAGTGCAGAGCTGTAACGTAGGGCATCAGCATGGACCCAGCATCCTCGAAGCTCAGATGATCCGGAATGCGGACACAGAATGTCGTTGGTGTCGTCAGGTATGTCGAATATGCCTGCTTCTTGAGGCAGAAGACTCTGTCGCCGACCTTGAGCTCGTTGGGGTCGACGTCCGATGCGACTCTGGTGATGATACCGCCTGCTTCAAGGCCGAACTGTCGGATTGGAAGCTCAACAATGCCAAGGGCGACTAAAATGTCCTGTGAACATGGTCAGTATGATGAAGAATGCTCCAAATTAATGACGTGGTGCTTACTCTGAAGTTGAGGCCTGCAGCATGCACCTGCACTTCCACCTCGCCGGGAGCCAATTCCTCGCGAGGCTGCTGCACCCAATGCAAGCTATTGATACGACCGGGCGTCGCGACATCAAGTTTGGCCCAGGAGCTCGGCTCGTCCTCGAGCAGCTGGTCGAGCAAGGTGAACGGCTGAAACCGTCCCACAAGTACCTCTCCATCTTGGATAGCCCATTCGAAGTCGGGGTTGAGTTCATCATCGCCACTCTGGTCTTGGAAAGTGGCAATCACCCGAGAGAGTTGTTTCAGACTACTTTGCTGCTGGAGATCGTCGATCTGGATGGTTGCCATGTTGACCATTTGTTCAGAGCGGAGGACACGAGCCAGACCGATGATGAGGGCATATTGAGGACCTATACATCCCACTTCGCAAGATTTCGTGACCCAAAGGACGCCCGCCTCCTTGACACCTGTGAGAAAGGTCTTCAATGCCAGGTACCGGGCTTCTGTCATGTCTGCAAAGAAGGCTTTGTCTGCGTCCAACAGAGACAAGACATTCTGTCCAGCAGGGACCTGGTCCTCCAGTGAACATCTGGTTACCTGGTGGCCAGTCTTCTCAAGGTGGGAGATGATGACCTCAGTGTTGTGCCCAGCCTTCTCGTCGCAAAGCACAGTGAGCTTTGGGATCTTCTGGAATTCAATTGAAGCATGCCTGGCAACCAAAGTCACTGTCAGTGGATCGCTGGATGGGGAATCGTCAGAACTGCTCGAGATCCTGCCCAAGCCGGCGGCAGCCAGCTGTGTCTTCCAGTCAGCCGCATTGAGCGGAGTCCCCTCTCCATTGGCCTCCGGCGTCTCAGACCACCATTCCGGCTGCAAGCCAAAGACGTAAGTGACCCATCGAGCAGATGAGCAATGTTCCTGCAGGAGCAGGTAGCCATCCGCCTTCAGCAACTTCTTGAGGTACCCGAGGCTCTGCTGCACATTGGTGCTGGCCCGAAGCGCATTAGAGGCGACTATAAGATCGAATTGTGCGCCATCGAAGCCCTGTTGTTCCGGGTCGTCACGGATATCCAGCGTCTTGACTTCGAGGTTGGGGAAGCTCTTCTCTTGGTCCTTGGCGGTGATGAAACTTGTGGACGTGACAGTGTAGTTCGAGCACAAGACTTGGCCATTGACATGTTTGATTGCTTCGACGATCTCCTCAGAGGGCTTTGGCGTTCCACCAGTGCTGAGCTCCATCACTCGAAGGTTTGGCTTCGAATGGCTCAGACAGCGAATAAACTCCGTTGGATGAGATTGTTGAACAAACTTCTGCACACCGGCCAAATCCTCTTCGGACAGCAAATCTCTGAGGGTAGCGTTCGAAAGCAGGATTTCTGTGTTGCTGCATATCTGCTGGATGGCTCTCGCCACGGGGCCCGCCTTGGTCCCAGCAAGTTGTGCA
Organism: Lecanosticta acicola; assembly: GCA_963674455.1. NCBI lineage: Eukaryota > Fungi > Ascomycota > Dothideomycetes > Mycosphaerellales > Mycosphaerellaceae > Lecanosticta > Lecanosticta acicola. The sequence continues at coordinate 340,471 of CAVMBE010000004.1, read as the reverse complement.
ACAAGAGAATCGATCCTGGCGACGATGGTCTCATTGTCCAAGCTCTTGTAGTTTGGTGCGAGAGACACCACAACTGAGTGAGCTTGAGACGAGATCCAAGAAGCATACTTCTCCAGATGTGGCTGGCCAATTGGGGTGTCCAGATTTGCAATGCGTCTCTTGGAAAGAAGCAAGCACAGCTGTCCAAGCTCGTCCAGGCGCGAAAGGACGTCAGTGTTATCGCTTCGTGGGGAACTGAAGTCCGAAAAGTCTTTGAAAGCAACATCAGGCGCCCACTCGTAACGTGCAGCCGCGTGAGTATCGCCGAAACCGGCAGCACCCAGCGTGCCATCCGCAAGCGCGAGCTTGACGCCAGTCGCTTCCACGACAGCCTTGCCCTCCGAGACGCAAATCCCACTGCCGACAACGGATTGGTTGCTGGAAAGCGTGGCCGTGATGTTATTTTGCATGGCAGCAGCGCAGCGCCAGACGGTGAAGGAATCAATGCTGGTTGGCAGCCATGTGCGGGTCTTGCGGAGAGACCCATTGGTGGCGCCAGCTCCCATGATCTGAATAGTGGCATCGAGGGTGACGGGATGTATATGGTAGTTGGCCTCGTCACCTTGCTTTCCATTCGAAACCTTCCCGACTGCTCTGTTCTCGTGACCAGTGGAAGTTTCGATGGCCTCGATGGTCTGGAACGATGGCCCAAGGTCCAGACCACCTTTCTGCATCGTCTCGTAGTACTTCTTAGCATTGATCTTGCGGGGCAGCGACGGGACCTCTGCCGCAGGGGAAGGCTGCCCAGCCATAGCCGATACCTCTCCCACGCAATGCTTGACCCACGCGTGGCCGTTATATGAGGACACGGTAAACTCCCACCAGGAGCTGTTCAGGGAGCTAGTCAGGCGATGTGGCTTGAATGTGGATATCATTTCGGTGGGCTTGCCCTCGGTCACAACAAGCGCGGTGCTGACGATAATGTTCCGGACACTATAGCCGTTTTCGATGCCTGTGATCTGCCTGGCGGCCTCTCCGGCAATGGCCAGATAACCAGCAAACGGGAATACTGTATCTTCGCCCAGTCGATGGTCGCGAACCCACGGGACGTTGGAAAGGTGAAGCAAGTTCCTGTAGACTGGCTCGAGCTCGGATGACTCGGCTGTTTTCAAGCCGAGGAGGTCGTGCAGTGGGAACTTTCGCAGACGCCATTCTTTTGAGAGCCGAGACTCATACCAGTAGCTTTCTTCGTGGTTCCATGGGTATCTGGGTAGATCGGGCAAGCAACTGCCAGCTGGGAACAGAGCTTCGAGGTCGACAGATACTCTCAGAGAAAAGAGCTTCCCAACTGCGGCGAGGAATGATGACGTGCAGTCCTGTGCACGAAGCATAGCTGAGACGTATGGAGCGGGAGAGGATGCGTGGCTGAAGATTTGTCGCAGTGGACCGGCCAGGGCGGAATGTGGTCCGACTTCAAGGAAGACGGCATTCTTGTACTTCTCGTCGCTCAAAATGGCACTGACCGCCTCGCGAAAGCGGACTGGCGATTCCAAGTTGGTCCTCCAGTATTGAGGCCCAAAAGTTGTTCCCGCATTGGCCAGTTTTCCCTCGACGCTGGAGAAGAATGGTATCGATGGAGTGCCACCACGGACACTGTCACCCATAAGCGAGACGTAAGCATCGCCAACCTCTGCCATGTGATGACTGTGATACGCCTTATCGACCTTGAGTAGGCGAGCCATAACATCTGGCTTCTGTTCCTGTATAGAGGCAACAGCTTTTTCAACACTTTCAGTATCACCAGAGATGGTGACACTCAGAGGAGAGTTGTCGCAAGCAACGCGGACGTTTGGCACGAGGTACTTCTCAGTCTCGTTCCAACCCATGCCGATCGCAGCCATGCAGCCAGGTTTCGTTTGCTGTATAGTTACGGCTCCACGGTAATGTGCAGCCGTAATAGCTTCCTGGGCAGTCAGAGCTCCTGCTGCATAGGCACCAGCTATCTCTCCACTGCTATGTCCAACCACGGCAGAGGGTACGATGCCAACCGCTTTGAAAACGTCCACTAGTCCAAGCTGAAGTGCAGTACACAAAGGCTGAGATAGCTCTGCCGAAGACAGTTTGCTCGTTTTGGCAGGCTTCTTGAGCTCCTTCTCGATCGAGTAGTTAGCGATACCTTCCAGGTATTGATCCAGTGAGCGAATCGTGGAGCGGAACACCTCGTTAGACTGCAACAAGTCACGCCCCATCTGTGGCCACTGTGCGCCCTGACCGGTGAAGACCATGACCACGTTGCTGGCTGCAGTCGATGCAGCCTTGGCGTCTGTTGCTGCTGACACCGATTCGAAGGCGCCATGTTGACAAATAGCGAAAGCTCGGTGTCTCAGATGCTCTCTCCGACGAGCCAAAGTGTATGCCAGATCTGTGACGCCGTCCGGACTTTTGTCTACCCAGTCCTTATACTGCGCGATCATCCGTTCCAACGAAGACTTTGTGTTTGCAGAGAACAGGAGAAGTTGAGGAGCGTCAGAGGGTTCGGAAACCCTTGGGTAAATGTTGTGGTGAGCGGCTGATTCCAGAATGACATGCGCGTTTGCTCCTCCAACTCCGAAGGAGTTCAATGAGATACGTTCCAGTCTGTCCTCTGGCCATGGAGTTGGCTCAAGTGGGACCACCATCTTGGCCTCCTCGAAAGGAATGTTGGGATTTGGTGTGGCGAACTTGATATTGGGGGGAATTGTGCGATGCTCCAGCGCCTTTACCATCTTGATCAGAGATACCAGACCTGAAGCGGCCTCGGTGTGGCCCAGATTGGGCTTCACTGAGCCAATGAAGACACCCTTCTCTCCAAAGACACGGGCTACAGCTTTTGCTTCAATCGGGTCGCCAATCTGGGTACCAGTGCCGTGGCCTGGAAAGGAACGTCAAACGTCAGCAAGTTTCCTGCAGATGACAACATGGATCTAGCTTCTCAGCGAGCACTTACATTCTACCATGGCTGTCTCTCCAAAGTCGCTAATGCCGGCCAGAGCATATGCCCTGCGCATGAGTGCTTCCTGTGAATCCGTACTTGGCTGCGACAGGCCCGGCGTTCGACCATCCGAGTTGTGCGATGTTGCCTTGACGATAGCTCGGATGGGGTTGCCATCTCGGAGGGCAGCAGCTAGTGGCTTGACATAAATTGCTGTGACAGCCTCCCCGCGAGCGTATCCGTTCGCCTCTGCGGAGAAACTCTTGCTAGCCCCGTCCTTGGAGAGAATGCCTTGCTCAGTCATCGCCGTAGTCATGCCGGGGCCCATGATAAGGTTGACCCCGCCAACAAGGGCGGCCTCACAGTCACCACGGCCCAGTGCAGCGCAAGCCTCATTCAGCGCTACAAGAGCAGCAGAGCAACCAGTGCGAATGGTCATGCTCGGTCCGTTAATGTCGAATTCGTAAGAGAGGCGATTCGAAATGACGAAATCGCCTGTTCCAACGATACGATGCAATCCCCACTGCTGATTCTCCTTGGCATACATTTCGATCCAGTCCTCGCCGAAGTTGCCGATGTAACAACCGATGGTCTTTCCTCTCCAATTTGTCACACCAGCATCTTCAAAACATTCTCTTGCGACTTCGAGCATCAGGCGTTGCTGAGGGTCCGCCCGTTCTACTTCTGTTCTGGGCAGAGTGAAGAATGATGTGTCTAGGGCTCCGAGATCGACTGACTCGTCCAGAAAGTAGCCGTATTGAGTCGAAACAGTGGCTGGCTTTGCGCTTCCTGGGTTGTAATAGGAGTCCACGCTGTATCGCGAGGAAGGTACTTTGATTCGGCCGTCCATCTTGTTGCAGATGAATTGCCAGGCTTGTTCCGGCGAGCTCAATCCGCCTGGAAGACGGCAGGCCATACCGCAAATCGCAATGGGTTCTGGCGGGCTGTGGGAGTCGGCATGAAAAGCATCGGTGACGGAATGCTCCAAGGCGCTCGGGCTGCTGGTTCCGTTCGTAGTGGGTAAGCCATTGGTGATTCCATTTGTGATTCCATTGGTGAATTCATTAGTGATTCCATTGGTGATGCCGTTTGTGACTCGGTCAGTGAGCCCGTCGATAATGGGAGCACCACCGTCGTGCTGGACGCCAGCGGGAGCTGGCATCGTGGACAAGTCCTGGCTGGTGACAGTCTAGGCGATCTTGAGCGATCTCGAGAGACGTAGTGAGGGAAGGTAGTAAGTACTTGTGCGGGAAGGGGAGTATTACTTGACAGAGGAAGAATCGTGAACGGAGAGCAAAGAGCTTCGAGACTCTTGCTTGTGGACAGCAGATTGACGAACAATTCTCGACGCTATTATAGAAGCCGGCCATTACTGCCTCCAGCTTCTGCCGGATGCTCTATGCTCATGCTGTCCTGGCATAGCTCTAGGCAAGGCAGGATTCGCACCCTTCAGCTGAACTTGCAACCATTCAGGGTAGGGCAAGAACGTTGCATTCGATAGGTATGCGTAGCAGGCTGCATTGCTGTACGCGAGTCCGCGCTTCAAGGGACCAAGCCTCGCGTCTCTGGTGGCACCAGTCTGCCATTGCGGATGGTCTCGACGCTCCTGGAGACAATCTCGTCAGAGTCACATGTGTCAGGGCGCGTCGTCGGCGACATATTAGTGCCAGAATCGGCTTCCGTAGCGGTCCATGTCTTACAATGGGCCAGCGCGGATGGTATGCTGAACCCTACCGGAGGGTACTTGTGAGAATGTCGGATAGCGAGAGAAGTAGGCCACGCCGAACACGAGCCGGTAGGTCTTGGCAGCACGAAAGAGGCATGATGCACATGATGTGATATGTGATGGTGACACTAGCTTCAAGTTAGAGGAGCAGGTGAGGTGTGAGGTGGCACGACCGTCAAGCACGTGACTTAGCGTGAAGAATGAGTAAGCGGCAATCTGCTTCCCGCTCCGGGCCATCCGGCGACCCGGCAACCCGGCAACCCGGTGCCTTGGGTGGCCGGTGTTATTACGGTGCTACCACACTACTGCTTATCACACTATGGGGATACCACAGTGATACCATGATCCTTGACAAGGAATTGGATGTCGGCTGTCAACATGTCTCACCACCATGTTACAATGTTGTGATGTGAAAGGGGTCGGGACCATGTGGGTCGACCCGCTCCGGTCGGCTGCACGTGACCTCTCCGTCGTTCGTCCCTGACACAGAACCTTCGCGTCGCGTTGCGCTCGCTGTACCTGCGCCGCTGTACCTGAATCTGCGTGCGGCTTCACATGATGGACTGCTCGGCGCCCCCACCATCAACACCACCATCAGCACCCCTCACCCTTCCCGACACGCTCACCGAGGTGACGCGGAATGTGCTGTGGCTGGCCAATGCCACCGCCACCGCCCTGCACCGTCTTCCCGGTTCCGCCGTCGTCGTCCGCTACGTGCGCTCCTCGCACCAGAACGACCCCGTCCGCACCATCATCGAATTGCTCCTGGCCCTGCTGGCGGTGCGCTACATTCTCGCCCCCAAGTACAGCCCGCGCAAACAGGGCAATCATCTCCCTCTAAGCGACGAGGAGGTCGATGAGCTGATCGACGAGTGGACGCCGGAGCCCTTGGTCGAGGAGCAGCCGGAGCGCATGAAGCTTGCTCAAAATCTTCCCGTCTTGCATCGAGAGGCCCCTACTGGACCCAAGACGAAGCTCTGCGATGGCAGGATCGTGACGAACCTCGCCAACTACAATCATTACAACTTTTCCAATGATCCAGCATTCGTTGACGCCGCCGTGGCCACCATCCGTGACTATGGCGTCGGCCCCTGCTCTGCACCCGGCTTCATCGGAACCTTCGACGTACACACAAAGCTCGAGAGCGACATTGCGGCGCATTTTGGAACCGAGGACACCGTCGTCTACTCGCAGAGCTTCTCCACCATCAGCAGTGTCATCTCGGCCTTTTGCAAGCGAGGTGATATCATAGTAGCCGATCGTGCAGTCAACTTCTCCATACGCAAAGGCATCCAGGCATCGAGAAGCATCGTTCGCTGGTACGAGCACAATGATATGGAGGATCTGGACCGGGTACTCGCCAAGCTCGTCAGCGAGCGACGACCGCTGACGCGGAGGTTCATCATTACCGAAGGCTTGTCCGAAAATGTTGGTGATATGGCCGATGTGCCGAGATTGCTCGAGCTGAAGCACAAATACAAGTTCCGTCTGGTCCTTGATGAGACGTAAGGTGCGCCCGTGTCAAGAAGGCATCCATTACCGGTGACTGACCCAACTTTCTGCAACAGATGGTCGTATGGAATCCTGGGCCGAACCGGAAGGGGCGTGACAGAACTGCAAAACGTCGACGCTACCAACATCGACATCATTGTCGGAAGCTTAGCAGGAGCCATGGCAAGTGGCGGCGGGTTCTGCACCGGATACAGGATCATGGTCGAACACCAACGCTTGAACTCTCCCGCTGTGACGTTCTCGGCGTCTTTGCCCATGTTTCTGGCCACCACGGCCTCTGCGGTCATCGCAAGACTCCAGGGTCCGGATGGGGCGAAAGCCCTGCAGACTCTACAAGAGCGTATCGAATCCTTGCGTCAGCAGCTGGACCGAAGTGAATGGGTGACTTGCGTCAGTGCGCCGGGCAATCCCGTCCTTCACTTGACGTTCAAGGCACAGCATGTACAGAACCGTCGCCTCACCCGGCCGGAGCAGGAAGCCCTGCTACAGGAGTGTGTTGACGAGGTAAGGGAAAGCTTCTGCGAGTCATGTCGCAACAACAACAACATGGCTAACATATATGTCAGTGTCTGAACAACCACTCCATCATCGTCACCCGACTCAAGAGCATGCCAATCATGGATGGACTGCATCCGCGAGACGCAGCCAGGGAGTACCAGCCCGAGCCAACACTCAAGGTCTCCGCAAGTGCGGCCTTGTCAAAGAAGGAAACGGAGAAGGCCGGCACTGCGATACGGCACGCCATCACAGCTGTGATGAAGAGGACCAAGTCGCAATATGGAACGGCTCCGGAGATCAGATGAGTTTTTCCCGCGTCCTGACGCACAAGATCCTCTAGTAAAGAAGCATTTTCATCGTCATTGAACAAACATGACGCCCCAAGCAAAAGACTTCTGAAGCTCTGACGAAGGTTTCGACGCTGCAACGCACAGACTTTCAATACCCGCTGACTGACAGCGTCATTGCGACTTTCTGGATCAACATCCCCCACGCTCCTGCTCTTCGATGCAGCATGCCGCCTTCCTCAAATCCGACTCCCAACAAGTTTCCCTTCAAACCTGTCCCTCCAACCTAAGTCACCGAACTCTCCCCGCGACCCGCGGTCTTTGCATCGTCCTTCACCATCCCTTCCCACTTCCACCTCAGAAAAGGCCATACAAACCAATTCACGACGATGGAAAGCAGTCCGTCCGCAATTCCCCATCCTCTCTTCGGCGAGGGTCCCGTCATCGCCGTGAATAACGCCGAAGCAGCAGGCGAGTCCTCGCAGATGGTGAAGTCTCCTCTATCCACAGCCGCGATGATGAGGCTGGCCACTTTCTCTGAAGTAGGAAAGCGGGACACTAGTTCGGAGGGGGGTGCGTCGAGGCCTTGGATGCGTTTGGTAAGGGCAGTCTTGGTTTTTTGCTCCGCGAGGAAGCCGGGGGATACGAAGTCGGCTGCAGGATGTCAGCTCAGATTCCGACTGGCTGGTGGGTGGGTGGGTGAGTTCTGACCGGGAAAAGCGCAATGAACAGAGTAATGGGACTGCGCAGAATTATGCCTCAGCAGCTCCATGCGCAGCGTATCAGCCAACGCACGCTGAGCACATTTCGCCGCTGCAGCCCCACCATCACTAATTAGCAATAGCATCAAACGACACCTCGGAGAGTCGGACTCGACTTACGAGAATACGCCACCGAACCAGGCAAACACACAAAGGCAGCCGCGCTGCTGATGAAGATGATCTTCCTCACCTTCTTCTCCTCCTCCCTACCCCTGGTCCCGCGCTTATCATCCTCCAGCCAAATATCCAACGCCGCTTTCGCTGCGAACGCAGAGGAGAAGTAGTTGTTCCGCATACAACCCTCCAACGCTCCGGCAGGTATATCCGCGAAGAAGCCATTCTCGGCATGGTTGCCTCCTGCCGTGCAATACAGCAGGTCTGGAATCCGGGACTGGGAGCGGAAAGCGTGGTCGACTTGGACTGCATCTCCCAGATCGACGGCAAAGGCGTTGATTTCTTGCTCGGGATCCGGGCAACGGGAAGAAAGATGCGCTCTGGCTTGGTCCAAGGGGCCTTGACGACGGGAGAAGAGTGTGATGTGCGCGCCTCGAAGGGCGAGGGATTCTGCGATGGCGGATCCGAGGCCTCCGGAGCCGCCGGTTATGAAGGCTGTCTGGAGATGTATTGTCAGTTGGAAGGACTTTTCGACTTGACTTGACTTGACACCCGATTTACTCCTTGCTGGCTGGCTCACCTTGCCGTGCAAATCAAGTTGGCTCTTCATTTTTGGGAGGGCTTTTCCGACAATTGGAGTTTTGGCCGGATCTACTCAACTCCCGCGCTGAACGGGGGGGGGGAGGGAGGGGGGCATACTACCTTAGCCTTGGTTGCTCCGCTAGATATCCATCTCCTATCCGGCGGCCCAGCTATCCACCGTAAGCACCTATGCTGTCAAATAACAACAACAACAACAACAATTTCACATGCAAAACGACGGACTCACGCCCTTCTGCGGGCCCAGACCAGGTTTGTTAAGGTCGTACTTCCCAAACCTGGAGGATTCTGGGGTATCCCTGACCCCCCCCAAGTCACACCCGAGCCGACGACCTAGTCCCAATCCGGCAGCCCCCAAGGGCCTGATGCAGTTTGGTGCGAGATACTCGTATCGTAGCTCGTCGCCAAGACACCGAATAATTTACCGAGTTGGTGTGGTACTCTTAGTAGGCATTCCCCGGTATCCGCGCCAAGCCAAGCGGGCTCAACATTATCTACATACGAACATATATGCTGGCGCATCTCGGGGCCCGGGGAGAAGGGTGTTCCGGGCGCCGTGTCTGAGAAGGACCAGGTCCCTTTAGTGCATACTGTATTCTGTATTGATGATATACCCCGGCGGATGGGAAGCTGGATCATCTACGGCGCTTGTATCAGTTCAGTATGCCGTCTGCTTGGTTCACTGGAGATATCAATGGCTGCCACGAGGTCGGCTCCGTGTCGAGGTGGAGGAGGCCAGGCTCGTCTCGTGTCGTCTGAACACCCCAAGGCAAGCCAGCATCGCCTCTATTTCCCATCTTTCTCTCTTCCGTCAGTTGCCTGTTGTTGTTATTCCAATCTATCAATCAAGGAAAAAACAAAAAAAAAACAAATCATTCCACACTCTTCTCAAACCTCAAACCAACCCAACACAACACAATGGCCGCAGGCGCAGACTTCATCTCCTCCTGGATGAAATCCCAAAAACCCCTCGGCCCCTCCATGAAGTCCGCCCCAACCTTCACCCGCAACCTAGAAGAATCCCTCGACGTGAAGCGCGCCTCCCACGCCATGTTCCCGCCGCTGATCGCGGCCTGGAAATCCGGCGCATCCATCGACTTCTGCTCCAACGACCTGCTCTCGCTGGGCCGGACGGGCGCGATCCGCGAGGCCTTCCTGGCGGAGCTGGCGGCGCACCCGGACTTTCAGATGTACGCCGGGGGCACGCGGATTATGGATGGGAATTATGCGTACTTGGAGCAGACGGAGCGGGAAGTTGCGGAATTCCATGGCGCGGAGGCGGCGCTGATGGTGAATTCGGGGTTCGAGGCGAATATGGCGATTTATACGGCGCTGCCGAGGCCGGGGGATGTGGTTGTCTATGATGAGTTGGTGCATGCGAGTACGCATGATGGTGAGTTCCAGTTGGGCTTCCAGCGGCCAGTGTTGGGGTGCGTTCGCTGATTGATGGTCTTTGTGTAACGGATAGGCATGGCGCACTCGCTTGCCGCTACGAAATTGCAGTTCCGGCACAACGATCTCGATGCTTTTCGCGATGTGATGACTTCTGCGCACGACTCTTATCCCATGGTCCGGGATGGGTCGAGGTGTGTTCTGGTCTCGGTGGAGTCGGTGTACAGCATGGGTAAGCTCGATAGAATTCATCCCACCTACCTCAAAAGCTTTCTGCTGATCACACTTTTCGACAACAGATGGCGATGTCTGCCCCCTGAAAGAGCTCGTGGAGGTCGCGAAAGAGATCTTCCCCAAGGGAAATGCCGTCTTCATCGTCGACGAGGCCCACGCTGTACGTCTATTCCCGACCATTTGGAGTGTTTGAACGTACTGACGATAGATCGTGATAGACTGGGATTCTCGGTCCAAACGGCGTAGGTCTCGTCAGCGCCCTGGGCCTGGAGAAGGAGATTGCCGTGCGTCTGCATACTTGTGGTAAAGCCTTGGGATCTTCCGGAGGTCAGGAAATCCGCACACAATAGTCGGAATTGTTATCCATACTGACCGTAATCTCTCTACCAGCCTTCATCCTCGGCAGCGACACCGTCCGTCGGACTCTCATCAACTTCGCCCGCTGTGTCATCTACACCACCGCGCCCTCGTTCCCCGCAGCAGCAGCGGTTCGCTCAGCCTACAGACTCCTCCGGACAGGAGCTACTCAGGAGGTAAGCAACATCCCCCAAAAACACAAAGAAGCCAGAGAGAGAGAGAGAGAGAGAAGACTCACCATCCCACTCCCAACCCACAGCCTCAAAGCCGAATCCAACACCTAGTAAAACACTTCTTCGCCACAATAACCGCCCACCCCATCTGGACACGAGCAACCGACACGGGAATCCTCTCCATCCCCGTGGCGGAAGACTGGGAGACCACCGACTGGCACGCGCACATCGTCCCCCTGTGGACCCGCCAGCGCTACAACTGGTTCCTCGTCTTCCACCTCCAGCTGGCCGGCATCTCCGCCCTGCCGGTCGATTACCCCACCGTCCCCAAGGGCCAGGGGAGGATCCGGCTGATGTTCCATGCTGCTAATACGGAAAGGGAAGTCGAGCATTTGGCCAATACGGTGGGCGATTGGGCGAGGGAGATGATTGAGATTGAGGATGGGGTTAAGGAGAATAAGGTTCCGGTTGCGGCGCAGCAGGCTTATGCTCTGATGGCTCGGTAGGCTGGTTTTTGTGTTTCTGAGCGGTAGTAGCTAGCTGCGGAGAGTCGCTGGGTGGTATTTCGTCAGTTAGATTGTTGTCGTACTTTTTGGCTTCGAGTAATTGCGTATGTTATGAACTTTGTCTCTGGGCTCGGAGCTACTCCCAAGCATTGTGCTACCGCAAAAGTGCAGAGATGTCCTGTTTGATTCAAACCCTGAAAAAGTGGCTCGTTCATGATAGATTGCGATGAGAACAAGCGTTGGCTCAAGAGTACTGGACTCAGTTACAGAGAGAGACTATATTGTTGTTGTTGTTGTTGTGGTTGGAGCCTTGTCTTCAAACCGCTGCTGACCCAGCTCTTCCTTCTGCATCTCCAACTCTTCCATGAAGAACGACGCAAGAAGTCCCAAGCCCGCGAGCCCCGTCATGATGTAGACGACAGTATGGAAAGCCTTTGCGTAGATTTTCAAAACATCTCGAAGCGCTTCGGCTGGCACGTCGATCTTCCTCAGCTCGGGGATGAACTCTATGGCTTTGCTCGAATCGTTCAAGACACTCAGAGGGCCCGTCAGAGCTCCGAGTTTCGAGATCGATGCGGAGAAGACCGAGCCAAAAGTACCTGATGCTATCGCGAGGCCGACGACGCCGCCGAAGAGTCGCAAGGTCAGGAGTTGCCCGATCGCGAGGTTGGTGTCGTCGATGTGCGTTACGCTGGCTTGGAGTGGTAGCATGAGCATACGTAAGGCTGTCACGCCCGACGACCAGATGATCGGGATCCCGATGAGCATTCCGGTCGATGAGCCTGGGCCTAGAAGACAGAGGAGACCAGTTCCGAGCGTTGCGATGACCCAAAGTGCCCATATGAAGTACCGATAGCCTTGTCCGACAGGACCGACCAGCAGCATTGCGGCTAGCGAGAGGAAGATGCTGGCGAACGCTGAGGGTAGGAGATAGACCACCATTTTCAGGATTGGCAGGAGAGCGGCAGACTGATAGAACAAGGGCAGGTATTGCAGGATGGAGAACATTGCCAGTCCTTGTAGGAAGCCACATAATAGTGTCACCCATGCTGTTCGTGGACGATAGATTCGGTGGGGAACGATGGGTGAAGTCGGATATCTTTCGTAGAATGCAAAGGCCAGAAGAAGTGCCACGCCTAGTAGCAGTGGAAACAAAGTCTCCCAGGCGTCCCATGGATACAGCTCACCCGCGCAGCCAAGAGCGAGGACCAGCGAGATGATTGCACCACTGAAGCCGAGCATGCCGATCCAGTCTAGGCCTCGCAGTCTTTGCCAAGGGGACTCATCACCGACGACAGATCGGAGGCGTAGGAAGACCAGCACGAGGGGAAAGCCGACGCCAATGAAAGGCAAGTTGATCCATCCTAGCCACCTCCAGTCCGCACCCGCGAGGACGCCACCCAGAGGGGTGCCCAGCACGTTGCCCGTCGCAATCGGGACGCCCATGATACCCAGCCAGAACGAACGCTCTTTCAGCGTTGTCATGTCTGCCACGATCGTTTCCACCAGAACATTGATGCCGCCCCCTCCGATCCCTTGGAGTACTCGACCCGCAATCAAGGTGGGCATGTCCTGCGCGACGGCGAAGACGATTGATCCGACGAAGAAGAAGGCTGCAGCGGCGAGCAAAAGTGGCTTGCGACCCTGGACATCGGAGACACTCGTCCAGATGGGTGTTGCTACGACGACGCAGAGGAGGTAGCTGATGTTAGCGAACAAGGACTGTGTTGTGGTTCCTCCGAGTGCGTGGGCGACTGTCTAGTGGAAAGGTGAGCCCGTGTATCAGAGCAAGAGATGGGAAAAGGAGGCCATCAACATACCGGCAGTGCTACGCCGAGCGCTGTAGCATCGAATTGGAAGACAAAATCGATACAAGCAAGGCCCAGGAAGGCGAGCTTGAAGCGCCATGACTTGCCAGCCGGTGGTGGTGTCGATGGCGACGCATCCTCGATACCGTCGATGTGAGCTTCTGAAGCTGGCTTGGCCTCGTTATTGCCAGCGACGATGTTGCCGTCGACGCCATCCCGAGCCGGGTCCAGACCTTTCACGTCTTCCATAGCCGACCAGCCGAGGGGGAGAGATGGAGCACTTGTCCTCACTCAGGCCGTCGGGCATGTGGCAGACAGTCTTGACAATGTGTGCTGCCGTCGAGACTCGGAAAGGTCTGCGATGGACGGGAGATGGAAGCTTCCGAGTTGCTGTGCGACAACGGCAAACGGCACTAAGGTCCGGTTTGGTGGGCAGGTAAGGGGCACTCACCGGATGCACGGTTATGTATGGCTGTGCATGACACGATGCGAGGTGGAGACCGCACAAATGCCGACACAATGCGCATCAACAAGGGCGCGGAAGGTTGCATACGATCTGTCAACTTACTAAATCTACTAAGAAAGGCCGAAATTGGAGACGAAGAAGATCCATAGGACGCCTTGTGGAGCGCGGGAATGAACCGGCCCGCCCATCGGTGTCCCGGCAGATCTTAGGGTAGCCGAGTAGTCCTACCTTTACTCTACGGATACTACTACTAGGTATAACTTAATTGGGGAATCTATTATTTCTTTTCCTTCTCTATCTATATAGACTACTAATACTAGTATACTAATAACGAATATTACGTTTTAAAATTTAACGTAAAACAAATAGAAATTACTAGAGATAATATTAATAAACAAGATTCGAAGTTTAGATTTATCTTATGTTTAACTGAATTTCCTAGCTATCTACCGTAGGGACTTTACGATTTTAACGTAGGTATCGAGATATTTGACTTTCTGTACTCGGCGTACCTATTAATTCGGCCCAACTTCTCCTTACCTGGTAAGAAGCCCTCGCTAGCGGGGAAAGGATTCTCCGGCGAAGCGCCTGATTGGAGGTAGTCTAAGTCAGTATATATCTATCTAAGGAGGTCGGTCCGTGTCTTCTCTCAATCAGATTATCGAGCGTTCGCAGAACAATGACCTTTCGCACCATCATTGCAGCCCTCTCAACGAGCCTCGGCTCAATACCAATTGTTCAAGCCAGCTTCGACAACGCTCAGGCGTCGCCAGAAAACGAATGGAGTTGGACTACGTTCCGCCTACTTGCCGTTTTATGCCTGGCTTTCAGCTTGTACTCGATCCTTCTGCATCCGGAATTCATCAACCCTCTTCGCCATGTGCCAAGAGCTCAGGCAAGATCTGCTGGCAGTGGATAGCTCTGAGCGTATGCTAATCGTGTGACTATTAGCGTTGGCTGTCGCGAAACTTATACAACCAGCTCGTACTCCAAAAGACGCCCGCCGAACTTCTCTCCCACATTGCAACAGAGACCCCAAATGACGGACTATTAGCCTTGCGAGAGCCATCAAGCCTGACGCTGCTCATCACCCGGCCTTCCATCTTGACCGAGCTGCTCGTTTCCCGCGCAAGTGACTTTCAGAGGTCGACGGCCCTGCAAGGATTCTTCAAGATTCTGACTCTGGATGGCTTGTTCACTGTGAGTGGAGACCAGCACAAGTCTCTGAAGAAACGCAGTCTGCCTCATTTCAGCTTTCGTGCTATCAAGAATCTCTATCCTTTGATGTGGCGACAGGCATCACATTTCGCAAGCGCCGTCGAAGCCAACTTCAACAACATCGTGCCGGAGAACGATGGCACCTTGACTGGGACTGTTGAGCTTTCCGATCTGACGAATGAAAGCACGTTCAAGGTAATTGGGACAACGGTAAGTCGTCTTGCCATCTCTGCCCGTCTCTGCAATCTACTTGTTCAACAAACACATCCGCTAATCTTGTTCTCCCAAAGGTATTCGGTAGGGCGCACGAGACATCCAGCGATCGCGCCTTCGACCACTTGAGATCTCTGCTGGAATTCTTCCTGAAACCGACAGCATCTACCACTGTCTACGTGGCTTTGACCTTCTACTCGCCATCTTGGGTCAGCAAATACGTTACCTACCCCCTGTATCAGCAAGCTGTCAGGACTTCTGCGGCACTGGAGAAGCTGTGTCTCCAGCTTGTAGAAGAGAAGCGGAAGCAGCTGCGAACCGACCCCGAGAGCGCCGACCTCGCATCCCATATGATACAGTCTGGTCATTTCACCGACTATGAGATTGCTTCACAACTGTTGACGTACCTGGTCGCAGGGTGAGTGCAAATGATACAACCTCACATTACCTTTGCATGTCAACCCGCATCCACTGATGGTTGCACCCCGCAGGCAAGAGACCACTGCCGGCGCAATCAATTGGATCTACTACCTGCTCGCCCGAGACGCTCGTCGACAAAGCTTACTCCGAAGCGAGATTAGGGATGCTCTGGGCGGTTTTTCCGACGTGGACAGCCAGAATGATCTCGCGAGCATCCTGGAAGGACTGCCATACCTCAACGGCGTCATCAACGAGACATTGCGTCTGTACCCGAACGTTCCCGTGACGCAGCGCGTAGCCGTTCGAGACACCACTCTGGCGGGATTCCATATCCCAGCGGGCACAACAGTCTACCTCTCGCCCTGGCTCATCCAGAGGTCAAAAGAAGTCTGGGGCCCGGAAGCGGATCAATTCCAGCCTGAGCGCTGGATACGCAATGAAGATGGACAGCAGAAGCTCGATCCGAGCGGCGGCATGAAGAGCAATGTTGATTACCTGCCATTCCTCCATGGGCCGCGGAACTGTATTGGACAGAACTTTGCGAGGGCAGAGTTGCGATGTCTGACTGCTGCACTTGCGATGCGCTTCGAATGGACGCTCGAGACGGACGGCGATATTCCATTGTCTGGCGTCATCACTATCAATCCTGAGGGAGGCCTGCGTCTGCGTCTGAAGACGTTGTCTAGCAAGGACGCTACAGATTGAACAGCTATGTAATGCAAAGGCGCTGTGGTCGATCAGAGCACCGGTACCTGTGTCTGCTCTCTCGCCAAAATTGTCGATTCCTTAGCCGCGAAATTGCACAATCGCTATTCCAGTTGTATCGGGACCAACCGTTTCTATTACTTAAAAATTCTCGCCTATTCGAGAATACTTTTCTACTCTATTATACTATAAGCTCGTCTAGATTAGGTATTAGTAATAGCCCTTAACTAAGATAGCGTATATACTTTTAACTAAATAGCTATACTAGATATACTATAACTTGACTTAAAGTAGTAAATATAGATTAGGTAACAGGTCGTTACTACTACTATATATAAAGTATTTAAGTATATAGATAATTCTAGCTAATTAGTAATTTTATAAAATATTTTTAGCTAGTCAGCTTAATTATTTACTCTAATATAGAATTAAGGTTTATCTATAAGTATAATATATTTACTATATTTACTACGCTCTACTATATCTACTATACTTACTACGCTACTCCCTCTATCTCTAGTAGCTACTACGTAGTACTTTATTACTAGGAGAGACCCTTAGACCCCCCTTTCTTTCCTTCTTAATCATTATATTAAACGCTACGGGACGCTTAGGGGATGCTGTCTACTCGTTCGCTAACATTCTAGCCCTTCGTAAGCTCCAGGACAACTAGGTAGCGCTCCGAATCACCCCCGTCGCTTAAGGTCGGCCCCTACCGCGGTACGTCCTTCGCTTAACAAGTACCTAATTCCCGCGGATGTTTCGGTACTGTAGGAATCTCTACCCCCGTCAGCACCTAGCTTTGCAAGAGGAGCTAACGACTCATCCATGTTGTCATGTTGTTGCTCATCTGATCCACTACTACCTACCGTGGGATCGAGCCCCCCGGTCGGTGGATCCGAACCCTAGCGGAACCTCGTGTTCGCTACCTTAACCCCGGACACTAAAATGCATACACACGGGCGGAGGATCATGTTCAGCAGCGGTGGGGTCCACTAGTAGGTAGGGGTCAGGGACCTGGAGTGTGTCGAAAGAAGGCATATACCGACTTCAGCTGACGTACAGAGGCCAAGGAACCGGGCGAGAGAACGAAAAAGTTGCCGAAGTCCGAATGCAACATAGGATCGCTTCGGAGTCTGGGGCTGCGTTGTAGTCGCAAGCGAGCTGGGAGGAATAGTCGTTCGAAAAGCTCAGAAGACCGCACGATTGATACCGTTCTCTTTGCGTGATACGCCGGAGGTCTTGCCTCCACGACTGCTGTGCCAAACACCTTCTCGTCATGTGGCGGATACCCAAAGATATACCCCAGACGGCAGAGTCCAACGGCCACACCTCCCTCAAAGAACTCAGCGTCCAGACTCCTCTGCCGGAAATCTTCGAGCACTGGAACGAAGACGGGGCAGTCATCATCAAGAATCTCCTCTCCCCCGGACAACTCTCCCAACTCCAAACCGAACTCGAGCCCATCCTCCAAACCGTCCAACGAGGCTCTCTCATCCCGCACGAAGACCTTCAAGCTTTTCATGGCCGGAAAACAAAACGAGCTGGCGATCTCGTCAACCACAGCGCCGTCTTTCGAGAGAAATTCATCGAAAACGACTTTTTGCATTCCTTGCTCAAACATGTCTTCACGCAAGGCGGACATGCAGGGACTTATTGGCTCTCGGCAGCTTCGACCTTAAATGCAGCAGGCCCACAAGCGGCTCAGACGCTGCATAGAGATCTGGAGCAGAGTCCGCCGTATGTCTTGCTTGGACCGGAGAGCACGGAAGCCGTTGTCAATTTCCTCGTAGCCCTCACGGATTTCACGGAAGAAAATGGAGCCACCCGTCTCATTCCGGGAAGTAACAAATGGTCCTACGATCAGCGCGGTAGAATCGACCAATCCATCCCAGCTCTCCTGAAAGCGGGCGACTGTCTCTTCTTCAGCGGCAAAGTGGTCCATGGAATGGGCGAGAACAGCACCTCCACGGAGAGAAAATGTATCCAGATGTCCACGGTCGCTGGGTTCCTTACTCCCACTGAAGCACATCCCTTCACTGTTACTCTAGAGACAGCGAAGAAACTTTCGAGGCGAGGACAGAGGTATTTAGGCTTTAGGAGCCAGTATCCTAGGGATGCGTCGGGGCTTTGGTTGAAGGATTATGCGGAGCTGGGATTACATTTGGGGTTGGACACAATAGAGACTATCGGGGAGGATCAGCAGGAGATTTTGAAGGAGCATATGGAGGCTTATATGAGGGATGGCGCGGGGAAGTAGTTAGCTTTGAGTAGGCTTTTGGGTGAATGGTTTGTAGAACCGATGTTGAGATCTCTACAAGTCCAGATCAGCTGAACAGTATCTCTTGTTGAATTACCGCATGCATTTGATTCAATTTTCGCCCTCCGTATGTCGAGGGAGAACCCGGGATTCGTTTCGTTGCTGGTGGCTCAGGCGATGGTATGCCATCCAGTGTGACTTGGAGGGGCAGTTGTCATGTAGAATCCGGAGTGAATATGGAATTGAAGGTGGAAACGTCCACTTGCAGTCAGATCCGAATTTTGGGTGAGATATCGAGTAGAGCGCGTATCAAGTCGCATGTCTTGACGCGAAGCGCGTGTCTAGCAGACCCCTTTTCAATGTGCAGCCGCGAAAGTGAGTCAGGGAGTTTGAAGCGAACCCTTCCTGTTCCAGTCCTAGACCATGTATATTCGACGTTCAGGACTAGACGGACCAGTCTGATTCTTGTGAGAAAGGGTTCTTTGCGGGATTAGATTGCTAATGCAGACCTCCGGAGTATGGAAACGTGTGTTGCAGGTGTATCTCGATCGCTCGTGCTTTGGAGAACGCCCTGAAGTGATGATGAGAAGATCGAAGCGGCGATGATAGATGAACATTGTATTTGCTATGTTGAGCGGATGCTCTCGCTCTCGTGCAGAGGATGTAAAAGTTTACGATCGATCATGTTGAGATGGAGGAGATTGAAGAAAGGGAGTCGCCAACGGAGCTTTAGGGCTAGTCCCAATGAGTTAAGACCTGAAATCGGCGGAACGTTATCGTTGATTTATAAGCTGAGGCAGCCGTTGAAGCCGAGGTGTGAGATGGCCTGTGCGCGTGCAGGCGCGTCATCCACGAGTTGGGACAATTGAACAAGCACATGCACTCGATTCATCTGATCTCGGTTCTCGGAAAAGGCTTCCAATGCTGTTCTTTGTCTCCCTCGACGAACCCACGGACGACAACATATCGCAACACCGGATACTGCAACATCGAGACTACTTACTTACCAGGTAGAATTCTATGCTCACGCGCCACAGTGATGCCTGGGCAGACTATCTTTCGCCCTACCGTTGAGTACCTTTCGACTGTCTCTTACTCCACTTGATCTCTTCTCTTGATGCCGGACATACAGTTCTTGTCCTGCCAGTGATACCACCATGGCGTCTCCGCAAGGAGATGGAGACGTCGTTCCCCCTTCTGTCCTATCCGGGCAAGACAAAGCACCGGTTGCGGGTCCCTCAGAGGAGCCCGCCGAGTATGCGCAGAACTCCGACTCTATCCCCGATGACAACACGATTGAGGGCGACGAGGAGGCGCAATTAGCAGCGCTTGCAGCTGGCGTGCGCGATCAAGACGACCTAGAGCGAGACATCGGTCGCCAAGCGGACCAGCTACTGCAGGAGCAGGCAGATGAGCGCGACAAGAAACGATTGGAGAAGACGCGGAAAGAGAGGGAAAGACTGCAAGCTGGTATCGATGTGCTGGACAAGAAGCTGAGCGAGTTCGGCAATAAGCCTACGAAAGACAAGTACCGTTCAGAGATCGCCCACTACGAAGCTCTGATCGCCCCCCTCGACAAGGACCTTGAACAGATCCAGAAGCGCATCGATGATCGCAAAAAAGAGCAGAGGACGTCCGATGGAGCCACGGAAGACAACGCGGGCAACAAGCGTATGCCCGGCGAGAGTCAACGCGAGTTCCTTATCCGGACTGGCAAGATCACGCCCTTCTCCAAGAAGGGAAAGCAGCTACTGAAGACTTCATCGAGCCTAGGAGACATTCTGCTCGATGCGGAAGAAGAAGAGGAGGGCGAGGGCGAAGATGAGGATGTCTCACTGCAGGAAGAGATTCGAGCTGAGCCTATATCACATCGGAATTTGCTTGCGCCAGGTTTTGAGCAGGATGAGAGCGCTGCCACCAGCGCTGCAGGTGAGACTGAAGACGATGCAGCTTTGGCGCGCAGACTGCAGGATGAGGAGTTTGCTTCTGAGCGGCCTGCGAAGCGGAGACGACTTCAGAATCGACGACAGGCGAAAGCTGCTTCACCAGAAGCCAGCGCCCCAGGGGACGACTCGGATGCTTACGTTCCAGATCGAGCCCTCCACGATCTCGATGATCAGGAAGCAGAAGATGAGCTGCCGTTCGAGACCACTCCTGGCATCAAGCGAAAGCGGGGCAAGAAGCAGGAAGCCGTGCACGACGCTGACGACGACCAAGAAGACCTTGCAGGCATTGATGATGGCAACGAACATGTTTATGAGGTGCGGCTGCAGAGCTGGGTGAAGCGTCGTAGTGCTGCGAGGCGGCGAGTGAAGGAGCAACGAGCGGCATCCCAAGCAGAAGAAGGTGATCCGGGATACGTCAACCTTGAGGATGCGGCAGACCCTGCACTCGAGCAGGCTGAAGAAGTCAAGGAAGAGTGGCACATGCCTCATCCAAGCAGGACAGATGCTTTGTTTGAGGGTGGCTTGCGAATACCCGGAGACATCTACCCTTCCTTGTTCGACTATCAGAAGACCGGAGTGCAGTGGCTTTGGGAGCTGTACTCTCAACAGGTCGGTGGAATCATCGGCGACGAGATGGGTTTGGGCAAGACGATTCAAGTCATATCATTCTTGGCCGGGCTGCACTACTCGGGCAAGCTGTCGAAGCCGGTAATCGTCGTCTGTCCCGCCACCGTCATGAAGCAGTGGGTCAATGAGTTCCATCGATGGTGGCCTGCGCTGCGTGTCTCCATCTTACATACTTCTGGGAGCGGCATGCTGGATGTGCGACGCGAAGCACGCATCGAGGATGACCTCGAGGATGATGACTTTGCCGGCAAGCCTACTCAAAGCAAAGGCCACAAATCCGCAAAACGTATTGTTGACAAAGTACTCCGTGATGGGCACGTGCTTGTTACGACCTACTCTGGTCTTCAGACTTACGCCGACCTGCTCATTCCAATTGACTGGGAGTATGCAGTACTGGACGAAGGTCACAAGATTCGAAACCCCAACACAGCGATCACGATCTACTGCAAGGAGCTTCGAACGCACAACCGTGTCATTCTCTCAGGCACGCCCATGCAAAACAACCTAACCGAATTGTGGTCGCTGTTTGACTTCGTCTTCCCAATGCGACTTGGCACGTTGATCAATTTCAAGAGCCAATTCGAGATTCCTATCAAGCAAGGTGGCTACGCGAATGCTTCAAACTTACAAGTCGAGACGGCGATGAAATGTGCCGAGACGTTGAAAGACACCATCTCGCCGTACCTGCTGCAGCGCTTCAAAGCTGATGTCGCCGCGGATCTGCCGAAGAAGAGCGAGCGAGTGCTCTTCTGCAAGCTTACAAAATTGCAGCGAGATGCGTATCAGTGGTTCCTGAATTCAGAAGAGATGAAGTCAATCATGGCAGGGAAGCGACAAGCGCTATACGGCGTTGACATACTGCGCAAGATTTGCAACCACCCCGATCTCGCCGAGCACAAGACACTGTCGAAGAAGACAAATTATGATTACGGACACGGGGCGAAGTCAGGCAAGATGCAGGTCGTCAAGGCTCTCTTGGAAATCTGGAAGCGGGGCAGCCACAAGACGCTACTCTTCGCTCAGCATCGGATCATGCTTGACATTCTGGAGAAGTTCGTCCAGGCAATGCCTGGCTTCAGCTATCGCCGTATGGACGGGAACACGTCAATCAGGGACCGTCAAGATCTTGTTGACGAGTTCAATAAAGACCCCAATTTACATGTCTTTCTGTTGACGACAAAGGTTGGCGGACTCGGTGTCAACTTGACAGGCGCGGATCGAGTCATCATCTACGACCCGGACTGGAATCCATCGACAGACATCCAAGCGCGAGAGCGTGCATGGCGACTTGGTCAGAAGCGAGAAGTGCAGATCTATCGTCTCATGACTGCCGGCACTATTGAAGAGAAGATATACCATCGCCAAATCTTCAAGCAATTCTTAACGAACAAGATCTTACGGGATCCGAAGCAGCGACAAACCTTCCAGCTGCGAGATTTGCATGATCTGTTCACTCTCGGCGATCCAATGCAGAGCGGTGAGACGGAGACTGGTAGTATCTTTAAAGGCACCGAGGTCAAGCTCTCTGGTGCGAAGGGCAAGCAGGATCGAGGTCTACCCACACGTCCTGAAGAGAATGAAAAAGATCGAGACGGTGCCGAGATCAACGATGTGGCCGGAGTTTCTCGACAAGAGGATTTTCGCGGCGAAGACAACGAAGAGAAGCCTGGGAATGATGAGAATCGCGACGACCGAGTCTTGTCTTCCATTTTCTCTCGCACAGGCGTGCAAGCTGCCCAGGACCACGACGCGATTATTAATGGCCGCAAGACCGTCCGCGCTGACCCCGAGATGATCAACCGCGAAGCGAAGCGCGTGGCTGCTGAAGCTGCAAAGGAACTTCAGCGAGCTGGCGAGATCGCCCGCTCTCTGCCTGCTGGTAGCGTGACTTGGACCGGACAGCATGGCAGCGCTGGTCGCGATCCGTCACCTCCTCGTCGCGGCGGCATGGGCTTGCGCGGAGGTAGAGGAGGTGCATCTGGTCGTGGCGGCCCATCCTCCTCCTCCGTACTCTCCAATCTCTCGAGTCGCAATCTCAATGCCACGGGCGCCGCTGCCTCTTCGCCATCTTCCAGCCGAGCCTCTACGCCTGCCGGTCGGGGCGGTCGGATCGCCAGAGCGGAGAATCAGCCGAAGGGCAAAGACTTCATCAGACTTATTCGCGACTACCTTATCGCTCAACAGGGATCTGCATACACTCAGATGCTGATTGATCATTTCAATCGGTTCTGTGGCACGCCAGAGCGGACGGCCGAGTTCAAGGAAATGTTGAAGCAGATCGCGGTCCTGGAGAAGGGCGGTCGGGGTAGGGGCAAGTGGGTGCTTCGGGAAGAGTATAGGTAGGAGGTCGTTGGATTTACCGCGCGAGAGATAATGATGAAGTTTTTGAGACACCCGATATCACGTGAAATGGATGCTTACCTGCTTGCAAACGACCTGAGGCCTCTGTTTGTGCAGGCCTGAATACACTTTTTATCGTTGTCGTGAGGAGTCCTGCGATAGTCTCCCTCAAGTAGCTTTCTACGCCAAGCGTGCTCGTCTCATTCCAGTCATGCCCGCTACTTTGTCCTGATACCATACATACAATCTGCACTATTGTTCTAGCTCTGCGTTGTCGTAAAATCGGATCTGAAAAATCTCGCGTACTCTCCCGTTCCCTCTCGCCTAAATCCACTTCCGAAGCGCCTCCCCCTTCGCTTCTAACTCCTTGAGCAGAGCAGTAATGGGGTTGGGAGCGTCCCTCCAACTCGTCTCCCTCGTGCGGCGTGGTGGATTTGGAGTTCCTGAGGGAGGACTTGGGGTCAATGTTTTAGGAAGTTTTGCTGTGCGTGGTGGTATGCTGGGAGGTTGACGGGTTGGTGAGGGAGTACAGGATCCGGGTGGATGACACAGATGGGATGTACGTGACGGAGGGAGTGTGGAGGCTGGAGGTTTGGTGGTTTCACGCGTGCTGGACTTACGGAGGGGTTGTTGCGGTGTTGGTGTGCTGGGGTGGGAGAGAGAGATGCTCCGCGTATGTGAGTATGTAGCCTCGTGTGTTGGCACTGTGCGCGGAGTCTGAGGTCGATGGAAAGGCCGAAGAGAGCTGTGACTTGATGAGGCTGTCTTCCGTGTCGCGAATAGTGGTGCTGGTGGCGTGACCTGTTCGCTTGATAGGAAGTTGCAGCGCGAGGTCAGAATGTCGTCCGGTTCTGAGGCCTGAGACTCGGGTGGAGGAGGCGTGCTGATTCGAGCCGATGCGGTATTCCATCCTTCCTCTTCGTTTGCGGCCATCTCCGTCGAAGGAATATCGACAAACGGGTCCTCGAGGCCCATACCCCGACATCCACCCCGATCCCCGCTTCCGATTCCAAATTCCTTCATGCCAAATTCCGTCTTTCCCTGCTCGTTCGTGTGCATGTAGACTCTCCTATTCAACTTTTTTGTTATCTTTTCTCCCTTCGCCTGCTCCTCTTGCTTCCTGATCTCCGTTTGCCGATTCTGAATTGCCCTTCTCATCTTGTACATCCAGTGCATGCGGTTCTTCCAGTCCTCGTCGGAGATGTGTTTGTAGTTGGCGTATGTGAATTGCTCGAGTAGGCGGTACGCTTCCTTTGCATGGCCGATGTCGAGAACTCCTGCATGGCCGGCTCCACGGCTAAGTAGCATATGACACGAGGCGCGGATGTGGATTGGGAGGTATTCGTACTATTAGGGCGTTAGTGAGTGAAAAGTCCGATATGGTGTGCAGTTGACATGTTACCTCGAGAAGGTGTTCGGCAAATCTGCAAGCTGCTTGCGGGTTCTTGTTGCGGCCATGAAGAATCTCCTCGTGGATGCTGGAGAAGTACTCGTCGGGGATTCTTCCGCCCCAGGAGTTCTCCATTTCGCTTTCAGTCTGGCGGTGCTGTTGTTGCTATTGTCGCGAGAATGGATGCTATTGTCTCCATTATGGTGGCCTTTGAAGGGATCTAGAAGCACTGCGAGAAGTGAGAAGCATGTGACAGCGTCGTGGATGCGGTGAAGGCGCGTGGAGAGCTCGTGATAGATGGCAGCTGTTTGTCCGTGCACGCTCGTAATGGTGATGATGCCTCGCGAAGACAACACGTGCTTGTGCCATCTGCCAGCGACTGTCGTGGAGGAATCGGGAGCGCCATCATCACGTGTATGCTGTGAAATTGTCGATTGCTATCTCTGGCAATTTCCATGCCACTGCACCGGTGTATGAGGAAGCAGCTCAAATCTTGATACAGATTCTGGCGCTTTTTGTATATTTCCCTGTTTTCCAGTCCAAATTGTTGAAAGCATGTGTCCTTGTTCCAGAGAGTCCAAGAATTAGAGTAATGTGTGGATATCAATGCATCCCAGTCAGTCTTCCCTTACAACTTCTCCGCTCTCTATCAAGTCAGCTAGCAACCACTCGTCCCAATAAAGGCTTTCAGAGTCGTGTCGATCCTCAGGATTCCACTGCAACATTTTTCTCATGAAAGCCATAAACCGCTCCTTCTCTTCGCCTTCTAATCTCTGATCTTCGTGCTCCAGACTCGTACTTGGAATTGGTACCAGGTTCTTCCATGTGCCTAATTTACAATGTCAGCAGGGCTTCGGCTTTGGTAAGAGGACGGCAAGTTGAAACTAAACACTCTTACCATCGGTCTCCCAATATTTTCGGGCCTTTTCACCGCATCGCTGCAAGAATTCTGAAGGGGGCGGACCTAGTACTGCTACCATTTGGGCAAGATGATGAGCTTCTGAATACCGATCTTTGGAATCCCGGGGATAGAACAGAGGCTTCGGGTGAATGAGATGCCATAGCTGTCGTCCACGCCACCTTCGTTAGCCTCGAATATAACCAACAGCCACGAATCCAAGGCTGCATAAAGCAAAAGACTTACCACCATTCCAAACCCCCAAATATCAACTGGATAACTCCATGGGTGACCAAGTATAGCCTCCGGTGCACGGTAAACGTTGGGCATGATTCGATCGGTGTGTGTCCGATCCCCAAATCTTGCCTCACTGAGATCAGTAATGGACGGTTCTCCCTTCGTGAACGGCATTGGTCGCGACACATAAATAGTGCGGTCGTCGAGCTCCTTTCGCGGACACGGACTCTCGGACTCGTGTTGTTCAAATTTAGCCAGAACGGAGTCATCGTGAATCCCAAGCAGCATGTTCGACGGCTGAAGGTCTGCATTGTAGGGATGAGCTGAATCCGTAGACGCTCTATTCGGGGGACTCAGGGCGACTTACCGGTGTGTATAACTTGGACTTCTTTGTGCAAGAATTGCAGGCCGGTCAATATGCATCGCAGCGCTTGTCGGGCAAGATCGGCGCTGAAGAGGCCATCCGAAGTCACCTCTTTCAGCTCGCCAAGACTGATGCCGAGCGGCTGGTGAACGAGGCAGATGTGCGTACCATGTGGTCCTTCCAGCTCGAAAGAGTCGTACATTTTCCACAGATATCTCCGGCCCTCATGATTCGTGTGCAGATTGTTGATTTCCTCGTATATGGGAAGTTCTCGGTGATATTTGGAATTGTTGATATAGACCTTGAGTGCGACGAACTCATGTTCCTTCTGGTGATCTCGGCAGAGCCAGACTGTCGATGCTGATCCAAATCCAAGCTTGCCGATTGTTTCGTAACGATTGTCGAACACTTCCCCTAGTCTGACAGGATAGTAATTCTTGGGCTGATAGCCGCTCACTGTCTCTTCTTCGACGAGGTAAGAGGAATCGATCCTCTCAAAATGCGGCGATGTGGCCAAGGTTGCAATGTGATTCGGCTTTTTGATGGACCTCCCCATTGATGTCAAACGGTCTCCAAATAGCAGTCGATGCTCACTGCGCCCACTGGAGTGATACAGAGAAAGACTTTGTCGAACATGGCGACTACGGGTTAACAGCCGCTGCAATCGCGCGGCGTACATAACCCCCTTATGATGGGCGCTTCATCTGACGACGGACAGCGCCTGCGCCGCAAGAAAGTATGCTATCCAATCGTGACTTGATGAAAGGTGGTTCTCGCGTCCATGTGCGTGCTCTGTGTTGTTCTATTTCTTCGGCGATCGCAGCGGGAACATGTATAGTGATGGTTCATCCAGAAGTAGAGGTGAAGTTGAGGTGGCTGCATTAGTCATCACAGCTCTCAAAGTCGGTCGATATCACATTATACTGCGTAAGCTACGTTATCGCTGAGCCAGCTCCAATGTCTATGTATTGTGCACTGTGCGCATATGCTTAAGCAAAGCCCTACAATGCAATGAAGCCGGAAGCTACCTCAAAATTTGCATTGCAAGCAAATTTATCAATCGCTAGATGCGAGAATATTCATACAGCGCCAAACTAATCGACCGGCTGGGGTTACCCTCCACTATCAGTCTATAAATTTGCTGTGCCGCAAGCATTCAGAGCAGACCAGGTTTCACAGTGAACTTTGGCATACGTCGCCTTGATGAGTGCTTCGAAGTTCACTTGAGTACAAGTAGACATGGTGCCTGTCCGTTGAGCATTCTTCTGATCATACAAATCCCTTCCCGAAATCCTGCCAGAACAAGTCACACGTCGAACTTTGCCCTGTCTCCGAGTATCGTTATCCGTACACACATATCACAGCGTCTTTGAAATATGGCCGCGTCCCGCGCATTTAGCACCTCCGGGAAGCCTGCTCTCAAGCCTGTAGGGGCTACTGTGGCCCAAATAAAACAACAAAATCCCGGGAAAGATGTTACGAAAGGCTCGAGCTCATTGATCGAATCGAGCTGAGGCTGAAGAGGCTAAAGATGTTGAGGATCCCGAGGAGGAGACCCGCTAACGATGGGGACAACGCAGCATGGAAATGGGGCGGCCGTCTTGAGGGTCCAGTATGACTCGCGCTTCTTCAATCTCCCTGTAGACCTGGTAATCCGATAATGGCCAACAGGCCTTCGTCCTTAGGGATACCACGATGCACAAATCTTCCGAGGATCCGAACGAGACTGTAGCAATCATTACTTTGTCGATCAAAAGCGGGGCGGGGCCGGACTAGAGCCTGACCATGCTCGATCAGATGGCACGTCCGCCCAGACAATCACACGCTCCAGCGGAGGAGAAGAATGGGATTGCGTCCGGCAAGCAACAGACATGGATCGAGTTACCCTGGCTTAGATTGATGCAAATTCTAGACCAGCTGTAGCGGCTTGCCGTTGATGAACTTGAGTTCGTCTTTGAGTACGGCCGGAGACAATCCATGAATATGGTCCGATACGTGAGACCTTGCTGCGAAAGATTTCTGCGCTTCACCTGCTCGGCATTAATCGGATAGGGTAAGCATGATTTGCAGAGTATCTCGAGCGACACTAAGGGGGTCTGCGTGAAGCAGAGTATAGCGCAGTGAAGGCGTGTAATGAGACTGTCAGTCATGACAGTCAGGCATCAGAGATGCTCATCAGGTGTGCAACTCGGTTCAGAGAGGAGAGAGTGAGGTGAAGTCGAATGTTCCTTGGACGGCGGCGTGCACGAGCCTCACGGACCAGCCGCCGGGGAGGCCCGTTCCGTACCAGCGAGCCGATGCGCCGGCCACGGCGGAAGTCTGGGTTGGGCGACTCCGTGGCTTGGTTGTGAGCGAGCGAGCGAGCGTGGTACTCGAGTCGAGCTGCATCCACAGCGGGAGGGGAGGTCAATTGCTGAACATCCTGGAAACACACGTTTCGAAACATCGCCGCATCGCCTACCTGAAACGCCCTTCTCCGACGTCCTCACGTCACCATCCTTGTCCATACGTTCCTTGAAGTTGGAGACCCCAAGTCGAATGCCAACCAGCGTCGGTCGCAACGGCTACGACGGGTTGACGACCACCGCATCGCCGGGACAGCGAGCACGGAACGAAGGGCAGTCCATTGTCTATCATTGATATCACAACGCGCCGCGCGCTGGCTGGAGTCCTCGTCGACGGAGCTGCCCTGGAGGCACTACCGCAGCCATGGCCGCCGCGGCCTCTGCCATCTTCAACAGGGGGATGGGAAACGGCGGGAAGGAGAATACTATGCGCGGCCTGGTCTCCTTCATAGCCGACTTGAGGAATGCAAGAGCACGCGAACTCGAAGAGAAGCGCATAAACAAGGAGCTTGCCAACATCCGCCAGAAATTCAAGGGAGGGAACCTTTCCGGCTACGACAAGAAGAAGTACGTCTGCAAGCTGTTATACATCTACATCTTGGGCTGGAACGTCGATTTCGGTCATTTGGAGGCTGTGAACTTGATCTCGGCCAACAAGTACTCGGAGAAGCAGATCGGGTATCTGGCTGTCACGCTGTTTCTCCACGAGCAGCACGAGTTGATACACTTGGTCGTGAACAGCATCAGGAAGGACTTGGCGGACCACAATGAGCTCAACAACTGCCTGGCGTTACATGCAATTGCCAATGTTGGTGGCAGGGAGATGGGAGAAGCTCTCTGCGCAGACGTACACCGCCTCTTGATCTCACCTGCGTCCAAACCTTTCGTGAAGAAGAAGGCTGCTCTTACACTGCTGAGGCTGTACCGCAAGGTGCCTACGATCGTTCAGCCGGAATGGGCGGAGCGAATAATAGCCATCATGGACGATCCGGACATGGGGGTTGCGCTGTCTGTCACGTCCCTAATCATGACCCTCGCGCAAGACGATCCAGACTCATACAAAGGAAGCTACGTCAAGGCTGCTCAGCGTTTACGGAAGGTTGTCGTCGAACAGGAGTATTCTGGTGACTATGTCTACTACAAAGTTCCTTGTCCGTGGCTGCAAGTGAAGCTCCTCCGGCTGATGCAGTACTTCCCTCCCTCGGAGGATTCGCATATCCGTCAATTGATGCGCGACTCTCTCCAAAACATCCTGGACAGCGCCATGGAAGCACCCAAGAATGTGCAGCAAAACAATGCACAAAATGCCGTGCTTTTCGAAGCTATCAATCTCATCATTCACCTGGACACGGAGCGGGATCTCATGGTCCAAATATCGACGAGATTGGGCAAATTCATCGGCTCGAGAGAGACGAATGTGCGATATCTAGGCCTAGAAGCCATGACACATCTGGCAGTGCGCGCCGAGACGCTGGATCCTATAAAGAAGCATCAGGACATTATCCTTGGGTCCCTCAGAGACCGAGACATCACTGTGCGACGACAGGGATTGGATCTTTTGTACAGCATGTGCGGTCATTCCAATTCCCAGAAGATTGTGCATGAGCTCCTGAAATACCTTCAATCTGCCGACTACGCCATTCGTGAGGAGATGGTGCTGAAGATCGCCATCCTCACTGAGAAATATGCGACAGATGCTAAGTGGTATGTCGACATTTCGATGCGGCTTATTGCCATGGCTGGCGATCACGTCAGCGACGAAGTCTGGCAGCGAATTATACAAATCGTGACGAACAATGATGAGCTGCAAGTCTATGCAGCTGAGAACATCCTACAATACTGCAAAGCCGACCACTGCCATGAGACGTTGGTCAAGATTGGCAGTTATATCCTCGGCGAGTTCGGTCATCTCATCGCAGACAACAAAGGTTGCAGTCCAATTGAGCAGTTTCTTGCGCTGCAGGCGAAGTTCGCATCAAGTCCGCCCAATACAAGGGCGATGATCTTGTCTGCTTTCTTCAAATTTGTCAATCTGTTCCCAGAGATCCGACCACAGATCATGAATGCCTTCCGGAACTACAGCCATTCACTAGACTCAGAGCTGCAACAACGCGCGTGCGAGTACCTCACCATATCAACAATGCCATCGGACGACCTTTTACGAACTGTGTGCGACGAAATGCCGCCGTTTCCGGAGAGAGCATCTGCTTTGCTTTCGAAACTAGACAAGAAACAAAGCGCTGTTGGCGACAAACGCACGTGGGCTATCACTGGAAAGGATGGTCTACCCACGTTGGACAGGAGCGCAACTCTCAAGCGCAACTTCTCCAATGGCGCATCGAGCGCGCTTAATGGTGCAGCCGTCAATGGTACAGCCGTCAACGGTACAAATGGAACACATACGAATGGCGGCATAAATCCACCTATTGACGAGCTGGCTGGCCTCGACTTCTCAAGCGGCGGGCCAAACATGGCAAGCGCCAATCACCTTTCCCCAGATTGGGAGCCTGGCTACAACAGATTGTTGGTTAAGCCTGAAGGAACCTTGTACGAGGATGTGCAGATACAAGTCGGACTTCGGTCAGAGTACCGAGCCGAAGTCGGGTGCTTAATTCTCTACTTCTCCAACAAGTCCTCGGCGCCCATCCAGTCGTTCACCACAACCCTGGACAACAGGTCATCGGAACACCTCAAGATCGACGTCAAGGGGCTTCCGGATACGACCGTCAGCCCTGGCGCGCAGACCTCACAGACCGTCATGTTTGAGGCAAAGGGCATCTTCACCGACGCTCCCACTATCCGCATATCCTACATGGCTGGTGCCCTGCAGGCCCTAACTCTCCAACTGCCCTTGTTACTTCATAAGTATATGGACAGCGCGGTACTCAGTTCCGACGACTTTTTCAAAAGATGGAAACAGATCGGCGGTGCGCCTCGCGAAGCGCAAAAGATCTTCAAGGCCTATGATGTCTCTACCGAGAATACCAGGAGGACTCTTCAGGGCTTGAAATGGGGCATTCTCGATGGCGTCGACCCAAACGCGAGGAATTTCGTCGGTGCCACGGTGCTGCATACCAGTGCTGGGAAATTCGGTTGTTTATTGAGGTTGGAGCCAAACCATGAAAACAAGGTGAGCACTAGCACACAAGAATCGCACCCCCCAAGGTCTTTGCTTACTGATTTCTGCTAGATGTACCGCCTCACGATCCGAGCAACTGATGAGGCCGTCCCTCCCGTTCTCATGAAATGCATGGAAGAAAGACTTAGTCAGCCCTACCCATATTAAGCCTACCAGGTGGCGAGTAGAAGATGCATGAAGCTAGCTGGAGAGAAAACACATCCCATCGGCGTTCCTTTGGCGCGGGTATACCATTTGCAAAAGCGTTCTTC
Organism: Lecanosticta acicola; assembly: GCA_963674455.1. Classification (NCBI taxonomy): domain Eukaryota; kingdom Fungi; phylum Ascomycota; class Dothideomycetes; order Mycosphaerellales; family Mycosphaerellaceae; genus Lecanosticta; species Lecanosticta acicola. Next base: position 308,734 of record CAVMBE010000004.1, on the reverse strand, counting down.
CTTGTACAGCGAGTATCTCAAGAAGAGAAGGAGGCCGAAAGAATGGCAATGGGGAAAAATCATCATCTGAGACAGCATAGCATCTTATTCTTCGGTGCGAGAAATTTTCTATTACTACTACTCGAATCTCCTACGTTGTCGGGCGACTTCGCCGCCTATCATTACTTTTCGAAAACTTTCCAAAATGGTTTCGGCTGGAATCGTGCAGTGGTCTCGGTTACTTGCGGACTGATCGATGATGCTTGTGAGGGCGCTTTATGAAACCACGCCATCCTTCTTCAGCGCTTCGATCTCGCTATTGTTCATGCCCAGCAGCTCGGACAGGACCTCGTTGGTATGCTGACCCAACGTCGGCGGTGGCGTACGAATGCTGGGTTTGGATTCGGAGAACTTGACGGGTGGAGAGACGAGTTTCATGGGGCCGCAGGAAGGATGGTCTACTTCGGTCACCATATTCCGAGCGAGAGCTGGCGATAGAGTTAGCAGAACGTTAGAAACATGGAGGCAGGCGGTGGACTTACTGTGCTCATGCTCTAGCGTCGTCTTGACGTCGTTGATAGGCGCATAGGGCATCCCGCTTCCTTCCAGAATCTTGAGCCATTCTTCCGTCGTCTTGGATCGCGTGACTCCTTCGATCAAGTCTTCGAGCTCGTCTCTTCGCTTCACTCGGTCGGCGTTGGTTTTGAATTTGTCGTCGGTGGCCCATTCTGGCTTGCCGATCTTGTCACACAGGACACCGAAGAGCCGGTCGTTTCCACCTCCCAGGAGTATATCACCATCACTAGTCTTGAATGCTTTGTATGGCACAATGGAAGGATGAGCTGTGCCCCAACGACCCGAGTCAGCCTTTCCAGAGATGAGGCAGGAAGAGGCGATGTTGGCTAGAGTAGCGACCTGACAGTCCGCGAGCGCCACGTCAATGTGTTGACCTTTGTTAGTCTTAGCTCTGGCTAGAAGAGCAGCCATAACCGAGTTGCTGGTGTAGAGGCCTGTCGTCAAGTCCGTCACTGCTACTCCCACTTTGGCCGGTGGTCCATCGCGATGGCCCGTGATGTGCATGAGGCCCATCTCAGCTTCAACCATGACATCGTAGCCTGCTCTCGAGCTGTGCGGTCCCGTTTGCCCATAGCCGGTGATGCTGGCGTAGATGATCTTGGGGTTTACTTTCGAGACGCTTTCGTAGTCCATGTTGTATTTCTTCAGGGCTCCCGGTAGGTAGTTCTCCACGAGGACGTCGCAGTCCTTGGCAAGTTTATGCAAGATCTCCACGCCGGCTTTGCTCTGAAATGAGAGACCGATCGATTTCTTGTTGCGGTTGACCTACTCGACATCAGCACAATTCGGACTTTAGCTGCAATGAAGTCGTACGCTCAGGAAATAAGCTGCTTCGCCTTGACCCTCTTTGCCGCTGTCTTTGGCGTACGGTGCGTAGGGTGGACCCCATGCTCTCGTGTCGTCACCTCGTGTTGGGTGTTCGATCTTGATGACTTCTGCTCTACTTCGGAATAAGCCTACAGAGTTCGTGAGGTCTGACCCAAAGATGGTCAATACTGGGCTCATCAATCGTACCCTAGATCGCCAAGAATTTGTGTACAGTACGGCTGGGCAGAGTCAGCCTTCGAACCCTCTACCATGATACCACAGACTAACCCCAGCAAGGACTCTGGTCATATCAAGCACTCTGATGCCGGCCAATGGCAAGGAGGATGCATCTCCCGCTGGAGTAGCTAGCCATCTGCGCTGCGCTGGTGCTCGCACGGCGACTTGAGAGGATATAGGACGGCTCAAGAGCCTGGACGGACGTTGCAAAGACATTACTGCTATGTTCTCTTAGGAGTTGTACATGATGTACACATCTGACTTACCCCCTCTACGTAACACTGAGAGGAGCCGCGTCGGGTCAAGGTAATTCCGGCCCGGCACCGCCGATCTCGGCATCTGCAGATGAATGACGATTGGACGCTCTTGCAGTCCTAGCTCCCAGCAACCAAAACCTCACCTTATTACCAAACCAACGAATTGTTTCAGAATGTTCACCGGAATCGTCGAGACGGTTGGCAGTATGTCTCATTCATTCCCGCAACGGACTATTCGGAAACGCTGGACTGACAACCTCGGCCAGCCGTCTCCAAACTAGTCCAGCTCGATGAAACCTCCAGCGGCGGCGGAGGGACTTCCCTCACCATCAGCGACTGCGCCGAAATTCTCGACGATTGCCATCTGGGTGACAGTATCAGCGTCAACGGAACGTGTCTGACCGTGACGGAATTCGAGAAGAATTCGTTCAAGGTCGGTGTAGCGCCGGAGACGCTACGACGCACGAATCTAGGGGTGTTGAAAGAGGGCAGCGGCGTCAACCTCGAGCGGGCTGTGAGTGGGAGTACGCGCATGGGAGGCCATTTCGTGCAGGGACATGTGGATACCGTTGCGATTATCGCGGAGACGAGGCCGGATGGGAATGCGATTACCTTTCGCTTGCAGCCGAGGGATAAGAGTGTGTTGAGATATGTGGTGGAGAAGGGATACGTGACGCTCGATGGGGCGTCGCTTACGATAACTGCGGTGAATGACGAGGAAGGTTGGTGGGAGGTCATGCTCATTGCGTATACTCAGGAGAAGGTGGTAATGGCAAAGAAGAAGGCCGGGGAAGATGTGAACGTGGAGGTGGATATGGTGGGCAAGTATGTCGAAAAGAGCGTCGCGGCCTACTTCGATTGCAACGCTGGCAGCGGCGGTGCCATGCTCGAGAAGATGGTGCAGAAGATGGTCGCTGAGAGATTGAAGACTGCAAGGTAGGGAAGTAAAATTAAAAGTCTGTCAATGCGCTATGCTACACTCAATCGCAGGAACACATGATCCCGCGACAGTAGCCCAACCAGAGCCTCCACTTTCCACGAAAGCGATTCAAGGCTTTACTTGAATCCCTTCTCATCACCTCCCTCATACCCACTGTCGTAGCCAGAGCTGCGGTACACACGTCCAATGATCCCCTTGGTTTCCTCGTGCGCTGGATCGTTGTAGGGCATCATGGGTGCTTGAGGGTGTGGTGCGAGCATTTTGTGGAAGAGTCGCTGATTGTGGGGAAGAAAAGGGAGATTACTCCAAAGAGGAGAAGCTGATATATAGATATTGCTTTCCCTCGTGAAGGACGGGGGACATCAAGACGACAATGCCTTTCTTGTTTCACTGTGTCTTTGGTGAGGAATAGTGAAAGGAGGAGCAAACGAGGTGTGACCGGAGCAGAAGGTGGTGGAATCAGGTCTTTAGGCTGTGGTGTTTCCCGCGTTCTCTGCTCGCACTGGAAGGAATCAACCCTGCTATGCTGGATTTACCCTCCTGCTTGCTACGACTACGACACTAGAGCAAATAAATCTGCGAAAGCGAAGAAGTACTGCACCACAAGCTCAAGAGAACAAAACTTGTGTGGTAGATATCACCTGTACCTTTCGAGGAAAACCTACGTACGTACAAAGCAACAAATCCAACAACAGAACACAAGCACCCACCGCCCTTCTAACCCTCAAGAGAACCCAACAACTAACTCCCAAAGAACGAACGCCCCTTTCTAAACCCCTCCTCCGCCCAATACAGCCCCCACCACAAGCATCATAACCCCCAACACCCCCACCACTTTCCCTTTCCCTCCGCTTGCTCCCGAAGTAGCCGTACAATCCGCATGTCCCGGCACGCCCTCGCCGAGGACACATCCACACCCGGCGGTCTTGACGCAGTGCCCGAGGGCGTTGATGGTGACGCAGACGGGGATGCAGGACTGGACTGTGCCGAGGAGGGGTGTGCTGCTGGGTGGTGTGGTGGTGCTGCTGGTGCTGGCGCTGGGGAGGGGAAGGGGGAGGAGGGTTGTTGTTGGTGATGGGGCGGACATGTTGTTTCGTTGTGCGTGAATGGAGGTTTTCGATTTTGATGAAGAGAGGGGGGATGTGTTGGCTTTTTTTTCTTTTGTGTGTATTGAAACGGAACGTCTTGTTATTGCTGGAAGCTTGAGATGTTGTTGTGGTCTTGCTGTGCTCTGTGGTATTTCTGACAGTGTGGATGATGCGTTATCTCGATCGACAAGACTTATTCGTTTTCGGAATGAATGTGGTATGTATGTGTTTTCTGTAAAGCTTTTGGGATGGATCTGCGTTGACGCCAGCGTGGGACATTGAAAATACAAAAGAGGGCCTCGAAGATATACTCACGAAGCGACAGAATTCTAAGACAGTTGTCTTACACAACTAGATCATAAACTCGAGCAAGGTGGAAAGGACATGTTGAGATCAAGACATTGGCTTGCGGAAAACGAGGATGTCTTGCGCTGACAGCTACCAATCGCTACTCATCGATCTTTGGCGACAATAACGATTAGTCGGTGCTTGTTCCAGCATGACGGACGCCTCTTGCGTGGTTCCATTTCTCCCAGACCTGAAGGTGTTTCCCCTCTGAGACTGGGAGACACCTGACGCAAATCCAGCTCTGTCTCTATAAAGGAGTACCCTGTTCCATGAGAGCCACAGGCTTCGTTACGTGATTGACGCTTTGAGATTATATGTCATCTCAGTGTCAGCCCACACGGGTACCTTCAGAGTCGCGGTTCTGCAGCCTTCGTCTCACGAATTTGCCGGTCTGCTAATGAAGCGAGCTCGAGGCAGCCTAACAGCATACATGCCGGGCTTCTTCGGGGCCCAGCCTATCATTAATGGGTTGAGGATGTTCCATAGCGACATCCGTGATAGAAAGCGTGGTTTCTTGAAGATGCTGTTGGCGAGTCAATGACAGAGAGGAAATGTAGTGCTGCCATTGACATACATCTTGCGTGAGTGGTATCCCTGAAGGTGGTAGCTGATGCCTTGAGTGTCGAAAGTGAGGCTGGTGGGGCGGCTTCGATGTTTCGTGCTGCAGGATCGCTTGATGAGTAAGTACCGGTACGATCGCGGTCGGGCTGGGCAAGAGAGATGTCTCCAGGATTTGTTGAGGAGGGAACACGGAAAGCGCTGGCTGCCCAGGAAGGAATCACGCAGTGCTTGCTCCCCGAATCGAATGCTTGATGGTTTGTCGCCGCAGGTGCGTAGCAGGTGCCCTCCAGTACGAAGACGCGGAGATGAGGGAAGTCGCGGTGCACCTTTCGAGCAGGAATGATCCGACGAACGTGCCTTCCTCTTCTATAGCTTAGGTAGCGGCGTTGGTTTAGCGTCGATCCGATCGGGAGTAAGTCCACCTCATCTCAGTCTTCCACCACCTCTTCCCTCCATTCTCCATTCACCTTCATCTCTACTTCTTCTGTCGCTACCGCCGCCGCAATGCCGTCCCGCAAAAGCGACTCGAGCGAGACCAAAGCCGAGTCTCGCCGCACCTCTCTCCGCCGCCTCGGTTCCATTGCTTCCTTGCAGACGCTCAATCCCTTCAATCGCCGCCGTTCCAACAACACCGCCACCGACTCTCCCGCTTCTACCAGCAATCTCTCCTTGAGTAGCACCGCGGCCAATGCTCCAAGCTCCAACAAGACTCCTCCATCTTCGCAGAAGTCCATCGGCCCCGAGACCGTTCCAGAAGTTCCAGCACTGCCAGGAGAGTCTCAGGCTGCAGCTCGCAAAGCCAGCTACATCTGCCTTCCCGACGATCCGATAGGAGGAATGCCAAGAAGCAGAACTTTCAGCAACCTGCCAATCCCCATTCGCAAGAAGCAGACGAGCAACTCGCTTGTCCAGTCCAAGTCGCACGCCCGCCTTCCCTCTGCGCTACTTCCTTCAACACGCGTACCTTCTCCACACCCGTCCAGCCGCAAGCATTCTATTACGCGCTTGACAACCATCGATAGCAACATCACAACCAGAGAGTCTCTTGCACGCTCGGATACTGAGCCTTTGCTCGACTTCAGCTTTGACCAGCCAAGTACTCGACGCTCGACCGCCTTCAAGGAGAACATCCCGAGCAGTCCGACCAGACCAACCGCTTTCCACGAGAGGAAGGATAGTGGATACTACTACCCGCAGTCAAACGTCTCTTCGCGGGCTTACCACGAAAAGCCGAGTTTCTCCTATTCTCGTCATCCTAGTCAGGCCAACTTGGGATTTGGACACGGCCATGGCCCAACGGCTTCAGCCTCCACGTTGTCTTTGACCAAGTACGCCGAACTTCCCGAGGGAGCATACAAGCGACTTTCCCAGAAGTACGACAGTAGTCCTATTTATCGAAGTTCAAAGGAGAGGGCTCCGACTCCTGGACAGCCGGTGCAGAGATGGAACTCGCAGCCACTCTTGTCATCCCAGTCAGTGTCTAACAATGCGAACCCGCCTCTGCAGAGATCCAATCGCTCCTCATTCGGTGAGATCAAGCAAACCCGCCTCATGTCGACGATGCCGCCGCCGACTCCACCGCCACCCAAGACTCCACTGGGCAGCGATATGCTTGGCCAGAGCCAACCCAGAAGAAGCTCTGCTGCCTCTGGTAATGCTCGCCTGTCTCTTGATAAGACCCCAATGCAAGCTGCAGTACGACCGCCTCATCCAGCTACCAGGATCGTTGCAGAAGCCAACAAGCCGAACCCCAATGGCTCAATCCACATCGCTAAACCATCCGCATACTGGACTGGACGGTTTTCTTCCCTCAACGACAAGTACCGCAACGGAGACCTTATGCGTGCCCTCAACCTCGACTCGTCCAACAGTCCCACTACCTGGACCTCCAAGGCTGACACCGACAAGATGTACACTCCCGCCGCTACCGAGTCCCGCATGCGGCGCGCTGTTAAGTACCTGTACGACGAATGTGCGACTGAGGACGCCAGGCAGAGTTTTCTGAAGTGGCAGAAGCAGCTCACAGCCGTGATGGACAATCCGGAACTTGGGAAGCCCGTAGGAGGGAGCGGTAAGAATTGTGCGCTGCAGATGAGTCTGAGCGAGAGCGACGAGTATGGTGGATCGGGATCGACGCCGTTGAGCACGGGGCGAAAGATCAGTTTTATGGATCGGTTGCTCGGCAAGAAGGCGAAGATCTTGGGAGCGAGTGGTTGAAGAGGTGGATTTTCCAGGATGTGCTTGCTCGTTCCACTTGGACGTTCTAGAGATTGATGGTTGTGGCATTGCTTTGGTACCTGAGCCTAGGCAATAATATTGCGTAGGTCAATGAGTGTGAAAGTCCGTAATGTGGTGGATGTGGGCTTGGAAGTTGTTCAGCACTATCTTCCTGCTTGCTGTATTTTGCTGCATGTAGTAGTGCAAAGAAAACGGAGATAATGGTATACTCACTGTTACAATATGCTTGTGTTCCGAGACGGATCCGCTTATTCCACTTTCCGACGCCTTCGCTATGCGGAAACAACCATCTTGATGATACTTCACTCTTTCGATGCCGCTTGCTGTTTCGCCAGCGCAGCCTCTTTCGCCTTCTTCCTCTCTTCCGCTCTTCTTTTGAACCACCCGGACATCTGATCCATCCGACTAACAAAGAACATGCCCTTCTTCCGGAACTCCATCTGGAGAACCCCGATATTGCTCGCAAACTCCAGCGCCGCCTCGAAATCCGGCCCCATGTCCCTGATCAGGTAGCCCTTTGTCGTTTCCATCCGCTCGCCTTCCATTTGCCAGAGTCGGATTTGATCCACGACGGTGGGGGGTAGTATAGGAGCGTTATGGATGGCCGCTTGGCGACGGAGGACGGGGTGGGCGTGGGAGGTGAGGTAGTTGATGATCTGATCGGAGGAGATGCCCGCCTGGATGGCGTTTTGGATGGAAGGTTTGGTGATTTTGGCGGTGATGAGGTTTGGGTAGCGGGTGTGTAAGGTGGCGAAGAGGGAGAGGATGGAAATGAGGAGAGGGGAGGACGTGTAGGCGTAGAGGCGATAGTTGGTTTCGAGGATGATGTAGCCTTTTTCGTTTGCGCTGGAGGCCATGTCTGCGGGCGCGGAGGCGGAGGAGACGGTGGTGCTCATCAGGTTGCTGTTGAGGAGGGCTGGGGCGTCGGATGTTAGGGTTGTTGCGAGGCGGGTAGGGTAGTAGCGGGTTGCCGAGGGGTCTTGGCGGTAGACGAGACCGAAGTCTGAAAGGTCTTCGAGCATTTGATGTTGTGTGTTGGTCAGGTTGGAGGTGCTGTAGGAGATCCCTAGTTCCAGAGAGCCGAGGGTGAAGAGAAAGGAAAGGACCTCGACGGGGTCCATACTGAGCTTCACAAGAGGTCAGATGTTTTCCCAGACATACTAAGAGCAGATCATGCTTACAGTTGGGGCCATCTCCAGATAAACGATCAGGAGGGACCATATCTGTGCATTTACCTCTTGCAGCAGGAATGTAAAGCCCTTGGTTGTGATGAGCCTTTGCCTGCCTCCACTTTTCAATGCGACGTATTCCCCGTTCTGCAGGAGCTTCTTTGTACCCATGGAGATGTCCACCTCCCCCGATAGACTTGAGTTCGCACTACCGACTACGTAATACAGTATGGCCTCCCATTGCTTTCCCGCGAACGTGTCCAGAAAGTCAACCGTCACGGGCCGCTTGTCAGGCGTCGGACAAGGAACACCAAATGAACTGTGATTTCCTCCACCAGTCAGGGCCTGTCTGAGACTCTTTGCAAATTGCGCCGATAGCTTGTACGCCGGCTGTCCATTCTCCTTGTCATCGAATAGAATCCGAAGCAATTGCAGCCTGTTAAGCGCCCTGTCCCTTGCCTGCATACTCTGAAGATCCGGCTTCACCCACACATCCAGATCGGCCACTGGAAAAGGCGTCGGAAGGTAGAGCATTGCCATGACGATCGTCTTCGCGAGATGGGGCAGCATGCGGCGGAAGATGGCGAGGGCGGCGGAGGGCTGCTGGTACAGCTGGTTGAAAGTGGTGCCGGGGAGCTGTTCGAGGTAGTCCAGCGCCCGCTGCGCAGAGGACGACATCTTGGGTGGTTAGAGTGGTAGATGCCGTGCGCGACGGGCGTGGTGGTGCTGTTCGTTCAGCCCATGGCGGGCGATGATGCTGCCAAAGTTATGTGTGAAGTATGGATTCGAGGTTGGGCATGCGGGTGGTCCCGGCGCTAGGAGGTGAGCCTCGCTCACTTCACCTTTCATTCACTCACCTGCTCTTCCGTGACGTTACCTTTCATGTGCGAAGCTGCGTCGGCTCATCACATGTTCCGACCTTAAAGGATAGTAAGTAATGACATACTGTACTTCAGATAGTGAGAGAAATAGCAGTCCAGGAATTCTTCGCGACCGGAGGCCTTCGTTCACATCTTCCAGCCGCTACCTGTACAGTGACTATCGACGACGAGCTGGAAGTGGACACGATTCGAGCATCAAGCCTATTCATGTGAGGAAACATAAAAAGAATGAAGACTTAGGCAATAACTGTGACCATCGCTGGCCAGACCTGGGTTCGCGTCCGATGACTTCCTCGCGCAACCATGATTCGCCTGCCCGGAATAGAAGCACTCGAAGCGAGGGATCACTGGCGTATCATCAATCTCATAATTTGGTCACTACGACAGCCATCTCGCGTCGATGTGGAAAAAGTACGCTGCTCGAATAACATGCGCTGCCGCTGCCGCTGCAAAAGTTTAGCGCCTTCACCCTCGCCTTATCTCCACTCGAAAATTCCAACTGTGGCGCAGCTATCACAAGCAGACGAACATTCGCTAGCGCCGAGCGCAAACTGGCCATTCAGCGTTGAGGTTCTCGGTTAATGAATCCGCGAGGACTTCATTGTGGCGGGGCTGTTCGGGAGTCCTGCCTCAGACAAGCCATTCACATGCAAAAAATTTGAGTTTCGAACATTGGCTAGCGTCGAGCGCTTTACGACCACTCAGAGACCCCGGAACGTCGCTGGATCGTCGCCAGCGCGGCATGCGGGACCTCTTAGCGAAGATTCGAGCACGACACAGCCACCGCGCAGGTCTCCAGCCTCCATCGGCTGCCATATCTGATGTACCATGCTATTTGGCAAGATACACGAGGCTCTGGCACTTATTACACGGAAGGACGCACTCGACATAGCTTGGACCTCTCGCGAGGTACTCAGTGGAATGTAGGACGCCTGACTGGAGGCCACGAAGCGACACCGCCGTCCACGAAGCCCCGCGCTCAAAGCTCTATAATTAATTTCGCGCGCTTTGCTTCCACCAATCCCATAAAGCAGCTTGTGATATGCATTCATCTTACCTTCAGTGGTGGCAGAGTGGTCCAAGTTCGTGAGCTTCGGCTTTCAGTGTATTATATACACCACGTCGCTTGTGGGATTGCCTATTTCTTTTTGTGTCTTTTTCTTTTGCAAAACACGAGAACGATTTTTGGACGTCTCAATCTTTTTGGAGATGATCTTGTCCATGAAATTTGTCGTGCGACTTTTTCCTTCGATTGGTGGTACTTCCCTTTTGGGTTTAGGTGCCTCTTCCCTTCTTTTCCTAAGCGAAAGGCACCTTTCGCCCTCCCTGGATTTCATTTCTATTTCGCCCCATCATTTGTTTCTCCTTGAGCTTTTCTATCCCTTCTCCGCCCCTTTCTGTGACACACAACGACTCGCACTCGGCAAACTCCCCCTACGAGGTCCTTAGCCGCTCTAATGCAGCTCTGTTACTACTGCGTACTTGTGCCGGATGCCCGGCGAGCGATGGATCTTCGGCTGGACACCCTCGTCGTGTTCTCACTCGGGTCACAGCTTGCAACTTGCACGCTGAAGACTTCGCCCGTCTCGCGAACCTCCTTTCGTGAACGAACCTGCGGGCTTCATGCTACTGGCCTCGGGAATCGCAACTACAAGAACAAAATCGCACAGCTGCGCTCCAGCGGATACTGGGATGTATACGGAAATGCTGAGCAAGGCGTACTAAAAGAGTAGTGGCCTCTTGCGACCGCCGCGGAAAGACGCTGCTCTCCTCCCTCCCTCTCGCGCCGAACATTCGACCATATTCCACCTCGCTGCACGACTCGATATTCACGGCAACACGACTTTAGGAGAAGCAGGGGCAAGGTACCCGCGCATTCACAATTTCTACCGACAGACGCGCTCGGCCAACACCACGAATCATGCTGTGAATGACGAAGAGGGGGCGCAAATTGGGGTGTATGAAAACCAGAGGCTTTTGGCTTGGTCCATCGCAGCTGCAACAGTGTCGGGGGATAGATGCCCGTGCACATACGCCTAAGCGAAGGTATCTGATGGATCGACACAAAAGCTAAGCGATACGAGGGATGTACAGCGTCTTTTCGCATTGGAAGGTTGTTTGCTTTCCGGATATCCTAGCGAACACGGGGCAAACGGCCGGTCGGACGGCAGCGAACCAGCTGTAGTGTCCATCGAAATAACTTTCCCATGCGATAAGATGCTGTAGAGCAGGAGAGCACTCGATCAACTGTTCACACAGAGCCAGAACTCTGGCAGAGACCTTGAGAAGCGGGACGAAATACTTGGTGCCAAGCACGACAGGGTACAGGTGCCATGAAAAGGAGGCACAAGGGAGCATGAGAATGAGGTCAGGTATTGTAAGTATACATCTGGTTCTATATTACAAGTGCAAATGCCATAGCGCCTTTTTGAAATGCTAATGCGTGCGTGCACGCAAAGGTCTGTATTATTCCTTCTGTTGGCTTTCAATCATAAATCAAGCTCCTTCGTATAGTTCTTCTCGGATTCATTCAAGTTCTCAAGAGAGGCGTTCACGCAACGGCGTAGGCACTGGTCTCGTTGACCCTGAAGTTGGGCTTCTGAAGAGCAGCATTGTCGCCGGTGGCGGCGTAGACGGTGGTGTTGCCGAGGTACCAGTATGTAGCTGCAGTGTAGTAGTTGAAGACCTCGTACTGAAGCTTCAGCTCGTTGGTGTCCTTGACGATGTACGCGGAGATATGCTGAGTCTCGGACACGTTTCCGCAGGGTTTGTAGGTCTTGTTGTCGTCCAGGTTACCCTCGCAGTGGACGGGGGTGTCGATGGCCGGGTGGTTGGCCTCAGAGCCATCGATCGAGACATCGAAGTACCAGAAGCAGCCTGCTGTGCAGCCGAAGATGAAGTTGGTCACGTTGAAGTTGTTGCCCTCAAGCGGGTTTTTGGTGACGAGAGGAGACGCGGCGGCGAGAGCAGCGCCGGTGAGAGCGAGGGCGGATGAGAAGCGCATCTTGATTGATTGTTGGATTAATAGATTAATTGATTGTTGGAGTTGGTGGAGTGATTGTTGGTTGAGGTCGGATGATGTGCTTTGTGTGTACCGGAAGGAATGATGAAGGATTCCCTCCCAACTATTAAATATCTCGAGCCCTACAGGGCCCAGTGTATTTCGTACCGCGAATCTTAAGCCGCACAGGGGTCAGTGTATTTCGTCTCGCGATACCACAGATACGAAAGGTAGTCAGGGTGTCATCATGCCGGCAAGATCGCCGCCAGGAACTACAGTTGCCCAATGGAGCCAAGCGTGTGGAATTGTTATTTTGGTCGATTCTGCCGGCGCCGAGCGGAAACCGCTTCAAACTACAATACGAACTGGAGCTCGAATATAGGTGAACTACAGCACAAGTCTAACAGAACACGAGCGCGGCGCAGAGTTGCGTTACATTGAGAGCGCGGTTTAATGCATGCATTCCTAGCTGGCGGCATGTACCGACATACAGTATGCTTGCAATGCCGGTGGCTACCGAGAAAATAGAGCCAAGCGACAGGCTGGCATACTGCATACGCCACTCGAACACCGTCCATAAGCGACTGCATAACAGTCTTAACAGGGGCTCATACGGATGAAATAGGTCGGCTACTGGCGAAGACAGCGGCTCGGTACACGTCCGAAGCATACCGTATATAGCCTTGCCGCCGCCAAGACGGGATAATCTCCTGGGCTTTATCCGTACGTACGACAGCTCGGTCTGGCCGGTCTGATTACAAACCAAACGAGTCGGAGTACATCAATTGAATGGACCTTACACCATGTCATGGCTCCACAGCGGACCATTATTGTCTTCCCGAGAATCCTAGCCAAAACCAGGGCAACAGCGAGTCGGCTAGCATCGAATCAGCGGTAGCAGCCGTCAGGATAACATTTTCGCTCTGGAAAGACGCTGGATATAAGTCGCGAACACAAACGCAATGCCTGCTCTGGTCCATTCTAACAGTAGAAATGGAAGTTGAAGAAATCGCACTTTGAATCTTGACCATGCCAAACACCCGGCCAGATACATTCAAGATGAACAGATCTCGTTATACACGTAGCGAGAAGATTATTACGCTTGTCCGTCAGCTGCGTCGCTGACAGTTCCGCTTTCGTTGACATTAGGGACGGGAGTTGATGTTCCACTGGAAGTAGCGTCCACGTTTGCTTCCTCTGCCTTCTTCTTGGCTGCAAGCTGCCAGCTTGGAATCGCAGCCTTACCACCCAGCAGTCTGCTGTATGGTGTGCTAGCACCGTCTCGATTTGGAGCGCTGGAGTAAGGAAGGGAGTTGCTACGCTCACTGGCTGATGTAGATCCGTTAACACCATTAGTGTCTGACGTGCCGTTTGTGGACGACTGGATGGGCACGCTTCCAGAATCTTGACCCGATGGTTGTGCTGCGGCTGTGCCGTTCCCTGGGCCAGAGGCACCAGGTGTCGCGGAGATTGGTGACTGCTGCTGCGACTGGGTTGAGTAGCTGGGAGTCGTCCGCCCTGGCGCTCCTCCGCCCTGCATTCGGTTGGCGACCAGCGTTCTCAAGCTCTTCATCTCTCCATTCAGCTCCTTCAGTCGGCTATCCCTCATCTCCTTCTCCTTCTCGATCGCCCTTGGTATCTGATCTCGAATTTCACTGATCTCCCTCGCTATGCGTTTAGATTCGAGCTCTCGCTCTTCATTTGCCTGCTTCATCCTGCCAATGACGCCTTCAACTTCCGCAAGAGCGGCATCCAATCTCTCTTTCCTAGCTGCCTCGGCATCTTTGAGTTCCTTGGTGTCCGTAGCCAGTTGATCCAAGAGTGCAAACGCCTTGTCAAAGCTTGCGTCCACACCTGCCTTATCTTGTTCCAGTTGCGGAGGGGTCGGCGGCGCAATCAGTGGGTAGATGTATCGCTTAGCAGTCCAGTATAAGCCATACCCTACACCACCCATCACAGTTGCAGCGATGAAGTAATCTCTCCAGTCTCGCCTCGGAGGCTCTGGCGGCGCTTGCCATTGTGATGGATATCCATACTGGCCTTGTTGATAGCCGTTATATTGCGGAGGCGGTTGTCGATATTGGACGGGAGGAGGTTCGGAGTTCGTGGAGGCAGAGCCTTGCCCAACGCGCACGAGCGAGGCGTCAATCTCTTCTTGTGTGAGGTTCTTCGATCTGAGAAAGGCAATACGTTGCTCAAGAGGCGCAGAGGCGACGGACGGATCCTGGAGAACTGTAGATTCGTTAGAATGAGCATCGGAGAGAGAGCACGCGAATGTTGCGCACAGGACACGGCGCCCTCTATCAGGTCCTCGCGGACCATCTTGGACGACTTCCACGCAGTAGCAAGACAGATTCGTGCGCACAGACAATCCGTCGCAATGTCGAAATGTATGGGAGAGCCAAGTTGATCAGTCCATGTGCTTTCATCTCGTCGGCCTCATCAGCGAATGGCTGGAGAGCCTCGGCTTCGGCCCCCGGTGCTTCCGCGGACCCCAACAACTCGGCCGGACCCCACCCGATACATAGCAATGCTCGACTTCTTAACGAGTCCTAAAGGGATACGATTTACCGCATAGAGGTATAGGATTTAAGAGCTAAGTTTGTTCGATTATATAGTAGGCGTAGCATATATCGTATAATCTTAGTAGATATCTTCGCGATTACTAGGGGCGTTACGAAATAGTAACGCCGACACCGAGTACGACTACCTATAAAGACCAGGCTTGGCCAGACTGTCTTTAATAAAGTATTCTAGAGATCTATCTCCTTGGATATTTCGAAGAAGGCCTTCGGCAATCTAGAATAGAGGGTCCGGCAGAGGGTTCGCGGAAGCACTGCACAGCCTGGCGACTCCGGCGGGCGTTGCCGAGACGTGGGACGGGAAGCTGCCGCTGCTGGCAACGCCTTGGCATTGTTTACCAACGCAAACTTGGGGCAGCCGCGACTTACTCCATCCTCAAACATCACCACACCTTGTCAAGCACGTGTGACTGGGTGCACTCTCACACACAACCTTCTTAGCCGCAGCTTTTCACGGACTCTTGTTGCAATGTCGCGACCGTCGACATCACAGGAAAATGGACTATTCTCGGCGCGTCGACAGCGAGAAGTGAGTCGCGCTTGTTAACTTGCTGCAGAATGGAGGGGATACTGACAAAAACAATGACAGACACTCGGCCCAGTCTCTGGCAATGTCTCTGCGATCCCAATGCCTGCGTCTGCGATGAAGAGATCGACCTCGACGACAAACTTCGGACAGGCACCGCATACCACGAACAATGCGCGTTCGACATCAGGATCGCGCATGTCACTTGCGCCGGGACGACCGTCGCAGCCCATATTCCATCGCTCTTCTTCCGGTGACAATCTGGCAGGAATGGGCTTCTCTACAATACAGCGACCAAGCTCCCAGAATTTCTTCGCGAGCACAGGTGGGAGAAAGAGCTTCGCGCCTGTGACAAGCACACCTGCAAATCCAATACAGCTACAGGAAAGCACTGCAAGGCGCAGTAGCGTGTATAGCGCAAGGCCTTCGGCCGGCTTTGGACCCGCCGGACATCAATCTTTCTTTGCGACCGCGCCTCCCACAAATGGCATTCCTCCTGACCCGCGACGTCTGAGAGATCCCAACATCAAGGCCACAATGGGCCAGGAGCTTATGGAGTTCCTGACTCAACGTAACTTCGAAATGGAGATGAAGCACAGTTTGACACACAAGACGATGAGCCAACCAACACAGAAGGACTTCAGCTTGATCTTCCAGTTCCTGTATCACCAGGTTGATCCGTCCTATCGCTTTCAGAAGAACATCGATGCGGAAGTACCGCCATTATTGAAACAGATGCGCTATCCATTTGAGAAGAACATTTCGAAAAGCGCGCTTGGAGCAGTTGGAGGCAATAATTGGCACACGTTTCTTGGACTGCTGCATTGGATGATGCAGCTCGCGCAAATGATGGAGCACTACAGTACGGGACGGTATGATGAGGCCTGCGCTGAGGCAGGATTCGATGTCAGTGCAGACCGCATCACTTTCCAGTTCTTGTCTGGGGCATATAAGGAATGGCTCTCGATCGAGGACAACGTGACAGACGAGGATGCCGAGACCGAGAAGAGGATTCAGCCACATATCGATGCCATGGCACGAAAGTTCGAGGAATCGAATGCTGCTAATTTGGAGCAAGTCCGGCAGCTTGAGGCAGAGTCAAAGGCGCTTCAGGAGCAGATTGGCGATCTAGGCAAGTCAGCGCCAAAACTTCAGAAGCTGGACGAGACCATCAAGGTCTTGGAAGAAGACCGCCAGAAATTTGAGAACTACAATGCGAGCATGGAAGCAAAGGTCGAAAAGTACAGCAACCGAGCTGAGCTTCTTCAGCAGGAGATTGAAAAATGCGAGGCGGAGATGGCGGAGGCCGAAGCTGAGCGGGAGGAGTTGCAGAAGAAGGTCGATGAACAAGGTCTGAGCATCCAGGATATCGACAGAATGAATGGCGAGCGCGAGCGACTGAGCAAGGGCGTCGAGACCACTCAGGTCCGACTAGAGGAGACGAAAGACCGAACAAGCAAGAAAGAGGCCGAGACTGGCAGCAAGCTCGACGAACTGGAGAGCGTTGTACAACGGTTCAATAGCCTTGGCTACCAGATTGGCATCATTCCGTCGACAGCTCAGAATGCGCAAGGGCATGACTACGAGCTTCGACTGAACGTCAACTCTGGACCGGACTTCACCGCTTCGCAGCTTGGCCATTCCCACTCCCTCTCTGGTTCTGATCGACTTCTCGCAGACGCAAACAACGGGTACCAGCCACAGCGTCTTCTCCCACACGCCGACCTCAAGACAACCAAGCGCCAACTGCAGGACCTGCGGAAGGACATCTCGGACCGACGGAATGCGGCTCTGGAGGAAGACATGGCCAAGGTCGACATGCTCGACAAGACTCGTGAAGCGCTCGAAGACAAGCACTCGGAACTGGAGACGCTCAAGCATCGCGTCGGCGTAGCGCAAGAAGAATTCGAGAAGATGCGTGAGATTTCGAACCAGCAAGGCATGGCATCAGAAGCTCAGATTGAGCGCATGGAGAAAGAGTTGAGCAAGATGCGGGCGACACTGGGCGAGAGCGTGCAACTGATGGAGCAAAGGGAGATGAACGTCAACCTTGAGTAAGTGCTGACTCTGCTTTGCTGAGCTAGATAAAGCTCTTGCTAACGAAGGCATTAGGTACGAACAACTCACACTGCGATCCGCAGAGCTCCGAGAAGAGCTGCACACGGAACTGGAAAGGATGCTGCAATACATCATCAACTTCAAAATCCACATCCAAACGTCCCTCGAGTCGTACGAGGAATTTGTTGCGGCCGAAGTTGAGAGAGAATGGGAAGAGCAAGAGGCCGTCAACGCACATGCGGACGCCGAGTTGGGAGCTGAACAGGATGGGGATGCGATGGAGGAGTAGAAGACGAATTGCGCGGTTTGAAGATTGTACATGTTGCACTGCTCACGATGGGATGACGGAAGGCGTTGATGGGCTTGGCGGATGGATGAGATACCTCTTCGCGAAGTTTGCGGTGTTTAACGAGAGACGGCGGACGATCAGCCCGAGCGTGAAGCGCCGAAGAATTATGGATACACAGATATCTGCGCAGATTGAGTCCGTTTCCCGGAAGTGGGGGTTGTTCTTGGATGTGTTCGGGGTCTTGGCAGTTGGGCTTTTCCGTCTCCGTCTCAGCCCGTATGAGTATCAATTAGGCGTATCATTTCAAGGGACGTGTTTCTCGTGAGCCTTCGAGACGGAGAGGGAGCATCAGAATATCTTGTTCTTATCCTGATCTTCTCATCCACGGCCGTCGTTGAGCTGCGTCATAAATCAAGGTTTCCGGCGGCGCGAATCCCTGCTTCCGGCGCGCGTGGGAGCTCCGTCTGAGTTCACGGTCCGGGAAAGCTGCTTTTTGCTTGTGATAACGCATCAAAGATACATATAACTTCACTGCACGAAGCTTCGATTGCTGCTTCTGCTCCTGTTGCCTCTGCTCTTGTTGGAAGACACACCAACTCAGAACAAGGAAGAAGCAACAGCATCACATCGACATCATACCGACATCCCGCGGCCGTTCATCTCAGCAACCGACGAAAGGCCGATTGTTCAAGAATCGTCGTTGCTGTTGAGGGCCACCGTGACGAACGGCCCCACGTCGTCATTGGGGACAGAGTAAAGATTTCTTCCACTACACCTATTCACTTGCCTTAGCTACGGGAGCACCATTCCAGGAACCCATCACTGAAAACATACTACACCTACGAATATGGCGCGAGACACACTTCCACCGCCCGCGATGCCTCATGGCAAGAAGCGCATCGGTGTCATGACCTCTGGTGGTGATGCACCGGGTATGAACGCAGCCGTGCGAGCTGTCGTCCGCTACACACTCCATTCGGGATGCACAGTGAGCGGCCACAAAGACTTGCCTCAGATGTGTCAACTGCTAACATGCCTTCTAGCCATACTGCGTCTACGAGGGCTACCAAGGCCTAGTCGACGGCGGCGATATGATCCGGGAAATGAAATGGTCAGACGTAAGAGGCTGGGTGTCAGAAGGCGGTACACTCATTGGCACAGCACGTTGCAAAGCGTTCATGGAAAGAGCCGGAAGATTGACTGCGGCAAACAACATGATTGAGAGAGGAATGGACGCTCTGATCATCTGTGGAGGAGACGGATCTCTGACTGGTGCGGACAAGTTCCGAGCAGAGTGGCCGAGCCTGATGGACGAGCTGGTCTCGACTGGAAAGCGTACTGAAGAGGCCGTGAAGCCATACCGACACCTGAACATTGTCGGCTTGGTTGGCTCGATCGACAACGACCTGAGCTCTACAGATGCGACAATTGGTTGCTACAGCTCTCTCCAGCGGATTTGCGAAGCGGTGGATTACATCGACACGACCGCCTACTCACACAAGCGAGCTTTCGTCGTGGAGGTCATGGGCCGACACTGCGGTTGGCTCGCATTGATGTCGGGAGTCAGCTGTGGTGCTGACTTTGTGTTCTGTCCTGAAAACCCGCCCTCGGAGGACTGGGCGGCGGAGATGAGCTCGATTGTCAGCAAGCACAGAGAGATGGGCAAGCGGAAGACCATCGTAATTGTCGCCGAAGGAGCGCACGACCGACAGCTCAACCAGATTACACCAGCCATGGTCAAGGATGTTCTGACCAACCAAAATGGCCTGGATACTCGAGTCACCACTCTTGGTCACGTTCAGCGTGGAGGTGCGCCGGTGGCCTACGACCGCTATCTCGCGACACGTCAAGGAGTGCAGGCAGTCAAGGCTGTTCTCAAGGCGAATCCAGAGACTCCCTCCCCAGTCATTTGCATCGTCGAGAACAAGATCGTCGAGAAGGATCTCATGGAGGCTATCAAGCTGACAAAACAAGTCGCTGCAGATATTGAGAAGAAGGATTTTGCTGCAGCCATGAGGGGGAGAGACGCCGAGTTCGAGGAGTTTTACCAGGCTTTCAACATCACAACCTCCACGGACAAGACTAGCATGCTTCTCCCGAAGGAGAAGCGCATGCGCGTCGGCATCATCCACGTGGGCGCTCCGGCGGGTGGAATGAACGCGGCGACACGTGCTGCCGTTGCCTACTGCCTTACAAAGGGCCACACGCCTGTCGCACTTCATAACGGATTCCCTGGACTGTGCCGACACCATGACGACAAACCACTAGGCTCCGTCCGCGACATCAGCTGGCTTGACGCTGAGGCATGGGCTTCTCGAGGAGGTTCGGAGATTGGTACCAACCGCGCCCTCCCCTCCGAGGACTTCCCAACCACGGCGTACTGTTTTGAGAAATACAACATCGACGCACTCTTCTGCATTGGGGGCTTTGAAGCTTTCACTGCCGTCTCAGAGCTCCGTAAGGCCCGCAAAGATTACGACGCCTTCAAGATTCCCATGGTCATTCTCCCTGCTACTGTGTCCAACAACGTTCCGGGTACAGAGTACTCTATTGGTTCCGATACCTGCTTGAACTCCCTGATAGAATACTGTGATCGATGCAAGCAGTCCGCGTCTGCTTCTCGTCGCAGAGTATTCGTGGTCGAAACCCAAGGAGGAGCTTCGGGTTACATCGCCACACTTGCTGGACTTGCTGTCGGAGCCGTGGCAGTCTACACCCCTGAGGAGGGTATTCACCTTAACATGCTGGCCGAAGACATCAAGTTCCTCCAGGAACAGTTCGCCGAGGACAAGGGACATGCCCGATCGGGAAAGATCATCCTCCGAAACGAAAAGGCCAGCAAAGTCTACACGACCGAATTCATCGCTGAGGCTATCAAGGAAGAGAGTGGAGGCAAGTTCGACACTCGATTTGGTGTTCCAGGTCATTACCAGCAGGGTGGCACTCCTAGCCCGATGGACCGGACTCGTGCAGTGCGATTTGGTGTCAAGTCTCTGCAGTACCTGGAGGCTTTTGCAGGCAAGAGCAAGCAGGAAATCGCGGACGATCCCATGTCCGCGGCCGTTATTGGCATTCGTGGATCGAGAGTGAAGTTCAGTCCGATGGAAGTGATTGAGGAGAAAGAAACGGACTGGAAGGACCGGAGACCCAAGGACGAATACTGGATGGAATTGATTGAAGTTGTGGACACTCTGAGTGGAAGAAGAAAGGTCACGGAGTCTCTTATCCCCGGTAGTCCGGCTGCTCAGCCGCAGGCGCAGACGAATGGGAGGAAGTAGATGATGATGATCGGGATGACGTGACGGCTGGGCTCTTGAGCGAGGGAGTTTGATGTGGAGTTTGGCGTTGGGAGAAGGAGAGAGAGAGCGAAATGTCGCACGGGACACTCATCTCTAGGTTTGGACAGGTGACGAATAATGGAATTGGATCTCAGCAGTGCTTCCACCATGTCCGTTCTCTGCGAGGACGCTGTGTCCGAGAGCTCTTCATACAAATTGGACTCGAAGTGCACCACCTACTCTACCCGCGCTCCATCAAGTTTATTAGAAACATCCAACGCGATTCGTGCAAGTTAAGAATTTCAGAAAAATGAACATCCATCCAGCTCGTCATCCGCGTTCCCTTCATTTGCACCAGAGTGCTACTGTTTTTGCAATCTTTGTTCAATTCGGTGCTGAGACTTCTGTCACTCCTTGAGGAAAGGGTCGGACTGTCGCGGTTTAACGGTAATAATAATAGAATAGAATAGACCTTCCCGTTCGTTCGTCGCGAGGGGCTTGGGAAGTGTAAGTAAGTTGAGCGGTGGCCTGTAGATCTTTGAGGTAGCTAGGGGACAACACCCCGATCCGACGGAGGGAGAAGAAGATTCATTGCTCTGTTTGAGTGAGGTTCGTGGGAGTCTTCTCTTCTATGGAGATGACATTGTTTTTTTTGGTCGGCGGAATGGAGTAGAAATCTCGTCCAGCGAGGAGAAATGGCTACTTGGCGTTTGTGTGCTCTACTTCAGACCGGGCGTGCATAATAATGGACATGATTTGGATTTCGACTGGGTTCGGCCATGAATGACCAGGCGGAAAATGAAATGAAATGATCGCCGGCCTTTGACTCGCTCACGTTAAGTCTGAATCTGCAATCGTCTACGGCGACGTGTGAGTGTATATAGTCTGGTGCCCGAAATGCTTCCAGGGATTGAGAAACCCAGCTTGATCTCTTGATGCCATGAACTTCCTGCGTGAGGATTAATGGCTGCATCTCCATGCATTTGATTCCTTGTGTCTTTTGAGAAATTGAGAGGCTTGCATCTTGAATCCCTTGCAATCGGAACCCTTAGTTGGCGAAGCTTAGACTGCTTGTAGGGCATTTCCCATGCTAGGCTCGCAGCATCGTCTGGAAAGTGAGGTAAATTACAGATTGAAATAAAGCCGAGTGTCACTTTTGGGCTCCCGTAACGTTGGATCATTTGTGGATAGGGTTCATCTGTCGCTGTGAGCGAACGATGCCAGTACCACCTGCTCCTGATCGATTGTGGTGAAGTCGAGATTCACAGAGCCAACGGCGTGTGCTTTGACTTCCGCTTCCGTTGCCCATACATAGTTCTGGTGCTCCTTGGGATCCAGCTCGACTGCTGAATGTCCTTCGGCACTCTCGCCGATCTCAACCACGAAAGTGAACTTGCAAATCCTCTTGCCAGACCGACTAGTGAAGAAGTGTCCCTCGCCGACTTGTGAGCCAATGCGTGCAGCTTTGAGCCCAGTCTCCTCCTGAAGTTCGCGAGCTGCGGCATGTAAAATGGTTTCGTCGTCCTCGTCGCAGCCACCTCCGGGGATCTCCCAACGGCCAGGCATGCTATCGTAGTTCGAGCGCTGCAGTAATAGCACTCGCCGAGCAGCCGTTCCAGATCTGTCAAACACGATAGCGCCAGTCGCGATGTAAGAGTATCTCGAATCAGGGTTGGCCGCATGGTATGCCTGTGGCGATACAGCAAAGGAGGAAACATCCAGGTGAGTTTCAAAGGCTTGGCCTTTGGGCCACGATTCGGAGAGTGGCATGACTCAGAGACGCTGCCCTTTCGAAGTCCCTTTCAATGTCAGCAGCCCGTAATTCGATGCTATCACGATACAGCGCCCTCGCACATCGGAGTGTTATCTCGACGGCTGCTACCGCTGATTTTGCGCTAGCCGACTCGTGGTAGCCCTGGTCTTTGTTAGGATTATCAGGAGGAGAGTAAGGTTCCCATCTGGAAAGACACTATATCTGGCGGCGGTGCGAATGACAATGCAGGGCAGTTGAAGAGGACGCCGCCCACCTGCCAACATGAGGTGTTTTGGCGCTAATCTTACCTTGGGACTAGCCCCCTCATTAGCTTACCTAATCCGTGACATTTGCTATGCCCTCAACTTAGATAGAGCTCATAGCATGTTTGGTGCTCACATCACTAGCAATGAGAGTAACATGACTCTCAGTACATTATTCTCGGGGCTTACTACTTTCCAGTAGAAATTCGAGTTATCAGCCCCGCAGCGCTGATGAGGAAAAGCGCTCAATCATGATACAAAAGTCTTGAAAGTGCCATCTATAACGCCTGCAACGCCTCGCTATACACACTCAATCCAAGTAATCATAAATCCCCTCATACAGCCTTTCCAAGCCGCCCCATTCTACAGTATCCCGTCATGTTCTCCAGGTAACCGCTTGACTCGCTTTTGTTCCCAGTTGTCCAGGTCCTTCGCTGCCAGTTTCTGCGACGATCCATCAGCGAGAGATTCTTCGGCACCAGACCTCATTCGAGCTTGGTCCATCTACGTGTACTCACATAATACTCTTCCTTCAAATCAATCTTGCGCTTGTCCTTCCCGATTCCTAACTCTTCTTCCTTCGTCATCTGTCTTACTTTCCGATCATGTCTCTCGTATCGTAGGGCCGTTGCGGGCGTGAGGAAGAAAGATCCGAGGACCATCGTTGCGATGAAGGGAAGTCCGAAGAGCGCGAAAGGATGCCGTGCGAGCGCTGCGCGGTATTTGGCGGGTATCGAGGAGTCGTAACTAGAGGGACGGAATTTTCGAGACTGAAACACGGGCATTGTCGGTCCCAGTGCTTGGTGAGATGGGCGCGACGGTCTGAGTGTGAAAGCGAAGTGAATGATTGAGATTGGATATGGCTTGGCACTTCGTGGTTCTGAGGTCAGATTTAGAGTTCGAACGATGTGGGGCTAATGCGCGAGCTCTAAACGACGCGTCGAACGTGAGGGTTGCCTGGACTTAAATTTTGACGATAGCCTCTCAATCTCCACCACATTATAAGGACTCACGCAACTTCCGTACTCATCAGCAATCTGCACGACTTCCACCTCCTCGAGAGTGCACAGAATCTTTCCGAAGCTCTATGAGATGAGGTTTATCATCTCTTTCGCCGGACACGAGATCGAGTCCACAATATGGCCCGGCGAGCACTCGCAGTGGTTGGAAACCATGTCAATGGCCATGTCAATGGAGATGCGCCACCTTCGACACTCGCAGCGCAGCTCGTGCAACAACAGAGTCGACAAGATGCAAGCCAGCATCTGGGAGGGGTTGCCACCTTCCAAGAGTTACTCCATGAGATCTTGCACAATGACTCCGCCGTCCAGGAGACAGACGTCAATGTCAACGTCCAACTCATTAGTGTCGTAACCCAGATGGGACTTGAGCCCATTACAAAGGACAATCCGTTTTCCAACTGGGATGTTTTGATTCCACAGGCCGTAAACAGCATCGCTGTTATCGAGAAGACGATCGTTCGTCAACCAGATGTTTTACTGGCACAGGCTGCGCAAGACGGCCCTCAAATATTCCTGACTCTGTTAACCACACTCCTTGCGGCCTGTGGGCCACCAAAATGCCGAGAGCTACCCATCCCTCGGCTGCTGAGTTCTGCTCTCGCAGCACTATCCAAATCGAGTCACCTCTGGCAACAAGCTCTTGTCCTCCAGGAAGTAATCCGGGAATGCGTGGACGGTATGGCGATCTCATCTTGGTAAGTAATTTCTTGGCTTACTTCATATCCCAGATACTCTTTCTGCTCTCGAAGCCCTGCCAACGCCCAACGCTGCTCTCAACCTCCGGCTGCCTCCCGCGAGGAGCGTCGGGAAGTTATGGCCGAGCTCAGAGAACAGCATTACTGTACCGAATGGCAGCACAACGACCATCAACGATATTTCTCGCGCATTCATAATCTCCTTCGACCTCTCTGGAGTACAAGCATTCAGCGCTGCGTGGGAACGCGAAACTCAGCGTCGACTGCAGATTCTTATTATGCGATTCAGACCACAACTGGAACAGACAGGACTGTGGGAGCAATTGCTAAATCGTCTTCTTCGCTCATTTGATTGTTGGCCTTTGCTCCCTACCTTACTGCAGGAAATTGCAAGAAACAGCTCCTCTAACTCTGTGCAAACGGGGGTCGGGAGAGCTCTTCTGGAAACACTGCGGTACCATTCTGGCCTCGCAGCGGATGCGTTAATGCCGTGTCTTCGCAATATCGCGAGTGGCGAAGCTTGGAACGGCCTGCACGGAGACTTGAAAATTGCCATCACTACCTGGCTGTGCCGATTTGACCCAGAGGATGACCTACCCCAGTCAGCGATTGATGTGCGAGAAGCATTCCGCCAGGGCAATTTCATGAGCGACAATGATCTCCAAGCCGCTTTCAAGCAGTTGAGTGTCTTTCAATCACCAATAATGGCGCGTTCAAGGAGGCGAAAGCGCCGTCGAATTTCAGCAGAAGCGTCTGACACTAAGCGAACGGCCGCGATGCAGCTTGCGTCCAGATTGCTTACTGGCATCGAGACCACCGATTTATCAACGCTTCCCGAGGTGGCAAGCTCTGTGTATGCAACTCTCGATGAGGACAACAAATGCACAGCTTGGCAGTCTTTGGTTGACTTGGCTACTCACGACCTTCCTACGACCCTCCAGACCGTGTCAAAGCTTATCGAACTACCTGAGCTTAACAACACCCAGCTTCCACGCGTGCTGTCCGTTCTTGCAGTCCAAGCTTGCGTCGAACGTACCGCCGACGCAGATTATACCTCACTAGGACACTCCCAGTTCGGAAAGTATTGTTTGACGGCCCTTCATAGCTCGACTCGCAACCTCAGAATTGCAGGTGGAAACTCGCTTCCAAGCTTTCTAAGGGAAGATTTGCCCGAGGAGGTGCGGACACAGAATCGTCAACTTGCATTGGAGTACCTTCGAACACTCTCGGATCGAAATGCACCCAACGAGCATGAGACGCTCATAGCGGCCTGGGGTCAGGTTGCTGTTGCGTGTGGTGAGCGTGAATTGAACCTCGTCCTCCTGCGGCTGGTGGACTACTTGGGCCACGGCAACCCTCTAGTGGCAGGACTGGCGTTCGCCGAAATTGAGGCAATTGCTGCGGTCAAAAGCATGAGTACATTGGATCTCTTCCGACCATTCTGGCGTTCCGTGGCCGTATTTGCGGTTCAAGAGCTCAACGTCAATCCGCAGAAGACGCAGAGACTTTGCGAAGTGCTCCACTGCAAGGACGTCGCGTCGTTCCTCAAAATGACACAGCAAGATACTCTTCCAGCCTTAGTGCTCACCAAGAAGAGAGACATCATTCAGCGAATCGCAGATACTAGAGGTGAAGGTACCTCAGTAAGACAAGTCTGCTTGTCGCCATTGGCAAATTTGGCATCCATACTCACCAGTCTTCTGACTCAATCCCCTTCTGCCGACATCGAAGAGTCGGCATCCGCATGTCTCATTGAGGTGGACCCTGAACTCAAGCGTTGGACTCTACACGAACTGATCAAGCAAGATCCAGCCTTGATTGCAGCTGAGGTACTCAAATATTGTGGAGAAGAAAGTGACAACCGCAAATCAAGAGCATACCAAGGCTTTTATACGCTCGCGAGCATCGAACAAGCTCCCAACAGCCAACGCAAGGCCAAGTCTAGAGATAACCGATCAGTTGCGGCTTTCTTCGAAGGACACATCCTGGGAATCATTGCGCATTTCTCCACTCGACTGGAAGAGAACAAACCTACAACCGAGTGTCTCGCGGAAAAGGTTCGGTGCCTGAAGGGTCTTGCAGAAGTATTCGTTTTGTCCAAAGGGAGCGTATCCAAAGCTCTCCCGCAAATACGAGCATGTCTGCAATGTGGTCTTGAGCAGCCGGAGTTGACCGAGCTTGCCTTCAGTAATTGGCTCGCTCTACTGCCACTCCTCGAGGAAGCAGACATCAAAGGCATTATTGATGAATTTCTGGTCCTGGTGGTGAGGCATTGGTCAACATTCTCGGCGGACTTACAGCGAAGGACTCACGATATGATTGCTGACCTGATTCACAAGCACCAGAAAATGCTGCAGGACAACCTTATGATGTTACCCTCTCTGGCTGGCATTCCGCTTTTGTCTAAGTTTGCTGCAGAATTCGAGAGATTGAAGGATGCAGAGAGCACCGAGAGCCACTGCACGGCTTTTACGACTCGTTTGAGAGACGATACGGATACTGTCGTGCTTCAAGCACTTCACGAGCTGGTGCCATTCCTTGAAACACGCCAAGACTTCGTCCACGACACTGCATCCAGCGAGCAACCTTCACCGGTCTTGTCTGAGCTGATCTGTGCCTTACTCGACGTTACCGTCAAGTATTCTGGCATCGACGATAATACTGCTATTCTTTGTGGCAAAGCGCTGGGTATCATTGGAGCTCTCGACCCTAACAGAGTCGAGGCGAATCGAAAGAAGAGACAACTATTGGTTCTGTCTAATTTCGACAAGGCCAACGAGACCATTGACTGGATCATGGCTCTCTTCGAGGACGTGCTTGTGAAAGCCTTCAAGTCGGTCACAAATGTTCGCACCCAGGGCTTTCTCGCCTTCACCATGCAGGAGCTCTTGAAGGCTTGCAGTTTGAACGAGCAAGCTACCTTCAGAACTCGCGCTTCGCAGGCTCCTTTGGCTTGTGGACGCTGGAACGAGTTACCCGAACACATTCGCACAACTCTGACACCATTCCTGAGCTCTCATTACACAGTCACAAGCAACAGCAAATCTGAAGCCGGGGAACC
This sequence comes from Lecanosticta acicola, assembly GCA_963674455.1. Taxonomy (NCBI): domain Eukaryota; kingdom Fungi; phylum Ascomycota; class Dothideomycetes; order Mycosphaerellales; family Mycosphaerellaceae; genus Lecanosticta; species Lecanosticta acicola. Next base: position 281,125 of record CAVMBE010000004.1, on the reverse strand, counting down.
GCGGGTTTATCCTTCTTTCACACCAGACGCCAGTCCCAGCCAGTGGCTTCGATCCTTAACAGGAGATCTACTTCTAAGAGCGAACGGAGACAACGCCAAGGAGATCTTTCCGCTTTTGGCGAGGACTGTACGTGGTCATGACATGGCGATAGGCCGATTTGTTTTCCCCTTCGCCGTGCTGAATGTGGTACTTGGAGGTACTGTGGCCGAGCTCCAAGGGCTAGCTGAGGAGTTTCTTGCTGTTCTCAATGCGAGTCCAGCAACCCCCTCTCAGCAGGAAACCATACGGCTATGCAGCGAGACTGTCTTTTCAGTGCTTGATTACCTATCAACATGGCTCAGAGAGAAGAGAAAAGAATTGTCTGAGACTCGAGCTGCGGCATACAAGACAGGCCATTCGCCGAATGAATTCGATGAGGCGCGAGATATGGGTCAGATTGAAACTGTGGAAGCCTTTTTTGCCCTTATACCGGCCGAGATAATTGCGCGACAAGCTATGGAGTGCAGATCCTATGCGCGTGCGCTCTTCCACTGGGAGCAGTACATCCGGCAGGCGCGTGATCTCATCCCCTCGGGACGTCTTTCGGAAAAGGAAGATGGAATGTACGACAGACTCCAGGAGATATACTCTCAGATCGACGAACCCGATGGTCTTGAGGGCATCGCTGCTCACCTACCTATCATAAGCGAGGATCAGCAGGCTTTCAACCATGCCAAATCTGGTCGCTGGGCGGCGGCTCAGGCTTGGTATGAGCTACAGTTAGCTGAGCAGCCTGACGTGCCGGACTTGCAGCACAATGTGCTCCGGTGCCTTCAAGAGACTGGGCAGTATACGCCTTTACTGAAATATGCTGAGACCTTTCTCAATGCCAGCCGCGGCACCAATGAGAAGCGCTTCACTACCGAGATGCATCTTCCTCTTGCAGCCGAAGCCTGCTGGATGACCGAGAATCTCAACGGCCTCGAAAAAGTGCTCTCAAATCATGCACAGAAGGACGCAACAGAGTTCAATGTAGGAATTGGACAGTGTCTCTTAAGAGCCGCCGATGTTTCAGAGGGGTCGTTTCTGGGCGAGCTACAGCGCCTACGCAAGTCGATCACTGAGAGTTTGTCCATGGCGGGGACCGACACTTTGCAGAATTGCCACAGTGAGCTTCGGAACCTACATGTGATATACGAACTTGAAGCTTTGATGAATGCGGACGCAGCTCAAGCGTCAACAATGCTACAGGCCTTCGACAAGCGACTTGCTGCAATGGGGTCATACATACATGATAAGCAGTATGTCCTAGGCATCCGGCGTGCAGCGATGCGACTTCGCCCAGAAGCCTACAAGGACTCAAAGATCGGGGCCTCCTGGCTCACGACAGCCAAACTCGCTCGCCAAGCGAAAAACATCAGCAGCGCTTACAACGCTGTTCTTAAAGCTGCAGAATATGACGAGCGCGGTGCAAAGCTGGAACAGGCTCGTCTGCTTTGGCACGAGGGTCATCAACGCCAGGCTATTCAAGCACTGGAAGCAGCAATCCAATCGGGCATCTTTGTAAATGCTGATCCAGAAGGAGATACGCCCATGTCCGACCCCAGTGTCAGCGTGACAAAATCTGACGAGATCAATGGCTATCGCCAAGACCCTCTCGAGGCTAAGGCTCTTCTGATTCTTGCAAAATGGCTTGATGCTTCCGGGCAGAGTCAGACCAAGGACATGACTGATCGGTATCAACTTGCCGCCAGACGCTATCAGCGCTGGGAAAAAGGGCATTATTACCTTGGGAAACATTACAGCAAGTTGCTTGATGCCCAAAAAGCACTACCAAAAAACAAGCAGGCAGCTGCTTTCCTGACTGGTGAACTTTCCAAGCTCGTAATCGACAATTCGCTCCGATCAATTCCATTCGGCAACAAGTACTGGCACGAAACCATACCCAGAGTACTTACGCTATGGCTTGAGCTTGGAATGGAGGCGCGCCAAAAGAACGCCAAAGAGGAGCAGGCAACATTCGACAAGCGAGTCAAGTCCCTTCAACAGTGCAACAAACAACTGCAGAAGTATTTTGACAGGGTGCCGCCGTACGTGTTCTACCATGCACTGCCACAATTGATCTCCCGCGTCACCCATCCTCATCCGGATATTTGGAAGCAATTGTCCAACATTCTAACGAGAATCGGAGCTTCGCATCCAAGCCAGGCATTATGGAGCATTTTCCCGATGACCAAAGCCGAAGATCCAGTAAGAGTCGAAAGAGGAGTCGAGATCCTGAGCAAGATCAAGGACCCCAAGAACAAGCCGAAGACTGCTGATAGCTCTATTGACCTGCGCGTCCTCATACAGCATGGCCAGAAGCTCTGCGACAGCCTTCTCCAGGCATCGGAGCGCCCGGTGGAGCCAAGAAAGGTTCAGATATCTCTGGCGAAAGATCTTGCCTTCAATCATAAGCTTGCACCAAGCCAGCTAGTGGTTCCCATCCAGGCGACTCTCATTGCTGCGCCGCCGGCTGTTACGACCAGTGAAGCTATTCGGAAGCACAGAGCTTTCACGCAAGAAAAGATCATCATCCAGGGCTTTTCCGACGAAGTGTTGGTGCTCAACTCTCTTCAAAGGCCTCGGAAGATCACCATTCGAGGCTCAGACGGCAAGTTTTATGGGCTACTATGCAAGCCGAAAGACGACCTTCGCAAAGACCAGCGACTGATGGAATTCAACGGCATCATCAATCGTGCTTTGAAGCGTGATACCGAGAGCAGCAAGCGTCGCTTGTACATCAAGACGTATGCAGTGACGCCGCTGAGTGAAGAGTCCGGCTGTATCGAGTGGGTTGAGGGGATTACGCCGCTGCGAGATATCCTTCTCGGCCTCTATAATCGCAAAGGTATTCGTCCGAACTATGCGGAGATCAAGAAAGATCTGGACGTTGCCTCGGCGGCTCCGGAGAATGCACCCGTCTTTGCAAAGAAGGTGCTCAGCCAATTCCCTCCGGCACTACACGAATGGTTTACCGAGACATATCCGGAGCCGGATACCTGGTTCGCAGCACGCTTGAGATACGCGCGTTCTGCGGCAGTTATGTCGATGACCGGGCACGTCCTTGGATTGGGCGACCGACACGGCGAGAACATCCTCCTGGAAGAGAGCACGGGTGGAGTCTTCCACGTGGACTTCAACTGTCTCTTCGACAAAGGGCTCACGTTCGAGAAGCCCGAGATGGTGCCGTTCCGCCTGACGCCCAACATGCAGGACGCCATGGGTCCGTATGGACATGAAGGACCTTTCCGCAAATCGAGCGAGTTAACGTTGGGACTGCTGCGACAAGAACGGGATACGCTTATGACTGTCCTGGAGACATTTCTCTATGATCCCACTACCGATTTCGTGGGAAAGAAGAAGCGATCCACCGTCGGCGTTCCCGAGACCCCGGCTGAGATTCTTGAGAGCGTGGACACGAAGTTGAGGGGGTTGCTGAGGGGGGAGACGGTTCCACTGAGTGTGGAGGGATATGTGGACGCTCTGATCCAGCAGGCTACGAGCCACTTCCGGCTTGCGAGCATGTACATCGGTGAGTAGGGCCCTCCGTCGCCTGCGATTGTCCATGGCTAACAAGCTCGTCCTTCCTTCTAGGCTGGTGTTCTTTCCTCTAGCTCACGTTGAGGATATCTTGCTGGGAAGTGTGTACTAGATCGAGCGACTTTGGGGCATGCAACGTACGCAAGGCAACAAATACGAATGCAGGTCACGTCCGTGGCAAGACGATTGGGTCTCGCCTCCATCGAAAATAGCAGGGATGGAATTGCCTGACTGGACGAAGTGCCGAGCAGGGTCTTCTTAGCGTGGTGCAGGGTTGGGGGATTCGAGAAGCGAGGACGTGTGGACTGTTGCGAGTGTTTCATGCTCACGCTTGAACAGGGCATCGTGATAGTATTGATGAAAGATGAGCGGCGAAGGAGACATGCAACGGCATATCCCTTTCCACTCACTTCGAGATGGAGTGGTAGTACGTAATACTAGGAATGCTGTACGCAGATGTTTTTCCCCGGCAAGCGACTCGGCGACTGTTGCGGGCGCTTGGGGCGCTCGGCTACGGATCCACCCGCCGCGCCACAACGGGCGCGTGCACCTGCTCCCCTGAAATTAGCGTCTTGGCCGCGTTCCGGACGGTACAGTACCTTCGCTATTCTCGTTGCCGATCTTCGGATCTCTCTTCCTCGTGATTCTTGAAGAACCAGACCTGCTGCCAGCTCTCCCTTGCACGAATCACGCACTTCACCGAACATCTTCACCAGTCGTTACTCCTTGTGTCTGCTTGCTCCGGCTGTCCGAATCTACTGATTGACCCATTCACTCGTGGAACGCGCGTGTGGACTTCGCGTGTGGGTTTCAAGCTGGATCTGACAGATCCTCTACCGTCTCAGGCACAGACCGGCTCTTGATCCACCCCGGCATCACCTCCAGTGGAGGCCTGCGATATCAGTTCGACGAGCGGCTGGACCGTGTGAAACGAATTACTGCATCACTCGAACCGACCTGCAATTATTCACAACAAAGGAAAGCTTGCGCCGCTGGCTTGCTTCGCCAGCTCAACCCATTGAAACACTGCGAATCTTCACGCTCGTTACGAAAACAAGCCTTCACCACGGTGGAGAGGCGTTGACCACTCTTTCACAAGATGGCAACCCATCTGCACCCCAGCAACAGCAACAGGAAGCGATTCAGCCGCGAAGGCTTTTCCCCGATTCCTGGAACTGAACAGCAGTCCACCTCCTACCACAACACCAACATGGCCTACAACAACGGCGATGCCACCATCGACATTCCGCTCCAGCAGGTCAAGACCAATGCCAGCTCTGGCGGCGGTCTCCGCGATCCGAGCGTCAATGCTCAGCATGTCTCTCCCGACAATCAACTCCATGAGCATGAAAAGCAGGGCTTCTTTCGAGGCCGCCGGGCGAAAGCTGGAGGAACACAGAAGCATGGCACGGGGCGAGTCGGATATGATGGTGAAGAGGATACGTTGACGACCATGGGCAAGATCTATACCAAGATTTCCAACTTCTCCATCATAACGAAGTACTTCTTCTTTGTTCTGCCTTTGGGTCTCGTCATTGCGGTGCCCATCATCGTCGGAGCTATCACGTTGAATCACAAGACTGGTGCACCCAAGTTTGGTGGTGTGCCGATTGTGTGGTTCTTCACATGGGTATGTCTGGCAAGGCAGGTTACTTCAAAGAGCATTACACTGACAATGGACAGGTCGAAATTGTCTGGTGCTCCCTGTGGGGGGCCAAGATTGTCGCCCATTTCATGCCCTTCGTTTTCCAGATCCTCGTTGGCACCGTCAGCTCTGGAGTCCGCAAATACAAGACAGTACTGCAGAAGTTGGAAATCCCTCTGTCGCTGGTCGGCTGGGCGGTAACAGCTCTAGCCACTTTCAAGCCATTGATGACGAGAAACTCCTTCAACGCTGTGCACGATGCCACCAACGGCGGCATCTCGTCCAGTTGGGTCAACATCGTGCAGAAGCTCTTGGCAGCCGCTGTGGTGTCCTCGCTCGTGTTCCTGGCGGAGAAGACTATCATCCAGCTCATCTCGATCAACTATCATAGGAAGCAGTTCAACTCGAGGATCGTGCAATCGAAGCGACATGTCTACATCCTTGGCCTCCTCTACGACGCCTCGAGATCTCTGTTTCCCATGTATTGTCCAGAGTTCGCCGAGGAGGACTATACAATCTCCGATCAGCTACAACTGGCAGCTCTTGGTGGGAAACAGTCTCACAAGCGCTCTGGTTCGGCTACGCCGATGCGGGTTCTGCACAATGTCGGTCGGTTTGGAGATCAGGTCACGTCTGCTTTCGGTAATGTTGCGAAGGAGATTACCGGCAGGGAGGTCTTCAACCCAAACAGCTCTCATTCGATCGTCGTCGAAGCACTCGAACGCAAGCGAACCTCAGAGGCGCTTGCCCGCCGTATCTGGATGTCGCTTGTCGTTGAGGGCCGAGAAGAGCTCGCTGAGGAAGACATCCTTGATGTGTTGGGACTGGACCGGAAAACTGAGGCTGAGGAGGCATACTGGGCTCTGGATCGCGATGGCAATGGTGATATCTCCCTGGATGAGATGATCATGACTGTGACAGAGTGGGGCCGCGAGAGGAAGGCCATCGCAACTAGCATGGTGGATGTCGCATCTGCCATCAACGTTCTCGACGGTCTTCTCTGCACTGTCGTTCTGATCGCCGTCGTGTTCATTATCATCGCCTTTTTGAACACCAGCTTCGTTACCACTCTGGCCACTGCAGGAACGGCTTTGCTGTCCCTGTCCTTCGTCTTCTCGGTTACTGCTCAGGAATTTCTCGGCTCGTGCATTTTCTTATTCGTCAAGCATCCTTTCGATGTTGGTGATCGGGTGGATATTGCCAGCGAAGCCATGACCGTCGAGCACATTAGCTTGCTCTTCACCGTGTTCCGGAGAGTGCAGGGGCTGAAGACTGGTCAACTGGTGCAGTATCCCAACATCGTTCTGAACACCTTGGCTCTGGAGAACGTCTCTCGCAGCAAGGCAATGACGGAGCAGATCACTCTGGACATCTCCTTCGATACCACATTCGACGACATCCAGATCCTCCGAAACGAGCTTCAGAAGTTTGTAAGCGACAAGGAAAACAGTCGCGACTTCCAGGAGGATGTGGAGGTGGAGATCCTCGGTACCACGGACATGTCGAAGATGCAGCTCAAGGTTGAGATTGCGCACAAGAGTAACTGGGCCAACGAGTCGCTCCGCGCAACGAGGCGCAGCAAGTTCATGTGCGCGCTCGTCTCTGCTCTGCGTGCTGTTCCAATCTATGCGCCAGGCGGAGGTGGCGATGCTGCAGGCAGTGCAGCGAAGCCGAACTACTCTGTCGCAATTTCCGACTCGGAGGCCAAGGAGAACGCGCAAAGTACTGCTGCAGACAGAGAAAAAGCTCGTCTTATTCCATCGAAGAAGATCCAGGAAGCGAGGGATGCAAATCCTTGGATTGCATCAGCGAACTCGGGTGGACAGGCTGGTGCTGGACTCACTTTGCATGACCAGCGGGTTGTCAATGACCTGACATCTCGTGACCCGGCTTCCGACCCAGCTAGAGACGAAGCCTGGCTTTCAGGTCGCGACGACAGCAGCACTCTCGGCGAGCGTCCTAGCATCGACCAGCAAGATTTGAACGACGTCCGTGGATTGCTGCGTCGTGAGAGTACGCGAGGCAAGAGGAAGCCCAGCAGTGAGCAATCTCGCACTCTCTACCAGCACCCATCCAACATCCCCACGATCAATGAACCTCAAGCTCCGACGCCAGGCTCCTCGACAGTTGCATCACCATACGAATCGAGACCAAGCTTAAATACGCAGCCGACTCAGTATCAGACTGCAAGAAACGTGCCTACTGTAAGCAACTTGCAGATGAGCCAGATCAACCGCAACGCCAGCAACTCTAGCAACCCATACAGAAGCCCACCCCGCCGGAATAATAATGACCAATTCGGCGAGGAAGACGATTTTGGGAATATGAGGCCATATTCCGGCGTTTGAGAGAAACTGGACCAGACCAAAAGTTTTTTTTTTTTTGCGCGTAATTAGCAAGGCATAGCGCGAGGCGCACAGAGCGAAGAAGGCTCCTTCTTCTTGGGACGAACGACGGCATTGAGCTGGTTCACGGACGGTGGTGCTCTCTGTATGATGATGGACGACGTAGATATGAAATGTCTTCTTTCCTGTTCTGAAATTGAGCTGGGCAAGTGTGAATGGTGATGATTTCAATAGCTTTTTGTTTGTTACTCGGTCTACGCGCCGTTGCACAGAGCACGTGCCAAGCACATGTGAAGCCGGCCAGATTTATCAGCCCTACGTGACGTCGGCAGCCGGGGTTTCGGCTTATGCTTTCCAGCTTGCGACCTCATCTCTAGTCTTCACACACGATACCCTTTCCACACATCCACTCCATACCGCCAATATGTCTGGACTCGAGAAGGCGCTTTTCAATCTGAAGGTCAGTAAGGAACAAACGGGACATCGCAGGGCTAGATGGGAGCACTCGTGACTGACGTCGGCGCATGACAGTTCACGGCCAAGCAACTCAACCGCCAGGCCGCCAAAGCCAGCAAAGACGAACAGACCGAGAAAGCGAAATTGAAAAAGGTACCCAACACCCAAAAGGCCCCCTCACATGCCACATCCAATAATACATAGTTCTGACACGGGGGAAATCGATCTCTACTTATAGGCCATCTCGCAAAACCACAGCGACATTGCCAAAATCTACGCCCAGAATGCGATTCGGAAGAGGAATGAGAATCTGAACCTCTTGCGATTGGCGAGTCGGATCGATGCTGTCGCATCGCGGGTGCAGACTGCGGTCACAATGCGGCAGGTCACGGGGAGTATGGCGAATGTGGTCAAAGGGATGGATAGTGCGATGAAGAGTATGAATCTGGAGCAGGTGAGAAAGAAGGAGAGATCCCTAGAACGAAGAAAGGAAAGTGAGCGGTTTTTGGCTGACGGTCGGTGGTGCTACTAAGATTTCCGTCGTCATGGACCGGTTCGAAACGCAATTCGAAGACCTCGATGTCGCGACCGGATACTACGAAAACGCCACGTCGTCCGCGACGGCGACGGCGACGCCGCAGGACGATGTGGATCGGTTGATGAACCAGGTGGCGGATGAGGCGGGCGTGGAATTATCGCAGGAGATGGAGGCCGGGAAGACTCCGTCGGGGGCACTGCAGCAGCCGGCGGAAGAGGAGAGGGAGGACAAGCTCGGGGAGCGATTGAGGGCTTTGAGGAGCTGAGATACCATGTTTCGAGGGGGGATAAATGCTGTGTAGGCGTGGAGTTTGGCGCGTGCAGTTCTTTGAGATGGAAAGGGGGCTATGCGGCACTTTGGCGTGCTGAGGGATATGAGATCATGATACGGGAATGAAATACGTTTTACAGGGCGAGTTTCAGGGGAGATATCTCCCAATGAATTTGACGTTGCACCGAGCAGAAGATCATTCATGTCACGCCAGCAGGATTTGAACACGTACTTCCCGGCGTGCAGGCCAGTGCCAGGTATATGCCGATGGGAGCCCAGGAAGTGAATGACAAGTATTTCAACAAACGGACGTCGGTCTTGTCAGTCACTCTGGGGTGGTCTGCGCACTTCTAACAATTCTTCTTCTTCTTCGCTTCCAACATCTGCACTGATAAAACCAACTACTTACAGATCAACCCACTTTATCCTTGTCACCTCGACTCCCTCACAGAGACGGATCATGGGTACTCCTAAAGAGCAGAACATGTCTACGGGCTCGCGGCTTTCGCAACCGCCAAGCGTATTCGTCCGCATGTATTTCCATCGACTCATGGATGCCCTTCGCACGCCGAGAGCTAACCGGTGCTGCTCCTGTAGCGTGACCAATCTGCCATTCCTCAACTACTACGCTGCTGAACAGATAGCAAACGAGGAAGAGATCTGCCAGGAGCTGTTCGAGTTCTATCAGCGGGATATCGGCGAGGCTAGTGAGTGATCGGTCCCTTGAGTGCTGTCCCTAACGGGAACACTGTGGTCGCGGAGGAGTGGCTGGACTTGCGGAAGGCGGTGGAGGAACACATCTATATCCAGCTGACAGGCCAGAATATAAAGGAAGATGAGGATGGGAGGAAGGCAAGGCGAAGCAGAGATGGAGATAGTCGAGGCATACACATGACCAGGCGGCCTTTCGGCGCCGGCGCCCTCCTTTGTGGCCCAGAAAGCTTATGGCACCCTTTGCAGCAGTACAATCAGCAGGAGGAAGTTGACCGAATGATCCACAATATATCCGGGCATCCAATTTTCATAACACATCTTCTCTGCCTCTTCGCCTCGCACCTAGCTTACGTCCCCAGGAAACTAGCGTCTGACTTTCCTATCAGACTCCTCTCGGGTGGCCAGAGAGTCCGTGGGCAAGACTTGGAGGGGGAGACGGTCGTTCGAACGATCTATACCGCCACATCACCACCGAACCCCACGGGCCTCCTCCTCGGCTGTCCCTCCGGCACAGGCTTAAACGGCACAATAGCCATCACCTGATACAACCTCCCCATCCCCTGCGGACTCTGATCCACCAATCGCTTCCATCCACTCTCAACCCTCTTCACAATATCCGTCAATTCCTTCTTGTCTTCCCCGGTAGAACCTCCTCTTTCCTTATCCACAGCCCTCTTTACCAGCTGCGCAGCTCGTTGTTCAATCCCCATAGCCGTCAGGAATCTCCCCTGATCCAGTGGTCCGTGGACTTCCACGCCTGGGGAGGAATTGATGGCTGTCTCCGCTAAAGCCATGAAATCCACGTCTGCGCTTACGTCTGTTGCGCCTGCTGATTCGAGCGGCGAGACGCGTTGGTGGGCTTTGATGCCCCGGAGGGAATTGGTGGGGATGGTAGCTGGAGGTCCGTAATCTATAATGAGAGCCGCGCCTGAAGGGTCCGGTTTCTGCAATGGCAGTTCTCTTGTCCCGGATGGAACTTTTCTTCCCGGAATGGTGGGTTGAGGTTTAGACGCAGCGGCTATCTCTTCCGGATTCGAGCCCCCGAGTCTGATTGCGAATTCTCGCGCGTAGGCTAGACTATCCGGGCTGATTTCAATCGTGGCGCCTTCGGTGTCTTTCAATGCGGTATAGCGGGGAGAGATCTCCGGGAGGTACATCGAGTGCGGTGTTGCGGTTTTGGAACGCGATAGTTCGAATTCGGGTTCGCCTTGGTTTAATCTGTGAGGTGGCTTGGGAGATACGAGGAGCTCCCGCCATTGGCTTCCTTCTTGTTGTTTCTTTCGAGCTGGAATTGGACCGGTCGGCGTTTGGATTGTGTTCCGTTCGTCCGGCGAAGGTTTGATAGCCTGAAAGATGTGAATTGGCAGAGCGTCGAAGAATTCGTGAGCGATGATGAAAGGGGTCTTGTTCGCTTCTCGGGGCACGAAGCGAATATCTTCTGTCCAGACGATTTTCAAGTCAGGTGAATGTCTGCTCACGCTTTCCCAGCCGATCTTTGTTTGATTCATCGCGTTGTCTCCACACAAAAGCTTGTGCTGCGTATGCCGCAGTGTCTCACTCGCTTCAACCAAGTAGATGGCTTCGACAGCTTTAGCCAGAGGTGGGAAATTGCGAATGGTCTAGCAAAAGAAATCTCAGCTTGGAAAGTTTCCACTCCATGTATAGTCTCTCTTACACGTAGCATATCATCCATCAATGTTCCTCTGCCAGGACCGACTTCCATCAAGTAGACACCCTCGCTCTTCCTTCCTTGGGCTATCCATTCTGCAACGACCCATACACCAATGAGCTCTCCAAATATCTGACTGATCTCTGGTGATGTGACAAAATCTCCTTTTGCTCCGAACTGGTCCCGATCTGAGGATAGTGCTCCGGTGTAGTAGCCGCCCAGGTCTGAAGTGAGAACTTGCCTCATGTACGATGCTACGGGGAGAGGGCCAGTGATCTGTACATCCATCAGCTATTGTCTCGGCTGCTGATATATCGTGCTTACGGTGATCGCCTCAGCTATTTGTCTCGCCAGAGGTGTAGACCATTTGTGGCCACTCTCTGTCGAGCTCCATCTTGCGCCGGAGGCTCGGCATTGCTGAAGATGTAGCAGCTTGCCATGGCGAGAGAGCTGCCTCGTCGTACGCGATAGGCTGCTTCTCATTATATCCCTCCGGAAGGTTGAAAGCGATTTACGAGGTATATGTCGTTGCGTTAATGACATCGACATCTTCATCTGGAACTTGATGGTCCGTGCTGAAGCTTGATTCCCGGCTCGAAGTAGCAATTTTCCGCAGACATCGACGACAACACGGACATCACACAATGCCACCATCTCGCTGGGCGGACACGGAAGAGGACGCGGCCGAACACGCGCGACGGAAGGCTGAAAAGGAAGAGAAGAGACGTTTGAAATTGGAGAAGCAGCGAAAGGCGGAGGAAGCACAGCGCGCAGCAGCAACACAAGCGGACGGAGAAACAGAGGATGACGGGAGGCCTCACAAGAGACGCAGACTTTCACGGGATGGTGCCAACGAGATAGCGCCTACTGCGGAGCCCGAGTGGAAGCTGCTACGATTCAACGCTCCATCATGGCAGCCATGCCGATCTGTAGAGCGATTCGACCGGCTGAACCACATTGAAGAGGGAAGCTATGGGTTTGTGTCAAGAGCTCGAGAGGAGGCCACTGGGGAGATAGTGGCAATCAAGAAGCTGAAGATGGATCCCATGAGAGATGGAGGTTTTCCGGTCACCGCGCTTCGAGAGATACAATGCCTCAACGCGGCCAAGCATCAGCATATAGTGGATCTTCGAGAAGTCGTGACAGGCCAAGGGGATGCCAGAGGAGACGTGTATCTGGTCATGGAATTCTTAGAGCATGATCTCAAGACATTGCAAGAAGAGATGGAGGACCCATTTCGACCATCTGAAATAAAGACTCTGCTGTTGCAACTGGGAAGCGCCGTCGGGTTTCTACACGACCACTGGATCCTACATCGAGATCTCAAGACAAGCAACATCCTCATGAACAACCGCGGGGAAATCAAGCTCGCAGACTTCGGCATGGCGCGTTTCTACGGAGACACTCCACCGTCCAACCTCACTCAACTGGTCGTTACACTATGGTACCGATCTCCCGAATTGCTCCTCGGCACTTCCACATACGACTCAGCAATCGACATATGGAGCATTGGTTGTATCTTCGGCGAGCTGCTAACCAAGAATCCTTTGCTCCAGGGCAAGAACGAAGTAGATCAGCTCAGTAAGGTGAGTTGCACACCCAGTCCTTCAACGGGGCTGGAAAGATCAGATGCGAGATATTTGTCCCCTTTATTGACGTATATGCAGATATTCGAGCTATGCGGAATTCCGACAGAGGAGACTTGGCCTGGTTTCAAGAGACTTCCAAATGCGCGTTCGCTACGTCTGCCCCCTGGTAATAGGGGTGCTCAAGGGTCGATTATACGCTCCAAGTTCTCGACGTTAACGAATGCTGGAGTGGGGTTGCTGAATGACCTGCTGTCGCTGAATCCTTCGAAGAGGCCGTCTGCGAAGGAGATGCTTCAGCATGAGTACTTTCAGGAAAATCCGAGGCCGAAGCCGACTTCTATGTTTCCGACTTTCCCGTCCAAGGCTGGACAAGAGAAGCGGAGAAGGCATGCCAGTCCGAATGCGCCTATTCGTGGTGCAGCGCCTGGGTTGCAGGGTGATGTGGATTTCAGCTCCATTTTCAAAGGACGGGAAGGAGAAGAGAAAGGTGGTGGATTCCAGCTTAAGCTTGTTTAATCAGTTCAAGGCTTTTCTCTAGCAAAGAGACAACAGTGTCTCTGTGGCTCGTGGCTCATGGTGTATGGTGTCCGTCTCCCCTTGTAAGCTATCGTACGTGCCGTTGATCGGGCAGGAGACGTAATGTCTTGTGGCTTCAGTTCCGTGCCTTCTCCATTCTGGTGGCGGAGCTTATGACAGGGTATGATATTCCACCATCAAGACATCATCCTTTCCTCTATTTCGTCAATTTCTCCGCCTGCTCGTCTACCGTAGCCTTGATAGGCCCCTTCCCACTTCCGGACTTATCGCTTCCCTGGCCTGAAGAGGTAATGCTGCCATCTGCGTGCTTGAGGCCTTCGCCTGCTTCGTGGTCGGGTGCTGGTGCGGCTTTGCTCGAGCGGTCGACGCCGGAAGAAGTGGGAGCCTGTGGACGAGGTCAGTGTATGTGAAGAGCCTTCGAAGCGAGGACTGAGCCCGACCTCATTGCCAGATGGGGCGCCGTGAGTCAAGTTCTCGCCCGTCTCAATGGCGTTGTCGGCGACGTGACCGGATCCTTCGCGGGGCATGTTGACGGGTTGGGATCTGGTTGTGAGATGTGAGAGGGTGCGTTCTGCGTGGTGTGAGATGTTCGCTGAGCACTTGAAAAGGAGGAGACTGGAAGGGCACAGAGGGATATGTCTTCGTACTTGACCTGTGCTGCATACCTACGTAGTTATGATGCAGATGGACCGGGATCTGGTTGAGGCCTTAGGCACATGAGGGAAGCATGTGATGGTGTATTGCCCTCCATGTGCAGCAAAAGAATCTGATAGCAAAATACCAATGCAAGTGCGTCTGGGTCGATCGAGGCTGGAGGCGACTTTCACGACGGACGACGACGGGAACTTCCAGTGGAAGCGGCGGGACGAGAGTACGTGGGAACGGGTATGGCCGGTGCCAAGAAAGCTGCGGGAGGTTTTCCGCCATCCCCAAAGAATCTCAAATCCTCGAACATGATCGTGTCATATTCATCACATCCAACGCCTTTGACAGGGAGAACTATCTAAATCAGGCCCGAGAATGTCAGGAAACACTGTTCACTGTTGAGTCGTCGACTTTGGCTATGACATAGCCGCTGGAATGATGCTGGCCGGGACAATTCTACGACTATGGCGGTGGCAACTTCACGCCAGATATGCCTTCGGGCCTGCAAACCTCCTCAGAGCGTGAATGCATACCATGGACCAAGATATGCCTCGGGTCTCCCCCGATGGTATGCCACCACAGCTCAGGACGAGCGTCAACCTGATCCTGCCAACATCCGGTGGTCGGAAATCCGCAAACGAGCGAGTTCGGCGCTGGACACTCACTCGGAGGTTTCGGTTAAGCGAAAGGATCATTTGCTTGGTAAACTGTCGATATGCGCGCCAACGGAAGCGAGTTCCAGGCGCATCTGGTACGGGGAACTGGTGAAGGCCCTGGAAAGTGAGAACCCGATAAAAGGTATCGAGGACTTCGCGACTCCAGCATTTAAGACTCTAGACTGTCCCGATCTACCCTTAACTTCTGCGCCGTCAAACAAAGCCGAAGCTGCCTCAATTCTCGAATCCGCTACTCTGGAGTTCATCCGGAGACACAAGGAGCTTCCCACCCCAAAAGACTATCCTGAATCGAATTGGGAACTGTGGGACGGAAACTATCCTCGGAAGATACTTGAAGAATTGTGTCAGCAGGCAAAAGCTCAACTCCGAGTCTCATGTGTCTATAAATCCAGGAAAGAGCTTCTGGATGTGTACAAACAGGCCATGGGCGCTGACCAATGGGCATGTTTTGCCCAAGTTAGCATAGGCCAGCTGCGTACAGAAAGGAGCGCCGGTGTAGGATCGGGGAAAGATTCCGCGGGTATGGCAGCTTTGACAAACGCGCTGTCAAGATTGCACACCAGTGGTGCACTCAAACAACTGCTTGGGCAGAAAGAATCGAAGCAGAATTCGCGCGCGCAAGGAGGAAACAAGCCACATCGAGAGCAACTGCCGCTTAGCGATGACAAGAAGGAAGGAGGCCACCAGGAACGACTGTCCACTTCCGGTAGTGCACCGGGATTTCCTACACGCGAACAATACCCCTCTGCTCCCGAAACGCTGTTCGACGCCAAGAATATATCAGAAACACTGCATAGCACATGCGCCAAACTTCAAGAGCCGTGTAGGCAGGAAATAAAATTCCAAACATTCAAGTTCGGGAAGCGAGAATACACCTCTTGCCGTCTTACGCTTGATATACTCAAGACACGTACCAACGCCAAAGGCAAAGGACCCAGCAAAGTTGCGGCAAAGCGAGACGCATGGGTGCACATGTTGCCGATCTTACATACCAATGGCGTGTTACGTCAATTGTATTCCGACCACGGCGATCCCCGAAACCAGACGAACACCGTGCAGTCTCGTACGGCTGAAGAGGAAATTCAATTGGTCAATGTCGCTGCTCACACACTGCGTGAAGAGAAAGACGCAAAGATCGAGATATACAACTATGCCGCCAGCCTTGGTCTGATACCAGATTGCAGCTTTCGTACTGTGAATCCCCGATCTCGCCGGCTCAAGCGTGCTTTGGGAAAGGCAAAGTTGCCAGTTGAAGTGGCCATCAAAGTACCTGAGCTCAATATTGACGTTGTAAAGGTCGGTAAAGACATGGCTACCGCCGAAGTCGCCGCCGCTATAGCCTTCAAACGCGAGGCTGAGGAGCAACAAAAGCTTGCGGGCGATGCGCCCGTTCAGTCGCATCTGGAAGGCTCAGACCACGGCCTCTTTAGTGTTGAGAGTGCACCTGAGTTTTTCGAGCTCTATCGGTCGCGCAACAGAGGCTGCCAAATCAGCGTGGAAAACGAACCCGTGAACATCGGCTCTCAGACGTTCCACAAGGCGCAAATCGTTTTGGACGGAGATTCCATTGGCGAAGCAGTTACAATGAAGAGCAAGAAGACCGCAGAAGCGGTGGCTTATCTCACTGCTGCTGTAGATATCGCGCGACAATCGCCTGAGATGTTGCAGGCATTCACTGAGGCGATGCAGAAGGGCAATGGGAAGGTCATCCGCGATGCACCGATGGTTGAAGTCAATGTGAAATCGGCAGTTCTGGAACTGATGCGAGAAACTCTCACCGCTGCGAGACGGGCTGGCCTTTCAGACGCGAAAGGGACGCTGACAGCCGAGAAGATTCACGACGACTCTTCGAATCGGAGGCGGAATAACAGAGAGCTCTCGGACAAGCAACGCGATCTTGCCAGCGGCAAACATACCAGATGCCTTCGAGAATTTGAGAGTGACCCGGCACTGCACGAGAAGCGAGCCGCAAGAGACTCACTACCAATGGCGCAGCATAGCTCAGAGGTGCTCCAACTGACTTCTGACTGTGTCTACGGCATCGTTATCGGGGCTACCGGCAGTGGTAAAACGACTCAAGTTCCACAAATCATATTGGACGACGCCATCAGCCGTGGAAAGGGTGGGTACTGCGATGTAATATGCACGCAACCGAGAAGACTTGCCGCGACTTCTGTGGCACAAAGAGTAGCTGCAGAGCGTAACGAGCCACTCGGAAGAACGGTGGGCTATCACGTCCGGCATGACTCTAGGCTTCCGAGTCCGGGCGGAAGCATCACTTACTGCACTACTGGTATACTGCTTGAGCAGCTCAAACATGATCCCAATGGCATCATGGACTCGGTGTCCCATCTCGTCATAGACGAGGTACACGAACGAGACTTGCAGATTGACTTCCTGATGATCATCATCAAGAAAGCTATCAAAGCTCGGCAAGAAGCTTCCAAACCGGTTCCCAAGGTTATTCTCATGTCGGCCACTTTGGACGCCAAGCTCTTCTCGGGATACCTTGGCTCGACTGGAAAGGATGGCCAGTTGGTGCCCTGTCCCGTCGTGAGCGTGCCTGGGCGAACGTTTCCAGTGGAGGAATCCTATCTTGGCGACCTGCTGCCCAGGATGAGAGCGAGTTATGCTCATGACTTTACCGCTCTGATAGAAGCCGATGCAGCGTCGAAGGACTTTGTCTATGCGGAATTGGCTTTCGCAGAGTCTACCAGTGGCACGCCGAGGGATAGTTCGATTGATTGGAAACGTACTTACAAGCAAGCTGTTGCTGACGATTCGCCGACGGCAGCAGAAGAAAAGTCGGAAGCGCTGGTTCCAGTCAACCTGATAGGCGCCATGATTGCGCATATCTGCAAAAGTAGCGCGGATGGGGCTATCCTTGCCTTCTTACCAGGACTTCAAGAGCTGACTGCGACACGCGAGCTATTGATACAGCCCAAAGGCGTTCTGGGCGTGAACTTCGCAGACGACACGAAATTCAAGATATGTCTGCTCCACTCCAACGTTCCCCCGGAGGAGCAGCAGATCGCTCTTAAGCCCATGCCTCCTGGATGTCGTAAGATCATTCTATCGACGAACATCGCCGAGACGTCCGTCACTGTACCGGATGTGAAGTTTGTGGTGGACAGCGGAAAGCTCCGCGAAAACCGATATGATCATACGCGTGGCATAACAAAGCTGCAGTGTACGTGGGAGAGCAACTCAAACGCCAGACAGCGCGCCGGCCGTGCGGGTCGTGTGCAAGCAGGTAACTACTATGCAGCGTTCTCGCGGGAGAGGCGACAAGCCATGCCCGCTTCTGGCCTGCCAGAACTTTTGCGCAGTGACTTGCAGGAGACGTGTCTAGCTATCAAGGCTCAAAGATTCGAGGAGCCAGTGTCAGAGTTCCTAAGTCAAGCAATCGAGGCGCCGCCTCGCACTGCTGTCGACAACGCAGTGGAGAAGTTGAAGGCTTTGGAGGCATTGACCGAGAACGAGGAACTCACCATGTTGGGAAGAGTGCTCTCCCGGCTACCAGTACATCCGTCGCTTGGCAAGATGATTATACTGGGAATCATATTCCGATGTCTCGAGCCTATGCTTGTGCTTGCCGCAATGAGTGATGAGCGGTCTTTCTTCGCCACGCCTCCTGGGTCCAAGGAGATTGTCAGGAAAATCCGGAATTCTTATGGCAAGACCGATTCTGATCAGCTCACTTCTTTGGCCGCTTTCGATGACCTTCGGCGATATCGTGACCAGAATTCTCCGGTTGCAGCTATGCGCTATGCACATGCGAAATACCTGCACATGGGCGCTTTTCGGTCTATAGCATCCACAGCAAGACAGATTGAAGAGATATTGTTGGATGCCGGCTTGATTGCTCCCTTTCCGAGAACCCGATCTGCGTCCCAGCTCGGTGGCGGCGCTTTGAACCGCAATTCGAAGAACGAAGCCTTGATTAAATCTCTGCTCCTTGCTGGTCTACATCCAAACCTGGGAGTTCAACCTGCCGGCAAACACAGGGGATGTCGGACTAGGACAGAGAGGGGTATCGCTCCCCCCGGTAAATTTCAGGATCGCCTCAGACCCGTTTCTAGGGACGGTGAAGCCCAGCTCTTCACATACAATGTCCTGGCTAAGGCCGCAACGGGAGACTCCTTGTTCATGCGCGAAAGCACCCGCGTCACGCCACTGATGGCTTTGCTCTTCGGTGGCAAGCTTGAGACGAGCAACTGGTCAAGACTCGTCATGGATGAGTGGCTGCCGTTCAAGATCAGGTGTTTGGATTGGAAGTACGGCACACAGCTGACGTTAGAATTCAAGAAGGCTTTGGGACGGATGTTGAATGGCGCTTTCCAGGATCTGAGCGAGGTGCGGGATGGGCAGAGCCTCGCTGATGATCCTGTGCGGGAAAAGTTTGTTTCGGGGCTTGTGGAGTTGTTGCGGGAGGATCAGGAGTGAAGGATGGACTTGTTTGGTCATTGAGGGCGAGGACGGGGGGCGGATTACTTCTGTTGGATGACTGCATCAGGGGAGTAGAATGTAATGCGGTGCATGCGTACAGGAGCATTTTATGCGCGCACTTCTTCTGTTGAAGATACCCCGTATAGATCGTAGATGTATAGTAGAATGCATATTGCTCCCTCCTCACACAGCGCTCGTAGTCTCATCCAGACAATACTTTAATCTGTTGGCTGGAAGCGATCTTGTGCTGTTGCGGCTGTATGATACTGTAATGTACTTTGCTGCCATCAGATAGGGTTGGCGCTAGCGTGACTAGCGGCTTGCCCTGCTTTTGCTCATCCTTGCAAGTTCGAACTGGGAAATCTTTAGAGCTCTCGCACTCGACATCAGAACACAACACCAGCTACCTCCTTGGACCTGTCTACGCCGCAGATTGTCGCTCGACCAAGACCGCGCACTGAGAGATAGACTTGCTTCATTTTTGCTTCTTGCGGCACCACGCACGCTTGTACCTGCACATCTCAGTCATCGACCATACATTCGAGAAAAGAACATGGCCTTCCGTGGACGCGGCGGTGGCGGCGGCGGCGGCCCAACTCTGCCATTCGACATCGATACCGCGCTGCAGGACGAGGTCGCAGCATACAGCAATAACAATGATAACGACGACTTTACCAAAATGCTGTATCCAGACATCAAAGTACGTTGATTTGCGGAGGCTGTCGCCGCTGACATGTGAAAGCGCGCTAAGAAATAACTTTTCTGCTGAAGGGAGGAGTGCGCCTGGCGCCGTTAGTCACTGAACAGGAGAGGGAGCTCATCAACATCTATCGCGAGCACAACGCCGCCATGCGGAACGGCCCTCTGTTCGTCGACGAACCCAAGACTGGCAAGCGCGACGCGGCGGAGTACAACGCGTTTGAGGAAGTTCAGAGCTACGGGAACAAGAAGGTCAAGCGTGGCGATGGTCTGCCGAATCTGAAGAAAGTCCCCATTGGTAGGTTTCTTCGACTTGAATGGCGCAGGCTGGCGCACAGCGGCTAAGACACACTCCAGTCAAGGACGCGCTGCCCAGGGAACTTTGGGATCTCGTGAGCGATGGCGAAGAAGACGAAGAAGGGGGCAAGTCGACCAAGAAGAACCTGGATTTCCTGCGGAAGAAGCGGCTCGATAAGCTGGCGCAGTTCGACGATGGCGCGGATGTGGAGCGCACGGCCGATAACGACGACGACGAGGGCGAAGAGCAGGCCGACGAGGAAGATCAGGTGGAACTTCCGGAGGATGATGATTTCTCGGAAGATGACGATGATCTCGGCAATGACTATAATGCCGAGAAGTACTTTGACGATGGCGATGGTGGTGATGACGACGGCGACGATGCAGGCGGTGATGATGCGTGGTAGACTTCTATCCTCGAAAGTCAAGCCAGAAGCATGCCACTTTGCCACTGGAACGCTGTGCGGCTGCACAGAAGTTTGCATCATGCCTGAGATCAAGCGGCGATGAGTAGTCATGGAGACGACCTTGCGATTTACAAGACTGCCTCCCGTCCTGGCAACGCAACTTCGTTGTCGGCGATGCCTTTCCCATAGGCCTCACGGATTTCCAAGCTTCTTGCGGAGACCACGACCTCAGATCTAGCTCTTCCGGGAGGTCCATAAGCTAGGTGGACGAGATCGAAAGAGGAAGGGGAAGGAGGCGGAGCGTCTCACACTCCTGATAGTGCCCGATTGTCCCAGCGGACGCGAGTACGCCTCTACAGGAATCTTCAAGAGCTGCGGTCTCGCCTGGGTGGTCGGAAGTAATGACCTCTCAAGGCGAATGGAGGCTTGAATTCTTGTCAATCCGTTCCGCTGGATGATACTTGAAATGTGACATGAGCGATCTCAAGAGCTTCTTAAGCCTTTCCTCGCTCATCATTCCTGTCGGCAGATCTCCATGCACACGTTCATCTTATTAGAATGTGAAAGACATGAAAGTTGCCACAAACCAAGCCTTTGTAAGACAGACGCGATTTGACGATTCCACACCCCAGCCATCAATGCTGAAACCGCAAACACCGATATCGCTCTGTGCTCTCGTATTCGAAAGCTTTATATATTCATTCTCCGGTCATAGGCACCACACGTGACTACAAAAGGCCTTCATAGCTCAGGTTCGTAAATTCCGCCAGCGTTCGTTTGGGTGGGAAAATTAGAAGAAAAAAACTGACAATCCCATAGTGGTAGAGCGCGTCACTAGTATCCATCTATATCCATATGGATCTCCCGGAAAATCTTTCTCGCTCTGCTATGACGAGGTCCTCTGTGTATGTGAAACCGAACCGAACCGACCGCGTCGTTGCAGCAACCCACTAATAATTCAAGCAGTCGATCCAGGGTGGAGGCAATTCATTCATTCCATAATTCTTTTTTTGCTCTTTTTTCCTTTTTTCGACCTCTGAATACACGGTTGCTGACACCGTGTCGGCAGGTGAGAAAAGCGAAATTTGCTTGGCAGCAGCAAGCTCTTTGCTCTTGTTCTTGCTCGCTCGCGTGCCTGTCAAATTTTTTCGTCGGTTGTTTACTTCACCTTTTTCTTTCGCGAAATTCCCACCCAACGAGCCAAGGGATGCCTAAGATGTGGTGCCCCCGTTTTCCACTTGCACGCGAGCTGGGGCTCACTAGTAGCGACTACTGCAAGGTACGGCCAGGTCATCGTGGTTTATTCAGCTCATATGGAGTTGAATATCACGGATTGCGAGATGTAGTAGGTTGCGTTGACATGTACTGCATGATTTACTGACTTGTGAGACCCGGCTCAATGTGAGATGCTGAGATGCACATGTCGTGAGGAAGCAATGCGAAACAACAACCAAGCACAAGGATTGACACGAAACAATCTTCAATCAAGACTTTTTTATTCTGCAGCTCTGCTGTTCGTACAGACGTGCGCACCGACGTCGGGGCATGCCTCTTGACAAAGCAGGTTGTATTACCAAACAAGGCGAGAGATGCTGGAGAAATCTACTCGCCCTTCTCGTCCGCCTCGACGACCTCATCAACCTCCTCGAGATCGTCCTCCTGCGGGACGTCCTTTCCTTTGGCGTGCTTCGCAGCAGCGGCAGCGCTGCCAGTCTTGGCAGTGTCTTCGGCCTCCTCATCGTCCTCGGGAGCGTCCTTGCCATCGTCGTCCTCATCCTCGTCTTCCGGAGCAGCGCCGTCCTCTTCGTCAAAAGGAGCTTCCTCCTCCTCCTCCTCCTCCTCCTCCTCCTCGGCGGGCTCTTTGGTTCTTCGTGCTTTCTTAGGAGCTGCGAGACATGTCAGTGTCTGCGATAGCGCGATCGCGTCCATTGGGCAGGACAACTTACGCGGAGCGTCATCCTGAGGGGCTTTCTTGTCGTCTTCTTCCTCGGCGTCATCATCGTCCTCCTCGGCGTCTTCTTCATCGTACTCGTCTTCCTCGTACCTGGACAGCATCGTCAGCAACCGCAATGCGCCCGTCACTCCACGTCGCAATCGAGACGACGAGTTCCAATGCCAACGAAGCGTTGCGCATCGCATCTCTGTCGGCCTGCGACAGCGCGCGCGACAGAATCGAGCACGCGCGACCACGCATTGAACGACCTCCTGAGAAAGTGACGTCAAAAGGGAGCCAGTACTTACTCCTCTTCCTCCTCGTCGTCGTCCTCGGGGAGCTCAACGAGCTCCTCGGGCTCCTGGGCGTCCTGCTTGCGCTTGCGGGTAGACATTGTTGCGGGTACAGGAAGAGAGGGAGACACGGAGAGAAGTGGAAGGGGGGAGAGATGGAAAGTCAAGGGGAGGGAATTGGGAGCTTACTGGGGAAAGGGACGGAAGGGCAGGACAGAGGTTCCTGTGGGCGAGGGAGAGGTCGGGGTCCGCATCACCGCGACCAGCAGACGAGAAGGCTGGGACACGGCTGGAGGAAGCTTGGGCCAATGCCATCATCTTGCACGTGATCGTTGGGCTTCCAACCCCAACTCCTTTCCGCGTTTCACAGCGATATCTGCGTATTATCATCATCATTATTATTATTGACCTGCAATAATACGCGCGTTAATCCTCTAGCACGGCAGACTGCACTCGAAGGCGAACATACGAACGAACGTATGCGCGCGCCCAACTCTCAGGTTTATTATATCGAAGCCTCCGTAGACACAGGGGCGTTTGGATGTCTACTATGCCGGAAGAGCATTATCGATATATGGCATTTTTGGTCTGGGCGACACGCCCTTCCTCTGCCCAGCTTGCCGGGAAATGGATTCAAGTCCTGACAGGCAACCATGCTCATTACCTGCAAGTTAGAGACGTCCCTATCAATCGAAAAGCTGCAAGTGTACAAAGTGCTGCTGGATTTCTGGAATCCCTCGGGTAGTACGGACGTCGCTTCACGATGATGACGCTTTGCATTCCAAGATACCCGACTCCTACGCGCTAACTGAGGGCAAACTCAAGCAGGCAGTGCAAAACAATTCCACTCCATAGAATACTGCGTCGAGGACACTTTTTTTAAAAGTTAATACACTGTGCAGAGAAGGAACCAAAGTCGAGATAGTCTTCTTTGCTTCGCTCGCTGGTCTGACGCACCAAAAGCCCATCCCAACCTCTCCATCCGCATGACAAAATGCATCTCCTCGTCTTGGGAGCAACAGGTATTTATTATCCATCAAATCAACACCCCAAAAGAGAAACCTCTCACACAATCTTCCCCTCACAGGTCCCTCCGGCCTCGCATTCCTCAAAGAAGCCCTCCACGCCGACCACAACCTTACCATCTACGCACGGAATCCCTCCAAACTGCCCCGAAACATCGCCAACAACCCCAATGTGCAAATCATCCAGGGGACTTTTGACGATGTGGCAGCCGTGAGGAGATCCCTGCGCACGGGCGCCACGGTTCTTGTATCATTTGCTGGTCCCAAATTACCTGATCGAGGGACTGTGAGTCCAAGTCCAAAAACCCCCCAGCCTCAACATCCATTGCAGCAGCAGATGATGATGATGATGCTAATGATGAACGCCAAGCCCGTCTCCGAATTCTACGAAAAGACGCTCTTCCCCATGATCCAGAACGACACGGAAACATCCCTCAAGCGGTGCTTATGCTGCAGCACGCCTTCGTTCCGATGGCGAGAAGACCGGAGATCTCTGAAATGGTGGTTCCTCGTCCTCGGGGTGAAGCTGCTGGGCGGGAGTGCGTATGACGAAGTCAATGGGATCGGGAGGGTGGTTTCGCGGCTTTCGGATGGGATGGAATGGACTGTTTTCCGGTAAGAGGAGATTCGCAACCACCTTTTCTCTTTTTGCTATCTCTTGGTGGTATGACTACGGCTGCTGATTTCTTTTTTTTTCCTTTCCTCGTTTAGGGTCCCATTGCTCACGAATGGGGCAACGAAACCCGTACGCGCCGGGATGATAGGCGAGGGCCAAGATGGGATCTTTCTGAGTCGGAAGAGTATGGCGGTGTGGGTGTTACAGGAACTGGAAGGGAAGAAATGGATCGGGAGGGCGCCTGCTCTGTGTAATCCTGGATTCATCTGAGCTCTTGAACCAAAAAAAAAAAACTTTCTTGCTGAAAATGTGTTTCATATGAAGTCGACAGTTTTGCTTTTTGGAAATTTGGTATCATTATCTGAACTGAAAAAGAATTCCCATATCACCTGTCTTTCCTTTCCTTTTAATCCCATCCCTTTCCTCGCGGAAACGCATTCATACAGACATCACGACATGACATGACATGACATGACACGCACGACGGGGACATTTATCTTATTTCTTCCTCGTCGTGAAATCCGTCTCCAGACCCGAAGCACCCGCCCCAGCCGCGGCCTCACTCCCACCACACGAGCACGAATCCGCCGCCCGCTTGCCACAAGCACAGCTCGCGCCCTCAACTTTCCCATTCTCCTTGGATTGCCTCGAGCAAGTACACGCGCCTGCTGGTCGCTGGTCTAAACAACAAACATCCCCAAGGCGTTAGCTGGAATACTTCTTCCAAAAAAGGGAAATGGGAAAACAGGGGGATGGAATAGTTCTACTCACTGCAAGAACACCTCGCTCCCTGGATCTGATTCTCCCCCGCCGCGGCCTTCTCGCAGTCGCAGTGCATGGCGGCTTGCTTGCCGCAGGAACAGGTCGCTTCGCGGGCGCAGAGGCAGCCTCCTGCGCGGCCGCAGCAGGTCGATGGGATGGCGGAGGTGGGTTGGGCGGACATGATGGCGTATCTCGTTGGAAGCTCTGTCGAGGTTTCTTGTCCTTTCGAAGATGAAATTTATCCGGAGGGAAATTGCTTCAGGTGCTGTTCTTGATGGATTGATGTGTGTCGTAGGAGTAGAAGACACGAAAGAACGGGCATGATACGGACAACTCCCGGGGACAGATTATCAGATCGCTGGTGTTTGGAAACCTTCCGATTGGTTCTCATTCTCGACTTCTGACCCAGGGAGCTAACCATCCCGGGAAGGATTCGCCGACCTCTCCCGCCACAGAGCACGAGCCGGTGGTCATGGTCAACGCTAGGTGGTCTTCCGATTGCTCAGCAGGCCTGCATGTGAAAGTAAGTAAACGTCTGTGGAGAGACCTCGAGACGACCTTGAATGCAGTGTAAATCGACAAGCGCTAGCATCATTCCACCTTGATGGACATTTCATGTGTAGGAGGAAGGAGAAAAGAGGAAAGACCAACGTAACATGCAAAATTCGAAACAATGACTCGGTTATTCCCGGTCATCAAGGAGCTTCCCATCATCTGCATGTATTTCCCATGCAGGCAGGCAGAACATGTCGTATTCGCCATTTCCTTAATGACATCCGTGCCCTCGAGGGAATGAAACATGTTCTTGCGCTCCTGGAGACATGACCAGAAACGCCTCGCTATGCAATGTCCGAATTATCCACAAGAGAATCCTTTCTCGAAAAAGAGCGCCTCTCGCCCCATCAGATGCAGCCTATCCTCCCTCTCCTCAAAAACGCCGGCCCGATTTGATTCCCAACCTCGCTGTTGAATTAATTATAAACAAGTCGTCGCACCGGACTCCCACGCCCTTGGATCTGTCCAAAGCCTTGACTCGGCTGCGGCTCCAACGCCGGAACATGATGACTCCAGGGCGTTCCATAGTACTGTGATCCGGGATTCTCATTGCTGAAGCTCCGCTGCGGAGTCGGAGGCGGAGGGCCTTGGTGGTAGAAGGGAGGCGGTTGCTGATGATGGTAGTACTGATTCGACTTGTCCCGGAAGAAGCCGAAGGCCAAGTTCGTAGTTGCAAAGCATCCGAAGACGAGGAGGAAGGTAAAGATCTGTTCGATGAGAGTCAGCAAGTATTTCGTGACAGGGTAGAAGAGTGAAAGGAGACATACCATTGCTTTCCAGCTAATCGGCTCCACGAACGAATTGAAAATTTCCGCGAACGTGTGCGCGGAGACGCGAGCACGGCCGACTTTGGAGGGATCGCGGTTCATGCACTTGTTCCAGTTCTCGCAGACGGTCTCCAGGGCAGGCGCGCGTGTTGATCGATCGCATTTATTGGTGGTGTACTGCTCCGCGCAAGCCGCCATCTCCGCCATGATGTCGGCCATCGCTTCATGAGATTTCTTGTCCACGTCTCCAGAAACAGCAGACCAGAAGCAATAGATGAGATACGAGCATCCCGCCAGCAGGAAGACGTTGAAGGCGAGTTGCGCGTAGAAGGAGAGGATATGGGGGACGGTCGGGTGCTGAGCAATGAATGTGAAAGCCGTCGAGAGCCAGTGCGGTTTCTTCTCGCTGGCTTGCTCGCCCTTCTGCTCCCGGCTGGACTTGCGTGAGGATTTGGCCATTTCGCTGTCCTCTCCAGAGTCCGACACGCTATGCCGTCTCCGTCGAGAAATATGACGCCCCAAATCCCTGTCCCGTCTTCTCTTGCTGATCTTCTTCTCATGATCCGCTCCTCGCGGTACCTCGCCTCTTCCGGGGCTGTACATCTTGTTCTTGAAGCGCACCATCCAGCTCTCTCTCCTGGCGGGCAGCGGCCGCTCCTTCTCTTTCGTTGGACTGCCTCGTTCCCGCTCAGCACCAGCTTGCGCGCTCGTATTGTTGGTGCCCATGTTGCCATCCCAAGGCTGCAAAGCTCTAAACATGCTCTTGCTCGTTGACTCAGGCGCATTGTTCAACGCACTCCGTCCCATCGTATCAGGTGTCTGCTGCTCTTGTTCCGGCGATTTCGGTGTTTCCCCAGCAGATGAATCATCAATTTCCATGGAGTCCATCTTACGTGGCGTTCTGAACAGGCCATTGTAGGCAGGTGTCGGTGGCAGGGCCTTGGCGGGGCTGGTTCGAGAGGTTAGGTTGGTATGCGATTTCTGCGGCGATCCTACTCCATCCCCGTTAATACAACCATGCGAACGGCCAAGGACGCACTCCTCCTTCCACTCACTCTTCCCACTCGGCGTTCCCGGGTAACGCTGTGTGTTCCGGCTCAGTTGCGCAAAAGGCGATCGAGAATCCATGGCTCCAGCACCATTCTGCCATTCAAAGTCCATGCCGGACTCATGGCCCCGATGCGCCATCCTCTGTTTGTCTCTGTCGCTTTCTCTCCGATTACAATGAACGCGATATCGTGGTACCAATTCGTGCTTGTCCAGATGCAAATGGTAGTAAAGGTGGTGGTGGTGGTTGATCTCGAGTAAGTCGAGATGAGCTGCTAGTTGTAGCTCGAGGACAGGGATCCGGCGTTTATTTCTAGAAAACAAGATCCGCGCTAGCGTTGCTGGAGTGAACCAGTGAATGGGACGCGTGGGGGCACGCGAACATTCTACGACATGACCTTCACGCATCACGATTGAATGCTTTCTCGCTACTGGTATGGTCTGAATTGCAATTAAGCCATCTCATATTCATCTAGGATGGTGAGGCCAAACAAGCCTTTCCTACGCCGTTCTCTCGGAAGCACGCCCAGGCGGTCCGACCGTAATAAGTACACAGAATGCGACCCCTCTAATAGTCCCGCTGTACAATACACGCTCATCAAAATGCAAGAAATGCCTTAGAAAGCAGAGATGGCCACTGCGATAACTTGGGCATCGCTGTGGCTGATGCTCACAGTCGTCGACTTGACACCCGACTTCTCTGCTGCTGCTTTGGCATCGCCGTAGAGCTAGAAGACTCGTTAGTATGCATTCAGACCAAACAAAGACATTGTCAAGAACTTACCACCACTGTCGGTGCGCCCGCCTCATCATTGACAATCTCAATGTCCTTCATCGCTGCTCCACCTCCTCGGCTCTGGACCTTCAAGCTCTTGAACACGGCTTCCTTCGCACTCCACTTGCCAGTGAAGCTGGCTTGAGGAGAAGGTGCCTTTCTGCAGTACGCAATCTCGGCGGGTGTGAAGTTGCGCTCAACAAAAGTGTCGTTGTGGATGTCAATGGCATCGAGAGTCTCAATGTCCACACCAGGGTTGGAGTTGGCCGATGCGTTGACCTTCATCAACGTCTCCACCATCTCGGTCGTGCTCTTGTCCTTCATCTTCTCGGGCACAGTCTTCGGGTACGAGTACTCGGAGCTCTTCTTGTCGGCGACAGCACGAGCCTCAGGGTTGAGGAACACTTGACTCTGCTGGGCATCCTCATAAGGCGACTTGCTCTTGGCGCGGAACATTGTGTTGTTGATGAGACCGTCGTGATAGTACCTGTAAGCCTTCTTCTGGCGAGCCTCGACCTTCTGCTTGTATGTCTGGAATTGCGTGTGGTCAAGCGCGGCAAACAGATACTTGGGATGGATACCAATTGCCTGTGCGCCCTTCTGTCCGAAACCGAAAGAGGTCACTGAGAACGCCTTGATGCCGTCGGTCTGAATACTCTGGCTCGGGTAGACGATGTAATCAAACTTCTCCATAACTTGGTCGACGTTGTCGGCATTGCGGTTGCCTGGTACAAGGCCGGAGTTGAGGACCTGCAGACAGCCGTTGAACATCCAGGCACCTGCAGCACCCTTGGGGTGACCAGTCAAGTACTTCTGGAAGATACCAAGAAGAGCATTGCCCTTTTTGCGGCCGAGATGCTTCATTTGCTGACATATGACGTCGGACTCGTTCTTGTCGTTGGCGACGGTGGATGTACCGTGGAAAGAAGCAACGCCGAGATCGTCGACAGTGAGACCCCAGGTGGCGAGTGCACCACGCAGAGGAGCGATGCGAGGATCCTGCTTCCAGAAGTTGTTGCCCAGCTGTCGGAGAGCATCCTTTTCTTGTCGCTTAGCCTCGCGCTCGACGTGAGCAGCGCGGTCTTCCATATACTCGGTCTCGTTGAAGTCACCGCCTTGTTGCTTGATGGCAGCAGCCTCTTCATGCAGGTACATAAGTTCGGACTCCTGCCAGTTCTTGATCTGCTTGCGACGGAGATCCAATTGTCTCTTCCTGTACTTGATATCCAGGAGCGGCGATGGGAATTTGGAGGGCTGCTCACGAGCGGTCGTCAGGACACCTTGGCCTGGAGCTGGTACAGAGCGACCAATCTTGTCAGTAGCCGTGGCCGTGAAGCCAAGAATACCGTAGATTGGCACGCCCATATCAAGAGCAAGCTGAGCGTCCATAATGACTTGCATACCGCAACCCTGAGATTCCATGAAACCGTTGCGAGTGGTGGTGGTCGGACGAGACATCTCCTTCGGTGTGCGTCCGTGGGCGAACTCGTCCTCAGCATTGCTGGTGGCCTTCATGTTTGCGAATTCGTAGGAGCCTTCCTCCTGGAAATCATCGAAACCACCAACAAAGCACATACGGGCTTTGCCTTCAACAATGCAGTCATAACCAATGTCGATCGACTCGACAGCGGTAGCGCAGGCACCGACAGGTGTTCTGATCGGACCAGTGGAGGACATGAGCAACATGTTGATCCAGGCACTCATAGTGTTGATGAAGGACTCCTGCAGAATGTCCTTCTGGAGGGGCTTGTCAAGGAAGCGGTCCTTGTACATCCCACGCAAGGCGGTAGTACCACCAATACCAGAACCGATACAGTTACCAACTTCCGAGATGTGGACATACTTGTAGAACTCGTATGGATCGGTGATACCGGAGCACAGCAGGCACTCCGCCGTCGATACAAGGACGTAGAGAGTGACCGGGTCGACTTGCTCGATGATGTCGTCCGGCACACCATAGCGTTTGGCATTCCAACCAGTTGGAATCTGGCCAGCAACAAGGCGGTCGAAACGAAGCGCCTTCGGAATGAGCAACGTCGCGTTCTTCTTCATGCGCACCTGGTATTCACCCGACTCAAGCTCGAAGATTTCGACCTTGTCTCCATGCTCGCGCTTGAACTCCTCTGCGGTCTCCTTGGACGACTCAAATGGATCAAGATCTTCTTCGATCTGGATCTCTTGCATCAGCTGCTTCTTGTTGGGGTCGTAACCATTGAACAGCTCCGGCTCAATAAGACGGATTCCCGAGTGGTCTAGAATGTGCTTTTCGTACTTGGCCTTGACATCCTTGTCATCGACAGGCTCGCCGGACTTAGCATCGACCCAGCCTGAGTAGCTCTTGCCCTTCAGCGGCCCGTTATGATTCTTGATGAGACCCATGATCCACGCCATTTCGACGCAGCCTTCCAGAGAAAATTGCCCATAGGCCTCCATCTCCCAACGAGTCCTGGAGTTACCCCAGGGACCGACCTCAGAGAAACCAGTGACGACAACGACCTTTTCGAGATCGACCATGCCCTTGAGGTCGCCATTGAGAGGCTCGATCTCACTCTTCCAATCAGGCAACTTGGGGAAGTCGAACTTCAAGTTTGCACGCTTGTCAACCTTGACCGTCTTGTAAAACGCCTCGGTGTCTTCACCGTTGATGATCTTGTTCTCAACAGCAGTCTCACGCGTGACCGCTTTGCGGATCTCAGATGTCTCGGTGATATCCTTGCGAAGCTTAGTCATTAGGTCCTTGAGGTTGGGCAGGAACTGCAGGCCACCGTTCAGATCGGCGAAGACAGGCTCCAGCTGGCAGAGGTTGACAATCGATGGCGCCATGAGACCGAGCAAGTTGAAAGCCATCTCCTGTTGCGAAAAGGTGCGGACTCCGTACTTCTCGACACCTTCGGCAACGACGTTGTTGCCACCCATCAGACCGGTACCACGAGTCCAGCCGATAACAGCTCCACAGATGGTGAGGTAGTTGCCCCAGCTCTCAGAGTGCCATCGGTTGAACAGAGTTTCCAGGGCCAACTTGGATTCAGAGTATAGACCGTCGTTTCCGAAGGTACCGTGGTTAGGCGACAGGGGCAAGATGACCTGTGCTGGACGGGTTTCGAAGCTGTGCGCGGCCTTCTGTGCCTTGACCGCACCCAACATGCGAAGCAGGTTAGTAAGCATGATACGGTGGGCAAGCTCGGACTTGCTGTCGATGCTGTCGATTTCGCGGCCGTTCTCGGGGATGGCAGCAAACGGAACAATGAAGTCCAGATCCCATCCAAGGCCCTTCTTGTCGTCGTAGATGTAGTCCACAAGAGCATTGACGTCTTGCAAGCTACCTTGATTGAACGGCACGACAACAAGCTGCGAGCCGCGTGCACCGTAGCGAGCGTACATCGCCTGGTAGTACTCGGTCACTTCGCGTGAGTAGCGAGAGGTAGTGACAACGACCTTGGCACCTCCGCTGATGAGGCCTTGCAGAACCTCAGCGCCGATCGAGCCAGCTCCAGCACCAGTCATGAGGACGTTCTTGTTCTGGAAAGTGACACCAGACTGGGCAGCTTGCTCGAGGCCGTCAAGGTAAATGCTCGTGAGCTTCTTGCTGTACTCCCATCCATGCTCTTCCTTGCGCTTCAGGTGCAAGAAAGGCACGGTCTCGATCTTGCCCTGCTTGCCCAGAGCACCGTTCATGCGACCATTGCGGCCCTTCTTGACGCTGCCGTTGAGCTTGCCGTTCTCGTGCGGCATAATCTGGCCTTCGTTCATCGATAGAGATCGAACGATATTGCTGTACAACTGCTTGATCTCCAACTGCGAGGACTTGGAAAGCTTATGTTGCTGTCGGATGAGCTTATACACCCTTTGCAGGTCATTCTGCACCTTGGTCCTGTTGCCGTATTCAGAAATCTTGCCGCCGTCGGCCATCTCACGGACGTAGTGCTCCAGCTTGCGAACGCTGGCGCGGGGAATCTCCTCGTAGTTCATTTCACCACGAGGAGAGATCACGAGGTGCGGCGCTGTGGGAAGGGCGACATCCTTGTACACAGGCGCCTCGCCCAGAACATCGCGGCAGTTCTCGATGAGCTGCTGTCCAAGCTGCTTCGCCAACTCGTATGTCTCTCCTCTTTCTGTGGGGCAGTGGTCGATGTGGTACTGCATGAATTCGAGCAGGTTCGGGTTCGATCGGTTCATGATGAGGATGCAGCGAGAGACGATCTCACGATCGACAGCCTGGAGTCTGCCAAAGATAATGTCATAGTACATGCGAAGAGCGTCCTGGCGGGCCCAGTTCCAAGATGAATCGTAGACACGTGCTTTGAGAGGGTTGAATGATGGCTCAATTCCCGCAGCATAGAATTCGCCATGTTCTGTGTTCCATAGATCGAGCTGCGCCTGGAGAGCTGCTTCGTTCTGCTTGGTAGCAATAGCGGCCTTGTCGCCAGCACGGAGATCCATCTTCAGATACCTTGCGAAGAGCTCTAATTGCTGTTTGAAAAGCGCGCGCTGATCCTTGGTGAGGGCATCAATGGCAGCTGGGTCCATCATCATGCCGCCACCACCAGCACCAGCATCTCCAGCTGCTGGTCCCGTCGACAGATTGATGCCAGCTTGCGAAGCATATTTCTGCGCAGTGTCGTCGAGCCAGGATTTGGCGTCGTTTTCAGATCCAAGCCGAGAAGCAGGCTCCATTGTCAGGCCGAGGAGCAAGACACCGTCCTGACGACCTGATTGCAGGCCCCACTTTGTTTCCAAGTGCTTTCGCACAGCTGTGATGTTGAAGCCACCGGGCATCTTCGAGGAGACCATGCGGGCGATGAGTGATGAAGACTGCTTGCCAAGCTGGCCATTGAAAGTCGCTTGCATCGAGGCTCCAAGCTCATCCAGAGGTGTGTCTTCCGGCTTTTCTGGAGTCGAACCGAATTCTTTTCCGAGGTCACCGAGAATCTCGTTTTGAAGGGTAGATTTGCCTGTGAAAGACAGACAGTAAGCTTGGGATTACTCTCAAATGGGACCTATGTGCATACCTCCAACCAAGTCCTTGATAGCTTTGCTCAAGGGGATGTCATTGAGCGGTTTCTTGAGCTTCTGCGCAACCAGAGCGCGAAGGACGTCAACTGCGCCAACCGGTGCGTCGTCCACAGCGGCAGCAGGGCCTGACCCGCCCGAAGGTGCTGGCGCGGCAGCGGCAGGTGCAGCAGCGGGCGCTGAGGCTGCCGGAGCTGCCTGTGCGGGAGCGCTGTCTCCACTGCTCGGTGCCGGAGCAGGCTCGTCCTCAATGGGTTCAACATCGTAGTAGATGTCCTTTGCGTCCTTGTTGTAGCACAGAATCTGCCGTTGTACTGATCGAGCCGCATCGTATGCCTCATATTTCGCCGCGAGTGTGCGCTTGGCCATGCCACCCAGAGTATCGGCAGGACCAATCTCGACTATCCGCTCCGTCGTCTTCTCGCCGAGGATTACATCTTGAGTCTCGATCCATCTCACAGGGGATGCGAACTGGTATGCCAGCAGCTCCACCAGGAGGGTGTGAGCGAGGTCCTGCTCGACCTCAGGACGCATGATGGCGATTGCTGTCCGGGAGCGTGTGAGTAGGTGTGTGTGATGTGTGAGAAAAGAGTGTATGCATCAATGGGCCCGCGGAGAGGTCCAATGACGGGGAGGAGTAGGTGTGGTGAGCGGGTGTGAGGTTGGAGGGAAGAAGGATGGTTGACCCAGAGAATCTGGAGACGGATGGATCTGTGGTGGTATGGATGTGGTTTCACGTCGCCCTCGGGTGAGCGAGAGGCGAGTTGGTTGGGCGAGTCCTCCGATAAGAGCACCGGTGATGTCGGCCGTCGTCCGCCGTCTCAACCAGCGGGTTTGAGGGGTGAGCTGCAGGCTGAGAGTGGTGGGCGGAGCGTTGAGGTGTTGAAGAGATGTTGTGGGAAGCAAGAGCTTCCCCGGCTTCCAAGAAAAACCTTGTTGGTTGCAGGCTGCAGGCTGCGGGTGCGTCTGCGTCTGCCGCAGGTCTGCGTCTGGCGGCAGGCGAAACCGCGCGTGGATGCGGAGACGTCGACCGGCTCAATCGCCGTGACACCCGTGCACGGTTTCGCACACGACTAGGTTGCTACGTCGGTCAAGCACCAAGCAACAACAGGTGAGGTCAAGACAGCAGCGAGAAGCTACCGGGCAGCAGGTGAAACAATATGGCAGATGCGGTGCATGCGAATGGCCAGCTACCTAGAGAGCTCCATCACATAGCTGGAGGTACGAGTATCACAGTATGACGGAACGTAGCAGAGGGAACGACGGGATCACGGTCCACCAGTTGGAGGCTGCTGCACGTTGACGCCAGGCAGGGATACTTCCGTCCCAACCACCTCACCGCCCGCACACACGCACCTCTTTCCTCCGAGCCCTGCGGGAGTGCCTCTCACAGCTTTTGGCCAGTGATGATATGCGTGACCACCCGTCGGTCTCCAGCTACTTCCATGCCTGCTGCCATTGAACCTCCCTCCTCCTCCTCCTCCTCCTCCTCTCTACCTTACACCTGACACCTCCACCACCCCCCAAAACACACGTTTGAGGGTGAGAATCGCTCGTTCTCGCATCGTGACACGCCCTCCTCGTTATCGGGAAAGCTCGATTCTGCCGCGTGCGCTGCTTCCCTGGCCTAGCGAGAAATTCCAGTGGAGCTCCGACAAGGAAACAGCTGCCCTCGCGCCTTCCACCAGCCCACGACCACAACTGCCAGATGGGATTCTAGGCATCCGTCTTGACACAAGTGCGTACGCTGCCAATTCCCCTTCTCCATCGCTGCTTCATCCCTTCCTTCTTCACTTCCAATCATCTCCCTCCGAAATCACCCGCCCGCGCCATTCGCCAGCCTGTTGGGAGCTGCTTGGGAGACACCTCCAAGA
This sequence comes from Lecanosticta acicola, assembly GCA_963674455.1. NCBI lineage: Eukaryota > Fungi > Ascomycota > Dothideomycetes > Mycosphaerellales > Mycosphaerellaceae > Lecanosticta > Lecanosticta acicola. The sequence continues at coordinate 245,969 of CAVMBE010000004.1, read as the reverse complement.
AGTGGGAGATGCGCCAGCCCATCTCGCCATCATGAGCACTCCCACATCAGAGCTGACGTCCAATGTCCAGTTTGACCAGCCCGAATCCCCTACCAACCTCTCCACCAAGCGCAAGATGTACGGCTCTGGATCCCAGACCGGCGTGTCCACGCCACGTTCACAAGCTGTCTCTCGCCCCCTCACCCTGACCCACGGCTCCCTCGAATACAACTTCCTAATACCCACCGCCTTACATTTCAACGCGACACAGCTGAAAGACGCCTTCCTTCAGACCCTCCCCGAACCGACAGATGAGCTTGCCCAGGATGACGAGCCTTCATCCGTCACCGAATTGGTCGCCAGATATGTGGGCTTCGTTGCGAAGGAAGTCGAGGAAGGCGAAGACCCCGAGGTCTTCAGTGAGGTCCTCAAGTTGGTTCTCCAAGAATTCGAGAGAGCTTTCTTGCGCGGCAATGAGGTCCACGCCATTGCTGCCAACTTGCCCGGCATCGCGGAGAAGAAGCTGGCCACAGTCCAGGCCTATTACGCAGCGCGCGCCGCAACCAAGCGACCCGTCCGAGCACACGAGTCGGCGCTTCTCCGCGAGGCTGCAGACGAGAATGCCTACATCTACGCCGTCTTCGGCGGGCAAGGCAACATTGAGGAGTACTTCGACGAGCTGAGAGAGATCTACACCACCTACCCTTCGCTGGTCCGAGATTTCCTCAAGGTCGCTGCGCAACATCTCTTGTTCCTTTCCAGAGACCCCCGAGCTGTCAAGAGCTATGCAAAAGGCTTGGATATCTTAAGATGGCTGGACAACAAAGACTCGGAACCAGATGTTGACTACTTGGTCTCTGCACCCGTCAGCTTTCCATTGATCGGACTCACCCAGCTGGCCCACTATGTTGTCACATGCCGAGTGCTCGGCACACACCCAGGCCATGTACGCGACAGACTTGCCGGAAGCACTGGACACTCGCAGGGTGTCGTCACAGCAACTGCCATTGCTGCTTCGTCAAATTGGGAAACCTTCGACAAGCAGGCCCGCAATGCCCTCACAATCCTGTTCTGGATCGGCGCACGAAGCCAGCAGGCGTATCCGAGGACATCGCTTTCACCAAATGTCCTGCAAGACTCGATCGATGCTGGTGAGGGCGCACCCACACCTATGCTCACAGTTCGCGACTTGCCACGTGAGACGGTTGAGAAGCTCATCGCGACCACGAACCAGCATCTGCCTGAAGACAGACACATTGGCATCTCCCTAGTGAACAGCGCGAGAAATTTTGTTGTCACTGGACCCCCAATGTCTCTCTACGGGTTGAACTTGCAGCTCCGCAAGATCAAAGCTCCCACAGGATTAGACCAGACTCGGGTGCCCTTTACTGAGCGCAAAGTCCGATTCGTGAACCGATTCCTCCCCATTACCGCGCCTTTCCACAGCCCGTACCTGAAAGAGGCCATTAAGCATCTCCAGAGCGATCTCGGGGAAATCGTCATTGCTGCTTCTGAGCTGGGCATCCCCGTCTACGACACTTACACGGGCGATGACTTACAGGAGAAGAAGGGTGAGAACATTGTGCCTTCGCTGATCAAGATGATCTGCCAGGATCAAGTGCTTTGGGAGAAGGCAACCGTCATGCCAAACGCTACACACATCCTTGACTTTGGTCCAGGTGGGATTTCTGGTCTCGGCGTTCTCACGAACCGCAACAAGGACGGTACTGGTGTTCGCGTCATTCTTGCTGGTACAATGGACGGTACGAATACGGAGGTCGGATACAAGCCCGAAATCTTCGATCGTGATGCAGAGCATGCGGTCAAGTACGCCGTGGACTGGCTGAAAGAGTACGGTCCAAAGTTGGTCAAGACATCTGCCGGGCAGACATTTGTGGATACCAAGATGAGCAGACAGCTCGGCTTGCCGCCTGTCATGGTTGCGGGCATGACGCCTTGCACAGTCCCATGGGACTTCGTGTCGGCGACCATGAACGCTGGATACCAAATCGAGTTGGCCGGCGGAGGGTACTACAACGACAAGAGCATGTCGGAGGCCATTTCGAAGCTCGAGAAGTCAATTCCAGCTGGACGTGGTATCACGGTCAACTTGATCTACGTGGCTCCTCGTGCCATGGCGTGGCAGATTCCGATGATTGCACGACTGCGTGCTGAAGGCGTGCCTATCGAAGGGTTGGTCATCGGTGCCGGTGTTCCTTCGATCGAGGTTGCAAACGAGTACATCGAGACGCTCGGCATCAAGCACATCGGTTTCAAGCCAGGGTCAATGGAAGCTATCCAGCAGGTCATCAACATTGCCAAGGCCAACCCTAAATTCCCAGTCTTCATGCAGTGGACAGGTGGCCGTGGCGGTGGCCATCATTCCTACGAGGACTTCCACCAGCCAATTCTGTCCATGTACAGCCGCATCAGGCGCTGCGAGAACATTGTTTTGATCGCTGGCTCCGGGTTTGGCGGCGCCGAGGACACTTATCCATACCTCAATGGCCAATGGGCGCGCAAGTATGGCTACCCTCCAATGCCATTTGATGGTGTCATGTTCGGAAGCCGATGCATGGTCGCCAAGGAGGCATACACCTCGAAGATGGCCAAGCAGGCTATCGTTGATGCAGAGGGTCTTGAAGACCATGAGTGGGAGAAGACCTACAAGGGCCCAGCTGGTGGTGTGATCACCGTTCGATCTGAGATGGGCGAGCCCATCCACAAGATTGCAACTCGTGGTATCAAGTTCTGGGCGGAGATGGACCAGAAGATCTTCAGCTTGGACAAGGCCAAGCGCATCCCCGAGCTCAAGAAGAACCGCGAGTACATCATTCAGAAGCTCAACGACGACTTCCAAAAGCCCTGGTTCGGCAGGAACAAGGCCGGCGAGAGCGTTGATCTTGAGGATATGACGTACGGCGAGGTCCTCCAGAGGATGGTCGAGTTGATGTATGTCAAGCACCAGAAGCGCTGGATCGACAAGTCTCTTGCACGCCTGACCGGTGACTTCATCCGCCGTATCGAGGAGCGTTTCGCACCCGACGGCGCCGGATCGATCATCCAGAACTATAGCGAGCTCCAAGATCCATTCAACACCGTCAAGAAGGTGTTGGAAGCCTACCCCGAGTCCGATGTGCAGCTCATCAACGCCCAGGATTGTCAGCACTTCTTGCTGCTCTGCCAACGCCGTGGACAGAAGCCAGTGCCCTTCGTGCCCTGCCTCGATGACACCTTTGAATTCTTCTTCAAGAAGGATTCTCTGTGGCAATCCGAGGACTTGGACGCCGTTGTCGACCAAGATGTTGGGCGCGTTGCCATCTTGCAGGGTCCAATGGCTGTCAAGTACTCCAAGATTGTCGACGAACCGATCAAAGACATCTTGGACAGTGTTCACCAGGGTCACATCAAGAGCCTCACACAAGACCTATACGGCGGCAATGATAGCAGGATTCCACACGTAGAATACTTCGGAGGCAAGCTCATTGAGGCTAGCGACGACACCAATCTGGAAGGTCTGACCGTCAATGAGACGGAGCACAAGATCTTGTATCGATTGTCGGCGATGTCGAGCACACCAATGGTAGCCGTCGAGAACTGGATGCAGGTTCTCGCCGGCAGAGCGCACACCTGGAGGCACGCCTTCTTCACGGCCGATGTCTTTGTTCAAGGTCAACGATACCAGACCAACCCCATGCACCGCATTTTCGCACCAACGCCTGGCATGCTCGTTGAGATCCTCTACCCCAACGATCCCAAACGCACCGTCATCAGCGTCAAGGAGCCCAGCCATGGCACCCAGTACAAGCAGACCATCGAAGTCGGACCCATGTCGAACAACGAGATTGTGGTCAAGATGATCGAAGATCGCACCGTTTCTGGCAGGCCTGTTGCTCTGCCTCTTCGTTTCACTTACCATCCAGAGACCGGATATGCGCCAATCCGTGAAGTCATGGAAACCAGGAACGATCGCATCAAGGAGTTCTACTACCGCATCTGGTTCGGAGACGAGTCAGTACCGTTTGACACTCCTGTCACCTCACGCTTCGACGGCGGCAGAGCGACTGTCACGAGCGAGGCTATCAATGATTTCGTCCACGCAGTCGGTAACACAGGAGAAGCATTTGTTGACCGACCTGGTAAGGAAGTGTTCGCTCCAATGGACTTTGCCATCGTCGTGGGGTGGAAGGCGATTACGAAGCCCATCTTTCCGAGGAAGATTGACGGAGACTTGCTTAAGCTTGTCCACCTTTCCAACGGCTTCCGCATGATCCCCGGTGCCGCTCCACTTAAGAGGGGCGACGTCTTGGATACGACTGCTGAGGTCAACGCCGTCATCAATCAGGAGTCAGGAAAGATGGTCGAGGTTTGCGGCACCATCACCCGTGATGGCAAGCCAGTCATGGAGGTCACCAGCCAGTTCTTGTACCGCGGCGCGTACACCGACTTCGAGAACACCTTTCAGCGAAAGGTCGAGACCCCCATGCAAGTGCACCTTGGCTCCACCAAGGATGTCGCTGTCCTGCAATCCAAGGAGTGGTTCAAGCTTGAGAATACCGACATTGATCTCCTCGGCCAGACTATAGTGTTTAAGCTGCAGAGCCTGGTTCGGTACAAGAACAAGACTGTGTTTTCTTCAGTCCAGACTATTGGCAACGTTGAACTCGAGCTGTCAACGAAGGAGATCATCAAGATTGCCTCGGTGGAGTACGAAGCTGGTGCCTCATACGGCAATCCAGTCTTGGACTACTTGACTCGCAATGGCTCTGCGCTTGACCAGCCTGTCAACTTCGAAAATCCAATTCCACTCAGTGGCAAGACCCCTCTGGTACTGAAGGCGCCCTCATCTAATGAGGCGTACGCTCGCGTCTCGGGAGACTACAACCCGATCCACGTTTCTCGAGTGTTCTCGCAGTATGCTGGTCTTCCGGGCACCATCACTCACGGCATGTACTCAAGTGCTGCTGTGCGAAGCCTCGTCGAGACATGGGCAGCCGAGAACAACGTCGGCCGTGTTCGGAGCTTCCATGCCTCACTGGTCGGCATGGTGTTGCCAGATGACACAATTGAAGTCAAGTTGCAGCACGTCGGTATGGTGGCTGGACGTAAGATCATCAAGATCGAAGCCCAAAAGGCCGAAACCGAAGAGAAGGTGCTCCTCGCGGAAGCTGAAGTAGAACAGCCAGTCTCGTCCTACGTGTTCACCGGCCAAGGATCGCAAGAACAAGGAATGGGTATGGAGCTCTACAATTCAAGCGCCGTCGCAAAGGACGTGTGGGATCGTGCCGACAAGCACTTCCTCGACAACTATGGTAAGTCCAGCCAATCAGTAGACCCTCGGGTGGTTGGGTCAGCAACGCTAACAATTCTCAGGGTTTGCCATCACCAACATCGTCAAGAACAACCCCAAGGAACTTACCATCCATTTCGGCGGTGCCCGAGGAAAGGCCATTCGCAAAAATTACATGGACATGACGTTCGAAACTGTGGCGGCAGACGGCAGCATCAAATCCGAGAAGATCTTCAAGGAGATCACCGAGGAGACAACTTCGTACACCTACCGCTCCCCTACCGGCTTGCTCTCTGCGACTCAGTTCACTCAGCCTGCTCTGACACTCATGGAGAAGGCCTCCTTCGAGGATATGTTTGCCAAGGGATTGGTTCAGAGAGACAGCAGCTTTGCTGGGCATTCCCTTGGTGAGTACAGTGCTCTGGCCGCCTTGGCCGAGGTCATGCCCATTGAGAGCTTGGTGTCGGTCGTCTTCTACCGCGGCTTGACAATGCAAGTCGCCGTGGAGCGTGACGAGGCTGGTCGCTCCAACTACTCCATGTGCGCCGTCAACCCATCGCGTATCAGCAAGACCTTCAATGAGCAAGCCCTTCAGTACGTGGTCGAGAACATTGCCGAAACGACCGGCTGGCTCCTGGAGATTGTCAACTTGAACGTCCACAACCAGCAGTACGTCTGTGCCGGTGATCTGCGCGCGTTGGATTGCCTCACCAACGTCACCAACTATCTCAAGGCTCAGAAGATCGACATCCAACAGCTCATGCAGACCATGAGCCTGGAGGACGTCAAGTCTCACCTGACTGAGATCATCAGGGAGTGCGCCAAGCAAACGGACGCCAAGCCCAAGCCCCTGGACCTGCAGCGTGGATTCGCCACGATCCCTCTCAAGGGTATTGATGTGCCTTTCCATAGCACCTTCTTGCGCTCTGGCGTCAAGCCTTTCCGATCGTTCTTGCTTAAGAAGATTCACAAGACGAGCATTGACCCCGGCAAGTTGGTTGGCAAATACATTCCCAATGTTACCGCGAAGCCATTTGAGCTTACGAAGGAGTACTTTGAGGATGTGTACCGATTGACGAAGAGCCCCAGGATCGGAAACATCTTGGAAAACTGGGAGACGTATGAGTCGGACGAGCCTAATATCCAGAGGCCGCGGGCTGGCAGTGTGGCTGTGCCTTCATCGTAGCCTCACCATCATGACGAGGTCGGAGTGTATTGCTTTTTTTGCCGTGAGCATGGAGTTTTTGGGGGTTTGTTTTACAGAGGGTTGTTCGCGTGAGATGTATCTTCCAAGGCGACTCAGTGCATATAACCTATAGAAGGAAAGAGTAGAAAGAGATGTATTACCTAGTTTTTGCTTGCTTCTCATAGGAAAACCCCCCTCAAACAATTCTGGTCTATAGATACGGTAGATATATATATATACCTTTCTTCATCGGCTGTACTGCACCGCACACCACGATTTTGCGCCTTTCTGCTCTCTCCTCCTCCTCCGCAGGAAAGAGTCATCATCATCATCATCCCCACAACAAGTCGTCGGATCATCCCATTCCATTTCTTCCCCCTCTTGAGGAGAATTCCTGGTCGTGATCCTGATCGCGATCCTGATCCACGATGCTGCCTTCTTCATCATCATCATCTACCGCGATTCTCCTCCCCCCTCCTCTGCTCCTCCAACCGGTCCCCCCTTCCTGACAGTCGGGACACTTTGCGCGGATTCTACTTTGGATCCTCCTCATCAAAGGGGGGGGGGGGATTTGCGATGCTGCTGCTGCTGGAGAAGAAGAAGAAGAAGAAGAAGAAGAAGAAGAAGAAGCAAAAAGGAGGGTTAGAGGGTGGATGGAATAGAGGGAGGATGAATGAGAGCAGGTGATCCGCGTGCAAAAGGGTGGTTGGTATGCTTGCAGTGGGTGGTATATGTACATGTAGAGAGAGGGAGAGGTGTGGCACATTTTCCTGATTTCTTGTTGTTGAGAGTTTTGTTGAGAAGAGTGGTTGATCGAGAGTTAATAAGAAGAGTGGTTAAGAAGAGTAGTTAAGAGTAGTAGTAAAGGAAGGACGGAGGAGAGGAGAGGAGAGGAGAGGAGAGGAGAGGAGAGGAGAGGAGAGGAGAGGAGAGGAGAGGAGAGGAGAGGAAAGAGGAAAGAGCCAAGGGCTACGTACACTATCCTCCATCGTGAATAGAGAGAGGATGGAAGGAGATCGATAGTGATCTGATCTTGTTCCATGGGAATGTCATAAACATCTGGCTGGACAGCACACAGCACAGCCATCCCGCTACGCTACCTAGAAGAAAGAGAATAGGAGAGAGGAAAGACAAAGCCAATGTAGTGATATGATTTTTTGATTGCTTTTCTTCTTGTTTCTATCATCCATTTCATTCCCTCCTTGCATGCACCTGTCTTCTCTTCCCCACCCCGCCTCGCCTCTCCGCTTCCAAAAGACAAAGCACGAAGTAGCAGCCGTTGTGTGATCTGTGGTATCGTGCGGACGCTAAATGAGAACCCCAGAGAGGCTAAAGCACAGCAGCAGAATGCAAGCAATAGTATCGGCTTTCATTCCAGCATCCCCCCTTCTCTTCTTCTTCCGATGCCATAATCAGAACACCGCCGCGCGCACCAGGAAAGCCGTCCGAATCGTACTGCTACATGGGGAATCTTTGTAATGACGCCAGCAAAACCAAAATCAGAACACTTCTATTATTTTGCCGGCCGTATGGAGGAGTTGTTGTTGTTGTTGTTGTTGAAAAGGAGAAATTGTTAATTTATACAGTGAAGTGAAAATTCTGCGCAGCGCTTTCAACCGCGCTTGATCCCGGATCGGTGCGTGGACAGGCTCCGCTAGAACATGCCTCCGTCCAGTGGTGCGGTGACGGGCCGCTGAGGAACAGGTGGGACTGAAAGGTCAGGGCTATCGGTCCGGTTGAAGCCATTCTGTGGCATGGCAGGGCTGTTGTCCGCATCCCGCACAGAAGGCAAGCGCACCACACTGCTGGGCGGGAAGGGGTACTCATTGTTCCGCTTCGGCGAGATGTTCAAGGCAGGGTCGGATGCGGTCGCCTTGGGCTCGTGGTCGCCATGCGGATTCGAGTCTGATCGTCCTCGACGGAAGATCTTGCGTGTTGTTCGACGTCTTGGGTTGATCGGTGGTATCGGAGGAGCATCTTCCATGCCGTTCTTGAGAGACGCGCCTGATGGCAGGTCCACAGTGTCGACGTTGGATGTCGAAGAGATCAGAGTGGGCTCCGAAATCTCATGCTTGGAGATGGTCTTTTTCCGTAGCAGGTGCCCGGGCTTTCCAGATGAAGGCATTATTGGAGAGTATACTTCTGTGCCGAGACTGGGGCTTGAGCCTTCCAGTGGAGGCGTTTGGTTCTGCGAGTACGGATTCGCCATGGGGACAGGTCGGCCTGGAGCGTACACGTTGGGCGCAAGTGTCACGGGTGAAGGCCCGTTCTGTGCGATGCGCGAGTTGTTCTTCGTATCGAAAGGGCTCTTGTCTTCGTCACTGCTTCTGGACATCATGTCTGGTGATGCTCCTGCGAATGGGCATATGTCGGGTGTCCGTGCAGCTGCACTAGAGCCTCTGCCCTCGACCATGGCCTTCTCGAGATCGTCTCGGTAGGGTCCGGTGCGACTACGAGAGCGTCCAGTAGTGGCTGCCGAGTTTGAGCGACTCCTCGCATGCTCTTCGCTCGATTGGAAAGATCGACTGGTGGCAAGAGCACGTTCAGCCTGCATGGCATCCATGTCCCGCGATGGGCCCGCTCCGTCTGCCTTGAAAGCTGGATGCTGAGCCGTTGGCATGAAAATGCGCGGCGACGAATCGTTACGAGGGCGGCCGCCTTCCATGCCGTGGGCAAGGTTCTTGAGCGCCTTCGGTGGCTGATCGTGCACATGTGCCATCGATTCTCTACTATTCTTCAATCGCAACATACCGAACGCCCGCATTGCGTTGGAAGCCGAAGGCGCGGGACTTGTACCTCGCGAATGAGTATCGCGCTCTACCATGCTCTTGATGTTCTCTTGGATAGCATTGCGCCGTGCCGCGAGCTCGTTGGCGAATGCGTCTCGTTCTTGCTGCGTTGCTGTACTGGCCTCGCGCACGTGTTGCTTGCGCAACTCGCGCTGCCACGCAGGCTCCGGTCCTGGTAGCAAGGAAATCTCAGAGTCTTCTCTCACCATTGTCGGTCGAGTCTCGGAAACACCCTCTTGCGCGGAAGAGGTCTCAGAGCCACGATTTGAAGCCATGTCCATGCCAGAGTGTTCGTCGTACGGTCGCAGGGAGCTACGGCTCGCGTGAGAATAATCGGTGAAGCTCGGCTCGTCCAAGTCCCACGGATTCGAGATGGCATAAGAGCCACGACGAGAGTGGTTGTCCATTCCTGCTCCTAATGTCTGGCCGTAGGAGTCTGTTGTCTTTGAATTCCACGGCACCTCGGGAACGTCAGGGACATCGTCGTCCCGTGGTACCCGATCATCGTTGGGATAGAGCGAAGACTGATTGCTTCGCTGGCGGAGATGATGTACCATACCGTTCAGAGGCTGTGCCTGCGGGCCCAACGTGGGTGAGTCGAGGGGCGGTGATGTCGCAGATCTGGACTTTGCAGGATCGATCTTCAGGGATTGAGCAGAGGCCGCTTGCTTCGGAAGCCGTGGCTCCATCTCCTCGTCCTCTTCGGCCCATGTCGTCTTCGAGTGCTCGCTCCTCAGAGCAGGATGCTCAGACACGGGCTGCAAGGGCGTGGGCTGCCATCGCTGTGGTTGGTAGATTCCGTATCCATACTCTGAGAAAGATTGTGCAATGGACGACTCTCCATCCTCTTCCTCGTCCTCGCTTGCGCTGATATTGCCGAAGAATGTTCGGTGGGTGTCGGGAAGGGAGGCTTTCACGGGCGCTGCAGATGTTGGCTGCGGTGGCTTTGGCAACTGGTTAGCTGCATTTTGAAATACGTTGTAGGCTTTTGTCGGCTCGTGTTTCTTCGGCACCGACTCCGAGCGTGCTCGTGCGGCGGCGGCGGCGGCATCCACAGACGAAGGCTCTTCCTGCTGATCAGCTTGCGGTGCGCCGGCTGCAGCTTGAGGAGTAGCCTTGTTCTTCATCACGGCATTGGAGTTCGATCGCTGAAGCGCTTTCTGACGCTCGAGATACTGCTTCTCGTCAAATGCGTGCGCCGGCTTGTTGAATGCACCCATCGCCGTGGCCTTGCCCCTGTCACCAGGCTCCAATGCACGAGTCCAGACATCATTCTGCTCGAGATCGATCGGGGATTGGGGATTGCTCAGCGATGGGCTGTTTGTGCCCGAGTGCGGGTGTCGAATCGATCCCAAAGTCTTCAGCTGAGGAAGAGGCGCGGTAGGTGGTGGTGAAGCCGGGCCAAGAGCGTAGAAGGGCTGGGCGGATCGATCCTGCAGATTGCTGGCGCTCTTAGCACCATGCAAGAAGGGAGGTGACTTTTTGCCGCTGAGAGCTCTCTGTCGCTGGATGGAGTTCAGACGGGTGAGTGCAGATGTCTGCTGTTCCTGCATGTGCTGATCGAGACCTTGTTCATACAACCTGCGTTGCTTCGTGTTCGACCGCTCGAGTGACATTCCGGGAGTCGGCGAAGGCGCCGCGGTATTACCACTGGAGACCATGGTTGCCGGTGTCTGAGCCGGTGACGGCTGTGCGCTCGTCAATGGCTGGGAGGCAACGGAGGTCGCGGCAGTCGAAGAACGGGCCTCTGACCGCGCAGTCGAGGAGGTGGTCGACCGCTTCTTGTCGTACGAGGAGAGCGAGGGAGAATGCGAGAGATCCTTTGCGGAGTCGTTGGGCAGCGTATCCAGGCCCGAGTCGTCGTGATATCGAGGCTCGACGGGCTCGAGTCCGAAGTCAAAGGCTTGCGATTCGTCGGAACTTCGAGGGAATTGGCTCTCGTCATGCTCTCTCTCCTTTTGCCGGTATTTCTGGAAGGCAGACATGCCGACATCGTCCTCGTAGACAAGCCTCCCCAGGCTCCGGGTGGAAGTCGCACCACCGGTAGGGATCTTGTAAATCTTCTGACGACCTCCAAAGAGTATATTCCCTTCCCCCGGCCGAGCTCGACTCATCACGCTGTGCGATGCATTGTCCGCCTCACTGCTGTAACCTTCCTCCGACACAAGCGAGTGTTGTCTGCTCTCGTGCGCAAAAGGCGGTCGAACGGAGCCATGGATGGATGCGACCTCTGCAATATCGGCGAGGCCCGGCACGCCGAAGCCGAAGTCGTTCATTCGCGATTTCCGACGCGACTGGAGCACGCTGTCGTCGCTAGCCTTGCCAAGCAGCGACTTGGGGTCGTCTTGCTCTCTGAGCATGCTAAACCGAGTGGAGAGACTGGGCATGATCAAGCTGGTGCGGAAATCGTCTGTCGATGGCAGGGCTGCGGTGAGGTCAAGCTGGGGTTTGGGCTCGGGCTGTTTCTTGTTGTTCTTCTTCCATCTGCTGTTGGATGACTTTTTGGAGGTGGGGTTGAGGACGGGCGAGGTCGGGGTGGAGATTGCGAGATCATCGTCGTTGAAGGCGGGCCCATCAGCGGCCTTCTTCTTCAAGAATTTGTTCATGGTGCTGCGCCAGCCGAAGTCAGTGCACGAACATGTAGAGGGTGAAGAAGAAGAAGTGAGTGAGGAGGTTCGAGGTGGATGGGCCATTGAAGGCAATGGCAACGCGGCAATGTGCGATGCTGTACAGGGAGGGCGAAAGTGAGACATACCAAACGAGAGTTGGGTGGATGTTTCCCTGAGGTGTTATCCGAGTCTTACGAGACCGCGATGGCCGGTGCGACCTCGAGCGCACCTGGCAGGCCTCTCACAATATCGAAGCCGTGGGTAAGGTAGTGACGCTGGCGGAGCGCTTCCAATGCTCGCGTCGCCAAACGCGGCGGGACGGTGTGGGTGGGTGGTGCAGCTAGGATAGTGATCATGTGCGTGTCGCGGGCTTCCAAATACCCGAATGCAGCATTGCCAATGGGGGGTGTCACCAGCGCTGATGGATGTGTGCGTCGTCGAGGGATGGCTTGGCACAGAGGGCGAGGGCGAGGGCGAGGGCGAGGGCGAGGGCAAGTGCGATGGGGTGGAGTGTGAGGGCGATGCTGCAGGTACCCGTGCGCGTGTGTTGCAAGTGCAGGAGCGGATGCCGGCTGTGGAATGTTGGCGTGGGCAGCGGACACCAACAAATTGTTTCTCGCAGCGCAGCGCGGATCGTCAGAGCTGGGGAAGCAGATGGTCTCGTGCCGGCGACTTGGTTGGGTCTGGGTGTTGGTATGGGTATGTGTATGGGTATGCCGTCGGCGGTGATGGTGGTAGTAGCGATGGTGGGGTGGTGGCGACGGTGGAGGAGATGTGGTGGTTCGGTAGGAAAGGACAGTATGGGTAGGGAGGCAGAGACGCGTGCGGCGGAGGACTCCGGTGCTGGAGGCGATGCGGTTGGAGCGAGAGCGAGCGCGAGTGGCTGCCCAGCGCCAGTAGTAGTAGTAGTAGTAGTAGTAGTAGTAGTAGTAGTAGCAGAAACAGCAGCAGCAGCAGCGGCAGTAGTAGGAAGGAATCGTAGGCGTGTGAGCGGGTGATGATGTGAGTTTTCTGGTGCTAACGGCGCGGGAGGAACGCGAGAGTTTAGCGTTTCGAGAGAGCCGGCGGAAGTGCAATCTTCGGTCCAGCGTCTCAGGAGCGAACGTGTGTAACCCTTTTTCCACTCCCCGGAGTGGTTTGGCGGGAGGTCGAAAAGGGAAGGAGTGGGAGCCGAAGGGCTGGATGGACGTCGAGGCAATGCAGCGGCTTCAATATTAATTTCCCGCACGTGACCGGCGCGATGGGAGCGGGCTCACGGGCTGGCGCCACTGCCGATATGGACAACTGATAATAATAATCGGTGTGCGACGGCCGGGGGACAGGCGGTGGTCTAGTAATGCAGCGCGGCATGGTGGCGACGTGTAAGGTAGGAGATGGAAGGGACCGGCAGCAAGTCCTACAGCGCAGGCATCTCGCATCTCGCCCTCACAGGCTGACTTGGCGGACAGGGCGGGCAGTAGTACCTGCAGATGCACTAAACTCTGCAACGAATAAGCACCCAGCATCGAGCACCGGAGTCCAACTCTGGCCCACTCCAGCCCGTGACAGAAGCTACCCCTTCGATGCACACCTTATCATCACCATGATGAAGGACGAAGGATGCATGGCCACGATATGCAGGCCGTCAACGTTGCTCTAGACGTCTCCTACGTGCGTCAGTCACCAAGAAGCATCACCGCAGCATCGCTGAGCTCGCGCGCGCCATGGACGAGGGGACATTATTGATGAGGTGTGCGTGAGCGACGAGGAGGAGCTGTGGGAGGATGCTCCGCGGGATCGGGACACGTTCGGCTCGTCAGGCGGCGGGCGCAGGGGGAAGACGGGGCGTGGGCCGTGTGCAGGCATGGCGTTGTGCAAGCATTGCACAAGCGTGTTTGTGTTCGGTACATGCACATGTACCTGCGTCCCCGGCTGCATGCTGCACACTGCGCTGCATGGCATGGCAGATGAGACCGCCATCCGCCATCCGCCATCCGCCATCCCTTCCCACCTTATCACATCCCTCACTACTACTGTACACTCCTACTACTCCTACTACTCCACCCCAAGCGGTGCATCATTCCTCTTCTAGCGCCCGTCGCCAAGGTCTCCCGTCAGCAGCATCCTCTCCTCATCACTACTACTCCTCCCCGCGCATGGGTCATGCAATGATTTCCCAACCAGCGGCATGCCACCGTCGCCGACGACCATCCACCGATCCAGCGCCGGGACCGTGGGTTTGCACCTCTTCCTCCTGCCTGTCGCCGCCAAGATCGAATCTACCATCATCCATGCAGGGGCGGCCTCGAATGACACGGCGAACGATGATGGAAAAGGAACACCATCATATCCCATATATCGTGCCGTCCAGCCAAGCCAAGCCAAGCCAAGCCATTCATTACCACGTGACCACACACGCGCCCTCTTCTTTGTGAAACACCAACGCCATCCTCTCCTCTCCACTCCACTCCTCGCTCTCGCCTCTCGCCCACCGCCCACGAGGTGCCGCCGACGATTCTGCATTCGCGCATCACTCGCTGTTTGGAGTCGCCCGCAGCTCTTACCCTTCCCTTACTAATAATTACCGTGTCCAACGCTGCACCTCCCCCCCGTCTATCCCCCTGCCAGTCGATTACATACAATCGCCCCCATCTGGCCCTTCACATCCCCAACACATCTCAAACAGATTGGACAACCTTGCACCTTCTCGTCCTCATGCACATGCCCGGTCCATCTGCGAACAACTGCTGGGTCTCCTCTTCACCCCGTCTGACATGCACAATGTATATATAGCTTCTGGCAGGCCCTTCACCTTCATACCCAACGACGTCCCAAACCACGTCAGGCACTCTCCACGCGTTCGCACGAGGACCTGCCGCTTCCGCGTGAGCGTGTGTGCAGCAAACCCGGAACCTACCGAGCAAGTCACACTTTGCAAGCGCGCTGCAGTCGCGTTCGCGTTTGGCACCAACGTCCACCAACGCTCCCCGGCCTTCGCCTCCGAGCTTTCCAACATTCGGACCACCAACCAGCATCATCAAAGACGTCGCAGCGTTTCACTAACCCAAGTGCGAGATCGGCCGCTGCGAACGATCGGACCCGAGCCCGTGCCACTACGTCCTTGATTCGGCGGTGCAGCCACGGCACTATGGAGACCTCATCTGCGTTGCTGCGGTACTCTGCCCGTTGTTCTCATCGTTTGTATATGTCGAACCACCTGGTGATCACATGCACGCCCATGCGCGCGCGCCCTTCCAGACAGCCGTTGGAGACGATGAATCATGGCACCTGGTGTTGGAGATTGCACCCAGCACAGCGAAACAGACTTATCATTCGATTAGGACAGCAACATGACTGGTGACATCCAAACCATCGCCGGGGAACCACTCGCGCAATGCTTGAATGGATGTCGCCGCCATGGTAGCGTATTATTGCGTCGCCAGACTTCATCGCTACAACGCGAAGAGGTAACGCGTGTCAACCGCGGCACAGCCTCTCAGCACCACGCTGAGGTAGTACGACTATTCCAGATCGGAGTCTCTTTCATCGAAAGCGTGTCAAAGCATCGCACTCAAGGTTCTTCGACCGATCGATTGGGACGACCACACTTTCGACATGATACTGCTTTCCATCTACAACACCCGCGCAAGACAATGCTGATTGTAATCGTGTGAACAATGCTGATTGTAATCGTGTGAGAATACGAGGGGCCAATTCCGACAGGAGCCTTCTGTCCTCTCGCTGACCGCCGACAGTCAGAACAATCATTCGCCCGAGGCCTTCACAATCAGCTATACCCTCAAACCATCGTCGTCATATCCTCACACCATCGTCGACCTTCGCGCATGCAAACTCTCCACACCAGACCAAGCAAGACTTAAGTGACGGCTGGACATCACTTCGTTATTCCCGCTGCAGCCTCGTCCTATTCCAACATGATTTTTTATGTCGATAAATACCTTTTGTAGGACAATAAGCGAACTTTCCTGCCTATCGCTGTTTTCAACAGAAAGAAGACGGTCCAACCCGATCTGTTCCGGCAAAACGACTCGCATGTCCAACGCAATCGGCCGTCCTCGTCTACCATCATCTCTTGGACCATGTCACGCCGAAGGGACCTGAAACTCTGTCCCTGAGCCTTACCGGCCCGAAGTCAGAAGAGGAGCGTGGCAGTTTCGAATTTTCCAAGCGCAACTTGCTTCTTCCATGCTTTCCCAGGCGGAGACGGCCAGGGATATCCCCCACCGACCGCGTTCTTTCCTATAAGACTGGTGACATGATGAGGAAATCTGTGACGTTTGTCGTTTTAGCTCCCTTCTTTGTCCACGATCCTCCCTGAGAACTTTCGGGGCTCTAGACACGACTTCACCTGTCCATCGGCCCCGTTGACCGGGACGAGCACTTTCGCGGGCAATGTCGATGCCGAGGCGAATGCGGATGGATGAGTCCAGAACACGAATCTTTTCCTTCCTCTTCTTGGCTGTTGCGTTGCTTGGTGAAGGCCGAACCGTTTCGTCTCGAACCAGAACAAGTTCATCACACACGGGTGTAGTCGATTGGTGCAATCCAGCATGCAGCAGATCTGTCTGCAACGGAGAACCAGTTCACGGCACAGAACGGAGGACGCTGCACATGCATGCACTCTGTCGCTCATCAATCATTGTCTGCCGCACTCTGCTTGCCATTGTCAGTGATGAGACGAACCAGAACAGCTTCGATCCATGGCATGGCATCCAGCGATCTTTCTTTCCCCTTTCGTACCGACTCGTTCCGAGCATCCTAGCAGCAGCAAACCAGCACAGGGTAACAGCGAGTCGCACAGCACGACCATCATCATCATCATCATCACCATCATCAGCGGTAGTAGTAGTAGTAGTAGTAGCGAGCTGTCGAGATCATGACAACTCCGATGTACGAACGAAGACGCTGCGAGCTTCGATCTTCTTCTTCTCGCCTGTAGATAGGTAGGTAGGTAGGGAAGCCCTCGGCGCTTTGGCTTGCGTTTTTGCTCTCGCGAATGATTGCAGTAATCATCATTTTTTGTTTTCTTTTGCTTTTTGCTTTTTGAAT
This sequence comes from Lecanosticta acicola, assembly GCA_963674455.1. Classification (NCBI taxonomy): domain Eukaryota; kingdom Fungi; phylum Ascomycota; class Dothideomycetes; order Mycosphaerellales; family Mycosphaerellaceae; genus Lecanosticta; species Lecanosticta acicola. Next base: position 229,067 of record CAVMBE010000004.1, on the reverse strand, counting down.
TTTTGCTCTCTTTCTCCATTGCTCTTGCTCTTGCTCTTGCTCTTTCTCTTGCTCTTTCTCTTTCTCTTGCTCTTGCTCTTGCTCTTTCTCTTTTCTCTTTCTTTCTTTCTCTCTCTCCCTATTGCACCGCTATGGAAGGACGTTCCTGCCACAGCACGTTGACTTCTTGGATGCACGTGGAGCAAAACGTTACTTTCCATGTCGACTTGTTCCGTTTGAGAAAACTCCGGAGAAAGGAAAGGAAAGGAGGACAAGACGTGAGATTCAAGACGGAATAATAACCATGCCAAAAATGCTTCTCCTCGTCCTTTGCAAACATGCATGTCGCGCTTCACTCTTCGATGCAAATCCACATCCATCTCTCCATCTGGCAAGAGGAGAATGTTTGACTCATTTCTACTTTTTCTTTCTTCTTCCCCCTACTTTCCGTCTTGGATTTCTGTATAATCTAACACTCCATTTCCTTGCACACACACACACACACCCTTTTTGGATCAATCATCGAATGCAATCTCTTCCTTTCCGGCATTTCTACAACTCATCCTTGCCACCAGCGCCCCCTGCCTTCCCCGCTCGCACATGATTATCGCCCTCCGCACAGACCGCAGGCGTGCCCACTTCCATGCGATAGACACACTTTTCCTCCTCCATGATCTTCCAGATCTCATCTTCCTCCCAGCACGCCAGCACCACCGTCGTGCTCCGATGCGGCCCATTCCAGCAATGCTGCCCATTCTCATACTTCATTGCGATCCGCTCCCCGGACCCGAGGCCCTTGCCGTTCGGAGGCAAGTCTTCGTCGACGGCGAGGGTCGTGAGCCCGACGTAATTGCCCATGTTCGTGTTCCCGCCGCCCTTTTTCGGCTTCTGCGTCGTCTTGGCCAGGTAGCAGAGTTCGTAGGTGTATTCGCCGCTGTCGCGCTCGACGCAGCGGTCCTTGAGAGCGCGGAAGACGTCCTCGGGGCCGAAGTCGCGGGCGAGATCTTCGGTGGTTTCCTGGAGGGTTTTGGCGTGCGTTTCGTGGTCCTTCTGGGCGGCTTCTAGGGCGGCGCGGGCGTCTTGCACTTTCTTGCTCTCGTTGGGGGTGGAGGAGGGGGAGGAGGCGAGGATGCCGTTGTCGATGAGGGTTTGGCGGAGGGAGCGGAGGGAGTCGTCGAGCCAGCCGCGGAGGGATGGGGGGAGGTATTCGAGGAAGGAGTAGACTGGGAGAGAGGTTAGTGGATGGAGTTGGGGCAAGTGTGGTTGTGGGGGACTTGCTGGCTACGAGCTCCTCTTCTTCTTCCTCGGCGTAGGCGGTCCAGTCGAGGCCATTCTCGGCGTCGGACTTCACGATCTCGTCCAAATCACGCTCCGTGGCGTCGTTGGGTTGGTCTTGAGAACCAGAGCCGGCAATGTAGTCCTCCCAGGCTTTCACAGCCCGCTTCACACCCTCGTCGTTGAAGTTGGGGTTGTACTCCTCGTGGAATGTACTCATGATACTCTCCAGCTGCTTCAGCCTCGACTGGCTGTCGGTGAGCTTGAACCTCACATCCTTCAACTTGCTCCGCAGTTCCTCAGTCCTCCTCGATCCCAGATCGACCAACTGTCCAATCTTCCCGCCCGTGCCTCCCGAACTCTTCACAACCTTCCCAGCCTCACTCTTCCGTACCTCGGCCAATTCCCTCTCCAGATTCTTGACTTTGATCTCCTGTCCTTCCTTCTCGGTCGTGAGGCTCTGCAAGCGATCCTGAATCTGCTGCCTCAACCTCTTCGCTTCCTGCACCAATTCCTCCCTCTTCTTCAACGCCTTGGAGCGTCCCTTCTGCCGCGCCTCGTCGTGTTTCCGCCATTCCTTGCCAATCTCGTCACACTTATCTTTACATTTCACGCCTCCTACGCCTTCCCATTCCTCGCTTCCGTCACAGCAGAGCTCGTAGTCGCAAATGCCATCGTTGACGTTCGTGAAGGGCACGTAGCTGGGGAGGTGGCCCTTGTTCTGGCAGTAGAAGCCCGGGAGGACAGCTGTGACGTTCACTGCGGAAGGGATGCTGTCGGCGGGTGTGTGCGGCGATAGAGGGGAGAGATGTGCGCAGGCCGAAGTGCCCGGCTCGTCTGAGCCGTCGGGACAATCGCAGTAATCGTCGTTGACTCGCGAAAAGGGAACGGTGATTTTGGGGTTGGAGACGCAGGTGAAGCGTTTCGTGTCCTGGTAGAATTGGGCGACTATTCGGGAGAGGGAGGGTTAGAATGGCATTTTTGGCAAGGAAGAGGAAGGGAAATGTCTAGCAGAGCTTCCGGGGAGGTTTTGGTTGTTTTTGACGTACATTCGGGCCCAACACCTCGCGGCGTGGATGCAGCAGATACGCTCGAGGCGTATTGCAGGGCTGCCAGCGCCACTACCACGCTCTTCATGGCGAGAAATGTGTCATGCGCGAGGGCAGATTCTTGTTCTTGTTCGGGAGCAGTAAGTCGACTTTCAACAGCTGTCTGGTCCCGTCTCAGGTACCTTACACGCCGGCCCGCCGTACCACCTAACTGTGTAAGCTTCGTCCCCAGATCCACCTCACCTGCTGCATCCATCGCCATCGCAACCTCACTACAGTGTCCAACACGCCCTCGACGTCGGCCCAATCCGTCGAGCAGCTTCAAGTGATATGGGGCATTACACCATTGAATCAGCTTCGAAGGTCATGAAGCTCGGAATCGGAGTTGATAGACTTGATGGGCCTAGAACAGATATTCCATTGTAATACCTTATCTACGATGGATTATTTCCAATGGGATATGTACGGGAAAGCCGTTACACCGTGGCGAATCCGCGGAACGCTCTTTCCCCAAACGCAATCACTACCAGCGCTCTACTGTTGATCGGTCCTGCCTGAGGCTGCAAGTCCAATGCTACCAGCCTCCGCGAAGAATACCACATGCACGCATCGACTCACCCCCAACACACCCTACACCCTACATCCCTACGACGCGAATCTGTACATAGCGACGCCCACATCTCAGCACTCCAATTAGTGCATGTGTGATCCCTTCACCTGTCTCCCACGTTGTTCATTCCTTTCACTACCCTTATTGTTTCCCTGATGCGTCCCCGCGGTCCGAGCATCACCCATTCTCCCCGTCGTCATAATCGTTCTCCTCGCAACAGGTCAGCTTCAACCGAGACTTCACCATCGGAGCAGGAGGAGGAGGAGGAATTTCCATCCGTACAGTCCGATCAGTTCGAGGGGGTGTCTGAGCTGGGAGATCAGACCGCCGTCGATGCCCCGGACAACGAACACGACAGGGCCTCAGACAAGTCCTCGGACAGCTTCTCAGACAGCTCCTCGGAATCATCCGCCAGACCGGAATCAGACGTGGAACGAAGAGCAAGCGCCGCTGATCTGGGAAGACATTCGCGACAGCTTCCATTGGCACACGTTGAAGACTTCGACGGGGAACCTCGGGAGCGTGATATCATAGATTCTTACAGCCACCGGGCAAAGGATATGATCCTCTCACACGACGAAGACGATGAGGACGAAGACCCAATCCCGATACGACTCCCTACCCTGACGCCAGCAAACACCTTCTATTCAACGGCCTCGGATTGCAGCGAAGACGAGTTCGGATCGTTCGAAGAGCCTACTCAACAGATCGACGAGCAGGTCAACGAGAGCGTTTACGTCACGCCTGGAGAGCAACGCTTATCCTCACATCATGGACACGTCTACTTTACCGAACTGGCTCGGTCAGACAGAGAACAGCCTCAACCCAGAGCACGATCAGCCTCTGCTTCGACCGGGGCACCCTTGAAGAGCGCTTTGGTCCGGTCTCCACAGTCAAGTACGCCTCCTTCACTCTCATCCGACCCGGGCACCCCCAAACAGAAAAAGTCGACACGCTTCGTGGGCGATGAGGAGGAAGCGGGATTCAACATCGGACGAGCGGCTACACACACATGGTCTACGCCGACTACTCCAGCTGTTCTCAACCCACGCAGCTTCACTGCTCCGCCAGAATTGTCTCCGCATCCTAACAATGGCAGAGAAGACGAGCTTTTCGCGACTTCGCCATGGATCCCGAACGAAGACGAGAATGTGTTCGAGCAGCAAGCACGCATCGCGCGGACATTTGAAAAGGCAGCTGAAGCAGACGAGCAAGCAGATCTGGAAGATGACGCATCTGATGCCGCTGAAGACGCCGATCACGAGGACAATACGCAAGACAGCAGCGAGACGAACTCTCTAGATCCGCGCCCTGAGCGTGATGATGAAAATGACCCCTTTGAGTTAGAGAGCACCGCCGGCAAGCCCACAGACAATGAAGACGACGCTCTCACTGGGGAAACAGTTTCTTTGCTCAGCCCGGGGTAGAACTCCAGGCAGAGCCCTGTTGAAGAGCTCGAGGTTGATCCTCATGTACACAAAGTACAGGAGTGGTCTGGAGAGGTGGAAGAGCTGCCGTTCATCAACGAAGAGAATGCATCTGATCGAGACAATATCGAGGTCGCTCCTCCCGCGAGCCTGCAGATGGAGCAGCGCCGCTCCTCATTCAGTCACCCACTGACAAATATCGACGCTACGCCTGTCGTCCTTCGCCGGACCAGTTCCATGACCCAAGCAGCAAGAGTGAAGGGGAGATTGAAAGTGCCGGCATTCATCGCATTGAAGGCTAGTCCAGCTAGCCCTGCCTTTACCGCTTGCAGTATTCACATTGCAGAGTCTCCAAGGCTGAACACAGTGTACGAGAGCCCAGCTGAGCGGTTCAGACCCGTTGAGCGTCGTGCTTCAAGACAGTTTGCGCACACTGTACAGTCAGATCACGGGACCTACCAGATGCTCTGGGACGATCCTGATCCATCGACCGCATCCAGCATCGTCACGCTCCTCGTCGACCCTGGCTTGAACGTCATCGTCACAGATGATTGGAGTTCACTACGGCATAACGAACCACATGACGGTATACCGCTTGGTGAGGTGAGAACGAAGCTGGCGATCTGGAACTGGGAGAGGGAGATTGCAGATGACGCCAGCGATGAAAGTTCAAGGTCACTGCCGTTACTACCACTGAACGATGCTGAACAGCAGCAGCGCAAATGGCTCTCCGACCATTCACCTGGAATTGAGGATCCTCCTGCACCGCCCAACACAGGAAGGTCATCTGCAAGGCACTCCGGCCAATACACGCCTGCTGCCGAAGAAAGTGAGGAGGAAGAATCCGAAGACTCGCCTATTGAGCTCAATGTAAGAGCCGTCCTCGCAGAGAAGCCTCATCACAGCACTCAACCAACACCGAGAGCGACGACACCTTCGAATGATTATCTGAGCGTGCCACGGCATCGAAGCAGCCTTCCTGCTTCTCCATCCATCAACCGCGATCTCTGGAGTTTGCCATCCGAAGACATCAAATTCCGCTCCCATCGCGACTCGGTCGAGATCACAGCAGGCTACATCCGACGACGTGAAATGGAGGGAAAGATCAACCAGGAGCTCATGACTGGGCACAAGGACTCTTTCATCCTGACCAAGGACAAGTTTGCATCCAAATACGCGACGAAGATGCCGGCTTCGACGCATGTGACCGTGCCTTGGAATCGGAGGTTTGGAGGCGCGTTGAGCCCGATTCTGGATATGAGTCCACCGAGTTCCAATTCTGGTGGTCTCTGGGCATCGTTGGGTGAGACTGCGAGGTTACCAGAACCTGCTATGCAAGTACCGGAGGTAGAAGCCCGGGATGATGAGCGATATCATCCGGATGAGCATCAGAATTGTCCCATCTGTGAGGAGCATCGGCCCAGATGGTTCGAGGCCAACTGTCGCGGGGGAAGACTTGGATTCAAGGAGTGAGACCGTGTAGCACTCCTCACATCTAGTCCGTACAGAGGGTATCTTTTGGCAGTCCTTCAATCTCAATCAAGTCCTCCTTCTCACACACTACAATATACACGCAATGCAGGTCTCTCCCTCCCTTCCCCCCTTGTCCATTCCCGCCCCAAAACTCCTCCGCTCTTTAATTCCCCCTTCCCAACCCCGACCCAAAACGCTTTTGTCCCCAAACATCTCAGTCCACTTCCACACCCCTCTTCTTCAGATCCGCTCGCGCCTGTTGAATCTGTGCTTGCAATTCCTCATGCGCCTCGGGGACATCGTTGAAGGTCAGCACGCCGTAGCCGAGCTTGAAGAGGAGGAAGGAGCCGAAGGAGACGAGGGCCCAGAGGGGGAGCTATAAAAAGGCAAGAGAATTGGAAGCGTCAGCGAGTGAGATTCTGTAATTGATTTGGAAGCGAAAGAAAGGGAGGAAGGAGGGAGGGGGGTATGGGAGGGAGATAGGGAGGGAAGGGAATGACTCACGACGGGGATGACTTCCTGTTGGATTTTCGCCGGGAAGGGCACGAGGCCGAGGAGGAGGATTGTGTAGAGCTTTGGTTGTCTAAACGTTAGCTTTTTGTGGTTTGGATCTGGATTGGGATCTGGTTTGGGATTTGGATTGTTGGGGGCGTACGGAAGCGACCAGGAGGCCTATGGAGAGGGTTTGTTGCGCGCGTGTCATTGTGAGTATGGAAATGGGGTTGGTTTGAAAAGGAGTGACTGATGAGGAGTTGGACCCGAGTTGCGATTGAAGTTATTAGGTATCCCTTGAGCTTCAATTCGCGAGACGTGCCAGGTGGTCAGCTTTGGGAATTTAGGGCTGGGAGTGAGTCAGCTGCCGGGTTCCGAAGGCAAGGCAAGGCATATCTTATTATGGGATCGAGATACTTTTCGAATTTCAAACAAATTTCGCCTCTTTCTCTGGTTTCTGAAAGGAAAATTGATTGATTGATTCATGGAACGAGAAATTCCTGAAGTCGAAAATGCCTTGGAGAAGCTCTCGCGCAACAAGGCCAATGACGAAGCGACCAGACTCCTGGCCGAAGCAAGCAAATCCTCCCCGTCCGTTCGAGGCAGACTAGCAGAGCCAGAAGCACTACGAATCCTCATCCAAATCGTGGAATGCAATCTCGGCACTTCTTCATCAGAAAATCTAGATCAAGCACTCCGTTGTATCGGGAATGCATGCGCGGACAACGACGCAGCGCGAGAAGCAATCATTCCACTAGGATTCAACTGGGCAATCCGAGCCCTCGGCGGAAAAACCAACAACGCAACGAGACTCCTCACGACGAAAGTCCTGTTTAATATTTGTCACGAACACGTGCCCTCGCAACAGCAATGCTATCGGGAGAGAGTACACTATGCTCTCATTCCCTTTCTGGGAACCGAGTTTGCAATTGGAAATGTAGATGAGAATGCTAGTCCCGCGATCGATCTGCTCTTCTGGATATCTGGGCATAAAGCGGAACTGGAAGCGAATCTATCTGAGCGACCTCCGGAGGAAATTGAGGGGCTGCTGCTCCTTCTTCCGGGTTTCTATGCAGAGACCGCGGATGTGGACAATTATGGTTGCATTCTGGAGGCCATGCTTGTTTTCTTGCGAGATTCCTTGGTGCAGGAGAGTATGTCGGCAGGTGTGCCGCAGCTTTTGCAGATTCTGCGGATCACGGATGAGAAATCGAGGCAGGCAGGAGATCCAGAAGACAAGAAGATTCTGGATCCGCTGTGTACGAGTGTGATCTGGTGTTTGTCAGATATCGCTGCGCAGCCTGAATTCGCGGAGCTTGCGCGCGGGAGCATGCTGATTCAGATTCTCGTGGACGAGATCAAGACACATGCCCACATCGATTCTACTGGAGCTGATGTGGCAAATAAGACAATGTTGACGGGCTCGTGCGAGGTCTTGGGTAATGTTCTCTGGAAGAGCGAGCCGGAGGATTATGCTTGCCTCGTAGTGGAGTATAGCCTTGATGATGTGCTCTTCTCGGCCATCACTCGGGTTGTGGACGGACCTTCAAATGCTCCAGCTTTGCACTCGATGGCAGGTGTGCTCATTCATCTGAGTCGATCTTCCGTGCCAGTGAGGGAGCATATGGGCTCTCGGCAAGATACACTACCTTCGCTCCAGCGCCTGTGTCGACACGAAATGTCTCAGATCAAACAGGATGGCGTCAAGCTCCTTCGAGCACTGGGAAGGGACTGTGCAGCGAATCAGGAGCAATTCGGAGACCTCGCGAAAGAGGCCATGCTTTCATTGAGTGAAAGCAATGGTACGGCAGAGGCGCATGCGCCAAATTGAACTGCATCACCTCATCTGCCCAATCTTCCCGCGAATTTTCGTCTTGTCCAGAGATCGCCATGTTCCAGGTACTCGGCTCTTGTCACCACCAAAGACTTGAGCAAGTCTTCGTTCTGAGCCAGCCTTGCGCCTCCAAGCCAGACATTCTTCAACGGATCTGCTGCTTTCGCCACGCGGACGAGATAGTCCTCGTCAATTCTTGACCTAAGATCGGCCTCCAGTCTCTCCACGAAGCCAGGGAATTTGCTTGTTCCACCCACGACGACCACATTGGCAAGGAACGGCTGCCATAAGCCCTTCGGTAGAGCGTGCAAGCTCTGCATGATGGTTCCGGCGATACCATCTTGCTGCATCCCGACATCGCTCGGCGTGAAAAGCAGCTCCGGAACAGTGAATCTCTCATTCCCAACCGGGAGAACCATCTCACTCTGCCCTCCAATGCCCAACCTCCTCAACTTCGCCCCCTTGCTCGGATCATGAGGTCTCGCGAATCCTCTCTTCAGCTGTTCGTAGTCCGGTAGAACATAATCTACCACAATACTTGAATCGATTTCTCGAGGGTCTTTCTGTCCACCTTTCCAGACTTTCTCCAGGTTGGAAGCGAAAGTTGTGGAATCAGGAGCCACGTAGCAGGCATCTTCTTTGATCTCCTGACAGATCCATTCTTCGCGGTGCATGTCGTATTGTCTATTGAGCATGTCTTTCAGGTAATTCGTCAAGGTCTTGCCGCCTATTTCCAATCTTCGACAAGCGGGGTGAAGCGGGCGGCCCTGATAGAGTGGCGTGATCATAGTATGTGAATGGCCCGCATCTACCACCAACAAGCATTCCAGCGGTGTAGTCTTTACTTCACATCCATCGTTCGAGTTTTTAGTGAACGGCGACGGCGCCCAGGCATTCAAGCAACTCGCCCCAACCCTCCACAAACACCCAAACTCAAATTCCTCAAAGACCATCTCGTCCGCATTCCTCTGCAACGCCCGCGGAGCATTCGACGCTTCCGTCAAGATCAAATTCGTCTCGTGCGGATCGCATTGCAGGGAACTTCTCTTGTCGTGGAGAGTCCTCTCCCAAACGGCCTTTTCGCCTTCCCAGTTCACGATATAGCCTTTCTCCACCGGTCTGCGGATCTGCAGTTCACCGAAATCTCCGCATGTGTCGAGGTCTTGTCCGATGTAGGTCACTTTGTCGCGCTGCGAGCGGGCGATGCAGTTTGCGATTGTCTGACAGTCATCGGGGGATGGATTGGGGGTGGAAAAGCCTGCTTTGATTGTGTGTGCTCCGTTGTCGAAGATGAGAGTTTTGGATTGGAGTTGATTTGATGGGGCCGCGGGCTGTGCAGTGTTGGTGGATTTTGATCTGGCCATGTTTTTGGATGTTGGCAAGTGGCGATGGAAAGTCGCGTTTCTTCGGTAGACGTGAAGTGGCGCCTCGATGGTCCGCGCCAAGAGTTTTGGCGGGACTTGGACCGAGTCACATGTAAATCTTCCAGAACTTTTTCCCCCCACTACGTCTTCTCTTATCCTACATCGCCGGCGGATCGCTGCAATATGGCGGCCTCGAACGCCGCAGATGCGAAGACCTTGAACGACCTCTTAAAGTCGACACTCGCGCTCCTCAAACAATTCTCGGCTTCCCTCACAGCCAAATCGAACGAACCTGCAGCCATCGAGAATGCGCCGAATCCTCTTAACGTCCTGAAGGACTCCGCAACCCTCCTCAAAGCACACACTACAAAGGTATCGTTGTTGGCTATCAACAAGCCCTTCACCCCTTCCGCGATCACCAAGGTCCTCCGCGAGCTATCCGGAACATGCCTTCCCGCAATGATGAGCGCGGTACAAATCTGCACACAACAGAAGAACACATGGCCTCAGATGATGGCGAAAGAAGCACAGATACGCGTCGCAAGAGTGTTCAGAGAAATGGAACACCTGTTACTGGAAGTTCAGTCGGTCTCGCAACGAAATGCCCCGCCAGCGACAATGGACAGTCTGAGATCGACAGGTGTAGTCTGGGAAAGCTGCGACGCGCTGATCGAGTTGGAAAAGCTGGGAGTCGCTGGACTTGCGGTACAGAAAGCGGAACAATACCGAGATTCAATCAAGGATGCGATTGAAGAGCTGCAGGAATGGAGAGAAGGGACGGATATGGATAATGAAGGGGAGGATGATGCATTGCTGGATGATGAAGACGAAGGCGTAGATGGGGATGCAGACAGCATTGATGACATTTTCAATGCAGCGAACAGCTGTCCCAAAGATCGACCTGAGCTGAGAGAATTGGTGGAGAAAGCAGAGGGCCGGTTGAAAAAGGTTGTGTTGCTTTACACTGCGCTTGGAAAGCGGAGATTCAGGACGTACAAACCTGGTTTGGCAGGCGATGAGGCAGTGAGGAGACTGGACCAAGCGATGGAGTATCTGAAACAAGTACAGACCGATGTGGACGAGTTAGCGAGCTGCTTCTACGACTTGGACGAGGAAAAGGCCAAGACCGGATTAGACGAATGCGTCAAGCAAGCTAAAGGGGCATGCGAAATATCAAGACTCAGCTGGGACGGCCAAGAAGATGAGTTCACAGTCTGGAGCAAGAAATGGGAAGAAGCAGTGGGATGAGGTACAATATTATTCTCTCGGATGCTACCACCTTTTTGCGCCATATCGTACCCACAGGCCTCGACAATATCAACACCACCATCGTCCACCCTAACATTTTCGTGCCTAGAGTGCAAACAGACCGAATCCTAGTCCGGCAACCAACGCACTCTGGCTGATGAAGCTTCCAACCTTTGCTGCAGCACCCGTGTAGCTCGGCACAGGCGCGCTCCCTGTTCCGGTCACATTCGTCATGTTGTTCACTCCGCCACCGTACGATGCAGGAGTCGTCATCGCAGGGGAAGGAGTAGCAGGAGAAGCAGTAGCAGGAGAAGCAGCAGCAGAAGAAGAAGACTGTTGCTGCTGGTTTCCAGAAGCAGGAGTTGCTGAGGACGAAGGCAGCGGTGTTGTACTCCCAGCCATGGCCTTGCACGAGTCGGCGCTCATTTGTAGTGGTGTGTAGGGCTTTCCAGCGGCTTTCATGGCCTCGCCGCACATGGAATTGGCGGCTTGCTCCATCTCTGTGGAAAGTGGTAAGCGCACGTTGCTCCAACAGATTCCTACGGGACGTACTCGTAAAGTCTTGCGGCGTGCAAGTGCTCTTGCAAAGACAAGGGCGAGCGACTTCCATCATCTTCTCGAGTCCAGGACCGCATTGGCACGCGATGTCGGTGGACTGACAACCCGATGCTGACATGCATTGGTCGATACATGGCATCTACCATACGAACTACGTTAGCATCCTCTCCACTCGGGTCCCAGCTCGCTATGCGACAACATACCGCACACTTAGGCAACTGATCAAGCTGATTAAGCTGAGCAGCGGCAAAGCTAGCCACTGCCAAAGCAGTCGCGACAGTGAGACCCTTCATGTTGACTGTTGATCTCTATTCCCTCGACCTTCGCAATTGCGATGCTGATGAAGAAGCAATAAAGAGCGATCGTTCTTGTTCCACGACGACGGACGGTGGCAGCGAGGTTAGTGAGTATAACGAGCGAGAGAATCAGGGTTGGTCAGGAAACGAGCAGACTTTAAGTATCACTGTCACAGATCTAGGAGGGCCTGGTCTCGATCACACTGTTGGCCCGACTACGACTCAAGGAAGGGCGATGAAACTGGAAGTGACGGAGCGAAGCGCTCTGTGGCTGGGCCCGCGAAGGAGTCTGTTCTCCTCTGAAATAGTGTTGTAGGTCGGCACGTGGTCGGTTGGAGTCGTTGCTGTCTTTGAGCCCGATACCAAATTCTCAATGGGGTGGTGGTATTTGTCCGGTTTGGAAGAAAGAATTCCGTACACGCCAGATCCTCTGCGATTCTCAACCTTCTTCCCTGAGTGCACCCGACCAGCCTTCTTCCTTCTTGAGACAATCGATCAAGCAGTCACATACCTCGTCGTCGAACTTTTCCACACAGCAAAAGCAAATTTAATGCGTCGTGTCGTAGTAGTAGAGGAGAATCCAACACACACACACACACACACACACACACACACACACACACACACACACACACACACACAGGCCATGCCCCGAGTCAAAAAAACCCCTCGAGACACTGCTCTTCTAAAACAACAGCAAACTCACCTGCTGGCCAATCAAAGGAGATAATCGTCTGTCCCTGCAGGCTGAGTAAAAAAGCCTTGGGTGCACCTTGCTTGCTGACTACATGTAGCTTTCAGGGGCGGGATGTGAAACTGGGCATGACGTTGGTTGGTTGGGGAGGATGGAATGGATGGATGCCATGAGGGCTTTTATACACACCAGAACTGGATTGCTGATTAAGAATGGTGGATAGGGAATTTGGTGAAAGGCCTTTTGCTGGCTAATAGATATATTGGTCAACGACATGGTGTAATAATCAGCACAAAGCTGTTTGTTGCCCACGAATACTCCCAGCGGCCAATTGCCAAGTCATGAAACTTACCCGTCCGAGTCAGACCTCACCATTTCTCCTAATCGAAGGCAGGAAAGACGGGCAGAGCCATCAGCAGTCTTCTCATTGCCGGGGAAACCAGGAAGAGATCTCTTGTTGTCCCTCACTCTGATTCTTCCTGCAAATTCATGGTGGAAATGTCTTACATTGAGATCTTCGCTCTCGCAGTTGACGTATGCCTTCTCATGAGACGGATGCTAGTGCTCTCATCTTGTAGAGCACCTTTCGTTTGAACAATTCCCTGTAGCGTGCTTTCGCTTTACTGGAAGATCCCCCTGGCTAAGCCAAGCAGGATGCAGGCGCGCCAAGAAGCTAACGCGCTTTCACATGAGAATGCTCTGAAGGTATGTACGCACGGTCCTGAGAGCAACTTGCCCTACGCCTACGTTCTGCAGTGGTGTGAATTCCACATTCTGGACTCTTGTGCTGCATGAGCCGCCTCCTGTCCTCGGTGCCGCTTTGCCAATCCGTAGCGGTCTTGATAGCGCAGAAAGCGGCCTTGGTACGCTAATCGGTGGGTGGTACTTAGACACAGTCGAAGGTTGGCTGGAACTAAGAAACGCCGACCATCCAACGTGACATTCTCAGTAATGCCGGTGCTTCCGCAGCAGTAAGAGAGAGCTTTATAGGAGAGAGACTTATGAGCAGAATAAATTGATAGAACTGTGATGCACCTGCTGATGTCGCCAGGGGAGCTGTCCGGACGAAAGCGTGCGAATCGAATTGCGTCCTTCTCAAAAGGCTGATGGAGGGTTTGTCTGGCTTGTGGCACGAGCTGGCATCCATTAGGATGATCTCGATCAAACGAGATAGTTCAGGACATCGCCATCTCTGCTGTGTTAGATAGAGAGGGTGATTAGTGCGACGCAGCTTGAGCAGGCACTGCAACGCTCATGCGGCGTATTCGCCCGACTGCAGACAGCAAGCGAGCATATCAAGCCGAGATTTCGCGAGTGGGTCTTCCGCATGAACCGCTTGCGAGAGATTCGCACGGCACGCGGGCGGCTTCGCCGTGAAGATGAGGCGAAAGAGAGAACAGAGCTGGTAGGAAAGTCGCAATACAATACCGGATTGATGCCAAATCTCCAGTCTCTTCTGTTGAACAGGGCAAATCCCCACGACATGAGACGCGGTATCCAAGATGCATTCAAAGGCCAGTCCCAAGCAGCGGAAATGATCAAGAACAGAATCCGAGGATATATCAAAAGCATCAACCAGCGCGAACTCGATCGGAGAGATGCAATTTGCTCAGATGTAGCACCCGATTTCGAAGCCGAACAGTTTATACTGTCTTTCCCAGCTGGAACTTCCTCTTCGGCCTTCGACGGGATACTTCAAGCCTTTTCAACAATTGCCGAGGGGAATGAGGAGTATCATGTCGATGTGTCCGAGATAGAGACGTCGCCTTCGACAAGAAGAGGCAGACGGCAACGGCCTTTGTTAGCCAAGTCCATACCGGCCATCCCAAGGGCATTACGAGGCGTTTGACCGTGACGCCAACTCTTGCTCAGAGGGACCAGAGATGGCTTGTGGTGAGGTATGCGGCTGGTATGAGCGGCACGTCTGGCTTTTCCTTAGGAATTTAGATACGACAAGATCTCGAGAAGTCGAGAGCGGGAGAAGAAGAACGATCTTCTTGTCCAGAAACCTACACCTCGCGCACGGACATCATGTGCGTCATCTCCACCTCACATGAAGAGCGACATCCGCGGCAACAGAGATAACGAGGACAAGAACACAAAAGACACGGCCTGAATCCTTCGCTCACGATAAGACTCCATACGAATTGATGATAGCCGGTTAATAACAAAACACAACTAACAACACCTCCAAGCCAGGCCAAAGACCAACCAACCAACCAACCAACAAAAAAAAAGAAGACATGGAACGCACAACCTCCGCAACAGCCATGCCCCCCAACGCAAAGAAATCAGTCTGCTTCGACGTCCTAGGAACCTGCTTCGACTTCCAAGGCGCCATCGACCAGATCGACCAACGTCTCGGACCGCAGATCCACAGAGCCGGCGCGACCGCCAAAGCAGTCTTCTTCGGCTGGTTCTTCGCCGCCCAGCGAGATTTCACCTACACCTCCCTCGTGGGGTCATACACGCCCATCGCTGCCATTCTCAAAGCCACGTTCCGGAGAGCCTGCGCGGTGTGCGATGTTCCCCTGGAGGCGATTTCGGACGAGGATGTGGATGCCGTGATGCAGGAGGTGAAACGATTGGAGCCGCGACCGGGGTTGAAGGGGTGCTATGATGGGTTGAGAGGCGCCGGGTGGGATGTGTACGGCGTCACGAATGGGGGGAAGGAGACGAGTTTGGAGTATTACCGATTGGCTGAGATCGAGCTGGATGGGGACCATTTGCTGTCCTGTGACGAGATCCAGGTCGCCAAACCCGAGGCGAGAGTCTACGATACCGCGAACCAACACTTGACGGCTCGAGGCCTGGGGCGGGATGGCGATGGGAGTCGTTGGTTCGTAGCGGCGCACGCGTGGGATTTGATCGCCGCGCGGAAAGCCGGGTTCAAGACGGCTTATCTGACTTTCGAGGAACATGATCCTGTTACCGAGGTGTTCGGGGAGTTCGATCTGTATGCGGACAGCATGGAGGAGCTGTTGCAAAAGTTGAAGGCGTTGTAGAGATTCTCGAAATTGCGTGATGAGGCTGATGCCGGACAAGTGAGGTCTGGGGGCCGTACGCCGAAATTCTGAGATTGTCAAGCCTTTTATTTTCGTCTTCTGTTTTGGCCGCGTTGAACTTGAATGTCCATATTAGATCTACCTATCCACGATTGATGGGATGGGCTTGAGATTGAGTGGCGTAAGTTCAAAGCAAAATTCCGCGGATCTCTGGCTCTCAATAATAGAAAGTGCTGATCCCGATATTCACTGTGAGAAGAGATTCAGATCCAATCGACGCCACCCCCGTCAAGATATAATACCTTGACTCTGCGTGGATTTCCAGATGAATGCACTGAGCACGGCTCGAGCTAGCCAATTATCGTTGCAGCAATCACTAGAGGTCAGTCACTCTTCATGGTCGTCGAAGGGAAAGTGATCCCGCGCTGCTATCTTCTCAATGTCGGTCTTGGCCTCCTGGAGGAATGCTGTTCTCATGGAGTCCAGAAGTTCATTCGCTTGTGCAAGGTGCTCATCATCCTCGACCCAGCCAACGGCGTCAGTATTCAGCATTGCTCTCATATCGTCCAGCTCTTCTAGTCTTTCGTCTTCCTCCTGGACTCTTTTCAAACAGGATTCAATCCTTTCAGAAGGATACGAAAGAGGGCATTCTGGCGCCTCCTTAGAAGATGAATCCTCGATTCTCAGGGGCCAGTGTCGCTGCGCTTCTATCAAGACTTGTTCGAGAGAAGCAGAAGAGCCTTCCCAAGGCGCTCCAGCGCGATCGTACAACTTGGCTCGAAGCATCAAGTTGTAACTTCGAAATGCGTCGAAATGATCTTGGTTTTTCTTCATGGTCAATGCGGCGTAGTAGAAATGGATCAGACGCCGCCGCATGCTGTCTTTTGTGGCTTCTTGAGAGGCCGAATCTTGATCATCGAAGTCCGGTGGGAGTTTGGTCTCCGGCTTTTGGAGCGACTCGGAGATGGGGTCTCCCCAGTTTTGATAATACTTTGGGATCCCGGCGCACAGACACAGAGGTAGGGCGGTAGCATGTTGCCAGTCGATGATACCAGTGATTTCAAGTTCATCGTTGACTAGAATGTTGTTCGGCGAAAGATCTGGGTGGCGAAGCGTGGGCCGCGCAAATCGGCTATCGCGAGACACATCGAGGTAAGGTGCGAGTTTCAGGAAATCCTGGAGGAGCTCGACGTGACGAGATGGATACTGCGGCTCGAGATTGTCGAGCTCCCGAAGATATAGCTCCACGTTGTGGCGCGGCTTGCCGTACTGCTGGCAAAAGGAGATTTCCCGCTTGGCTACAGCTTCGAAACAAGACAGGAAGTCCTCCCCTGGTCTAAATCAGCAACTCATCGCAGCGTTGTTACGCACAATCCACTTACAAGGGCCACGATCAACATCCGATAGCGCTCTCTCACGATACCACCAGGCGTAGGAAGCTATGGGACCAACCACAAGGCTCGTATCATCTTGCGAAAAACCCGGGATGGGCGCAGCCTTCTCGTGACTCTCGAGATCTCTTTTGAAGTACAGACTTCCAGAAGCAGGCAGTGCAAGGGCCATGTACCTTTGCTCGACATGCACAATTTGCTTCATTACCTTGGAGATTGCTTTGTTGTCTAGTGAGAACCATGAGTCTCCAAGCGGCCGACCTGGCATCTTCTCGAGTATGATGTATTCGATACCTGCGGGATTGTCGGATGTGTGAGAATATCTCAGGACCCTGGGTACTGGAATATCATGATGGCCGAGAAAGGATAAAGTGGCCGCCTCGCTTGCTATTGAGTGCCGTGTCGGAGCCTCAAGTCGGAATGGAAGCCTAGCAAGGACTTCTTTCCCGTCGCCGAAGGTCGCCTGGAGCATGCGATTGAAGCCGCCTTCGGCAAACTTATCCAGACTTTGGAGTTCCTCTAGCGGGCGACCTAGAGCTTGGCAGATGACATTTGCGAGCCCACTGACATCGAAGTTCAGGCGTCGCTCCTTGAGACGCAGCCCTTCGTTGAAACTGGAGCACGCGTTAACTCACCTCAATGTCCGCGTCTTCGTCGCCCTTGATACTTCCAACTGACAGGTAACGGCCGCTGGTATATTCATGAAGACCTGGCCCGATGGAAGGACCTTGTGCGTTGATTTGTGAACCGATATGACGGGACAGTGTGAGCGAACGTAGTAGTGATGGCGATGCTCTCTTCATAATGCAGCAAAAGGCGAGTCACGCAAGACGACAAGACAAGACGCGAGAGGGATGCCTGAGAAGCCAACGAGATGTTTTGTTAATGGAAGGATGCAGGTGATGGTGGGCGCTTATAGCCTCACTAGCGCGGAAACCGGCTCGTGGTACCGACGTGCCCTAAGTGCCAAGCCCCCCCGATCACAAGCCTGAGACTGATCTCCATTAGCGGCGGGCTTCCCGCAGCCAATCAAAAAGCTCAAAAAGTCACTCGTCCGCGCCCAGCTCCTCTCCCCATTTTCTATCGCCAGCATCTTCCGAATCTCGTTGACGCCGACGCCATCGCAGCAAATTGTCAGTCTTACAATGGCGACGGCGAAAACAAAATGAGCACGGGCACATCGTGGAGATTGCAGCCCTTACGCTTTGGTATGAGTTCTACCACGACGCGGTTGAAGACGGAAAATACATCTGGAAGAGCCGAGCCTTTTGTCTACTGGAACACCAGTCGGCATGACTTGCAATTCTCAATCCACGATACTCCGAACCTCTGCCCGGGACCAACAACTTTCCAAAACACAAAAATGGCTCGAACCGGGCGCGCGAAAGGGAGAATGTGAAATTACCTCGTCAATCTCAAACAAGGCACAAGGGGTGTTCTTGGAAAAGAACTCGCATAGGCAGAGAAAGACCCCATATTGGACAGCTGTGGTCTCGCAGGTTCGCTTTTGAGCTGCATAAGACGGCGGGTGTGGATATAGATGCTACGCTTGACTGTTCCTTTTTCAATCCGTAGCCAAGGAAAAGATCGGTGGGATTCAAGAGTGGTTGTCAATGATCTGAAAAGCCATGGGATATCTGAATCAACACGACTCGAAAGAGCGGAGGAAAGTACTACGCTCTAACGTAAAAAGAAAACTGCGTGGGTGAACAAGTCTCACAATGATGATGCTGTCGAATGCAACGGCTTCTGGCCGTAGACGATGCTGCCCCGGGTATACGCGTGGATACTCCTGTCCTCGAAACCTACAAATTGTCAATACCGGGAATCTTCCTTCCAAAAGATGCCTAGCTGCTTGTACATACCTGCTCGGACCTCCGCGAGGAAGCGCTGCACCTCCTCCACCGACCAGCCAAGAATCCGCGTATACAGAGCCAGAGTCCAACCCTCGATACCCTGATAGGCTTCCAGCAGATGCCACCTACCAATCTCCTTCATCTTCTTGTCCGCCGGCCAAGGACCCAGGGGCATCTTGAATCTCCTCTCGACCGTGTTGACGAATCCGGCCTGGTCGATGTAGTCCTTGGCGAGTTCCCAGATGCGGAACGTCTGGCCCATCTTGTCGCCAGCACCGTTATACCAGTCGGATGCTTTATGGAAGATGTGTCCCACGGGGATCGAGTCGTCGTCGGAGATCCAGTCGGCGCTGTATTCGACCTGCTCGAGCCAGCCGCCGGGTTTGAGGTGACGCATGCACTTCTCGTACAGAGCCGGCCAGTCTTTGATGGAACCGTAGAGCGCGCGGATGTGGATGAAGTCCATGCTGTCCTCGGCGAAGGTCCAGTTCTCGGTAATGTCATCGACTTGAAAGCAGCAGTTGGAAGGTACCCAGTGAGGCTGGGTAGGGCTCAAGTCGACACCGATCACGTTGGCCTGCGGGTTCTCGTCCGCGAAGTCGATGGCCCAGATGCCGGTTCCCGTCCCCAGGTCCAGGACTTGATGGGGCTTTTCTTTGTCAATCGGAGCCAGGGAAAGGTTTCCATCCATGATGAGGTTGAAAATGTGATGTGCGATGTCGAGTTGGTCGTTCTGGTCGTCGTCATTTGGAGCCCAGTACTGTGTGTCGGCGGCACCCTTGTAGGTGTGGTATCGTCTTCCATTCTCGAATCTGTGCGCTGCGATGGAGGATGAGAGGGACGTCGTTTCCGATTGACTGGCTGGACATTAGTATCCGACTTCGCAACTTTGCTGGAGGGCTGTCCAGGCGTACATGTCTCCACTGTACGCCGAATCCAAGCCGCTAGGCACCTCGGCGGCGGGAGTGATGCCGTTGCGTCCTTCTGCGTCTTCCATTGTTGCTGTCTAGTTCCCTAGCAATGTCGTGTCTGTGACATATTATTCCAAAAGGTCGTGCTGAGCCACCGGGCAGTTCAAGGAGTCTAGTGCGGCGGTTCGGACCATATATGGCGGTTTTAGTCGCGCATTGATAGCGAACACCTCCGCCTGCCTGCGTGGTCCCATACAAGTAGCGCATTCTCCTCTCCCTCTTCCTCCCTCTCCCCCGAAGAAGGTGTCTTCCATCCCCACTCTGTGCACTGAGAATGGCGACCCCGACCGGCCGGGTACGCCACACTGCTGCAGTAGTAACGTCCGAAGCTTGCCCGGGGATCGACAAGTAGCCGATATCAACAAATCAAGTGCCAATGGCGCTCGGAAAGGTGTAAGGGTCGCCACCCACTCGTGTGGTGCTCGTGCTCGTGCTCGTTCTAGAGGGAGGCTATGATGCAGACCTGGTGGGCCGTGGAACCATCCAGCCTCACTATTGAGCAGCCTCACTGTCGTTCATCAACAGAGGAGACGATATTCACTTGCCGCAGATGGGACATGATGTGCGGTGTAGGAAGGTGGATGGCATCGGTGGTTGCGCTTGAAAGGAAAGGTGAGGCGCGAGGGACCATATATGTAGGTCTCTGGCGAGGCAGGCTTCACTCACTCCCGATTGACTTGTGCAACATGATGAATCTATAACAGGTATTTGACATGTATTTCGCCTTCCTTGCCTTCAGCATTTCAGTACCCCGAAAGCACACACTATGCACGAGTTCAGTGTTGCAATCTGCTTCGCCCCAAGCGAGATGCTCACACAATAAATACGAGCTGAAAGATCTGAGGCCTGCTCACATCCCCCACCAGGCGCCAACGTCTGAAGTGGAGCGCCGTCGGGACACCGCGAGAATTGGATGTTATTAGCGTTCCAAACATGCCGGCTTTGCGATTACAAGAATCAACATACACCTCACTCATAATGGTACAATGTGTGCAATTCCACAATCGCGGATTGACACGATTTTCGGGTTGGACCACAAACGTTATCCGCGAGAGCACCGGCGCTTACGAAAGCAGTGATAACAAACATGGATCGCATTATTTCGTGCTAGAAGAGGCTAGCCCGAGTTTCTTCTAGTGATGGCGTCTCCATTGTGGGAATGACACTTTCTTATATGGAGATGAGAGCACTCGTAAGCCTATAATGAAACACATGGATTTTCCTAACAGTAATGCTGCAGAATGCGAATCCAAGAATACTTGCTACGCACATAGTTCCACCTTTCCGCTAAGCAACTCACTTCGTACACTTCCTCACTAGTTAGTGTGGTCGTCTACCTCACTCCTAGCGAGATACTCACACAGAAAAGAATCGAGCCGAGTTCGGACTCGCACGGAGTACCAGGACCCAAAGTGTTTTCGTCAGCGCCATTGGGACACTACGATCATATTAGCGTTAAAAAGATGCCGGCTTTGTCGATGATGAGAATCAACGTACCTGCCACTCAACGGGGTAGTCTTCGTACAGGGACGAGACTATACACATGTGTCCGGTTCTTGTGCAAGGCCCTACCCCCAGAACAACCGCGCCTAGGAAGGCAACAATAACAAAGACGGATTGCATCGTTGTGTGGTAGAATGGACTAGGATGCGTAACTGTTGGTCGTATACCGCGGCAGAATGAGTCCTTTCTTATATCTGGATGAGAGATTAACGTCACCAACAGTAAAATGTCACAGAATACGGATCCAAGAATACTTGCGACGTGCACGGTTTCGCCCGCACAAGTTTAAGTCCGGGTTCCCTACGTCCAAGAATTGTAAATGAGACATTGTACTGCAGCGATCAATCGCTTTCTCCACCCGGGATACCACAACTTCATCGCCGTCGGCACTGCGGACAGCTCACTCCTACTACATCCATGTCACCCGCCTTGGGCATGACCGTGAGGGATTGTAGTCTTGGAGAGATCTCATCACAGATATCATCAGACACCTTGACGTGGGTCTGGGGTACGAGAAGCGCACGAGCACAACGAGCAACTCCACGGGCTGCAGCATTAATATTGCCCGCAGATAAGACCAGCATTATTATTGAGGGTTGTGTTGATGCCAGTTGCTACGCAATTGCTACGCAAGTGCTAAGGCGATCAATCTCTCGCACGGGCGTTGGAAGCGAAGGATATGCATGCATGCATCGATAAGGTAGTGTGCTAGCTGCGGACAGCTTGCCGTCTGTCAATGCGAGGGCCCGCATAAGATAGTGCACATCCGGCACATGCTGCCGGAAGAAGTTCAGATCAGGGAAATACTTCTCATTCGACGGGCGGACAGTTTGTCCAACCAAGGCCGGGCGACTCTTACCATCGAAAGGAAGCCGTTCAAAGGCAGGTAGTCATCCAGATGGGAAGATCCTTCTGCTCATACGCCCATGTCACCTCCATCGAATCACGGCAGGCACATGGCGTCTTTCAACAAGCGGGAGAGAGGGTGATCCTTGCGGTAGGACGTCTTTTAATATCCGTCAGCTAATACGAAGCTACGTGTATTTCCAGGACGATCCAGGACACCTACATCCGACGACGCTCATCGCGTCGGTCATCACGGTCTTTCCCGCGAGTATCCAAAGTAAAGACAAAAGCGCTTGATGAAGATTCGAAACATCGTCTGGAGCATTCTCCAGGACATGGAGGACCTTCCAACCAAGCAGGCGAGCCGAGTCGGGTACGCATCCCGACATCTCTCAGGAGGTCTGCAACGCTCTGGCGTTCGATGATTGGAACGCTTCTAACCCCAGTGTCTCCTTTGGCAAACTCCAGCGCTGATTGTTGGAATGCACGCCTCATGATGCTCGTTGACAAAGCAACCACCAGACCGACGGATGCTGTAAAGGCATGGACGACTAAGTCCGCAGCAGTTTTGCCCTCTAATAGGACATTCTTATGCGGGATTCCAAAGTGGGTGAAGCGACAGAATGGCCCACTTGTCGCTGGAAAGGCCATGGATCCTGCCTCTTCTAGCACGTCGAAGTGTTTGGCTGGCTTGCAATGATATGTTGTGTGACTAGAGATACGATGATAGAGCTCGCAGGATCCGCATGTATTGCATTATCCATGACCTGAGCGTCGAACCCCCTCTACCGACAGATGAGGCACTGTAAGTCTGCAGCTCTTCCGTCCCGGCCACCATGCTGGGAGAGTTGCGGCCTGCGCGGCCTGGACAAGAGTTCGGGCGTCATGGAATCGCTTGAGATGCACGGAAACCCGACTCTGTGGTATCCCGCATTATGCGTTCAGACGCTCCCGCCGAGACCTTGTCCTACCTAGACAGATATCTACGTATCGAAGTCGAAAGGTCCGCGTTCGAGACCTTTTATCATACGGAAACGACCGTGACTTTGGAAATCGATAGTGCCAAAGCTTCCGTCTACGACCAGGTCCGAGGAAGACTACTTGACCACAGACTCTCCCTTGATTGACGGCATTTAGATCTTGTTGAAGTAGCGTTTCGGATGTCTCGACGACGTTCCCGGGAGATGTACATTCGAAAACAACGAAACAGTAAAATGCGCTTCGTGAATTGCTCAATAGATCACAGGCCACCGTCTAGCGTCCAGACCGAAGAACTCAGGGAACAGATGACTCCAATTTCAACTGGAGAGCACTGTCTGAAGAGACTTGCACATGCAATCGCATGGGCTGAAGGCCGAAGGTAATGCTGATTGCTTCGATCACGATAGGTCAAAACCGAGGGAACAGCTTTGCCAACAACGCGGTTCGCATCCAGACTCTCGGGATGAGTCGAACAACCTTACCAGCGAATCGTCCACTTCATGGGCATCATGCGATGGTCGTGGAACGTGGAGAGCAAGCCAGATACCCGCGGAACAGAGCGCAGATGCATAATAAGTAAATGGGGAATGACTTTCCTGTTCCTGGGTCGTTTCGTCCGTCGAGCTCTTCGTTTCCCGGTTGCTACAAAGTGGACACCTGCCTTCTTCCACCAACATGAGATTAATCACAGAAGTTGCCGCCATATGTGTTCTTATTCCCTCCGTTGTGAATGGCAAACCTACAGCGAAGAGACAAGCTGGTTGTGTATCTCCGGTACAGAGACGATCGTGGTAAGGGTAACGTACTGTCGCAACGAGCTCCTGGTCTACTGACTATTGCCATCAGGACCGCCCTCGACGCGCAACAGAAACAAGCATATCTCAATGCTGAAAGATGCTTGCAGACTTCCCCTGCACGGTACGGCATAGCCGGAGCGACCAGCCTCTGGGATGAATTGCAATACGTTCACGTACGGCAGTCATCGTATATCCACGGCGTGGTATGCAATCATGTCCTCCGCGACGAATGTCTAACCCGGACTGATAAGGATTCAAAGGGAGCGTTCCTACCATGGCACAGATACTACACGAAACTCCATGAACATCTCCTACAAACCCACTGCGGCTATCGCGGCGGCGTACCGTAAGTCCAAATCTTTCAACCCCTGAAATTCCCCCACCCAAACGCGGACCCCCCCAAAAACAATCCTCCTCACAATCATCCAACCCGCAGATACTGGAACGAAGCCCTCGACGCACCCAACATCCTCGCCTCGCCCATCTGGAGAGATTTCGGCGGCAACGGCGCCGGTCCCAATCGCTGTGTCCCCGACGGACCCTTCTCAGCCTTACGACTGCGCTATAACGAAGAAGCACAACCCGGCGCGGAAGTCTGCCTGAGCAGAGAACTCAACGCGGGGAATTTCGCGGATGCCAGGCAGGAGAATGTCGCGACGTGTGCCGGGATTCCAACGTTTTGGGAAGCGGCGGATTGTTATGCGAATCTGCCGCATTGGGCGGGACATGCTGGGACGGGGGGGATTGTGAGTATTTGAGCTCCTCGGCAGTCGTGTGATGGGCTACAGTGCTGATGAAGCGGGTTTTTTCTCTGGGCAGATGGCGGATGGAATGCTTGCTCCGGGTGATCCGATTTTCTTCATGCATCGTACGGTTTTTTCTCTATCCTCTACCCTCTGTGTGTCTCACGATATCTCTAATATCCCTCAACAGACGCAAACCTGGACCGGCTCTACTGGGAATGGCAACAGGCCGCTCCAGCAGAGCGCCTGCATGCCATCGGAGGCCCTAATGTCCCTACCGCAGGCTTCTTACAGGCAAGCGGATGGCCTGCTCCAGGGCCGGAATTCACAAGCCACAGTGGGGATCCGGCGGGCGAGACGACTTTGAACCATGTCCTTTGGATGGTCGGGCTGTTGCCGAATGTTAGCGCGGGCCAGGTGTTGGATTCGAGGGGTGCGGTGATTTGTGCGGAGTATGTCTAGAACTAGGCTGTTAGACAAGTGTGATGAGGCTTTACCCAGTAGAGGAATGTGGTTCGATGTAGTAATGATGAAGATGATGGAAAAGATAATGACGACGGAGAGCATGATAATGATGTCAATAACAGCAGATGTATAGCTGAACAAGTGTGAACACGACGCCCCTCCTCTTCAAGCTGTAGTGTAGTCTTGCCAACAATGCTGATCAATCGGCGGGTATCATCCGCCAAAATGCCGCGGAAGAATGACTGATACATCCCATACTGTGCAGGTAGATATGATCCGGTTCCTTCCTCGCGGGAGGAACGTCTCGATCGCCCAAACTTTGTGCACGGACGTGAATCTCACATGGGGGTGTTGCTCTCGCGCTGCAATGCGTCTTCGGGAAAAAATAAGCCGTACCCCAGACTGAATGTGCGCGAATAAAGCAACGACTGGAGGTAGTTGCGCGTAGCAATCGTCTTTCTTTAGCAAGCTCAGATCTGGGGGTTTCCACGCATGCATCCCCTAGAAAGATCAGGTCTCGATCCCGGATTAGGATTATGTTCGCATTCCGTGGAAAAAAGGCGATGAGGATGAACGGATCGTAGCGAGCGCAGCGCCAACCAACGGAGTTTGAACTTGATTCGGGACGCATCGAAAGGTTTTCATCGAAAGATTGATCTTCAACTTCCATCCAAGGATTCATTGGGAGATTCATCTGCAGATAGATGTGGAGATTGATATTCCATCTCAGAAACTCGCAGGATATCTTCAGGTATATGCGCGCGGAACCGATAGAATGAGAGGGTTCCCGATTTCTGACCGATAGCGATGGTTCTTCCATGAATACAGTCAATATCAAAGTGCGTGCCTTTCCAGTCGAACGGGAGCAACAGGACATTGTGCCCGCGGTACCGTATCCAGCCACTGGAAGTTTTGTCGATAGAGCGAGAATATTCGACTTCTTTCCGGGGTTCGTAGTAGGTCGGTTCAGGAGATGTCAAGTACTCTCCAATCTCCAATTCTTCATGCCCGGTGTGCAAGGTATGGCTCTGGAAGGACAAGTAACGACAGAAGCGCTCGCAGTCGAAGTCCCGGAGATGTTGACCGGTCCTCGCATTCCAAAGGCTGACACGTGAGCGCAGCCGGGCGGTCAAGAAACGCTCCACGGCTACCAGTCCGCCGTCCCAAGAAAGCTTGACTTTGTTGCGGCGGGTGATTGTGGTTTCAATCTTACAGACTTGTGCACCGCATCCGACGTCCCAGACCATCATCGCAGAGGCATCGAAAGAGACCACGATCTTTTCATCCCCCGATATGTCGCATATACGGCAATCGAAAGTGGTCCGGGATGGAGAGCTATGCAATGTTCGCAGAATTTTGCCTCGCTCGGCATCCCACGCGCACAAGGTCCCATACATATCAATCGACACGAAAATGTTTCCTTGTGTGGACGACGTCACCGAACGCACTACGCTGGTGTGTCCTGGCAGATTTCTAGTCTGTCCATCTGAGCGCGCGGTCCAGAGTCGGATAGCAGAATCGAAATCTGCTGAGGCTATAGTATTACCGTCGTAGGAGCAGCTGATGATGTTGAGGCCTCCCGTGACTTCCTGACGGTCTTGTAGCCTGAATGTGGTCCCATTTCTTAAATTCCATATGCTGACTAGCTCGTTTGGGGATCTTCGTTTCTCTTTCGATGCCGAGACCAGCGTCATGCCATTAGAAGCGAACGCGATGCATAAGATGTCCCCGTCATGATCAAGTCGCGACAATTCTTGTTTACTCCGCACGTCCCAAAGTCGAAGCGTCTGATCGAATGATGCCGACGCTAGCATTTCACCATTCGGAGCGAATGCTACTTGCTCGACTCCCGTTGTGTGGCCCGTGAGCTGGAAAGATTTCCCGTCCGCGCAATCGAAAATGTCAACCGCACCACGTTTTGTCGCAATCGCTATTAATTGGCCATTCGGGGATATGCATATCTGAGGCTGGTATATGCTTGTGTTTATTTCCGCGTCAAGCTTCAGCTCGGGCTCCTTGTCCAGGTGCCATACCGTCAATCTCCTCCCTGAGCCCATAGCTATTGTCGAGAGGTCTGCAGCAAATGCTGGCACAGCCGACGAGTCAATCGGAATGCTTATGAACTGATGAACCGGCCTGCCAGTCTTTACATTGCACCGTAGAACAGTACCGTTCTCTGTAGCAGCTGCAACCGTTTGACCATCTGCGGAGAAAGCCACGGCGCACACGCATTCCGATCGGATTTCATATTTGTGAAGCTCTTCGCCGGTAGATATATTCCACAGTCGCATGGTACCGTCGTCAGAACCCGATGCTATTAATGTTCCATCTGGAGAGAATGCCAGAGCGTTCACAAAGCTAGTGTGACCTACACACGCCAAAGTCTGTGGCGGCCACCTCTCTGGCGCTTCAGGGATCAGATCGAGCATCGCACTGACACGGTCGAAGAACAAGCTTCGCAATACACTGGTCTTTGGCACGGAAACCAGCGCGCCATAATACACTTGCAATGGCGCGGTGTCAATTATATTCCGGTTCTCCAACAGAAACCGCCAAGCATCATAAAGAAAGCCTGCAAGATCAGCTGCGAAAGCGGTCTTTGAAGGTAGGTTAGCGAGAAGATCGCCTTCACTTCGCAGACTTTCTTTCAACGGACGCACCTCGACGAGAGACTCCAAGTCTTTGACTTGATAGATTGCTTGCGAAAGCTTTCCGAGCCAGCTGAGCGCTTCCAGCCAGTGAAGAAGGTATACCTTGAGGAAATCGTGGACTACGCCGCGAGAGCGTAGCTTTTGCTGAGCCTCGGTCGCGTGGTTGGCCCAGTGGCAGCAAGCGTACGCCACGTCTGGTGAAATCTTGTGAATGATCTCCACATTCACGTATCTTCGCTCTGCCCCTGGATCCTGAAGCTCGCACATGTCGTATCTAAGCCCCGATGACCCTGCTAGCCTTGCTAAACATTGCTCCGCGAGCACCCCGTGCATCACGTGCTTATCTATCCAGAGCCGATCAAGAGTTGGTTGCTCCAGCCGAGCGTCTGCACTGTGTCTCGCCAAAGCCCGCCTGCATCGCTCTTGGTCAAAAAGGAAGTCTCTCAAGGACGCATGAAGTATCCGAATGCCACCAGAACTTCCGGCGGAAGGAACGTGTATGAGAGATTCGAGACCTTGGAGACAGGAGTAAATCTCACTAGTGTCTCGCCCTAAGATTCCGGCTACTGTTTGGATTGATAGTTCCTCTTTTAACGCCAGGAGCAGGCCTAGGATCTCGCGTGTTTCATCGAAATCATCTCCATCCAGATCGAACTGGTCATCGGCCTCTATGGAGCGGATCAAGATATTCGTGTACAGCATGTCTAACGGGAGCATACTGGGTCCAACTAGTCTGGCAGGCGCCGGGCTAATTTTCTCTGCTGATGATGGACGGATGCTGCATATGAATTGATCGAGCGATTTCTGCGCAGAACGACTTCCCGCAATAAACCGACAAATGGTAGCTGCGAAAATGAAGAGGCCTTCTGCTAATCGCACGAGTTCTTCGGTAGCAGTATTGTCAGGCCAGTCCTTGGCTATCCAGTCCTGTCGTCGCTTGACTCTGTTAAACTGGTCATGGAAGAAGAGACGGAGGTCGTCATTCACCGTCGCTCGCGCCACTTCGTGCAAGTGCAAATCGTGATGTGTGTACTGAGGCATTTGCCGAAATTCCGAACGGATCGGAACCTCTGGTCTGCTCGTGAGAGATGATCCGCAGTCGAGTAGACTTGATCTCCGTGGCCTCCGCAAGGATGCCTACGATAGCTTCCATGTCAGCATCGTGACCGCATTCGTCTAGTGCATCGATAACGAACACCAGCACTTCTTGCTGCAGACCACCCGCCATGCGTTCGATTGGCTGGGCGATCAATCTCTGCCATTGGGCCGTTCGAGATTTCGAAGCAATATCGGGCTGAGCTCGTACAGCCTCAGCCACATGTGTTTTCAGCGCAGGCTTGTTGATGGTGAGTTGAAGCGCCAGGGTCGTGAAGAACAAATCTGCGTTCGCCGTAGCTCGTTTCCCGCGTGTAAAGAAAAAGCTTGCTCCGAGATACCCTCCTTCGCTCGACTCTCGAGCAATTGTACGAGCAATGGTCGATTTGCCAGTACCCGCCATTCCGCTCAGCCAGAAGATGCAACTGGATTCATCGCCAAGGATCCACGATCGTATTCGTTCCAGGACCTCGACGCGTGTGCCTGGCAGACAGAGAGGGTCATCTTGTCTGACGCGAGAATCAAAAGATGCTTCCGGTGCTGTTGGCAAGTCGATGAGCTGCGGTTCGGCCGAGAGGTAGTTGTTATGCACCGATATGTTGTCACCAAAGTGCGCCCGAGCATGGCCTTTGAGTTGACTATCACCATAGCAATGGCCGTGACCAGAAGCGGTCATGGCCATGATTTCCACGCCGTTCGTGCAGCGATATCGAACGTTGATGCTGCTGTGGATGAGAATGCGAGGGATGTGGAGTCAGCTGAAGCCGCTTCCATCTGCACACAGCCACCACCAAACCTTCCCGCAGCCACGCACTGGTCGAGGCCGCACCTCCCGCAGGAGCTGCACAGCGCCTTGCGTTCGCGCATACGTTTCCAGGAATCTTTCACCAGAGACCAGAGCACAGCAAACACTACACTGCGACATACATCTTCGAATACAAAAGACCAGAATACTCATCCCGCTTTGCTTTCCTTCTCCATCGCCCATCCATCAACATGGCCGAAGTAGCAGGTCTCGTCATAGGAGGCGTTGGTCTTGCCGCCATGTTCGACGTCTGCATGAATGCTTTCGATCGCGTCGAGTCGGGAAAAGCCTATGGCAAAGATTACCAAGAGGCGGCGCTGAGTCTCCGGACACTGCAGCTACGTCTGGCGCGCTGGCGTGAGACGGTCGAGATTGTCGAGGACTCTTCTCAAGCAAACTATGGAGTTCCAGTCGCTTCACAGGCGCAAGCTGAACTGCTGGGAGACCTTCTGGGCTCCATCGAGGGGAAATTCAAGGACGCAGAGAAAGCCGGCAAGCTGCACAAATTCAAGAACCCGACAGCGCCACCACCGCCTGCGGATGGCAGCTGGACGATTAATGCGCTGGAGGAAAAGGTACAGACCATGAGCCTGGAGCGCCAGAAGAAGACGTCTGTTGCACAGAAGACACGCTGGGTGTTGCATGATAAGAAATTCTTCAGCGAAGTCATCGCCACGCTGACCCGGCAAATCAAGGATGTTGAGGAGCTCTTCCCGGCGAATCAATACCCGGTCCAGCAGACTGCCCTCACCAAGTACGTCCAACAGGACGGCAACGCGCTCACCAAAGCCACGCAAGAACTTGTCCCGCCGTCCGAGGTCGAGGAGCCAGAAGTCGCAGCGGCTGCACTTCTCAAAGCGACGGCGCAAGTGGATCCGCAGCTCAAGGAGGTTCTCAACCAGATCGTCCAGAACAAGACGGGCCATACTTACGGGAATTTGACGTTGACGGACCAGGCCAAGGCATTGAGAGGCACATTTGTAGCTAGCGATTATGACGGTCCGAGGGATATCAAAGGGCACCAAAATAAGTATGGCGACACTCATGCGTCGGACCAAACCAAGGTCCACGAGGGCGATG
Source organism: Lecanosticta acicola (assembly GCA_963674455.1). Classification (NCBI taxonomy): domain Eukaryota; kingdom Fungi; phylum Ascomycota; class Dothideomycetes; order Mycosphaerellales; family Mycosphaerellaceae; genus Lecanosticta; species Lecanosticta acicola. The sequence goes on along the minus strand of CAVMBE010000004.1, from coordinate 198,579 downwards.
TCTATGGTGGAAGATACATCCTGGATGACTGAGAGTGAGGGTGTCGTAAGGGCGCCTGGCGGTGTGAACCATAGTAGTTGGGAGTCCATAGCAACATTCCATCTTGATGTCTTCAGAATGTTCTGTTGATCTGTCTCCCGTGTGCCGCGTGCAATCAAGCCATATTCCCACACATGTCCTGGGTCATTGGGGTTGAGATTTTGTTGTTGGTTGTTAGTGTCTGAAATTAATAGCGATCATGATGCCGTTGGAGATTCGGTGCTCCCGTCGACACCCACACGGTGTGCATACCGTCATCAGCAGCGGCGACGTGTTCGGAAGTGAGATGTCTGATCGGCCAGCATGCATGTTGTGGCTGTGGGTCCGTTTCTGGTATGGATCCTGTGTGCATGTTGCCGCATGTGCATGTCGCCAGCCTCAGTGCCGAGTGCGTGCTGGGTTGCATGACATGTGCAGATGAGATGGGAGATGAGCGGTGGTGGCTGCCGAGAAGGGGGATAGGTGATGATAAGGTAAATCACATGCAAAAGGGTTCATATGGTTGAGATTGAGGCTGGCGCGTCCTCCGTCGCTCCCTCAAGTCTGTGTCAGGAGGGGGGGCACGTGCTCCGCACAGATCACTCCGCACAAGATCTCCGCGATATAAACGCGCCAATCAGCGGCGCGCAGAGGGAAGAGTCGCTCGTCGCGGGTTGAGGCCAACGCCCCAACCTTGCCCTCCCGCCCCGTTCCCGCCCCGTTCCCGCCCCGTTCCCGCCGCTCTGTCCTCCTTTTCCCATACCTTGCCTTTTTCTCCCGCCGCCGCCTGCACTTCCTCCCATCACCACCACCACCACCACCACCACCACCACTCTCCATCCGCTCCCTCTCCCCATCCATCGCCATGGCTGAGAAGGACACGCGCGTCTCTGCTGAGCAGGAGCGAAAGCTCGAGGGCGGAGAGGCCGCCGCCCCGCCGCCAGCCAAGCCAGAGGCCCCCAGGAACGATATCCACCCGGCTCTCTACATCGCGTACGGCAGTCCGCCCGTCCACAAACACCGCGAGATGCTGACGACCATCGCAGTCTGTGGATCGGATTGAGTGGAAGTGTCATTCTGTTCAACAAGTGGGTGCTGCATACCGCCAAATTCCGTGAGTTTTCCCCCCCCCCCATGTCACGAGATGTAGCAACGCGCAAGCTGACTTTGATCCTTAGAATTTCGTATGTTCGACAGCACCATCGATCGACTGAATGATATTTCATCTGACATGATAAAATCTAGCTCTCTTCTTGACCACATGGCACATGGTCTTCGCGACGCTGGCGACGCAAGGTCTCGCCAAATTCACCACCGTCCTCGACTCTCGCCACAAGGTCCCCATGAACACCCAGACCTACACCAGAGCCATCGTACCCATCGGTCTCTTCTTCTCCTTCAGCTTGATCTGCGGTAACATCGCCTACCTCTACCTTTCCGTCTCCTTCATCCAGATGCTCAAGGCTTCCAACGCCGTCGCCACTCTCGTTGCAACCTGGGCCTTCGGCATCTCCCCTCCCGACATGAAGAAGCTGGCCAACGTCTCCGCCATCATGGTCGGAGTCATCATCGCTTCGTACGGAGAGATCAAGTTTGTCTTGGTGGGTTTCCTCATCCAGATGGCCGGTATCGTCTTCGAGGCTGTTCGCTTGGTCATGGTTCAGCGAATCTTGAGCTCCCCTGAATTCAAGATGGACCCACTTGTGTCCCTCTACTACTACGCTCCAGCATGTGCTGCCATCAACGCCATCCCGACCATCCTCTTCGAGCTGCCCAAGATGCAAATGGCCGACATCTACAACCTCGGTCTCATCACTCTCATTGCCAACGCTGCCGTTGCCTTTATGTTGAACGTTTCCGTCGTCTTCTTGGTATGTGCAGTGCCAAGCCCCTCACTCAATCCTCTTTCACTGACCTCTCTCCAGATTGGCAAGACCTCCGCCGTCGTTCTCACGCTTTCCGGTGTGTTCAAGGACATCCTACTGGTCGTTGCCTCCATGGTCATCTTCGGCGACCCGGTCTCGGGACTCCAAGTTTTCGGTTACGCCATTGCTCTCGGTGGTCTGGTCTACTACAAGCTCGGAGCGGACGGCGTCAAGAACTTCGCCCGCGATGCTCAGCTTTCTCTCGGGCAAATGCGCCAGAACAACCCGGCCCGCACGAAAGCCCTGATTGCAGGCGCTGGAATCACCGTTGTCGTCATTGTTCTCCTTATGTTCTGGCCCCAGCTTCCGGCAGGATACACGTCCGCCACGTCTGCATTCGGCAGCTAAAGTCATCATCATCATCATCATCATCACCACCACCAGCAACCACCAGCAGCAGTAGTAGCAGCAATGAAGTTTAGGAAAGGATGGCATGGCATGGAATGGAACGAGTGCGCCCGACCGCACTGGATGTGTAAACGCATTTATTTCCCCCGCCCGGCGTTTCTTGGAGCCTCTCTTTCACAAGTGCATATGGGATTAGACTGCTTTTCTTCTTCTTCTTCTTCTTCTTCTTCTTCTTCTTCTTCTTCTTTCTTTTTCAGCACTTTGTGTGTATTCCTGAAAGCGGAAGAGGGAAAAAAGAGGGAATCTGCTTTCCTTCTTCTCCCTTTTTTTTCTTGTTGGAGAGGTTATATCTACCTGTGTGCTGTCGAACTGGAAGGAAAATCAATCGATCATGGAATAGATCTAATATGTACATTGGAAACACGACATAGACCACCGAAAAAGCTCATGAGAAAGCGCGCGTGAAAAAAGCTTGTTTGTGCACGTTCCGCTGTATCACGTGGAAAGTATCCGTACTAGATACAACGAGAGAGGATGGCGGGTGGGAAAGGGTGCACCACGGGAGAAAGGGTAGCTATCCACATGTGGATACAATGGATAAATGCACAAGACTGCTCATGTTCACTTGAGCAATATCATCAATTCTAAGGTAAGCTAAGTCATTCATTCTTATCGGATCTACATAATCCATCTCGTAAAAAAAAGTTCATCTCAGTAATTCTTGCTCTGTTCTCACAAGCGACATCTACCCATTGCATTCCATGCTCCCATCATCATCCTCATCATCATCATCCCATCTCTAAGAGCTCGACGAAGTCGCAGTCGAAGCCCGCTGGGTACAGCCAAAGCGCAGATTGCCCTGGTCAAAGATGGCGTACACGGAGCGCAGGAAGACGTCACCCAGAATATCAAAACCCTGATCGCCACGGGACTGGATGCCGCCGTAGTACGTTCCGTCGCCGAGATCTTGGAAGGGGAGTTCTTCGGGGTTGATGGTGAAGAGGGCGTCTCCCACGGCGACTTGGATCTGGGGGATGGAGGAGAGGTCGGTGGAAGTGGGGAAGACCCAGCCTTGTTGTTGGGTGTTCTGTTTCGCGCCGGGGATGGCGGAGTAGACTGCTTGGCAGAGGTCGTCGCCGACGAGGGCGAGGGTGGTGCCGGTGTCGGCGATGGCGGTGTTGCCGGAGCGGGTGACGGTTTGGGAGCCGACTTTGGCGGAGGCGGAGTCGAACATCCAGAAGCCTTGCGAGTTGTCGACGGCGGTGTAGGCGGGTGTTTGGCCGTTGGTGGCGTCTTGGTCGATGTAGCCGAAAGTGTAGAAGCTCTCTGCCGCGCTGGAAGAGGAGCCGCTGCTGCCGCTGCTGCTACCAGTAGTGGCGCTTGCTGGGGGAGTGCTGCCGAGGAAAGCTGTGAAAAGCTCAGAGTTCTTCTTGATGCTGTCTTCGGCGATCATGTTCTCCACGAGGGTGTTGACTGCCTTGGGCTGGACGGTGTTGATGGAACCCTGTGTGGGGTTAGCTCGTGGACTCAACTCCTTAGTTTGAGGGAGCGTCTTACGAAGGCGAGACCAAGCAAACCATCGCCGGGACCTTGAGCAAACTGGGTGCTCAGAGTGTCGGCCAATTCAATGGCCTGGTTGGTGACGATCAAGCCGCCAGCATTGACGTTGTCGGTGCCCACGGTTCCGGAAGCGGTAGAACCGTCACCGTACTGGATCTGCCAAGTCGAAGCGGAAGACTTCTTGAAGGTGGAAGACTTGGATGCATCGAAGATGGTGTGAGAGCTGCCTGCCTGCTTCACGGAGGAAGAGAGCTCGGTGCTCCAGACCCAGAGGTCGGCAGAGCCAGTGTCGAAGTCGAGGGCGAGGTTCTGAGCTGGTGTGCCGATGCCAACGGTGGCGAGGTATTCGGCATTGTTCTCGACGTCTTCGGCCTGGGAGCTGTCAGAGAGGCGTTGGAGCTGTATATGCGGGCAATGCTTACCGGGACCTCACCAGTCTGTCCGCTGGTTGGGTCCTTCTTGGCAAGGACGTGGCCCTTGACATGGGCGCGGCCACCACTGCATGAAAATCAGCCATTGGATTCTTGGTGATTGTTGATGATGGCGCTCACATCTTCTTGCCGGTCAATTTGAAGATCGCCTGCTGTCCCTGCTGATGGACCTGCTGAACCGCGCAGTATGGTCCCTCGATTGTTGGGGTAAAGTTCCACTTCTTCATGGCGTGGACGTAGGACTTGAGGCCATTGCGTTGGTGGTGGGGGTTCCTCTTCAGGGCACCGCGGACGAGATTGAAGTTGCTTGCCATGTTGTTGTTCTGGTCCGTCGAAGACTGGGTTGTTCGCTGTATGGTAGTCCAATGTCGTTGATGTGGGTTACGAGAAGGTTTGTGGAAACGGGAAACCAGAGTTTGAGAGGGTTCAAGATACGAACCTACTTCGCGCGGCAGCTCTTTATGTCTGCGGGCTAGCTACATGTACAGGGCAGGGCGGCGTGCTGGACAAACGGACCGGCAGGCACCATCGATCACACAGCAAGTGCAAGTGCAAGAGGGATGCGATCGTGCGTCCAGTGGGTACGTCACCGAGCAAACGGATGTTCACACGCCAGGCACGTCACCCGCCGCGCCGTTTCAGTACCTCGCGCAGAGCACCAATCTCGTCGTCGACCACTGCCCATCCAACCATCCGGACCCGGGCCACACTCATTGATACGCGCCCGTACCTGCAGTAGCCGCACGTCTCCAGCTGTCCGCGCCGTCACGCACGCAGCAGTGTGGGAGGGCGGAACGGGGAGCACAGAGCGGTTGGGTTGGCGAGGGCATCAGCATGTCATGGGCCAGACCTGAACCAGTTGCCATCCTTATCGCCGCTGTGCAGGTGTTTCGGAGAAAGTGTGGTGTCGTGGCAAGCGGAGCCTCGATAGCCCCCCTTGGCGGCAGGCACGCGCCGTGTCCGGAGACGTCAAGTGCTTTGTCTGCAACCTGTTTGCCCGCTGCCTCAAGACACAGCTCGACCCGCACCAGTGTGCAGGTGGTGTGTGGCACGTCGAGCAGGTTGGCAGGGTTGGGTAGATGGAGGTGGTGGTGGTGGTGCCATCAATCATCATGGCTCCCGTCGCAGGTTTCGGTGACATGGCCAAATGATGGCGTCATAAGGCCCACGCATTCCTGGCTTCGTTTCTTTTTACGAACGACGACTATTGTTGTAATGGGCGATAGCAAGCTGCAGCTATCTATCCGTGAGGCGGAGCGGAGTGATGTGCGGTTGAAAGCTGTCGATGGTGCAACGTGGAGCCTTGGCTGCCCGAAGGTACCTACTAGTATACTAGGTAGCTTGAGAACAACGTGTGAACGCATCTTTGTCCGGGTAGTGGAGATGCGGAGCAGTTATCAGCTCGGATTGCTGAGGTGATCCAACAATACGCGTGGTAGCCTAAAGCGGTTAAGACTCGTACCGGCTACACCTGCTATCGATCCTTTCATGGCACGTGTGAGACGCTTGAGCTCGAGCAACAGGTGGTGTCGTAAACTCGTCAATCGAATCCTATACACGTGATGAGCAGAGCTCGGGGCCCAGACTCTGTCCGTCAAAAGCCGTTTCCCTAAGCAACTGAGGTATCTCAAACATCTAGACATCAATCACAGTTCCGCCAAGCGCCCTGCTCTCAAGAGACAATCATCCAAAGCCAACGCCTCGCTCAATAGCCCGAGCTGCCATCACCATCCCCTCCCAAACAAACTCAGCACACTCCTAACAGTGACATTGAACGTAATGAACGGGAAGATGGGTCCGTGGATATAGTCCGCATACATGTCATGCAGCGACAATTCCGCCGTAAGCCAAGCGAGCCAGAGGAACAGGACCCATCCAAGCCATGTCAAGCGGTATCCTTTATCCGCGTTGTACCAGTAGAAGTTGCTGCACATTTCCGCCCAGAGACCTTGCCAGAGGGATGGTCCGCCGCAGCGTGCGCAGACGTGCACCTCCGGTTGTTTCATGACTGTGGAGGTGGTGGTGATGGTGGTCGGCGCTGAGACGTGGGCTTTGGGAACTTCGGGTTGACCTTCGGGTTTGGATTGCGGTCGTTGGCCTGTTATAGTCTTGGATGCCGGAGCTTTGGAGCCCGCAGTGCCTTTATCATCTGAGGTGACGGCCTTGAGGCCTGCCGAGTCAACAGCCTCGACACCTTCAATCCTGTTTTCGATCCGGCGCAGGCCGCGATTTGCGTCTGAGAGAGTACTGTGCGCAGTGTTCAGGCGCTTGTTAAGCGCCTCCCAGGCAACTTCCTCTTGCTGGCGCTCTTTCTGTGCTTGCGTTAAGCTCTCATCCGTGTCATGGCTTCTTCCCTGCTTTTCGGAAGCACCCTCGGTTCTCACACTCTCAGCCAGTCTCGAAGGTCGTCGATAGGGCTTTTCCTCCTTCTTCGATGCGTCAGGGGTGTTGTTCAGAGTCGAATTCGTTGCTTCCAAGTTTGGGCTGATAATGTCTTCCAGGGACGCGATCGTATTATCGCCGTACTGAGGATCGTGATTCTCTTTGGCTTCGTTTACAATCGCTTCGAGCGCTGACTTTGGGTGCGGTGGTTCGCTAATGACTCTCCGAGGATTTCGCAATGACTTGGCTTTGGGGATACCGTCATGGGGAGGTTGCGCATTTTCCCGATCTTCTGTCGCCATGTCCCGCTTCTTTGCTTCTGCCTTGGGACTTGGTGAGGTGCTTGTGGCCCTTGCAAGCTTCCGGAGTAATGACATGGAATCCCCGCTTTCATGCCCCTGTCGATGGCTTTGAAAGGTCACTGCTTTTGTGGTTTCCTTCTTATGCCGCGTTGGTATCTCCAGAGGCGGACTTGGCTCCTGTTCTACCGTCTCAATTGGTCTTGTAATATGAGTTTCAACGACTGTCTCGATATCCACATCTATGTCCTCTTTCATCAATTGATCGATCGGTCGGTCTCTTCGGTTGATATTCGCTGGGGTGGAAATAATGACCGAGTCCATGTTGAAATCGTCTGGGTCTTCGTCGCCGGTATATCTTGTTTCATACCCTAGAATCGAATCCTCATCTTGTATGCGCGGGGGCCTTTCTGTATTTCTGCGAGTGAAGTCCCTGCTCGGTCTCGAACGCCTTCTTCCCCATTGACGTGGTATGCTCAGCGGCGGCTCTTCACCCTCACTAACAGTGCGTCGGTGCTGTCTGGACGTCTCCTTGGCTATCTCGGATTCAATTGCCAGATCTATTCTGCCTGCATCGAGAAGACCAGTAAGTGGGGGCCCGCCCAGAGGGCGAGCGCGTGAGAATGGTTTGGCCGCCATTGCATATGCTCTAGCAATGCGTCCAGATGCGTTCAGATGCGTGCGATGATTCGTATAGTATTGCGCTGAGCCGAATGACGCCTGTGCCTATAACGCGCCTGGTGTATATTCGTCTTCGAGTCGCCGGTTGCGCGTGTGGTACGGTGTGGCTCTCTGTGTCGCTACAGCTATGCGTGTTGTCTCGGAATTGTGAAAATGGGGAGCGATCATTGTGGCGCTTCGGGACTCCAGTGGAAATATCCAATCGGCCTAGCAGAGTGTTGGTCGGCTAATAGGTAGTGTCGTGAGTGAATTGTTCAGAGCGCGGAGGACGCGTAGAAGGTTCAACCGCGGAACTGGTTGCGCACGTGCCAACCAACCTCCACGTCACATTGGCAGGCAGGATGTCGAGAAACAACGAATTCGGCCAATACACCTGCACCGACAGAATAGCTCAGAGCGAAACCGATACTTTGAACCAGCAAGATGGCAGAATTCAATTGGCGAACGATCAACATCGATGCGCTCGATCCCGAATCATCATACAACTTCGACCTTACGACTCTAACGCCAGCCGTCCAACCCGTTTCAACCGCAGACGTGCAGACCCTCGCAGGTCAAATACGGCAGCTTCTAAGAGGAGGCAATGCAGAAGGAGCATTGAGAGGGGCGTTGGAGAACCCACCGTATGGAGCGGACGAGCAGGGCAAAGTACGTTAGGCAGCAACCATTTGGAAGCATTGGGAAAGTAGGGGATACTAAGATCGTGTGGCCGGCAGGCATTACACCTCGCAACTGTCACCGAAATCCTACAATCGATTCGGCAAGCTGAGATGACACCGCTGCTCCAGCGAATATACCAATCTGAGGGCGGTTCGGAGGTTTGCGATACGTTGATGAAGTACCTCTACAAGGGAATGTCACAGGGACCGGCGCCGCAGAGCAATTCGACGACGAGGAATATCACACCTCAGGCGACGGGCTTCTCGCAAGCTGGCGGACGTAACTTTGGTGGTGGAGAGGGCGGCGGCCAGGCTATGAGCGTGCTGTTGAGCTGGCATGAGAAGGTAAAGATGGATCATGTGGTGACGAGCTGTTCAGGTGTACTAACGACATCAACAGTTGGTGGAAATGGTCGGACCGGGAAGCATCGTCCGTGTCATGTCGGATCGGAGGACGGTATAAGGCGGAAGAGTCAGAATTAGATACCCGTACTTCCACCCCACGACGGACGGAGTGCTTTCACAAGCGCAAGCCGAAGAACCCGTAGAGTGTTCGAGACCGTTGTGCAAAGTCGACCTACAGCACTAGAGCGGCCGAAGCCAGCCTGCCTGAACCCGATTTTGTGGGCACGGTAACCTCTTCCAAAGTACCTTGAAATGACAAAAGTTCTAAAGCTCTCGGAAATGGAGGCACCACTTCGCTGGAAATTACCGTGTCAACTGGACTGCTGATGGGTTCGTAGAGGATTGCGAATGTCGTGCACGTGATAGCGTGATCTTCGTTCCTCTAGAAGAGGAAGTTGCGACTGACTGCCTTGGAGCCTAGCCGAGCTCGCGTATTTCGACTTCGACTTCAACTTCAACTTCCCCCCTCACTCATCCGCGAACTCGGACACACAACATCAACCACGCCATACCAACATGGCGCCAACCAAGCGTAAAGCCGGTGATGATGGCACTGCGGAAAAGAAGAAGGTAAGCTACCGAGCTCCGACACAGCCAACTCCAATCTACGAGTGTACTAACATCTGAATAGCTACAGCGCCGGAACGCGACGAACGCCTCTCTCGTGCCCACTCAGCGGCGGGTGACACGCCAAATGACGACCGACGGACCCCGACAGGCAGTCTTCGCCACGGCAGAGCTGCTCGAGAACATCATGCTGCATCTCCCCATCAGGACCACCTACACCTCGCAGCGTGTCTGCCAGCAGTTTCGAGACATTGTCAAGAGTTCGGTGATGATTCAGCAGAAATTGTTCATTCGGCCTACTCTGCCGGATGACAAGGTGTGGGAGCTGCGTCGAGACCGGGATGAAATGATACAATTCGTTTCTGTACCTGGTGATCCCTCTACACTCAAGGAAGAAGAACTCAGAGGACAATTCAGACCAGTCAGACTGAATCCTTTGCTTCGGACCCGTTACCAGATGCCTTTGTGGATGTTTTGGTTTGAGGACGAGCAGGTGGAGTTCGCTGTTGACAGGCAATTGAACTACCGCTCCCTTGAAGACCAGGGACTTTGGTTCTGCAGTCAATTGACTGATCCGCCCTGCCGGCTGGCCGATATCCAACTCTACTGGTGCATGAAACAAAGTGGACAGAACACCGCGGAAGGTCGGTTGGACGCACGCGTCAAGAAGCCAGACGGTATAAGAATCGCTCACCTCTGGGACGCCATGATGAATGCCAAGGCAAATCGCTATCGGACCGGATCTCAGTACCACAATGTTGAGGAGAAGAGCTTTGCTGAGCTTCACACGCAGCTCGTTCAAGACGGCTTTCGTCCCGTAACTCTCAAGACGAGTAGGATGTTCATCGATCTTCCTGGAGTGGCGATTGCTTCCGAAAACGACTGGAAGAATGTCTGCGGCGATGGAAATCAAGTTGAAGAACAAGAGAAATCGCCGTAGAGACTAGAAAGCACATTGCTGCGGTGCGCGAAAAGCTGTCACCGACTTGGCTGGGGATAGATATGGAGCTTGGAACACTGAGGAATGAAGGCCAGTCGCGACGGTATCGATTAGAGTGCACGATACTAGCCGGAGATGACTTGGCCGTCTCGGGCACTACCTATCCTCTTATCGGCAGACGAATAAGATGAAACTAAATGCCTGCGTTCCGGAATTCAAACTACTATTCACCCTGGCACAATCAATAATCGTACTTGCTTGCGCTAATTTCATAACAGCTCTATGGATGCCATATCCAATAGCTAGCGAAGAGTAACACACTGGACTAGAACGTCGTCTTAAACTGTTTCTCAGCACGCTTCGTCGCCTTCTTGACTTCCTTCGGATCGATGAACACCTTGATCAGGGCAAGGTCGACAATAGGCCGGCATTCGAAGCATTCCCCTGAACATTACCAGCCTTCAAAGGGAATTCCTACACGAAGACATGCGCCCTCTCCTCTCCTACTGTTCTGCTTATGATTCCTACGCTCGTTGAATAGGGCCGATATGAGGTGTGGGTTCCAGATAGCGAGACGCTGTCACATGTCAGCGCGGGTTACGAAAGTCTGCATGTGACCCTAACACTATTGCCGTCAGCCGCCTTACACTTTTCGAGTCGTTGTCGAAGCCAGTTGACAACGACCATAGCAACCACCATTGATTGCAGTGGGCGAAATCACCATGGCACCGCGACCGAACCAAGTGAACCTTGCTGAGAATGGAGATGTATTGCTCTTCTGCGGCAATGGCAGTGGCGACAGCCTCCAGTGAGTCTCGCCATACTCGGACAGCTTTGAGGGCGATACAGCTAACAAAATGAGCCAGAATCAACATCCTTGCCTCCTCATACACACTCAGCCGCGCTTCTCGCATCTTTCACTCCGAGATCTGGTCTCGATTTGCCGACGAAACCAGAGACCCTGAGTCTCAGATCATCATCTCGCTTCCGGATGACCCACAGAGCGTGCTCATCCTCTGCAAGGCTCTACACACGGAGAGTCTTGATGTCAGAGAGTTAGACTTGGAGTCTCTTGAGAGGTTGAGTAGGCTGGTGGACAAGTACGACTGCTCTGCTGTCATGCGTAAGATCACCGGCCATCGGTTCAGGGGCGACTTGGGGACTTCGCTGGACGACGACCGCTTGGCGTTACTGGTGATGAGCTATCAGCTTGAGGATAAGGTGAGATTTCAGCAGATTGGGTGGCATCTGCAGATGTGGAACTCCACGGACATCTGGATCATTTCAGAGGTGGAGGATGAGAACGGGATCCTACGGCGAGTTGCGGGTGAGTTTAAATCGCTGGACAAGTGTTGTACGGGAGACTAAAAAAACTCACAGAGGGCCTGAACACGCATCGAAACGGTATCAGGGGAGCAGTGGGCCAGAAGATCGAAAGGATCCTGCATCGAGAACTGGGAAAGCACGGCTTCTTCCAAGGCGATGGTCCTCCTCCTTCTTCTTCCTGCCAATGCTTCAACGCTTGGGTCGAGGGGTTGATGCGTAAGCTCAGTCGCGGAATGCTCTGGCCTGCGGATTCTCTCGATTATCGATCTCTCTCCGAGGCTTGCAAGGCGTTGCGGGAATTGCAGGCGGATTGGCCAGCACGAGATGGTGCTTGCCAGACCGGGTGCACGAGAACGTACATGAAGACGGTGGCGGGGATCATCAAGCGGCTCAAATTGCTTCCTGAGAGGGTGGAAGAGCAGTTGCTGCGGATTTGCTTGAAGTGTGTCATAAAGGGGGATCTAGGGAGCCTGGAAAACAGGTGCGAGAGGCATGTGATCTGGCCTTGTAGTCCGGAGGAGATCGAGGCAGACGATAAGCGCAGGAAGTTGAAACGTGAGTACTAGCTGGGAGCAGCGAGCGGGTTCCGACTGTGTGTCGCTTAATGCCGTAGCGGCCCGCTTCCCGCATGTGTTTCATGCGCTAGTGCTGTTTGCTTATTATTTTGTTCACAAAAGCGGAACACACAACCTCACTATTTCCAACTCCCTATCTTGAACATCATCACACCACAACATGGCGGCACCGGACGATACTGTCGAGGTCGCGCGTAACGGCGATGTGATCCTCGTCTGCGGAGGCGGCGACAGCGTCGGCAAGATGTAAGTTCCCGCATGCACCGACGATTGATCTCACATCAGACTGACACTCACATAGTATCAAGATCGTCGCCTCTTCCGCCATACTCAGTCAAGGCTCGAGCGTCTTCGCCTCCATGCTCTCGCCGCACTTCAAAGAAGGCAGCACGCTTTCTCGCGACTCTCAGGTCACCGTCCCTTTCCCCGAAGACGACCCAGACAGCATGGTCGTCCTTTGCAAGGTTCTTCACATGCGTTACAACATGAAGATTGAGAATATGTCTCCGAGCGGAATTCTTCAACTGGGAGTTGTAGTCGACAAGTACGACTGTCTGGTAGCCATGAGCGCTCTACCGTACTACTGGATCAACAAGCAGTCGGCACGCACGGACGGGCACTCACGCGCCATGCTATTCGTGGCAAGCTTTCTGTTTAAGGAGCCAGAGACGTTCCAGCGGCTAGGATATGACCTACAGATGAACACTGTCGAATCCGCTGAGATCGATTTGAAGGCGGAGCACCATCCCGACACTACCGGAAAGCTTCTTGGTAAGTGCATACTTTCAATATCCCAGCAAGCATGTGCTGAGTAAACGCAGACCAGCTCCAGAATAATCGCAAGACTCTCGCCAAGGTTCTCACGGACACCATCGAAAAATCGATGTTTCGCGAGTGCAATGGCTACAATTCGAGTGTGGAAGGCTGCCAACCTGGCTGCCGGTATTTGAGTTTGAGAGGAGTCTCCTTCGTCCGTCGCCTCGAATCCTCCAAGATTCCTCCCGTGGGCACCATCTCGTTGCGGCAACTCGGAGCTATATGCGACGAGCTGCGCAAGTTTGGAACGGGATGGATTAGCCAGGACACCACCTGTTCGCCCCGATATCCTAAAAGATGTGTTGGAGCGATCATGACCACGACATCCGAAGTCGCGAACATGTTCCGAGCCAGGGCAGACGAGGTCGAACGGAGCGTCATCCGACCTTGCCTCGAATGTGTTGTTGCCGGCGATTGCGAGCAGCCAGTCGTGAAGTGCAACAAGGGGCATGCAATCTGGGTTTGAAGACCTCAAGGGGGCGGCGCGAACATGCGTAGTTTGAAAGGCATTCTGGCGGTTCCTAAGACGTTTCTCTGGAGACACTCAGTGTCTATCCTTTAGGGCATCAAGTTCTGGGGCGCAAGGAAGATAGGAAGGTTTGTCTCCGAGTTTGCTGTCCGTTTAAGTGTCCTGCAGCGGGAGAGCGGTGAGGAGACTTTCCAACCGCAGCGTCACTTGCAAATGGAGCTAGGAAGGTCAATAGTTGCATGTAGAGTCTGCCAGAGCTGTTGTCAAGCAGTATGCAGTTCTCGGAAGAGGACAGGTATTGAAAGAGCTGCAGAAGATCCATTCGTAACAATCTCTACTCCCTTCGCAGTTGGCCAGAGACCGGAATTCTTTGCAGACGCCGTCGCCTATTCTTCTCGATCTTCATGAGATCCAGCAAGAACATTTGTAGTTGAAGTGTGGTTAGTGTTTGAAGTGGACGAAGCCCTAGAGATGTCGTCGTTTCCAATCGACAAGGATAATCATGGTTCGAGCGTCGGCTCTTTTCTCATCCCAATCTTATCGACGCGTTGCACGCGCTTTCCACGCTTTCCACGTTTCTGATATTTGAGACAATTGTCTTTCACCCCGACGGACCACTAAATTAACACACTGAACAGTCACGACATTGCTTTACTTCCTGATCTTACGCCGTGTAGTGGCCTTGCTGACTTCCCGCACGCGAGCCGCCATGGCGAAAGACAACGAAATGGCGATATTGACCCTAACGGCGATATCTGATCTGTCATTGATGAGAAGATGGAGATCATGCTCGCCTCTGTATCAGCAAAGCTTATTGATTCTTGCGTCGGACTATTCAGAGCACTATTTGGACCACACTTTGCTGAAGCCAGATCAACGAAAAGTGGCAAAGACATTACCATCGTCGAAGAGCTCTTGGACGTCTCTATCATCGTGGTGAGGGTTCTTCATGCGCGAAATGATCGCTAACCACCATCTCTCACAGAAGACCTTGCCTTACTGGCACTTGTCATTGACAAGTGTGGATGCACGAGAGCAACGCGGCTGACACTCAGTACGCTTTTTCCGACGTACTTGGTTCACTTGCCATCACCTCATGACTTGGTCTTCGCCGCGTATCTTCTAGACCACCCGGATCGGTTCCTGAGGCAGACAAAGTACCGGGTCAAGAAAGTGCCGCCTTTCCAGCAGGATTCAAACTTTTCTGCCGGACACAGTCATACCATGACACTCCGCTTCTGGTGTTAGTCTGATTCAGCTATCCTCTGCTTCCAATCTGCTGACAGTCTCAAAGTCTTGCTTGAGCAGCGTCGTGATCTTGTGAAGTTGATCTGCTCGGTGCTACGCCGACCTAGGCGCATCGTACCCCAGTTGCTTGAGTCCAGCAGTCCAAGCTGTAGGCCTAGATGACGCGGGAGATCGTACGATTGGGCAGATCCTGGATCGAGCTGACAGGCTACAATTCCCGGCGTTCGAAATGCTCGATAACGTGAGGACAATTGAGGTCATGAGCGGCTGCATCGTGCGTTGACAGGGATCTGGCAGGGAAGCCGCCATGTGATTCGCGCGCTAGCGACGTTTGCTTTCCGCTCGTCACTTCCTCGACCAAAAACTGATCTTGACAACACACCAAACAACAACACAGCTCTCCAGGATTCAGACGTCCGTAGAGGTACGCATTAGCTGCATCTCCACGCATAACACAAAGATAAAGCTAACAAGCTTAGCAGTCGCCATGGAAGAAGCGCCAAAGGAGGACCTCCCAATGGTGGATCTTGGCGGCGACCTCGCCTTGATCGTCGGTCAAGACGACTCTCAGATCCGCATACAGGTCTCAAAAGCTCACCTGTCGTTCGCCTCCTCGTACTTCAAGACTCTTCTAGGGCCACGTTTCATGGAAGGCTCGGCAGCTGAAGCGGGAAAGGCTCTGGTACTGAAGGACGATGACCCTGAGGCCTTCACGGTGCTCATGAAAATCCTGCACATGCGTCACGACTTGAAAACGCCAATGGCTGCGGATGAATTGCTTGCGCTCGCCGTCGTGGCGGACAAGTATGGCTTCACGCAAGCGCTCAAGCTCCCGTCGAAAGCGCTGTTCCCAAACCTCATCAAGCCCAGCTATCGCGAGGTCTTTGATTTGACATCGGCTGCCTACCTTTTTGGTCACTCAAGCTTGTTCTACGAGTTCACGAAGACCTTGTTGTTGGACTTCTGTCCGGAGAAAGTTGACCGAAATGGCTTTGCCACTCTCAGTCTATCTGCTCCATCCGCTGTTTGGCGTACGTATATGCACCGCTGGATCTCCCACGCCAAAGTCAAATTGGACTTTGAAAGGCTGACAAGATCGTAAGTTCTTCTCGAAAACCGGCGCAGCAGGATCCTGCAAGGCTTCATCAACATGACGGCTTCTCTGCACCAAAAGCCTTGCCCTCGAACCGCAATCGACTGTCCAAGGACAACGACGTACTACAGAAAGACCCGCGAAGCCATTGAAGAGTCAGATCTGGATACGATGTATAACGAAAGCATCAAAACTGTGTTGAGCCGAGCTGCGAGCATCGTGCTCCCACGTGTCGAGAAGGACGAGCGGTCGTGCGGTCAGTATAGCCACCACTACCCCCACGTATCGGATAGCAGATTCCACAAGTCGCTTTCTCAGATCAGACGACTCTGCAAGGGTCTATGTCTGAGCTGCATGAAGGCTGGTCGGCTTGGAAAGACAAACGGCGAGCAATGCAAAGACGAAGGTGGAGCCCATGCGACTCTGCCGTAGGGCTACTTCTCAGATCGCGTCGATGTGGGAAGAGATTCGAGGCTCGAAAACCAAGACACGGCAGCAACGCAGCTCTTTGATGGACGTACTGCATCAAACAAAATTGACAAAATAAAGATGAGGCTCATAGTCTCGGACAAGGTGGCCATGACGCCAACCAATATTCAAAGCCGCGAGAATTCACGGAAGAACGTTTTCCCGCTGTCTTGCTCTAATGGAGACGTCTCACGTCAAGATTTGTCCTCCCATCACCGTCAACATCTACAAAGGTCACCGGTTCCATCATCCCGAGGTTCTTACATGTAATAGATCCAGATGTCTTGTGACCGCTGGCGGCGTTCGGGCTCTTTAAAGCCGCCTGCCATGCCAAGGGGGCGGATTCGCAGCGCCGCCAGCCACGTCCAGGCGAACTGATCATCACGACGACACGAGCAGGCAGAATGCCGCTTCTACAGCGCGATTTTCGCAGCTACACAGCCTTAATGAAGAGACTCAGCGATATTCCAATTGGGAAACTCCGGCATGTCATGAGCTCGGTACTTTTGCCTTGGAGGCGGCTCTGCGGAGCTTCAATTCGAGCTTACATTGGGGTCATCCCGTTGTGCATGGATCAAAGGATCGAATGCCTTGTCGATGATGCCTTACGCTCCGTCATAAGGGCCGCCAGTGTCAACGAACAATTCCGTGGCGTAGCGGCTTTCTAACGGCACTGGGCGGCCTCGCCGCGGCGCGTTACAGAGCGACAGCGGAAGCTAACAATGGTGGCAGCGCTCATTAGAGAACCAGAAATCTATCTGAGAATCGAGAGACAACAGCAAATTAGCGACTTGTTTATGCTCAGGGCGTTTCGGTCACGACAGGCAATCGATTCTTTCTCCGGCAGTCAAAAGACATTTCTCGAAGAACAGTATAGTAAAGCAATGCGGGTTTTAGCTACAGATGTTGGTACATAGGAGTATTTGTAAAATATATGTTTATTCCAATGAAAATGTAGTATTTAGACCTGTGTTGGAGTGAACGAGGCTGATTGTCATGTGCAGTTCGTGTGCTAAGCGCTAGTGAATTCGGTGGCCGCTATGCGGTCTGTGCGCAAGGCATCAAGCTTGCTCGCGCTTTATAACTTCGACTCCAACTCCAGCTACCAATCTTGCCTTCGGCATTTCAGAACTTGCTAGAGAGCACAGCGCATCCGCGGACGTAGACCTTCGATACGATTCCCTCTACCAGCAACCACGACGACCATCCTCCCCACCGACTCTCGCCTCCCCTACCACACCCTCTCCCGACCTATATCTCTCAATCGACTACACAGGCGACCGCCTCGGCTCAAAAACCAGCAACCACACTTTCTTCCTATCCTACGACGCCACCGGAACACCTCTTGCAAAACCAAAGCCTGCTGCAATCCAGTCTGAACGAACTCTCCAGCTGTTTTTACACAGAAAGTGAAGGAGCAGGGAAAATTGGCGTGAGGCGCCCGACAATAACGACTTACGCGACTTCGTCAATAATCTGCGATATCATGCCTCTGACTACTTATTTCTGAACTTCTCGCCTGGGGAGTCTTTGATGCGCCCGAGTTGCTGGGAGCGATTATTTCGTATTCGAATACTCCAGGCAAGCTCACTGTAATGCTGGTGGAGCATGCATGGTGAAACACGATCCTCGGGTGCCAGAGATTAAAGCAGGCATCGGGTTTAACTCCCTACAACGATGGAATCTATTACTCCGCGCTTTCCATGCGTTCTCTTTTCACAGCGGTATGAACAGCTTCTGGAACCGAAGAGATTACGGCTGGGGTCTCCGAGGCGGCATGGTGCCTGGCAAAAATTTGACGACAGCGACGATTATCATTTCCGCTGGGACGAAGATTCGGAATATTCTTTCTGAACAATCAATGATGACACTGCGGCAAGATGATCAGGTCATGATTCGTCGCCGTCTAGCAAGCGAATCGCAAGCGAGCGCAGCGTCGCGAGCGGAGACGTGAGCATGATGGGAAGACACGTCTCCAGATAGAAGAAGTGCGACGTCGACGGGAGGTCGGAGATTGCGGCGAGGAGATGGAAAAGAATGCGTTCGAGGAGCACCAGGGCGAAGCAAAGCCATGGCGTGGACGGCCGCCTATGCGCGAGTAGCCGCAAAGGCGGTATTAGCTTTGTCATCTCATCGTTACTGTAGAGATTCGTTGATGACCACGAATACGATTAGTGGGGCCAGCGTTTTCGAAACTGGCCAAAGCGCCAACATGCGCACTGCGACCTGCTGCACCAAGGAGGCCGATGTAGGCGCTGTACAATGGCAGAAAATGGTGCCACTGGGAGTGGAAAGGTTGCGATCGCTCCACACAGAACGAGAAAGACGAACCGTGAATTGCGGAGAAGGTCCGAGTCGATGAAAGACCGTCTGCTAGGGGCGATGCGGTATTTGATAAAGAATGCGGCTGGTCGAGCGGTAGCCGATGTCTTGAGGTCCAGGCTATGGCGGTGTTCTCAACGAGTGCTTGGCTTACGAAGCTGATCTCTGCGCCGCCCACTCCTCCCTGTTCCGGTTAGCTCTCGCTCTACCACACAAAAAGGGAGTGCTCGTACCATTGCATAGATTGTGCCAGTAATCCGTTCACATCTTCTGTTGAAGTACTGAGCTGCAGTGCACGATAGCACCATGAATAAGGTCAAAGCGACGCTACATCCCATAATAAGTGCAGTGCCGACAAGGAAGCTTACCAGGTGTTTCGTTGAGAAGCTGCTGATGAGTTCGCCAAGGCCAAAGAAACTTGCCGCGAGGAAACCGGTTCGCTACGAACCAGGATTGCTCAAGGTCTTGGCGCTTATGATAGCCTCGAAGGGTACGAATGCGACGGACAAAGGACCAACCCACGGTAGTAGAACAGAGGGCTTCAAGAGACTCTGCGGGATGCATGCGGCTTAGCGAACACCCCATGGGTACACGCTTCCAACGGACTAGAAGGCCAGTAGACCTGCACATCCAATATCGATTCCAGCCATATCCGCCCTCTGGTGCTTCTGCGTCAACAATGCGGAAGGCGTCGGCGACGTCGTCCAGGCCGGATGCCTGTCTCGTTTGGGTTATGCTTTGCTTTGCCCTCGATGTGATTTGAAGGGAAAGAATTGAATGACTCCTGCAACGTCGTCAATGCTGATGTAGCGCGCGTCCTGCATGTCAGCGCTAGTCATCCACGGCACGTGCCTTCCTTCATCATCATATGAAGGCGGAAACGACTCCCTATTACATTCGTCCAGTAAATAATGTGAGAGTGACGTGTTCTGCCATCAACCGCGAGCCATGCGTGTCTGTTTGGTGGATGCACGTGACGTGAAATTTGCATTGGGTCCAAAGAAAGGAAAAGGAAAAGGAGAAGTGAAACAGCCTGAGATACCCGACCGGCCGGGGGATGCCGAGTGGGTCCCGATGCACGGACCATCCCACGACATCACCTCGTGAAATCTTCGCGTCCGGGAGAGAGAACAATCGCCTTCATCTCCTTGGCACCACTAGGAAAATCACTACTACGCCCTCTACCCAAGCTGGTGGCCCGACGGCGGTCTACCGACAGGCATTAGCGACGCGTCCATAGAGACGAGGTCTCCGCAGAATCAAAGGACTACATGTACCGAAGCAACAACCAGATCAACGTCATAGACAAGCGGAGCCCGCTTGGGAACTGGCCGAGATCCGTCGTGTGGCTCATCGACATGTGGACACGCCGAGATTCCTTCACTCTGGATGTGCCTGTAAGAGCGTGTCCGTGACTTCGTAGCGTCGCCCCTGCCCGGTCACTGCGCGCAGGGATCCACGACTGACCTTTGCTAGTACAGTCCTAGCAATAACATCTGCCAGGGTCAGGCTGAGAGCGCACCGAGCTCTTTGCCTCACTCGTCACTCTTCGTAACGAAGTCTACCATCTCGCAGACAGCTTGTTGTTGCGCTCCCAGCCTGACCCTGGGCAGACGTTACAGAGTCTTCGTGCATCGGAAGATCATGTCGCTGCCCGTAGAGCGTCATAAGAGAGGGTGGTCGACCAATCAGTCCATCAAGACACCCTGAGTTCCGCTAAAGGTGCTAGACACAACAAACTTCCGATGCATCCAGGTTCTGTAGTGCGTTCGCGTCTCCCTATAAACTCCTACTTTGCCTCCTACTTACCTCGGTTCACCCTACTGCCATAGTCTGCAGCAACTTGGGCTACCGACTACCAACGATTGCCGCATCTCTGAGATACCCTCCTCATGGCAGGTGCATTCTCGACCCTCACCCACAATCGTTTGATCCCAAGCGTCCGCCAGCGATGAGCCCTCGACCCGGTTCGCTTTGGTTCTCACCTGGTAGGTAATGGTTAATACACACTATTGCGTTGAAAATCGCTGACCGCTGTCTCAGTTTTAGTCCTGCTCACAGCATTGGCCCTTTGCACTTCGCCCTCGTTCGCGCACCATCCCAGAGGCTTCTCCGACTACATTCGCGCTGGCCTTGGCTCTGCACATAATGCCAACAGCACAGTGAGGTTCAAGAACGCAACCGGACCCGACGGCAATGCAACTCATAATCTCGCTGCTTGTGCAACAAGTTGGGCTTCGTACTCTGCTCAGCTGTCGTCCCATATCTCCAATGTGACGACGACCCTTACTCAATACGAGGCCGTCAGCACGACGCTCGTATATGGCACCGGAGATGTCTACACTACCAAGGCTGGAATACCCATCGCAAGCGGGAGCTTCACGCCCACCCGTTCGCTGCCCACAGTTTACAATCTGACGTTGGAGGTGACGCTTACTACCCCCACGACTGTCCTTCCCACCGGGACGCCAAAATGTTCGTTTTCGCCACAAGATTGCAGTCGCCTGTACGCATCATACGTATCAAGCCTGGGTCTCTCACCTAATGCTAGTGTCCCAAAAATAACGCCAGCTCCCTCGAACTCGCCGGTACGTATCACTCTCCCTCTATTGCTTGCTAGCTATCATCCAAGAACAGATCTTCCAGCCAGTCATTCGGACTCCATACTAACAGCTCGCAGCCTTGCCCAGAATATTATTACCAACCGTCTACCACTTGTAATGTGATCTCACAACACAATGCCCCTGACGACTGCCACATCTATGGCAACAGCGTCCGATTATTCTACTTCCCGACTCAGACATTCAACGCGAGCATTGCGTCGCCAGCCCCAACGGCGCCTCCGCTTGTGTACTCTTTTGCTCCGGGAACAACCTTCACATCGCCCTCAGTTTACTTGTCCTTCGATTACCTCTCTGGCCAACGTCTCATCCAATCCAATGGCAACTCCTATTGTACTACATGCAATCAACAAGGATGTCAGCAGATGGCCGTGGATGGTGGCTTGGGCATCAAGAAAGAGGGAACCACGATTCCCGGTCAACTTATCAGTAGGTTGCACGAGATGTATCGCAAGTGCCAGGCGCTAACGTCGGCCAGCACTCGCGCCCGGGGAGGTAAAGAGCGTAGTCATGGACTACAGCCCGTCCAACGCGTCAAGCACGATTGACATTCTGGCACATGGTCTGCCAGCCTACTCCAGCGCAATGCAAGCGTTCTTCGAGAGTAGTCTAGCTGGCCAAGTGGCGTACAAGTCTTTGGCCTTCGAGGACTACAGACACCCACCGCCCGAAGCATATTACCTCCAGCCGACGCCTGCATCAGGATGCAACTTCACAACGCCCGATCCGCAGTGCAGTACTGTTTTCGAAGGCCAATATCGAGCTCTGATCTCGCTTCCATCGGAAGTCACTGGCTTGCAAGGTCCATGGAAGTCTTGCACTCCAGTGATCTATGGCGTCTACGATCCACCCATTGCTTTGACTGAGGCTTCGTTCGCCGCTGGAATTACTATGCCCCCTGGAAGCGCGCATTCAGATAACCCGAATGCCCCTTCGCCCGAGCAACCTGCTGCAGCTCCGTCTCTCCCGCCCGGTATCACGGTTCCAAAGACGGCGCCCGGCCCTGTGCAGACGCAAGGACCTACTTATATCCCTCCAGCCGAGTCTGCTGTATTGCCTTCAGCTGGCAATCCTTCGAATCCAGACTCACAAGCATCGAGCAACTCAGACGGCTCTGGTCTTGGAGTACAAGGAAATGGCTCGCCTGGCGAGTCAGGTCAAGCACTACATCCGCCGACGCCCGGCCCTATGCAGACGCCAGGTCCTACTGATATACCTTCGGCCGGATCTGCTGCATTACCTTCAGACGGCAATCCTTCGAATCCTGACTCACACGGATCAAGCAATTCCGACGGCTCTGGGTCCGACGTACAAGGTGATGGCGCGTCTGGCCAGTCAGGTCAAGCTCCACAACTGGCCTACGATACACTCGGTACGACGAGTAGCGGATCCAACAGCGATGGGTCGGGACAAAGCGATGGGAATCCTTCCAGCCTTGGACAAGGCGACAATAGCCCTTCAGGCTCTGGGCAAGGCGAGATCCAGAGTTCTCCGAATGGCAACAGCAATAGCGAAGGCAACGGCGACGGCAATAGCAATGGTAATGGCAATGGCCATAGTTACGGCGACGGCAGTGGCAACGGCAATGGCAACGGCCATAGTTACGGCAATAGTTACGGCAACGGCAACAGCGACGGCGAAGTCAATAGCAACGACAATGGTTACGGCAACGGCAACGGCAACAGCGACGGTAATGGCAGCGGCACCGGCACCGGCACTGGCACTGGCAGTGTGAACAACATTGGTGGTAGCAACAGCGATGCCAATGGTAGCGGTACCGGCAGCGGCAGCGTGAACAGCAATGGTGGTAGCAACAGCGACGCCAATGGCAGCGGTACCGGCAGCGGCACTGTGAACAACAACGGCGGTAGCAACAGCGACGTCAATGGCAGCGGTACCGGCAGCGGCAGTGCGAACAACAATGGCGGTAGCAACAGCGATGCCAATGGTAGCGGTACCGGCAGCGGCAGTGTGAACAACAACGGTGGTAGCAACAGCGACGCCAATGGCAGCGGTACCGGCAACGACCTTGAAGCGTCCACAGGTGGAAGCAATAGCAACCACCCAGCATCTGGTAGGCATAGTGCCACAGGCACATCAGCCGCACCAACAGAATCTGGCGCAGCGGCAACGGGTACTTCGAACACAGGACATTCCGTCGCATTTCCAGATATCTGGCTTGCTCTGCTTGGTTTGCTGGCTATTCATCTGGCGGTCCCCTGAAATGAACACCACAACACTGGATTGCGAACACCTATTGCCGCACAATGGAAGCGGGCTCTTCCACTCCTCGGCGTCGACAAGCCGCGCGACTGTCGCCAGACTAGCGCCCGAGCAACACTCACTCGAGCTGTAGGCCCCAAATCATGGCCACCGTACGCGCCATACAGCACTCCGGCCAAGAAATCCGGTCCCATGGGCGGAGTACCGATCTGGATGGGACATCTCTTCACTCCCAGTTGAGACCCAGTAAGCTGGATAGGCAAGAATCGCGAGTGGTCTAGTTCACGAGCGATGGGGCATCAAGCGGATGAGACAGAGTCACCACACGACGTACCTGTCCACCAGTGCAGATGCAGAATACTATAATAATGCTGTAAATAACGCCGAGAGGCGGACATGACGCCCAGAGCGTCTGGCGACTAATAATTATTGGGTCTCGATGGTCGATACGTGCACACATCGCTGTACATTATCGCACTTTGTACCTGTACTATCTGTGGATACATATATATTCTTGGGAGCATCCCACAAAAGTCTAATAGGTGCGCCCTCGTTTGCTCGAATATGTAACAGCAGACCGTCCGTATTTCTTCTCTTTTGCGCTGCGTGTTTGACTGACGCACCGCCAACCATGGGCGCTAGGGACCACTTTCCCTTTGCCCTCGTTGCAGCGGCTACCTTTATTAGAGCTCAATGGCCGCCGGCACCTAAAGACGTTACCGTTCTGAAGTCGAGAGTCAAGAGTCGAAGGTGGTGTCAGTAGCAGCCACCAAGAAGCGCGTTCATTAGACGGGCCAGCTGCATATAACCGGTACTGAATTTCTCGAGATCAGGTTTTGCGTTATAGGGAGGTTGCGTCCCGTTGGTTGAGGCGGAGAATCTTTTGGGCATGATGATAATACCGGCAAGAGTCTATATAGATTCCTTGACAAAGATGCAAAGAAATCTCTCTATTGATCTGCGTTGCTTCTCTCGACATTGGGAAACGACATCTACCAATTCTGCCGGCGGCTTTCGCGTCCGAGACGTCGTCTATTCTGACCGCAAAATACAGTGGCTGGATAAGCGAATCTATTAGAGGATTCATTATATCTATACTTATTTAGGTTGTATATTATATAGGCTTATTTAGCCTTTAGCTTCTATTACATTTAGGCTATAGACGGAGACGATAAGGAATTACTATGACTCGCTGGAGCAGAGGACATGTTGCGGACGAGCAGCGGGAAGCGACCGGAAACGGCACGGTGGAGGTAGTAGGTTGGATTGTGAAAAATAGGAATAGCGCAAGAATATTTCCAAATCTGATAAAGCGCTTGATCATGAGGAAGATATGCTGAGCATGGTCACACGAAATTCCAGCCCTGGCCAACTTGGCATGTGATAGAACAGGTCCGTGCACACATTCCCGCAGGATGAAAATCCTCATTGCTCGGTCGCGATTTTGACATGCATAGAAAGCAATCATCCATCGAGCATGCGAGGTTATCGGAGGCGACTCTTGTGGTAGAAAGTGTCATCGGATGTCGGATAGACGATCGCCGGGAGTCAGCTCGACAGTCGAAGGCGTCAAGATGCAATGTGTTCTCATTCAGCATCGATGTGATCCAACGCACGTCGGAGACAACGTTTGGGAAAGACGACAACGATCTCGCAGACAGACACTCATCTCTCAATATCGGCGAGAGCCGGTAGCCACACGGATGCGGATCATGCTCTGAAGCGCCGAAGAGACGGGAGGGTCCTCTCACATGCCGAAAGCACCATTCAAAAATTCAGCCTCAACGACGTGATGATGAGCAGCAACCGCCGACGGGAATAATCTTGAATACTGACGCCTGCAATAGGCCTCAGAATTCTTTCCCAAACCAATAGCAACGTCCCAAAATTGTGATAGAGTTCATAATCACCTCGGTTGTCGGTCTTCCAAAGTGTCGGGGCGTATGGGAAGAGGCTGATCGACAGGAACGCCACCCGGATCCCGAGAGCGATAATCGGGTTGCCTGAAGGCTCCTGCATAGAGTGCCGAGGAAATTTCGTTGCCTGAAACTTAGGATGCTCCTTTTTGTCCTATCGTCGTCCCAACGTGTAGAGAGGCGTAGGCATCCGAATTACCATCGCCGAAGAGCCTCGGATGGGTGAGTGTGTGTTGTAGGTCCTGGGAGGTATATATGTCTGCTGTTTCAACCCTAGAGTACCTTCTTTTCCAAGCACAGCAATCCAACAGTTCAATCCTCGAACAACTTCAAAGATCCACAATCGATCTCCACCTTTGTCAAACCATATCAACCAACCAACTTCAAACCACTCAACCACCACCATGCTTCAACTCTTCCAAACTGTCGAGGACCTCCCAGGTTCCAGCCTATCCAAATACTTCCACCACTCCAGCCAGCGCAAGGCTGAAGACAACGACCTGGTCCGCACCACATCGCGCAGCGTCACGCCGCGAAAGAACACCAACACCATGTCCGTCAAGTCTGCTGGAAACACTCCGGCTGCCACACCAGCTCAGTCGCGCGCTGCCTCTGTCGCGGCACCAGCATCCAAGAGCCGATCAACTTCGCGCATGTCGAGGTCGATGAGCAAGGGTTTCTTCGCCTTCTAAGGGGATCGTTGCGGAGGAGTAGATTTCGTGATGGGAGTTTTGATTCTACCGATGGCCTTTTGCGATTATACCCCAATCAAAGCATTTTCTGGAGTCGTGAGGGTAGCCACGGAGTGAAGGTCATGTCCACGCTGGACAGGGTTTCTTTTGTACAGTTGTAGCGTTGACCATCAATTACAACGATTGATCCAACAAACTTCTCAATTCTCATTATCTCTCAATGTCATTGTCGTTTGTTCCTCTTGCGCTTCGCATTACTGTTGTCGTGTTGTAGTTCGTGAGTCATAACGCTTCGTGATTGCAACAATCCGGATCTATAGCGTTTGCTGCTGCTAGTGAGAGAGCTCGGCGTGTCCAGCACATGTCTCTTGCTGAGTCTGTCTTCGACATTGCAAAGTACAATCCCAACCATCACAGTGTCCGGCGACACACCACGATGATCCGAGAACCCGCAACACTGAATTGTACCCAGTTCGAAGGAGACTGTCATCGCTGTTGATGGCCACTTCAAGGCATACCTAATCGCTTGATATCTGCACTCGTCTTCTGCCCTTCTAGCATTTCAGCCATGACCTTGCCAGTCCCTAGACTATGACTGATACCCCAAGGTCCATGGCCGGCACAGACAAAGACTCCACCATTCGGTGAAGTGCTCACATCCCCAAGCTGCTTCCCCGAAACCTTGGCCAGTATCGGAGATTCATTCGGGGTGACCGGTCGGAAACACAGGCCTCCTCGCAAAAGCTCAATATCTGAAAGATCAGTACCATCTTTTCCAAGCAAACGCTGAGAGACTTCCATCAACTCCTTGATACTCTCTTGGTCGATCTTGGCGTCCGTGGCGACGTCCGGTAACGGGATAGAGGGCGAGTTGAGTCCGGCGATATAGATCTCTTCGCCGATGCGAGAGAAAATCTCGGGACTGAAACCATTTTGCATGGTGGTGAAAATGGCATGGCAGCCTTCTGCTTGGTGCTCCCTCGTCCAGCGAGGGCTTCGAACGACCACAGAGTGACCTGCCAGTGGGGAGACGGGTATTCTTAGCTTTGAACCTGGAAAAAGAGATGCGAAGACTTTCGCTGTCCAGGCTCCAGCTGTGATTAGAAGTCGTGTACATGGGATTTCCTCCTCTTTAGCCCCATCTTCGGCATCACGATCTTTCCTGACTCTCAACCCCTTCATAACGCCATCTTTCCCGGTAACAAGCTTGACAGCCCGAGCAGGTTGATGCAACCGTACTCCCTTATCCAGGCTCTCCCCAAGTAGAAACTTGGACAGACGCAACGGATCAACCTGCGCGACACCTCCCTCCTCACTTATTACCTCGACATAATCTCCTTTCCTCCTCTTGAGCCATCTAGGCCCTACGCCATCATTCCCATACTCGTGCATACCAGCTGCTTCAGCTCTACTCCCACCCTCGGCAAGCCAGTCGCCCTCGTGTACAGATCCACCTCCTCCATCTACCAGACTGGTCCCTGTACTCCGACTGTACCCCCACCTCTTGTATCCATCATTCTCCCTCGCAAGTGCTTCGTGTAGTCGGAATGATAGAGCGCCGAGTGAGGCTGTTGCGGGTCCAAACCAGTCTGAGGCGAGGAAACCGCCTGCTTTTCCGGAGGCTGAGGCGAAGATTTCAGGAGAGGAATCAATGAGATGGATGTTTTGAGGTTTCGTGGGGTGGGAGTGAGAGAGATAGTATGCAGTTGCACAGCCGATGATGCCCGCGCCGATGATTACTGTTGTTGATTCGGGTTCTGGCATTATTGTGCGAAGAAGAGTTCTGTGAGGTGAGGTGGAGGTGCTTCTCCGTGGTCTGAACCGAGTAGATACGCAATCAAGAAATTGAGCGCTGTTGCAATGATAGACTGAGCGAGATGAGAAAGACCAAGTATTACTTACGAAGAGCATGTAGAGAAAGTCATCTCTAAGATCATGGCGAAGTTGATGCCATGAAGGAGCAAGACGTCGGTGTGATCGTCTCAATGTCATGGCGGGGACATGGATGTGGGGCCAGCTCTCTTCACTCACCACCACCTGCAAATCTCTAAAAGGAAGTCTGCACCCGTCCATCTCGGTAACGATGTCCAAAACGATTCTGCTAACGGGCGCCTCGCGCGGCATCGGCCTCTCCATAGCCAAATTCCTCCTCTCCCAACCCGCGAACCACAATCTAGTCCTAATCGCCCGAACCACGCAACCCCTCCACGACCTCGAATCCACCTACGGAAAGAACAGAATCGCAATCCTCACCGGCGACCTATCCGAATTCGACCTTGCACAAAAAGCCATCGACCTCGCAAAGGATCGGTTCCAGAGATTAGATGCTGTAATCGTAAACCATGGCGTCCTAGACCCGGTCAAGAGGTTGAGCGATTGCACAGCCGAAGAATGGCGCAAGAGCTACGATGTGAATTTCTTCTCGGCCGTAGCTCTGTCACGGGCGGCCTTGTCTTTACTACGGGAATCGAATGGAACGATTCTATTTACCTCTTCAGGAGCGGCTGGGAATGCCTATCCAACATGGGGAGCGTATGGGTCATCAAAGGCGGCACTGAATCATTTGGCAGGCACGATTGCGAATGAAGAGAAAGATATCGTGAGTATAGCGATCAGACCGGGTGTCGTGGACACGGAAATGCAGAGGGATATCAGGGAGAAGCACTCTGGTTCCATGGATCCGAAAGACGCAGCGAAGTTCAAGGAGTTGAAAGAGACGGGAGGCTTGTTGAAGCCGGAGCAGCCGGGACATGTTATGGCCAAGTTGGCAGTGGAGGAGAAGAATAAGTTGGATGGTTTGAGTGGAAAATTCTTGACGTGGAATGCGGCAGAGTTGAAGGCATGGCAGGAGTGAGAGAACCATGATATGGCAATGGCTATCGACTTTGAGAACATCGAGGATATTTTCGTGAGAGCAAATCTATTGAGGTAGACCACATCAGCTTCTGCCTTGCGAATGGTGTTGAAGAGCTTGCGGAGGAATTGCAATGCGGATCAGTCGAAAGATGAAAAGCATACATTTTATTCAGCAGAAGACCCGAAGGTCTGCTCAGGTTTAGCATGGAATGTTTTGTTGCATCATGCGAGGTATTGGGCGTAAGAAGGAGAGCAAGACTCACATATAGGAATCGACGACAGTGTCGAGTGGGTGATGGACAGCAAAAGTGTTACCTACCTGCATCAAGTCAGCGCTGCTCCTCCCTCAAGCACATGAGGTTGCTGAACAATATCGAGTCCGTATCAGGTAATCGAACCAAAGTTTGTTCCGTCATGAAAGATCGGCATTTGATAGTACATTTTGTTGCTCATCAGGGTATCCAGTGATTTCCAATTCGCAGTAAAGCTTACCTTGTAGAAATGCGTTCTGCACTGACTTTCGTGGCCAGTATCCAAATCTGCGAATCGGCCAGCGCAGGCATTGTGTTCGAACCCTGCACCACGTGAGCCCAGCTCTTACGCCGATAGCATCGGAACATCATTGTTGTAATTGGTGCGTAGTATGCCTGTCGAAGACTGCCTATGCCAATGTCAGCTCGCACTCGAGCAGAATATGCAAATACGTATAGGTGTGAAGGAAGCTTCGAAATCAGCCAGTGCTTTGGCTACACAGGTCAATCACCACGTCCTCCCGAAGGAGTTCGTCAATGGTAAGATAGGGGCGACAAAAGATCATCATGAAGAGGAGGATCGCAGGGGGCAGGGAGGGAATACGTACCTGGCGATGTTGATGTTGATGGGAGGAAGAAGCAGAGAAAGCAAGCTCGGTCCTACAGAGATGGAATTTGCGATTCGGATTCGCTTTCGGAGATCTCCGGAATCTTGGCACTCCCGCGGCGGGGCCGGCTGCCCTGGACTCGAGCATGTGAATACAACAAGAAACAACGTTCGCTCTTCACTACTACACCTGGACTTTTGCTCTTGCAAACATTCTGTCGCTCTACACACGACAAATTAAAACCTTGCATTCATTATAGCGAGTCTATCACGATGTCAGATAAGGAGTTCGGAGGTAGACTTCCCCCTCTAGCCAGCACTTTCCATTCACCTCGTCGAATTTACACGGCAGGCGTGGACCAGGCTGACGAGAAGCTATATAGGCAACGAGGACCTCTCGCTCCCAAAAGGTAAAAGTTTCCCAGGAATTCCACGAACCCTCAACACACAACGGCCCGACGCTCGATTTCGAACAAGATGGTTGGAAGAGCTGACACGCTTGCTGCAGCGACGGTCCAGAAAATAATCAACGAAGTCCTCCTCACCAATCCTGCTCTTAACAACAATGCGGAAGGTGGCAAAAGCGACATGACCTTCGCCAAGGACGCGCGAGATGTCCTGATCGAATGCTGTGTCGAGTTCATCACGATGTTAAGCTCGGAAGCGAACGAGATTGCGGAGAAAGATGCGAAGAAGACGATCGCATGCGAACACATCACTAAGGCTCTGGAAGAGCTTGGGTTTGGAGAATATGTGCCCGAGCTGCAGAGGGTGGCCGAGGAGTTCAAGGCGACCGCAGCGGTATGTATAAGATGTGGAAGGGCATGAAGAGACGTACGCTGACTTCGGATCGACAGCATCGCGAACGGAAGCAGACCAAGATCGAGCAGTCTGGCATGACGCAGGAAGAGTTGCTTAAACTACAGGACCAACTCTTCAAAGATGCCGGAGAGAAGTACAACCCCGGCGCATAAAACGCTGGGCCAGCCTTGCTAGGATAAGCGACTGTCATTGCTATTAGCGCGGAGTTTGGAGCCAAGGATTGTTGTGTATGATACCCAAATGTTCTCACTGCAGGAGAGCTACTTATTGAGCATCGCAAGGTCATATCTACCGATCGCAAACCATTCCTCACGCTGATCATGATTATTTCCAGACTCTGGAGAGGCTAATGATCCTCAATAGATCTTGATGCATAACCAGTGGTATCGGAATCGTGCTCGGACTTACCGATTGCACGCTTTGCAGTTTCGCATTCATGGCAGACAAGCTCCCCAAGGCTTCCCCCATCGAGCTTTCCAACGTGCGTCTACCGACAGGGGTGTTGATCGACAGCTCTCTTTGTTTGGAATTGGACCGCCGGACGGAAGACTTTCGCAACATCGTGCATACCGAAAGCGGATTAGTGTGATTCGGCTTTAGGGTACTGCTAAGGTCTTTGTGGCGGCACCTCACTCCCTCATAAGGCAAACAAGATGTCGAGCTCTAGTATGTCGGGCGGAATCATGATAAACTCCGCTGCTGGGCCAAAGTACAAAGAGAGGCTCAATTGTTGTAGGTCCTTCCATTTCGCATCTCCACTAGCATTCACAAGTTCAAGTTGGCTACAAGCACCTTCCCTTTTTACCAAAGTCCCTCCGTATCCATTTTCACTCCAGACATGGCCCACCGCCTCCTCTCCTTCCCGCCTTGGGCCGGAACAACCTTCGTTCCACGCGGTCCTAAGACAAACGGCGAGATTCCTTCCAATATCGACCCTACCAAAGCCTCTCTCCCAACGCCTTTCACGGCCGTCATCACCGGCGCAAGCAGAGGAATCGGAGCCGCGACAGCCAAAGTCTTCGCCCAAGCAGGCGCTACCGGTCTCATCTTGACCGCGCGCAAAGCAGCCGATATCGAAGAAACAAAAGCAGCCTGCGAGCAGGTCGCAAAGAATAAAGACCTCAAAGTCGTCCGCGTGTCTGCGGATGTTTCCGAAGAAATATCCGCTATCAACCTCGCGGAGATAGTGAAACAAGAATTCGAAGGAAACCTAGATCTTCTCATCAACAACGCAGGTCTGGTCGGGACGAACCCCACCATGCTGTCCCCTCTACACGAACAGGATTCCTCCCAAGTAGAAGTCACCACGAACACGAATTATCTGGGCAGGGTGTATATGATCAAACATCTTCTTCATTCGATCCTCTCGAACCCTCGCCCTACCAAATCCATCATTAACATTTCCAGCGTTGGCAGTCATATCCCTGGCTCTCCACTCGGATTTGGGATTTCTGCTTTGGCTACGAATCGTCTCTCGGAGAGGGTGGCTTTGATGTACGGAGAGCAGGGCGTTTTCTGTGCGGCTGTGCATCCGGGTGCTGTGGAGCCGGATGTGCTGCCGCCTGGGTGGCCGGAGAGTGTGAGGGAGTGGTCGACGGATGCGCGTGGGCTTTGTGGGGCCTGGTTGGTTTGGTTGATTTCCGGTGGGGAGAGGAAGGAATGGTTGAATGGGAGGTATTTGGATGTTACGTGGGACGTGGAGGAGTTGGAGAAGAGGAAGGAGGAGATTGTTGAGAAGGATTTGTTAAAGATGAGGATGACGGTGTAATGTTAGATCGGTTGAGGAGCATTTGGGATCGTGTAATGGTTGGAGGCTGGTCGAAATCACCACTCTGGGTTTTTAATTCGTACATGGGGCATACTAAAGGGCTCTCTGTGCTAGTTGAATCGTGTCACGGCTTTCGGTCGTGTCACGGTCGTATCAGTACATTTTGGTCCTGTTGAGGTTATGTCTCCTTCCGATCTATCTCGTACAGCTGCTGGATTTCGTCCAGCAGTGCAACGGTCTCGGTGGGACTGGCAATCCAGGCGGTTGTGCAGGCAAGTCGTGCCTATTGAATCCAGTCAGCCGATGTTTCTCCAAGAAGAAGAAAGATTTGTCTACGTACCTTGAAGTCATTGGCGCCAGCGCTCAAGAACTGATCACCGACGTGCAAGCTTCTTCCACCCTCAATTCCACCGAAGTATCGCTGACAGGCCATCACGCCCCAGGACTTGTCGCCAATGTCCACGAAAACGTCGTTGCCGCCGTTGAAAGCACAGAAAGGAAGGCGGCTTCCCGCTGGGCTTAGCTCGAGGATTCGCTGTACAACGAGGACGGTCTCTTCCAGCGTCTCGCGACTGAGCCTCGTGCCTGTGGGAGGGTAGATGCCAACTGCGCGGGTTTTGCGAAGGATGTTCACAGGTATGTTAAGTGCAGAAACGCATTTCTTCAGAGCATCTTCGGCGACATCAAGAAGGGCGGCGATGTTCTCTTCGGTCCAGTTGCGCATCTCGGGCAGCTGCCAGTCCTCCATTGGTACTGGATCGAGCTTGTATTCGGCATGCGGATTGTAGCAGAAGAGGAAGTTTGCTTCACCACCCATAACTACTAGCTGACGGGCAGGTATCTTGTTGGTGGCCAGAGCATCGAGGAGTCCGTATAGTCGCTCGTAGTAGCGCTTGGCTTCAGTGTAACCCGCTGCGGTCACTATGCCGACCCTCACTCCCGCCTTCATGCGCTGGATGATTCGGGGTATGCACTCGTTGTCGGGTCTCAGTGACTCGCCGTCATCGTATAAGGTGACATCTCCATCGAAGGTCATGAGTTCCAGCTTGCTGTCTCGGACGAGGGACATGGCCTGGGCGGTGTTCAAGATAAGCCGAATGTCGTTGAAACTGGGTGCCACAAACCGCCGACTGGAGATGGATCGACGCTCGTCTTGCCAGGAAAAGGCGTCTCTCAGTGGCAACGCTGTGAAGAACGTGCCAACGGTAGGAACGAGCATCCTCAACTTAGACCTGGTGCTTGGTGGCTTATTGCTGTTGGGCTTCTCGTGGGCGATGTGCTCGGCCACAAGCTCCTCGACGTCTTGCATGATCTGGCCATACCGCTCGTTGGCGGATCTGGCCATGAGATCAACAGTCGGCTTGTCATCGTCCTGAATGTGGGTCGGCTGCGAGAGCAGCACGAAAGGCACTGCCAGCAGTCCTTTGATCCATTCAATCTATCGAGCGTTAATGGGTATCAGACATGGCTATGGCAGAAAAACGTACAAATTGATCTCTTCTGTGGGTCTACAGCACTGTATTAGTACTGTGATGCCTTATAGCACTGTGCCTGTAGAACATACCTTGAGGGCGTCTGAGACGTGTAAGCATCGCTGTTACAATAGGCGGTGAGACGGAAACTTACACTCAACGCGATATCTCGTAGTCATTTTCGCTCACACAATTTAGTGAAGTTTTTCGAAATAGCAGATTGTCCATGGCAACAAATAGAAGTTGTGTGTGCTGATAGTGAACCGCACTTTCTCAGGATAAGGTACCCACGCAGCACGGATCTACATTCCAGAAGCCGCTAGCGCGATCTCAAGCCAGCACGTGGAGCTCACTACAGCATATATTATTCGACCACTCGTGAACACAACTCGAACCACGACACATCTGCAGAAGATGCCACGATGAGCTCTACGACTACGGCGACCTCGCTCGCCATCAAGCCGTGGACGCGCGACAATACCAACGAGACCGCGCTCAAAGATGTACTGGCACGCGTGAATCTGGAACGAGGCCACTTTCGCGACATCACTGAGGCTTCCCTACAAGAGGAAATCGCTACAGAAGGTGCTCTTGAAACCAGCTCGAGTGATGAGGAGGAGGATGAAGAGGAAGCCGAGAGTGGAAAAGATGGCAGGCCCAAGCCGCCCACAACAAGGGAGGAGCTGTTCGCAGCCAAGATGAAGATGATGGAGGTTGCAAGCGTCGCCATGAATGATACACTATTGTCTCTGGACTTCGTCGCGCTTCTGGAATCGAAGTATCTGCCGCGACAAGCGGCTGTGAGTATATCCCCATGGACAAAGCAGGGTGTGCCTCTTAGCACCATGGGAGTGGATTTGTGGGATCAAAAAGCCATGCCTGTGGACCAGGCGCGGGAAGCTCAGGATGCCTTGCTGGCGAGTAAGGTCCGCATGAAGACTTTGCAGCAGAGCGCGGATGATTTGCTGGCAGCTGCTACGAGGCTGCAAGATAATGTAAGGAAGGAGACTGTCTTTTGGGACCAAATATTGTCCATCTCGGACAAGTGGAATGTCAGCCGGATACCGAGAACTCATCTACTTGGCGTCCACTTCGGATTCAGTGGATGCGCGCGCGCCTTTGCAGGGCGAAACCTGGCTGCATTGGTGGGCGATTCTGAAGGAGCGGTGTCGCTGGAACGTGGAATTGGCACCAGACCAAAAGCCGTGCGGGCACTGGTGAAGAAGGGGGCCCAAGTTGTTGGGAGCTCAAGGCTACCGACGCTGTCGGACGATGACGAGACCACGCTCGAAGCGCGCATCCGGCATGCTAGGGACAGTGTGTATGATGAGGAGCTGTACCACGAGATGATCCGGGAGACGCGGAGCTTGACTTCATTGGGCCTTTCGATGAAAGGATCTGCTATCACATTCGCAACAGGTGTGGATGAAGCGTACACTATGGATTTGGAGTTGATCTCACTCGACGAAGACAACTCGCTTCCTCTCGATGCGCTCCACAGTGCAGATGCTCTGGCGCAGGCAACCCTCGTAACAGCTCGACTTTTGTTGGGTCAGAAGCACAGGGAAAAGATGCACAAGAAACAAGAGATACCGCCTCCGATCTCAGACAAGCAAGACAACAAGCAGGATGACGTCTCAATTATGCGGCCTCTCGTGCAACTGTTGAAACACCACTCGACATTGTCGCGCTTGAATACCTACCTCAACAGCATGGCAAAACTTGTGCGAAGTCTGCATATGACCGGTGCTTCAGCGGAATGCCAGCCAGCTCGCATGAGCTTACCTGTGCCTTCCAAAGACGCCGTGACTGCGGAGTTACTTATCTGCTCTGTGCTGAAGGGCCTGATCTCAGAGGGTGCACTGTGGGTGATTGCGAAGGACGACCTCACTCTCGAGATGAAGGTCGATGTCGAGACAAAGCACGACGAGGCCCTTGAGCCGCAGTCCACAGTTCAAGCTCCGGATGGAACCCGCATTACCTTTGACAGCCTGAACGATGCGCTTTCTGGCGCAGACGACTTCCTAGCTATTGTGTTGGGCACTGCACTTGCAGAATCTCTTGGTGGCAATTGGGAGTTTGATAAGCGCGAGGGCACTCTCAGCCGACCTCACGGCGGCGGCAAAAAGCGAGAGTGGTTGTGGTTTGAGGTTGATGGGCGGCAAGAGAAGGCTGTCGTTCTGCACTATAAGGGGCCGGAAGAGAAGAAGGAGGCGAGGTGGTCACTCGAGTCAACTGGGCGTTCGATGGCAGATTCCTTGAAAGAGCTGAGGGTCGACTTGTCTTCGTGAGGGACTGCTCACACAGTGAATCGAGGTGCCTTTTCCAAATGCCGATGATCGCAGCCATTGGTTGCGGAGATGGACGTACGGAATCAATCTGAGCCATGGGACTGTTCTTACGTCAGTTCAGTTTGCACTTCCCCTTCGCGCTTCTTCTCTGCGCTTGCTGCATCTGGCTGAGCCGTGTAACTTCAATGTTGCAGCTTCCTCTCTACTGCGAACACGTCGTCGTTTCCGACTTCTTCTTCAACTCTAGTCGCACACCGACTTCGACGTCGACTTCGTTTCCAGTTTCGATTTGATATATTGCAGGTCATTCCCAATTTTCAAAGATCTCCGACCTGCAACACCCCCTTGTCGCCCAAACTTAAGATCAGAAACACGACCAAAATGGCGGCAGAGCAAGAACAGAAAGAGCAAAGCTTCAATGCCAACTCCGAACTCGAGAAACAGGATGCTCAACCACCACCATATGCACTTCCAACACGAGATTATCAGCAAGCCATTCCAACTATCGCCAACGAGCGTGACGGCGATTTCAGCGAGGAGGCAGGCTGGAAGCAACTTCTGGTCCACGTTCTCATCTTCCTGCCGGCGGCACCAGGCTTCTACTTCATCATCCTGCATCTGTTCTTCTGCGTGGAACTTAACCAGGATCAGAAGGTTTTCCTGCAGTGGTCTTGGTCTTGGTTCGGTTAGTGGAAGTTCTGGATGATGACCTCGTTTGGTAGGACGCCTCGTCGGGAATGGCTGAAGATCGGCTTGGCTGGGCTCTGCTTCTGGGGTGGAATTTATCGTGGGTTTGTTGAGGTCCGGCAGTTTGGCGAAGGCGCTTGCTTTTTGAGATCAAGCGCGTACCAGACGAGTGGATAATTGAAGGGGTGGAGACGTGTGCGAGAATGTAGAAGAAGTGATAAACGTTATTGTCTCAGAATCTCACGTGCTTGAGCGAACACGGCGAAGGCGGATAAAAGTATGGTTCGGAGTGGCATGGATTGGATGAAGGAATGATACCAAGAGCTCCTGCGACCTCGACGGCGCAAGAAAACAAGGCAAAATCATATCAAAAATGACACTTGAGAAGTTACTTTTGCACCCTTCCACGCGTCCCTTTCAAGCTTCAGTCGAAAGTCATCTTGCTCAAAGCCTCCGAGCACTTTGAAGACAGACTTTCCATCCCTGTCCGCATAGATACAACACAGCTACGCAGTACACAATATGAAGATCCAGAGTCGTTGCAATCTCATGTCTATTCGAAGCCAATTTGCTCTTTTTTCTCCCGAATGCACTCCCCTCATTGTACAGGCTCACGCGATTGACTGTTTTCGCCGGCATCATACTTCGAGATCTCGAAGAGAGGGCTTCGATTCTCTCATGCCTCTCGCGCAGCCTGGATGGACGTTTAATTCGATCGGAACCGCTCTGTGCATTTCTGGTCCTCTTCTTGGTGACCACGACTTGGGAGTCAAGTATCAGGTGCGGCTTCCATTTGGCAGACAGATTTATCCGTGTCGCTCTCATATACGGTGCGATAAACTGATTTGGGGACTGATTCGTATTCCGCGGCTTCGAAGTGCTCATTCCACGCTATGGACGTCTGACTTTGGTGCCACGAGTCTTGGACGGAACGTGCAAGGTCGCCTCTCGAGGGCTCGCATCGACTGTTATTTGGACACGCAAAAGAGAGCGCATCGCTGCATGGGCGGTCAAAGTGCTGGAAAGGGACGGTTGGAAGAGCTTTTCCGTGCAGAGCTAGTCATCGTCTTTATACAAGCTTAGTTTGCATTGTTATGGAATATGATGGTGGCCTTGAGCATCTGGTGGCCCCGAGAAGACGTGTCCGATAAGGCTCGCGAGGGAAGCTTTGAGGATTGGCAGGGAAGAAACTCGTCGATAGCTCGTTTCCAAGGTGGCGTGTGCGTGAAACAATGGTGAATGTGCAATACCACAAGGCAAAAGAAGATGGAGTAACATCCGGCGCAAGGAAAACCACACCATCTCACATACGAATTTTGTGGTCGTTGATGGGTGACAAATTTTGTACATTGTAATGTACATATGTGCACATGATCTCGCTGAGCCCGTTGCCGTGCAAGTCTATTGGTAACATACGGGACTCGAATCATTCCCGTCTCCTCGCTATCGGCCCGTGACCCAGCTCGTCCAGCTTCGTGTTGCTTTCCACACATCGTTTGCAACTACTTGCGCTTCACGATCTAGAGGTCCGCCAGATGGCGAAATGAGCTCCGGTACTGTCTCTCCCTGCCTTCGGTGGGAATCCACTTTATCCTCAACGGCCTGTAGAACGCCCTTCCCTTGTCCTGTCCACGTGATCTCACTCGATTTATTTTGGGCCTCCGCCACAGCCGTTGTTGTACCAAGTCTGCCGCCCTTCTGTTCCTCCTTCTGAAGTCCCGAGAACAGCCAGCTTGATGCCCGTTTGATCATTCCTGGTCGATTCTTCTTCGCCTCCGCCGCCTCCTCCGCCGCACGCTCTCGATTAATTAGCAGGATTTGATCTTCAGTCGCAGCGCCCTTTGTAGCCGCCTCTTTCGCGACTGTCAGCTCTCGCGCACTCTCTGCCTTCTTCTCCGCTAACCATTCATTCCGCCGCCTTCGGTTGTGCAGCAGCATATCCGTGATACCCGCAGTTGCTACCGCTGCACTGACGACTGTCAATCCGATCAGACTGTATGCCGTAACCCTGTGTGCCCTGTCCGCCCATACTCGTCCTATCCGTACTGACTTGTCGAATGTGCTCTCCTTTCCCCGTTTTGCAGCTGCGGCCGCTGCTCGTAATCTGGCGATCTTTTGTTGGGGTGTTTCGCCTTGCGGCGCTTGTCCGAAATTTATCTGATTTGCTGCATTTGGCACTGCTGCACTGAAAGGAGGAGCTGTAGTTGGGTTGGCAGCGAAATTTGTTGCAGAGCCGGATGGCTTCGTGGAGACGTAGGGACCGGTCGACGTGAAGCGCGTGGCATCGGAGGGTGATCGCGGCATTGTGGTCGATTTGAGGCGGGATTATGGCGATGAGCCGTGGATACTTGTTTAAAGATGCATTGAACAGATGCTGATGTCGCAGAGGGACTTTCTTGAAGTCATCGGAACCTAGGGCAAGTTTCCCGAATACGAGGCTGTCCGAGACTTGGCATTGAACCTCACCTTGCAAACAACATTCACGCACCTGACTGAGATCATCGTCGAGTTGATTCAAAAGAGAGTCGAAAAAGACAACTACTGTCGCTCAATAGAAACATTATACCGTGCTGTCCGTCTAGACTCCTGTTCGGCATCTGGGATCGTCAGCGCGGACGTCATGGAGAACAGCAGCAATACGACGGCGGTCCCGGATCTTCAGGCCATACTGGCCACTCTGGCTCAGCATATGCAACCGACGGCCCCGATAGCGCCTAATC
The DNA here is from genome assembly GCA_963674455.1 of Lecanosticta acicola. NCBI lineage: Eukaryota > Fungi > Ascomycota > Dothideomycetes > Mycosphaerellales > Mycosphaerellaceae > Lecanosticta > Lecanosticta acicola. Next base: position 159,121 of record CAVMBE010000004.1, on the reverse strand, counting down.
CGAGAGACGAATACGGCTCTCCGACTCCCGAGATTGACCAAGAAGCAATCAAGGCCGGTACAGCACCACCGCGGGACCTGGGGCTTCATGACCCGCGCCTAAGACCGCAAAACAAATCTGCTGCGGCCTCCCCAAGACCAATGATCGATCCAGCTTCGATCACAGTCTGGTCAGAAGCCTTGCGTTGTGTGACCAAGATCGCCGCCCAGAATTCACAATTTGCAGTAAGCATCAAGAGGGTAAGATTGTCATCGAGTGATGCTATAGGAACCCATTGACACCGAATCCAGATGATCAAGGACCAGCGTGCCCACGAGATGCGTTGGTATACCGAGAGGCAGAATTTGAAGCAGACGCAGGCCAATCGCTCGCAGTCGGCAGCCAAAGCTCAGTCCATCCTGAAGTCTTTGAATACCAGCTTCTACGGGGCTCCACCTGCTCCAGAGTCTCCAGAGATCAGCAAAGAGGCAGAGCTGGCAGACTTCGATCGAAAGATCTACTCGGCTCAGAAGGCCATGGACACAGCAATGACGGCGGAGCTCAAGAGCCTAGGCGTGCCCTTCTTCGGCACAAAGGAACATCTGGTTGTGTCTGACAATCCTGGTGTCTCCAATCATAAAGGCCCAGAGGACCAGCCAAAACACAGCCAAATTGTTACGGAGAGCCAACTTCTGGACCTTCGGAGGAAGATGGTGAAGCACCTGGAAGATCTGTACCGAGATTGAGGCGCGGGCGCTGTAAAGCGAAAATTGTCGACTATTAGTTGCCTAACCTATCTGATGGTGGGACCGTCGATTCTCTGTGTTCATCAAATGAAGAGGCACCAGTCGCATGCCGTGCCCTTACCTGTACGAAACCCTCATTTCTCTTTCAAGTAAGCGCTCTTTCATGAGAGACACTGCACACCTCGCACTCATTCTTAGTTTAGGCCATCCGTCAGATTTGATAACATGCTTTACTTCGGCTTCACTCATGCAGATCAGCATGTGTTGGGCAATCTCGACCCGTTACAAACTTGGCCGCATCTCTCAGCCAAGAACCTCTTCTTGCAACCTGTGCTCGGACTTCCAGCAAAGTTAAACCCTCAAAAGGCAGCATCTTCGACACACGCTCTAAGGAGAAGCCTCTTGGACTCGACCGAGGACAACACTGGTACAACGCCGCCAACACTAGCACAGGCTGTGCCCAGCTCCATTAATTTTGGGCATCCACCTGTCGACTGGAGCGGACATGCTCTAGAGTGAAGGATAACAAGGGTAGACACTCGCAAAGCCGACACTGCCCCTGTCGCGAGGCTTGAAGGCCGAATGTCACAAGCTTGTCAATTTTGGCTTCATTTCAGCGGCCGGTCAGCCTGTATCTGAACACCAATCTCTACCTCAACGAATTGGATCCAACTGCACTCAATTTTACGAACCAAAAGCCTCCCCTGACTTCTTCCCTTGATCTTACCTCCGAAAGCCTCCTGGAAACCGACATCCTACTTGGCCCAGTCATTTAGTCTCCTTCCTTTACCGATTCCAGAGCGCCAATTCGCTCACCAGAAGCTACAGACGACCATGCAGATCAAGAGGATTGCTATGGCCATAGCGGCGGTCTTCGTGTGGACTCCGTCAAGCGTGCTTGGCGCGACCACTGGCGAGACGCGCGGTGGCGATACAGCTTCGACAACGAGACTTCTGGAGTATCCGAGTCTACGAGCCTCCTCTTTAAGTTGGGAGAATGAAGAGCTGGTAACACAAGGTGAAGCCTTCCTCACTCTGCGTGTATCAAAGGAAAGCACCCCTTCGCGGCGTCCGGCCGACGTCTTTGGACATGATGAAAACGTAATCGTAATGAGAGACGACCAAGCGAAGACCAATTCCGTCATCATAACCACCCAAGGCGTGACAGCCACCGTTCATCCGAGCGAAGTCAGCAAAACTCACGAGCCTACACAAAGCTTGACCACCAAGACTGGATCGACTCCACCAACCAGCTCGGCTGGCAGCGAATACATCAAGATTGGGTGCGGCTGCAGCTACACGACTGGTGGCTTCATCGAGTGTCCATCCACTGGATCCGATGCGCCTCCAGGCTTCTGCGAGTTCGAGACTGTCGTGCAGTCAGGCGCTTCAACTCTGGAGGCACCTGTCAGCGCCCGAGGCATGGGAGACGCAGCCACCGCTACCGTCTTCGAGTTCACTACTACAGTCACTGAAAATGCAGCGGAGAGCCCTTCTGGCAGTACCTACTCATCACCCGTCATCGCCGTGCAATCGTCGATTCCTGCCGGCGGCTCGATCTGTCCAGATACCCTGAGCGGCACGTACAACCTCGCGATTACCTACATCGCAGCTGTCTCGAACAGCAAGTTCTCTGAGGGCAATCAATACGACTCTGCAGCACCCCTAGCCCAGGTCTCGCTAAAGGAAGGAATTCTGAGGGACAGCCAAGGTCGCATTGGCTGTATAGTCGCCGACGACCAATTCCAGTTCGACCCATCACCACAAGCTGGTACGAAGTACTCCTCTGGGTGGTCAGCGTGTGGCACTTCGGGATCTCTGCGTCTTGCCCTCAACGACAACACGACATTCTGGGGCTGTAACAGCGGTCGGCCTGATGGCACTTACTTTGCCAACATCTACGACAAGCCAATTGATGGTAGTCAATGCGCACCTGCAGAGCTGAACTTGGTTGAGATCACAAGCGGCAATTCCAAGAAAGCAGTCACCTCCCCGTCGAACTCGACAGCCGTGTACCGAAGAGCTGCATCTGGTTGTGCAACCGAGCAAGGCGCACGATTCACATTGAAGACCAAGACCAGTTCTTCGACGGACCAGCCATCGGTATTTACAGATGCCTTCTGGCTTGTATCTCCCGGTATCTTGAAAGCGGCAGCGGGCAGCACTGCCGATTTCAACGACCAGGGTCAGCTTCAACTTGGCTGGCACAAGCCCACTAGTCTTTCACCCGAAGTTCAATGGTCCATATGCGGAGACGGCTCAGTGGCGTTTGGCGGCGCAAAGGCTTTCTATCGATGTGGTGCCCACGGCTACTACACGATCTACAACCAACCAGTCGATTCGAGCTGCTTAGAAGCGAATTTGATATGGGAGACTGTGAGCGACTCAGTCACGACCTATCTGAGTTCCCTCTCTCCGATTCCAGAGATCTCACCAGAGTCTCCTACCGTTACCTCAGCTCCTATATCGACTGTCTACGTCGATGCCAAACTCCAGAAGCGTGATGACAAGACCATCTTCTGCAAGACAAATTGGAAAGGCCTCAGCGTCTCTTGCGATAACAAATGGGCTTACAGCGTCGCCTTCAATGATCAGGTCACGACGCTGTGGAAACCAGCCAAAGTGTTGACGGTGGACGGGACAGTCTATTCAGTTGCCACGACGATCCAGCATAATGCACTGGCAGCCAACACTAGGCTCGCACGCGCAGTCAAACGAGATGGTGCTCCCAATGTCTTGCAAGATGCAGTGGTCCCCATCGATTGCATCTCGACGACTTCGACCGCCACGAAGCCGGCGGCGACCTACATGGAACAAATCGTCGCGAAAGTCCTTCCAGCAGCGACTTTGACCATCACTGAGCAACCAGAGGGCCAGTCCAGCGTTCTCTATCGTCGCGATGATGCGTCTGCATCTCCTACTGTTTGGTTCACGACTGTCATCACCGTTCCCGCTACAACAATGGTCACCTTGAGCAGCCACTCCAGCGAGGAAACAATGACGCAGCCAGCTTCAAGATACATCAGCACCTATCAATCGATTCCATGGCTCACAACCGTGATACGGAGCGGCAATCCCGGTGATGGAACATACAATTCCACATTGACAAGATATCTTCCAACTACGACGACAACGAGTACAGCCGTACCGCCGCGGCAGGAGCGTAATATCGTCACTTCAACCGAGTACGACACCGTCTGGCCTGGCAATCCATGCCAAGTCACGGGTGGCGATATATGCGGCCCAGCATATACCACTTTTATCCAGACTTATGAGGACGTCACTTATACCATGGACGGCACTGTCATCGTGCAGCCTGCTACCACCATGACGGAGACGTGGTGGTCGAACAGAAAGCGTGAAGGACCCCAGACCACTAATCCGGTCCAGGTGCATGCTGGGAACTCGACGGTTTCAGAGTTGAGACCTACGACGGTGGCCGACGTCCCAGATGTGGCTGTCGCTACGGTTGCGGATATTCTTACTGCGTCTGTGCTATCGGAAGGCGGTTCGCTTGTCACAGCTTATCCCACGAGCGATTCTCCGTATCAGAATACCAGCACGACTTCCACGACTACCACTCTTACTACCTCCGTGCAGACGACTGTCACTGTTACCCCAAGCAGCACTCCTACCAACAGCCCCACCAGCATTTTCAGCTTCGACCCTACCACCAGCTCTGCCAGTAGCTCCATTCTCGACCCTGCCACTTCCAACGCCACGACGACCACCTTAGCAGCGCCATCTTCCGGTGGTCGTAAGGCGGTCGATTTGGGGAAGCATATGATCGGCGACCCCATGGGATCATCCATCGTTGCGGCTGCAATTGCATTCTTTCTGTGAGTCGGCCTCACCAGTTATTCAAGATCTCGAGCACTGAGAAAGTTGCTTGGCGGGGCGGTACTCCTTCAACGTGATAGATCGACATCGATGGGGCGAGAGATGATTGCGAGATCTTCGGTGGTTCCATCGACTCCAAACAGTATCATAATACCATTCATTTCCCAATTCCGTGCCTCTTCTTATCCTCCCACCCGTGCATACCCCCTCCCCTCTCTCCATCTCTCATACCATGGCTTCACTCCAGCCCAAGCCAATAGTCCTACCGTGGCCACAATGAACAGATATATTATCACTTGATCTTTCGTTGAATCCCGCTGGAAGCAAGTCGTAAACACATGCTCATCCTCATCCGCTCCTTGGCATATCGGCAGATTGTACGACAGGCAGAATTTCTTGGTACAATCTGCACAGGTACGAGCTTTCTTTGGAGATTCGGGGTCTGAGTCGCGGAGGACGATACGGGCGGTCTCGGATTCGAGGTCAATGAGCTGGCCTTCCTTGTCGGGGGTTTGGGAAGCGGTCTTGTTGGATGTGAAGAAGGTGTTGGATTTCAGAGAGGCCGCATTATCGTTGAGGGGGATGATGGTGCTGTTGCTGAAGCAGGTGCATTTGCAGAAGGAGGTGGGTGCTGTGAGCAATATCAAATTAGAGATGGGAGAGGCTCGGGGGTTTAGGGAGCTTACAGGCTGCCAGAGCGATGGAGAGGAAGGTGAAGAAGAGCAGGGCACATTGCCAGATCGATCGTCGGTGTGACATTGGTGTCATTGCATATTGCATCTGTATCCTGCGGCATACAGGAAGTGATGAGGACGGTCAGCATCGGCGGTTTCACATGTTCCGCGAAGCACAGATCACGCGTTCTCCAGCCTTGGCGAACTCTATTTTCCTCCCAACCTCGAGCTCTTCCCCACCACTCCCACCACACCACCTCGCATCGCCGAGAGAATGCCATAACATGGCGACCGCCGAACGAGTGCGTCTACACATCTCACCTTTCAATCCCGAACTACTGGACCGCTACGTCCCTCCATCCCTAAAATCTCAAGCAACGAATATTTCTTTCCACAGCGTTGCGACCTTCCCGGAGAAAGGATTTGGATACGTCGAATTACCGGCGATGGAAGCGCAGAAATTGAAGCAGAAGCTGAACGGGAGTACGTTGAAGGGATCGAAGGTGCGGATCGAAGAGGCGAGACCGGAGAAGAAGAGAAAGGCGGAGGTAGAGGAGGGAGATGGTGAGAAGACGCAGAAAGTGAAGAAGACCAAGAAAGAAAAGAAGAAGCGCGAAGAAGGCGTCCTTCCCGGTTATGAACTGGAAGAGGGCAGACATGTGAAGCGTGGATGGACCGAGGATGCAGGGCGAGCTAAGAAGTCGAAGGATGGGTTAGATGAGAGAAAGATGAAGTTTAAGACAGAGGTGCCCTTGAATAAGGTTCCATCAAATGAGGAAAAGGAGAAGAAGAGTAAGACGAAGAGCAAGGTTGACGAGAGTGAGAAGAAGGCGAAGAGTGGGAAGAAAGCTGCTGTGGTGAAGGAGTTTTCCAGAACTACGAAAGTCCCTGCGGGGAGTATAAAGAGTGAGAGAAAGGCTGCAAGCTATGAGGAGGGCGTCGGCTGGGTAGACGAAGACGGCAACGTCGTCGAAGCCGAGCCACCTTCCAAGAAACGCAGACGCGGTCAAGCTAGTGCGGAGAAAGAGCCTGAACCCATTCCGGAGCCCGAATCTCAATCAGAAGGAGAGCCGTCATCGTCAGAGTCGGAAGAAGAAGAAGAAGAGTCTTATGACGAGTCCTCGATGAGTGACCATGAGGATCACCTGGACCGCCAACTGAATGAAGCGAAATCAAACACAGAACGCAATGCCTCCGCTGAGCGCGACCAGCAGAACTCCATACCTGTTTCATCGGCAACACCAGTACCAAAAGAAGTGCATCCTCTCGAGGCGCTGTACAAAAGGCCTGCTTCAGCGCCCGAGGACTCTTCCAAGCCAAAGCCTGCGCCGATCGACACATCATTCAGCTTTTTCGGCGGCGGTGAAGAGGATGCGGATGAGGACGAAGTCGTGGTCGAGGACCTGGTCCCACAGACTCCCAGGACAAAAGAAGATCTCGAATGGCGTAACAATCGCTCCGCTGCTCCCACTCCGGACACTGCTGCTATTGACAAGCGATTTGACTTCACCTTTGACACGGAAGACCAGGAAGACGATGACGATGACGACACCGAAATGCCTGACGCTGAAGCCGCGCTAGCCAATGCCGGTGCAGAAGTTGGAGAGAAGGAAGAAAGTGAATTCCGCAAGTGGTTCTACGAGAATCGCGGCGATCTCAATCGTGGGTGGAAGAAGCGCCGGAGGGAGGAGAGAAAGATTGTTCGACAGAGGGAGAATCGGCGACTCAATAGGAGGATTGCATAGTACGTACGGCCTTATCGAATTTTGCGCAATGCCTGCCAGTGTCACCCCGCGGGCCGTTTCTTCGTTGCTGGGGGGAACGAGGTGAGTGAATGAATGACCAAGCTGGCTCGTGCGCTATTATTGTCGCCTAGCACGATTCACATCCTCACGCAGTCAGAGCTTCCCGGACCGCAACAATAGGACTGTCCGTTGCTATTGAGTAGCAAACATTCTTTCCTTATCCTTCTCCTCTTCCTCAAAACCTCTTTCCTTTCTGTTCTTCTCGACCCGTCGAGAAACACTCACAACCACCAAGTCAGGCCACTCGCTCCTAGCCCTGGCGGCCACCCATACCACCCACACGCAAGAACCCGCTCAACATGGACCACATCCTCCTCCGCCGCCTGCTCGGCCTCCTCCTGCTGGCTCTCATCTCCCTCGTCTGCTCCATCGGCTTTCTCGCCACTTCCTCGCCGACCTCCGAAACCCGCCCTGTCTACATCGCCTGGACCACCGTCTCGGGCGCTGTAGTCTACATCGCCCTCATGCTCTGCTTCCTCACTTGGCTCCAGTTCCGCGACAAATGGAACGGCTCCCAGGAGGCCTTCGACCCGGTCTATAAATGCGATGCGCGGTCTTCGGGCGAGATTTCCGAGGACGAGAAGAAGGCTGCTGCTGGAGGAGGAGATAGTAGTACGAGTACATTCTACTGGTGCGATGAGGATTTCCGCGCGCAGGTTGAAGGTAATAGCGTACCACACATGCCCCGTCCACGTCTACAGCATGCTAAGTTCCCATCTCAGGCACCCTCCCACGCACCCCCGAGACAGTCCACCACCACCACCACCACTACTTCCCGCAGCGCGACGGCACTCGTCTCTCCAGCATTCCGGAACTCCCACCTTCTTCACCATCTGTCAGTCTGGACTCCTCCCGGGCTTACACTCTCGACCTTCGAGTGCCACCAACGCCGCCGCGATCGCCATCCCCTGCTTACTTCATGGGCCTTCGCGTGCCGTCACCGTCAACACCACCGCGATCGCCCTCCCCTATTTCCTACACCCTCGACCTCCGCCTCCCTCCACCACCAGCAGCAGCTCATCACAACCCCATCGACCCCGCGCCTCCGACGATGCGCAACAATGCCCTCAGGGACATCCAGATCGCCTCCCCAGGTCTGAAACTGGGCGTGAACCCGCGAGATCCGTACGGTCTTTCGATTCTTCCGAGGCAGTTGTCGTTCCAGAATACGGGAGGAGTCGGTGGTGCGGCGTTCGAGGGGAGTGTATTTCAAGGTATGGGGAAAGCGAAAGAGGTGGATGACGGAGTTTCTCCGAAGAAGCAGGACGGAGTTCCGGAGAAGGAGGTGTTGAAGGAGGAGATGAGGAAGAAGGTGCAAGCCATGCGGGCTGCGCTGCTTGCGGGAGATGAGGAGGAGGAGGAGGATGGTTGAATGAATGGATGGAGGCTTTCTTTGGAGATGTGCGAGGGCTTGCGAAAGGTGGGTTCTTTGCGCTTGCCGGCCGGGGGCTGGGTGATGATTCTGGGTGGCGATGAGCTTGGCGCTCTTGGGAGCTGGCGGTGCGGATGAGTGTGAACGAAGTATGAATAGCGCAATGAGCATGAGAATGAGAAACGACTGGCACGTTTGAGGGAGCTTTTAACAGAATGCCTTCTTCTTCTTCCCCCTTTTCTTTTCTTGGAATATGATACATATGAATCTGTTAGCACAAGCACAAGCACAAATGGTTCCCCCCAAAGCCTTTTGGCCTTTCCCAGGCTTCCCACCCACCCATCTCCCTGCAGACCCAGAAACGCCTCGCTCTCCCCCCCTCTTTAAAACAACACACCCTCACTACTACTCACTCAGACATTCAACCACAGACTCATCACCCCCTTCAGATACCCCACAATCTCCTCCCCGCCCAGCTTACTCTCCCCATACAAGCGGTCCACAAAACTAATCGGAACCTCGGCCACCTTGAACCCCATCGCCTTGGCCCTTACCATCATTTCCATCTGGAACGAATACCCCTTGGATTCCGTCCGCGCCATGACCTCCGCGAGCACCGCCTTCTTATACAACCGAAAGCTGCCCGTCAGATCGCTCACGCCCGGCTGCAGCACGGTATCCGCAAACAGATTCGCACCGCGACTGACGAGTTTGCGCTTCAGGTCCCAGCCGTACACGCCGCCGGCGCCGGCGTAGCGCGTGCCCGTCACGATGTCGTAGTCCCCTGCTTGCTGCGCCGCGATCATCGGGGGTAGGAATTTCGGGTGGTGCGAGAAGTCGGCGTCCATGATGATGATGAAGTTGCCCGTGGCGAATTGCAGGCCGTGGACGTACGCGGTGCCGAGGCCGAGTTTGCCGGCGCGGGTTCGCAGTTGGATGTGCGCGGCGCCGTAGGCTTGGATGAGTTGGTGGGCGATGGTCTGCGTGCCGTCGGGCGAGCCGTCGTCGACGATGATGATTTCCCAGTCCAGGTTGCTGGGAGAGTGTGGCCCGAGTTAATAACACGGTGTGCGACGTGGCGCGGAATTGCTGCTGTGGGTGGGTGTACTCACTTCTCGGTGAAGGTCTTGTTGAGCAGCCAGACGATGATGGGCAGGTTGCGGCGCTCGTTGTAAGTGGGCAGGAGGACCGAGTATTTGTTCTTGGTGGTGGTCGTCGACATGGTCGCGACAGTCGTCTCCTTCTCCTGCTCGAGCCCTTGACTGGCGAATGGTGCAAAAGAGTGTCGATAGTTGGCAATAATGAATGAGTGTCGTCGTTCGCGCTCGCTCAATGCAATCAGCGACCACAGACTTAGACTTATTAGACAGCTGTCCCCGGTCCCTGCAGATCAGCCTCAGGCATCATTTCGTTCTCCTGGAATGCACGTGCAGGCATGCTCATGTAATAATGCGCTTCAACCGACAACATGAAGCGGCGATTTCAGCACAAATCTCTCGCAGCAATGTGAGGACGCGGAACGGCAATAGGGAAAAGGGCAAGACAGATCGTTGCTCCGTCAGAGGCCCCTCAAGACCATCCGTTCCCAACTACATAAACGTCGCATGTCGCCCTGAATGCTCTGCTCTGCTCTGCTCTGCTCTTTACATAGTAGCCCCCGTCCCATGATGCATCTCGAGTAAGAGTCCACTTCAGAAGCGCCCCCCGCCCACTCCCCAGCAGTCCCGTGGAAACGACGCCCGCGTGTAAAAGCAGATTTACTCACACACTACCATTTCAATGTTGCCCCATTTCTTTTCTTCGCCCGTTTTGCCGAAAAATTCGAAAGCTGAGTGGTCCCATAGTACAAAAGAAGAGCTGCCTCCCCGCTTGCTTCGTAGTTGTTCCATTCTCGCCGTGTGAAAAGAGCTTTGCCCAGTCGATGTCATTTGATACCTCCTCCTCCCTTTCCCTTCCCCTTTCCCTCCCCCCTTTCGTCGTGCTCACACAATCCCTAGCGATGGCTGTGGGAGTGCAACGTCATCCGTGAAGACGGGACTGTGTCCCCTCTCCCGCGATGCACTGCGCTTGGCGCGCCCACGGGAGAGATGCTAGTGTCCACCGTAGTTTGCGCCCCACCCACGCGACGCCCCATAGCCGCCGTACGTCTGGTTGAAGCCGCCGTAGCCACCGTACGCGCTCTGTCCGCCCATGCCTCCGTGGCCTTGCTGATGGCTGCCCAGACCTCCGAGGCCACCATACTGACTGCCTTGGCCTGGGAATCCCGGGTATCCGCCAAATGCAGAGTTCTGGTTCTGTGGCGGTGGCAGTCCGGTTTGCGTATTGCCAGCTGCGTTGTTCGCCTCAGACCCCGGGCGGCCAGGCTGTCCGAGCGCTGGCGATGGACCACTCTTCGAGTCGTTGAATGGCTTCAGGGCGTCGTCGGGGCCCGTAGTCATGCTCTGCTGACCGTAGCCTTGCGAGCCTAGACCTGAGGTGGAGCGTGCAAAGGGATCGTTCATGGCGCCAAAACCGCCGCTCTGCTGATGGGAGCCGGCCTGAGATCCGCGATTGTAGTCGTCAAGTCCTCCAAGTCCAGAGCCCATGCCGCTGGTGCTGCGCATCGAGGACTGCTGGTTCTGTCCAAACGCCCCAGCGTTGGACGGGGAGGAAGAGTGTTGGTCATAAGAAGACTGCGATCCCAGTCCGTAGCCGTGAGGTCCTCCATACATGCTTCCTTGCTTCCCCGGGTAACCCGCGCCACCATAGCCACCGGCCTGAGGAGTGTAGCCGAATTGGTTTTGATACGCCTGCTGGTATGGGCTGTTGTAGTAGGGATGGCCGTATGGGAAGCCAGCCGCGGCCGCTGCCGCTGCTGCTGCGGCACTGTATCCACCCTGCTGGTGACCTTGGGGCTGGTGCATCGAGTGCTGCGAGTGCTGAGCGTTGACTTGCTGAGCAGATTGCTGCTGTCCGCCGATTGGAGGGTTCGGCGTGTTCTGGCCAGAGCCGGGAGCCTCTGCGAAACGAGACTGGGCAGGCTGCGGTGCCTGCGACGCGAACGCAGAGGATGCATCGTGGGGCATCGGTCCGAATCCACTTGCAGAACGCTGAGGGCCCGCGCTGTTGTCCTGCTGCGCCTGCGATTGGCCGAGTTGGCCACGGCCGTCATGAAGACCGAATGAGCTGCCATAATATTGGTTGTACGCACGAGATTGATCGCTGGTGTAGTAGGAGGAATAGTCGCTTGGCGCAGACGAGAGGCCTCCAAAGCCGGCCGGAGCTTGCTGTTGGGGCTGCTGTGGAGCATGTCCGCCAAATTGGTCGTACTGACTATGCTGGGCTTGGTGGCCGAAGTGATCGTATGGCTTCTGTTGCGCTCCAGAATCCTGTTGTCCGTAACGTCCATACTGGCTGTAAGGCTGGCTCACCTGTTGCTCCTGGGCCAGGTTCTGTCCTAAGCTCGCTTCTTGCAGCATTTGCTGCTGGTTCTGGGCGGACGCTGGCGGTAGACCAGGTGCCTGCTTTGGCGTAGGAACAGCCGCCTCACCACTCAGCTCCTGTGGTGCGACCGTCTGGCGCGGCGCAGGAGGCAGAGAGGTGCGTGGTTGCGATGGTGGAGAGTGCTGCGGTGGCAGTCGAGTCTCCGGCTCTTCCCGCTCTTCATCAACGTCTGGTCCTGGTTCGCCGTTCAGGCCCATACTGCCAAACTGGACTGCTGCACGATCCAGTGCATTGTGACCTGGCATGACGACCGCCTCTTGCTGCTCCAATACTCTACGCTGAAAGCTGGCGCTTCTGCCGCCGGTGCCAGCCAGACGGTTCGCGCTCGTCGCAAAGCCACCCATAGGAGGCCGGCCGATGGGCGCTGGTTGCGAGGGCAGAGGAGTCAGGTTGCGAGGGTCGATGGAACCCGTGGTGCTAGCAACCGTATGCGTAGCTGGAGGGTGCGATTCGTCAGGAAGATGTTCGACGTTCTCTTCGGTCAATGGATCCTTCGATGGCGTTAGCGTGAGTTCTTCGCCTTCTGATGTTAAGGGTCGCTCTACAGGTGCATCTGCAGGGGTAGCGATGGGCTGTTCTGGCTCTGGGATGGGGGGAGCGGGCGGCAACGTTTCTGCTTCCTTCGTCTCCTCCACTGCTGACGGTGTAGGTTCTGCTGCAGGGGGGAGGTGACCAGAAGCGACAAGTTCGGCTGGTGGAGGCTGCTGCTTAGTGAGTATCTGCTTCTGTGGGACAGGCGCAGGAGCAGGCTTAGGCTTCGCAAACATGCTGGCCCAGCTCTTCTTGGGACCGCCTTCAGGTATCAGACTGCTCTTGGCGCCCTCCGATGCGGCGGCCGGAGTCGATTCAGCGGCGATCACGTTGCCCCAGGCACTCTGTCCCGCGTCTGCGGCGTCCTTGGTGGCATCTGCAGAGTTGTCCCAACCACCTTCAGCGGCAGTCGTAGCAGTACCCCAAGCGCCATCTCCTGCAGTGTTGTTTGCCGAAGTGTCCCAGGCGGTCGATTCGGTGGTGGGTACAGAATCCGTGTGGCCCTCTTTAATGGTGCCGTTGGCGGTCGCGTGACCACCTCTGCCGCCGCGATGACCACCTCTGCCACGGTCTGAGCCTCTGCCACGGCCACCGCGAAGGCCTTCGAAACCGCCTCGTCCACGTCCACCGCGGGCAGCAAACGCTGGCTTGTCGGCAGCACCTGCCGCAGCTGGCTCCTCCTTGGCCTTGGAGCGGGCGCGGTCCTTGGGTTTCTTCACTTCGGCGAACTGCGAGACGGCACCTTGAGTGATCTTGTCGACGGTCGCAGCCACATCGCCATCGGCCTCTTGTAGGGCGAAGACCAGGTCGGTGTCGGTCCAGTCGGGAAACATGTCTCTCAGCATATCGAGCTCGTTTGCGTACTTCTTCTTCATCTCGCCGAGCTCGCCTTGCTCTTCGAGCGACTCTTCGACTGAGGCAGGGTCGGTTGATGTGCCATTCACCTTTCTGCCGCCGCGAGGACCGCCGCGACCGAAACCTCCTCTGCCTCCTCGGGTGGTGCTCCTGCCCCTCGCGGGCACAGGTCTGACGTCGGCTTCCGACATTGTGAGTGTGGATGTGATGTGTAGCTATTCGCGGAGCAGAACGGCGACGAATGAGGTGCGAGGGAGCTGTTCAGGCCCAACGCAGCGTGGAGAGATGGATGGTGGTGGAAGTGGGCTGCAGGTGTAGGGAGGACGGGACCGAGCAGGCCTTGGGAGTTCGGGTTGGAGTAGCGGCGCAGAGCACCGAGTGCGAGGGAAGGGCGTGGCCAGCAAGGCGATTGCCCGGATTGAGGAAGCAAGTGCGACGGCGGAGGCAGAGTGAGCACGACCGGCGCTGTGTGTGAGAAGTTGCAGTGATATTGGAAGTTGTGGTTGTGGTTGGGTGTCGCTTCCACTGCTGGCAAGAAGCTCGCAACTCGTTTGTCGCGCTAGCCCTCCAGCTGGCTTGGCGCCGGCTCGGTCCGCAGATTGCCCGGCTTCACTTTCACACCACATGCAGCCTCCACTTCCTCCATGACAACTACTACCACCTCTACAGTAGTATCGCATCTTCATTCGCATGAGCCGCTGCCTACCGTGTCCAGTCGAGAGGTCTCATAATCAACTTCAACATAACATCTTCAAATTGGCTGGACGAGCACCCAAGCCGACACTCGGTCCAGCTATTGCTACCGATGCTACTCCCAATACGATGTTTACGCGCTACAGCGACGGCAGCAGTTGATCAGGCACAATGAAAGGCAGTAGCGTTGTCCAAGGTCTGAAGTCTCTGGCCGACAAGATCCACCCGCAATTGCCTCTCAATGTGAAGGAGTCCCAGCGCCTACTTACGGCTCTCACCAGTTCCTTCAGGAAGCATCTGGACGCTGCTCATCCACAACATCTGCCCGACGATACCGACAGAACTAAGGCAAGCAGTAGCTCGGGGAGTGTCTCCAACATCAGTTCCAGTGGAATGCGTTCCTCGGGGAGCTATGCTGACCAGCACTTGGCATCGGTTCTTACCAATCCATTGATGGTGAAAGGAGGCAAACCATTAGACTTTGCTTCCGCCAAGATCGAGCTGGCCAAGAATCGGCACAAGCATCCCGTCGACATTCTCGAGGAGTACCATACAAAAGGAGCAGCAACCCTTGACATCGCGCAGCTTTGCTTGCGGACCGCCGCGGATGACATCGCACATCTGACCATTGAACAAAAGCGAGCGCGGCTTCTAGAACACCAACCTGGCCGCAGAGTCTTCAGATGGTTGGTGGAGAGCCGACTGCTTGAAAGCGACGTCTTTGCCGACTATTTTGACCTCATCGATCAGGTGACCTACTGCCTGTTGCACGAAGGTCAGGAGCGCACTGTCTGGACCTGGTACAATCAAGACATTACTACATCCAAAGAACACGAAAAGGCCAAGAGCCGCAGCAATCTCAGACGGATGCACCACTTCGATCGATGGAGAGGGCGATTACTGCACGCCGTGGTAGAGTGGAAACTCGGTCGATTCGACCATGATGGCAAGACACTAGACACGCAACACGTACACGACGCTCTCGATGCGTTTTTCATGGCTTGCGACATCAGAATACCAAGAGCCAGAGATGGCTCTCGTCACCACTACTGGTTGCCACTGGCTCCCGCAGCCCTCGTTCTGCATACAGAGCTTTCTCGGCCCTTCGCGACCTCTTCGGCGCAACGTGGCGATCTGGACATCCGTCGATATGAGAGGTTTGCATCCTTGGTCAGCATGTGGTCGCAAGGAATGTTCTGTGAAATCGAAAAGGCTACTTTAGACCTTGTTCATCCTGCGAGACCTTCCTCAACCAAGGCTTACAATGTCGCCACGCAGCTGTTCAGCGATCCTCCGTCGCCACGTGCGAAAGCATTCCTTCCGCGAATCCAAACGGCCTTGGAAGCTAGCAGTGAGCGTCATGGATGGTGGTTCTTCTTTGTCCGGACAGTATCTCTACTGCGCAGCGAAGGGAAAATTAGTGAAGCCGCCTGGCTGACTGCGGAAATGCAGCGCCGGTTCCCGAAGCAGTGGCGTTTTGTGGAGGAGAATGTGGAACCAGATTTGACAGCGAAGACTCGCACGGAAGAGACTTCAAGAGCATCAGATGTGCCAAAATCATTGCGGATTCCATTTCCGTCTTTTACCTGAACACAACAACAAATGGCTGCCAGACACACTGTGGACTCAGCACTGGCAGCATCTGTCGAACCTCTTCATCCAAACAGTGCTACGAAATCAACGAAT
The DNA here is from genome assembly GCA_963674455.1 of Lecanosticta acicola. Taxonomy (NCBI): domain Eukaryota; kingdom Fungi; phylum Ascomycota; class Dothideomycetes; order Mycosphaerellales; family Mycosphaerellaceae; genus Lecanosticta; species Lecanosticta acicola. The sequence goes on along the minus strand of CAVMBE010000004.1, from coordinate 143,457 downwards.
CGCTCGAAGGATAAGGCTACAGTATGCACAGAAAGGACACAACATCGCGACACAGACAAGAGTCAGCTCATTATTCATGGGTATTCTGCAGATCTACGCATTCCCATATTCATGCTCGTTCGCTAACTTCTGACATGCGCCAGGCGCACCGTCGTGGTCCGGAGCCTTCCATTTGGGAGGGCTCGTGCCTCTGTACAACTCTGCTATGCCCTGGACATCCTACAGGACACTTGCCTACACCTCCTCCGGCCACACATCGTATCCAAAGGTGTCCTTCATGTTCACAAAACGGGTGTGCCGACCCTTTGCCACGGCGTTCACCGCCTCGAAATCTTCGTCGCTCAACTCAATGCTTTTGAAGTTGCTCTCAATCCGATGGGGTGTGGAACTCTTGGGGAGCACGACGTAGCCTCTGCGAATTCCCCATGCGATCAGGACCTGCGCAAGTGTGTAGCCGCCCTTCTCGGCAATTTTGTTGAGTGTGGGGTTGGTGTTGACTTTCTCGCCTGTGGTTGGAACTTGGTTCTGGGAGCCCAATGGTGAGTAAGCCTCGGGCGTAATGTCGTTGTCGAAGCAGAACTTGACGAGCTCTTCGTTTGGGAGGAAAGGATGGATCTCCACCTGGTTGACCGCTGGCTTGACCTTGGCCCAGCTCAGCAGATCTTTGAGGCCTGGGATGGTCCAGTTGGACACGCCAATGGCCTTGGCCTTGCCTGCCTCGTAAACTTCCTCCATGGCTCTCCATGTTGGCTGCTGGTTCTTGGTGAGCTCTTCCTTGATGGCATATTGGCCCTTCTCGTTCAACTTTGGCATGTAGTTGTCATCCTTCTCGGCGGCAATCGGCCAGTGAACTAGGAAGAGGTCAACATAGTCCACCTTGAGCTTCTTCAGCGAGCTCTCTAGGGACCACTTGACCTCCTCGGGCTCGTGGAGATGGTTCCAGACTTTCGTGCAGATAAAGATGTCGCTGCGCTTCACGCTTGGATTCTCCTTGAGGAAGTCGTGGACAGCATCTCCGACCTCGTCTTCATTCTGGTAAAACCAAGCACAGTCCAGGTGTCGGTATCCAACATTCAGCGCGTGCGTCACGGCCTTGTATGTCTCGCCCTTGGAACCCTCGTTGGCGAACGTGCCAAAGCCGACCGCTGGGATGGTCACGCCGTTGTTCAGCTTGAAAGTCTTGCCGTCCGACATATTCGCTGGTCTGGTTTTCTACGGATCGGGATTTCGCGGGTGAAGGAGGAAGTGCGCAAGAAGGTCAATTCGATACTGCCAATCTACCCGCGACGACGCCGTCTCTGATAATACTTGTCCTCGAGCTCCAAGGTCTTACGCATCGTCGCCCCAGCAGCGCCCCAGCAGCGCCCCAGCAGACGAGGGCATGGCTGCAGATGGCGCGCGATTGACTGAGGCTACGTCATGTCAACAACGTCTCCTCCGACGTTGACCGCGGCGATGGAACCAGTCGCGAGACTTGGCGAGAAGGTGGGCGCGTTTTGTGGAAACATTTGCAAATTCAGCACGACGAAGACGTGCAGGATGAAGCAGCTTTGCGTCATGCCGAAGAGGCAACGATAGACATGGGCCAGCGCAGCGCGGTCTTTCCTCGGAAGGTCCTGGCTGTGACTTCGGGCCAGGGACACCGTACACGCTGCAAGCACGCTAAGTGTGGTCGAAGCTCACTGGTCGATTGCAGCGACATCCTGTAGATCCGCCGCGCCGACAGAGAATTGCACATGAGAACGCACCTGTGGGTACTGATTGGAGACATTTCTCGGCTTCAACTGTGGCGTCCGCTGACCTGCTCCTCGTGGGCGGCTCATGGCTCACCCTTTAAGCTTTAACACGAGGGCCTGTTCGCTTTGCTGAGCCCACTTCTGTGCGACAAGCTTATCTCGGACACGAGAATCTTTCGAATCGTCCCTGCGCAGTGCTGCTGGATGCTGGGGCATCAATGACATCGTTGCCGCAAGACTGTGGAGACCCTGACAAGCGTCCACCGCAACGCTTACGCTCGCCTACCACTCGTCGGTGCCGCCGCGAGATATTGGGGATGATGTCTTCAAACAATCCGGTCGAAGAGATTGCGGAAGGCAACGACCGCACGGGTAAGCTCTGTCGACACCTCGGTCGTGCTTGTCAATATAAACAGGTACGTAGACCCTGGAGAGGTAGGACGCTTTCTAGAAACTCTTCATGCTATTTATTTTCGACTTGATCTACGTAACTTCACTACCCCCCACGCAATTCGGATTGACGCTTGTGTGACGTCTCTGCCAGTTGAGATCACTCTTTGGACTTTGAAAAGATTTTGCGTGATTCCTCTACGATACCTCCTCCTCCATTACCTTCGACGCAGTATCAACGAGCCAACACCGCAAACATGACTGGATACGAAGACCGCGACTTCGCTGCCGAACCAGCGCCTCACAACGGCTCTCAGGCGGAAGTCGAGGGCAATGGAAGCCTGAACCTCAGCGAGGGAGTTGGGAGCTCTGGAAGAGGCCAGAGCGCCAACTATGGCGCTGTCGAGGTTCCTGCCTCGCGGTCCAGCATTGCTGACCCGTCCCCGTTCATGCACCAGCTCTCCCTATCCCCCTCTCAGCGAGAGCGTAGGTCCTCCAGAAACTCGTTTGGATCGATTCTGCCCATCCCACGATCGAAGCGTCAATCCCGCCTCTCCTCCGTCCACTACCCCGATGGCAAACCTCAGCGTCCGGGCATGCCCCCCCCAGCGCCTACACGCGAGATTCTGGCTGCTCAGGTGCAGGATCTCTCGGGCGAGAAGGTCCGGGCTGCCAAGGACATGGCCTTTGTCTTCGACATCGACGGCGTCCTGGTCCACGGTGACCGCCTCATCCCAGAAGGCCAACGTGCTCTCGAGATCCTGAACGGCGATAACGAGCTCGGCATGAAGATTCCCCACATCTTCCTCACGAACGGCTCCGGCAAGCCAGAAGAGGCTCGCGTTCAGCAGCTCTCCAAGATTCTGCACCAGCCCATCTCCGTCGAGCAATTCATCCAATCGCACACTCCCATGTCCGCTCTGGCAGAATACTACAATACGGTCCTCGTGGTCGGGGGTGAAGGATACCGCTGCCGCGAGGTAGCAGAGAAATACGGGTTCCAAGACATTGTCGTCCCCAACGACATCGTCGCCTGGGACCCCAGCATTGCCCCGTACCGCGTCTTCACCGACGAGGAGCGCGCCACTTCCCGTCCGAGAGACTTCTCCCAGGTCAACATCGAAGCCATCATGGTGTTTTCCGACTCCCGCGACTACGCGACCGATATGCAAATCATCATGGACCTGCTGCAATCGCAGAACGGACGACTGCACACGCGTGCCAAGGACCCTCTGTCGGAGAGGATCCCGATCTACTTCTCGCAGGGCGATTTGCTCTGTCCCACCGAGCACCCGTACCCGAGAATGTCGCAGGGTGCCTTCCGCATCGGCCTCGAGGCCATGTACAAGGCTCTGACGGGCGAGGATCTGGAACGTGTGGTGTACGGCAAGCCCGAGGAGGCGACGTACAAGTACGCGGACGAGGTGCTCGCTTCGTGGATGGAGATCATCCACAACGAGGAGAAGCTGCCCAAGAACATCTACATGGTGGGCGACAACCCTGCCTCGGACATCATCGGCGGTGTAAGTTTCTCTTCCCTTCCCAACAACAAGCAACACCTTTATTATTATTATTATCCCCAATTGTCTGTCTATCCGCGTTCCTATCGCTGACCCTTGTACAGAACATGTACGGCTGGAACACCTGTCTCGTGCGCACGGGAGTCTTCCAAGGCGGCGAGAATGACGAGAACAATCCGGCGAATTTCGGTGTCTTTGCCAATGTCCTGGATGCCGTCACGACTGCGATTTCCAAAGAACTCGGAAAGGATTTCCGTATGGATTGGAAGGATGAGCGTGTCAATCCTCTTCTGCAGGATGGCGGGTCTTCTGCCGTTGCTGTCGAGTAGAGCACATTGTTATAGCACGCGAGCGTGCGTGCGAGTGAGCGAACGAGCATTTTCTCGGTGTTTTTCGTCTTTTGGTGGGGGAGGGGAGGGGGATAAGTTTAGATGATGAGCGAACGATGGCGCTGGGCTAGACTGGACCCTTGCTGTGGCGTTTGTATGGGGTTTGAGTCGTGTGCTTTCTTACGAAGTGACGATCTCATCTCAGGAGAAGAAGGTCTTCAACAACAACCACGACAAGAATGAACAAAGTTGTGTGTTTTTGCAAAAAACAAAGGGTCACAAAGATGCTCCTTGCCTTGCCTTGCCTTGCCTTGCCTTTGATTCCGATCTTTTGCCTCCTTTTTCTTCTTTCATCACTGAGGGAATTCCTTCCCTTGATTATTATTATGATCCAGTGTCGCACATGATGATGAGGAGTCGTGCATTCGGTCACTTTTCTCGGATCGTCGTCCCTCGGCACCGCCCTGTGCTCAGTTCACTGAGTCGGTCTTTTCGCAAGCGCGAGAAGCAGCTCGAGACCTTGACAAGCTTGACAGCCGGGTAGATGATCGTTGGGCGCGCCATGAGTCGCCAAGGCACGAACGCTCCGAGGGTTCCAAAGTGTTGCAGATTCTAGAATCGCTTTTATGATGGCAGGAGCAGGCAGGTGGTCTTTTCTTTTTGCCTTTGCTTGACAGTCCTGAATCTGTGAGAAGATAACATTTCCTCGCACTGGTCTCGTTTGTTGGTATTGTGAGTTTGGGACGGAGGGAATCTATCTCTGCAGCAACGATGGAGGCTACGCAAATCACCACGACGTCCAGGAAGCGGGAGTCGATGTTTGTGAATTTCAGTACGCCGCAGCGGACGAAGAGCAAGAAGAGTATACAGAGATTGGCTCCGAAGAGGAAGCAGGAAGATGGAGAAGATGATGGACAAGTCAGGTGAGTGAAGCTTTTCCACCCCTCGGACAGTGTCGGAGCATTCGGGACAGGGATCTTGGTTGTTTCGGCTTGTTCGGGAGCACGTGATGATGTCGTTGTTGCTGCTGTCGAACCACCACAGCACGGAACGCAATGTTTCTCGTCTCCGACTAACAACCGCATTCTCAGAGTCGTAAAGGCGAAATTCGTGCAGCTCCACGTCACCAGTGACGACTTCCACCTCCCGCCCGGCACGAGCAATGAACTGCAGACGCCCGTGATCCCCCCACGGACGACTTCTCTGCATCGCAAGACGAGCACTTGGCCGACGGATCGAAGAGCGGGAACTTTCCAGTCCGAGGCACCTCCTCTGCCCGCGTGGACGCCATGGGAGCTGGAAAGAGAAAGACCGGGCTCGCGGTGGGCGAGGATAGCGGATAGGACGAGGAATTCTCCGCCGAGAGCGTTTGTCCAGCTTCCGCGGGAGATATACCAGTGCATTGTCGAACATGTCCAAGATGTTCACACGGCATCGGACGGTGTGGACGTTAAGGGCCTGCAGGACGATCTGAGATCGCTGTGTCTGGTGGACAAGAAGTGGCATCGCATTGCAAGGGATTATCTGTATCAAGAGCTGTGGCTTCCGAGCAACAAGGCGCCGAAGAAGAGGTTCTTCTCGAGGAAACGGAAGCCGAGTCGGTTACGCTTGCTGCTGGACGTGTTCAGCAAGACTCCTGATCTGGCATCTGCGGTACGTCGGATGCACATTGGGACTGAGCTCGCTAGCCAGCTTCGGCGTGACATGCTCAGCAAGACGCCTCGAAAGGGCTCTGCTCTGGCGATTCTGAAAGAGCTGGTTCTACAAAGTCCCAGCCTGGAGCACTTGACGGGGTGCGCACTGCCTGCCGTACCCTCCACAATACCGCTGCTGGATGCTCTAGCTTCACGCACGCAGCTGAGGTCTCATGCGTGGAATCTGAGCTCGCGAGATTCCATACTACTCAGCGTCGGAGACTTCGTATACTGCCACGATGCATGGACGAATCTGGATACACTTGTAGTGGCGACAGACCCAGGCGTCGATCTTGGACAAGTGTCCATATCTGCAGTCCTTTCCCGCCTGCCGTCTCTGAAACATCTGATGCTCTCCGGACTGCATTCGTCTGATTTTAACGACAGAGCACTCATGTCACTACCAGCGCTACGGTCTTTGCGCCTGGAGGATATGGGTGGGCTTACGGACCAAGGCATCGAGCAGCTGGCCTTCTCGAGGCTGGCCATCTCGCTCCGCAGACTGACACTAGCAGGACTGGGGTTGGTATCACTTCAAACGCTTCAGACACTGCTCGCTCATCTCACTCGGCTGAAGCGTTTCCGCTTCATCCAGGAAACTTCTCCAGGATCACAGTCAAGTGTTGGGCCCACGACAGGGCCGCAAACTCTCCATTCTCAAAGCCTGGAATACCTTCATTGGGACTGCTTAGTGCCGGGAGCTGCAGTATCTCAACTCGCCGACGCTATCGAGAACGGGAGATTCCCCCATCTGAAGAAAGCCAAGGTACCGTGCGACCACGAAGGCGCCATCCAAGGCCTCTGTCGACCTATTCCTCGGGTGAGAATGACGGAGCAGGACCTTCAATATCTTAAACAACATCAGGGCGAGCGTGACCTGCGCGTCGCGCAAATCCAAGCTCAGTTGCGCGTGAGGGAGAGCAGGCAGCGACCGTCCGTCCAAGTCCTCATTCAGGACGAGATGGAGGTCCGAAAGACAGGTTTTATCGGCTCCTACCTTGGCAGGATGGAATCCAAGATTGAATACTGCTTGGAACCTGACGTTGGAAGCGAGCATGCTTTGTGCCGATTCGAAGATTTCGCTGTCGCACGAAGAGGAGATGGTTCGAGACTTGAGCAGTGTATGGATGCAGCTGCGTTATTCTAGTACACGTGCGCGGTAGTCGGCAAGGGCGACGTGCCGTTAGCATCATCGATGATCCCTGCGAGACCATTTTCCCGGGGAACGCCTCCTGAACAGGAGCTGTTTGCTCAATGGCTATGTTCCGTTCCCCAAATATACGTTGACAGGCACTTTGGCTGGTCGGAAACCTGGCTTCTTGTCCTGTGAAAGCGATTCCGGACGGCCGTTAAGGCGACCGTTGTCTGTCCCAGTACATTCCGTCCACTTGGATCTCGAGCATCCTAGAGCAGGAGCTTTGATAGACTTCCAATCTACCCCTACCCAACGGAGACAGCTGTATATAGCCCACGTGGGCGAGTTGAGAAGACGGGCACGAACTTGGTTGAGACTAATAAGTCAAGGGCACTGTTATCGTTGACCAAGCAGCAGTTTGGCACACATCAAGCGCTTCGAAAAGAGGTGTTTATGCCCCTTTCCGCTGACAGCATTGAAGTATTCGGTTTCACACGGAAACGCAGGCATAGTGAAACGGAGCTGTCTTGCAAGCATCACCAAACTTTCTGCAGTCCTGCCAGTCCCATTCGTGAGGATGAGCTGGCCCAGACATGGCAAACCTGGGTATAAGCTATCACCATGTCACCGCCATCGGACTTGCCTAGGGAACTATATATTGGACTTCCGAGCAAAAGTCATGCAGGCAAGAAAACGTCAGAGTAATCGCCAATCACCTTCAGTACCGCTCACAACATGGCCGCTGTGCAAGCTCAGAGATCATTGCATCACCATGGGGACAAGACGTCGTGCTATATGCTTCCCAATGAGTAAGTCTTGCGGTCCGGTATAGATCCTCATACATGCTGATCAAGCACAGCGACATGGAAAGACACCGACTGCACCTCCAGCACCTCGCCTCCGTCGCCCTCCTGGGCGGCGACCACATCAAAGCACCCCTGCAAGACCCCAAGAAAATCATCGACATCGGCTGCGGCGTCAACGCCGACATGACGCTCTTCCTCGCCGAGAGATTCCCCAATGCCAAAGTCTACGGCGTCGATCTCTCCCCCATCCATCTGGAAAACGTACCCCCGAACGTGGAATTCATCCAGGGTAATGTGCACCACCTCATCGGCAAGGACGAAAGGCTGCAACCGGGGACCTTTGATTTCGTCTTCTGGCGGTATCTCTGCATGGGCGTTCCGGACTGGGAAGAGCACGTGAGCAAGGTGGCACGATTGGTCCGCGAAGGGGGCTGGGTGGAGATGCACGAGCATTTCATGCCTGCCTTGTGGAAAGATGACAGACACGTCACCAAGGACTCGGAGTGGTTCGGCCTGCTCACGAAGCCGAAACCTTGGCCCGAGGGTGATCCCTTCGCCGTGCAATACTTCCAGAACCTCTTCCAGGCGCAGGGCTTCAGCGAGATGGGCGGCCTTCCCGTCTCGGCTCCCTTCGATCCCCCGGAGAAGTTGCAGGGCCAGGACGGGCAGGCTTGGGCAAGGTATGTGGCGGAGAAACACTTCATTCAGTGGGTCTATCCCATCATGGAGCGACTCTTCCCCGGCGAGGAGGGCAAGGCGGACCGGGCGCGGTTGGCGGCGGAGGCGGAGAGGATTTTTGCCACCGAGGACGGGAAGCACTTTCGCTTTGCTGTGGTTTGGGGGAGGAAGGTGTGAAGTTGAAGTTGAAGTTGAAGTGGAAAAGGTCGAGCCGATGGTGTCTCTTTTTTTTTTTTTCCCCTTTTCGTGATAGATTGAACAGAGTTGATGAAGAATATAATATTCTTGGTGCTGGATTTTCCTATCTAGTGCTCCCTCTCATAGGGGGTGGTTGGTTGATGCACACATTGGAGATTCACCGTAGGTATGATTTGTATCGCTGCATTTCAGTTACTTCCGCCTATCATACACCCCGGGAACCTAAGCTTTTTCGGTGAGGAGGACCTACCTAGAAGACGGAAACGTATATTTTTCGGCATCGGACATCGGGTTAGATATAATAGATTACCGGGTAATCTATTTATCTATCTATCTATCTATCGGCTCGTCTTATCTTATCTTATCTTATCTCATCGTAGGCTTATGAGATCCCTTTATTTCACCTCTTGTTGATTTTAGGTACGCGGGGAGACGATAACAATGTGTAGTAGAGGGACGGGAGAGCTTAGTAGTAGTCTAGATTATTATTATCTTTTTTTTTTGGGCATGTGGGAAAGGAAGGATGGGGAATTGGATTGAATGTCTGTCGTCTCTTCGTTGTGAATGGAATTCTTCATCTTCACGACGAAGAGATTTTTTGCGAGGTAGGCACAGCTAGGTAGGTATGAAGAGACGTGTTGCCCTGGGAGGAGTGGTTCCGCTTCGGCTCGGTCGGGTCGTGATCGGCTCGGGATCTTCGGGTCGGTTTCTATGCATGTAACAGTCATTCCATTGCCACTAGCACTAGCATATGACGAAAGCGACCTCACTCGTTCTCTCGATTGTCTATATCAACATCTTTCCATGCCCTCAAGTCGATAGATACTTGTTCATTATATCACTCCAACAGTTGGGCCCATCGCCTCAAATTCTCTCATCATTGGGTATAAAAGGACCTGGTGTGACGGTGTGTATACAGACCATGGCTGCAGAGAAGGACTTCGATATAGCGATTATAGGCGGCGGTAAGAAGCAACCAACCAGCAAAAAAAAAAAAAAAAAGACATTCCAGCACAAACCCTTCCTCCCGAACGGGATACACAATTGTGTTCTTTTCTTCTTCTTTTGGCTGACAAAACAACCAATCTTCCTCCCTCCAGGCATCTCAGGCCTCACCCTCGCCATAGCCCTGCACCACCGCGGCCTGCGCGTCCAGATCTACGAACAGGCGCCGCATTTCGGCGAGATTGGCGCCGGCGTCGCCTTCACCGGCAATGCCGTCCAGGCCATGCGACACTGCCACCACGGCGTCTATGCGGCCTTTGAGAGGGTCCGGACGGGGAATCTGTGGCCTTCGAAGCGGAAGGTCTGGTTTGATTATCATGATGGGTACCATCGTTCCCAGCCTGCTGCGAGTAGTACCGAGGGGGAGGGGGAGGAGACGGAAGAAGAGACGTTTGCATTCTCCATCCGCAATGATCTGGGGCAGGCTGGGGTGCATCGGGCGCGGTATCTGGACGAATTGGTGAAATTGCTACCCGCGGAGAAGGCGGTTTTCGGGAAGCGATTGGAGAAGTTGGAGGAGAGGGGGCGGGAAAATGCTAAGGATGAGAGAAGGTGGAGGTTGTGGTTTCATGACGGGACGCATGCGGATGCGGACGCGGTGATTGGCTGTGATGGGATCAAATCGCAGGTGCGGGCGTGGATGTTTGGGGCGGAGTCGCGGTATGCGCATCCGACGTATACGCACAAGTATGCGTATCGCGCGCTGGCGGAGATGGAGGATGCGGTGCGGGCGATTGGGGAGGAGAAGGCGTATAATGCGTGTATGCATGTGAGTGCCCTTCCTGTCTGACGAAGAGAGAATCCTCAAGGAAGGAGGGAGTTGACTGATTAAATCTATTTCTTGATGCAGATGGGTCCAGGAGGCCATGTGAGTGGATACCACAATCCTTGGACTCGTGATGAATGCCACAGCTGATGCTTCCCACGCAGATGCTGACGTTCCCCGTCAACCATGGGAAGACCTTGAACATCGTCGCTTTCCACACCACAGAAGATGACTGGCCCGACTACACCCGACTGACCAGGCCGGCAACGCGTGAAGATGCCCTTCGAGATTTCCAAGGTTACGGACACGATGTCAGGAGTCTCCTTCAACTCTGCCAGCCGAACCTGGACATCGTAAGTCGTCCTCGGCCCCTTTCCCCTTTCCCCCCCCATAGAGCGGCTCACGATACTAACAGCAAATTCAAAGTGGGCAATCTTCCACCTCGGCGACAACCCGCTCCCACACTACAACCACTCCTCCGTCCTCCTCATCGGCGACGCCGCCCACGCCACCTCGCCCCACCACGGCGCCGGCGCGGGCATGTGCATCGAAGACAGCGCCGTCCTCGCCGACCTGCTCCACGCCTGCTGCACGCGCGCCGACCTCCCCGCCGCGTTCCAGACTTTCAACGACCTCCGCCGGGATCGCGGCAACTGGCTCGTGCAGACCAGTCGGCATATCGGCGACTGCTACGAATGGATGGCGGACGGCGTGGGGGATGATTTCGCCCGCATCGAAGCCGAGATCAACACGCGGAATGGCATGATTGCCGACGTGAGCGTCGAGGGCATGTGTGAGCGGGCGAAGGAAGTTTTGGCGGCGAGGGTGCAGGGTGATGGGACGAGGGGGAGACTTTGATGGTAAGGTGGATGGTTTCTAGAAAGGTACGAGTCAGTCAGTGATGGGATTCTTGTCATGAAAGGGTCGGGTTCGTTTCCCATAACCAAGCAATGATCAAGCCCTGCCCGATGAGATAGATGGCTTTGCCAACATCATGGAAACTTACATGTCCAAAAGCTCTCCCGGAGCCGACGAGATTTTTCTCTTGTTTCTCGGGGAGACTTGTGAATTCCAAGACGGGGTTTGCCTTCAACGAACTACAAAGATAAGATGTCAAGCAGGCTATCGTAGTGCAAACGAATGAAGGGTAAGAGATTCCACCCCGTCTAATGTCCAAAACAAAAAAACAAAAGGTTATAAAGAGAGGGTCGGTATATCGATAGGAAGGGGATGTATGTGTAGCAAATCAAATATACATACATACATACATCCGAAGAATGATGATAACAAGAACACATTCCGCTTTTCCTCCGCAGACCGAACATGCTACCATACCTGGAAAGTATGTAACTGACCAAGTAAGTGATCGATTCAGACATATCTTTTCGCAGTCTCAATATCCTCCCCCCCCCCCGGTCCAAGAGGAAAGAGGAAAGAGGAGAAAGAGAAGAAAGCACAGCTGTGGGGCTTTGCATTGCATTGCAATTTCTCTCACTCACTCATGAATGGAATGAATCTTACTACGACTACTACTCAGATCAGACCAGATCAGGCACTACCACTGTGTTTCGCTGAAAAGGGCAGAGAGAAAGAGAGAGAGAGAGAGAGAGAGAGAGAGAGAGATGGTCGCAGGAAAAAGGAAAAAGGAACAAAAAAAGGTCGCAGCGGAAGCATCATCATTGCCCCTTTTAATGCTCCTCCGCTCCGCTCCGCTCCGTATCTAATCGAATCGTCATGCTGTACTAATCCAATCATCATTTTTCTCGCCTTGCCTTGTCTTTTTGCATCTCAGCATTTCAAATCTGCGGCAGCTCCAGCCAGTCGAGATTGACCAGCTGCTGTCCGAACCACGACTGGGAGATATCCGCACTTAGAGCCTCAATCTCTTCCAGACTCAGCTGCGGGTGGATGGCAGGCGAGAGCGCCGTTCCGTTGCTCGCGGTCGCGGCTTCCGGCTTCGGAGGTTGCAGGGAAGGGTCGAGTGTCGCATCGCCCGGGTCCTGGGTGGGATTGGCATTGCCCTGGTGTTCGCGCGCGATGTCGGAGACCCGGGCTTTCATGGAGCGGAGGAGTTGTGAGGCGTGCCGGGCCGAGGGGATCTGGTTCTCGTAGTGTTCCAAGATGTAGAAGCAGCGAGACCAGGATGCTTCGACGTCGCGCTCTGCGATTTGGGGTCGATAGCTGCTCGTCTTGGAGGATGCGAGGAGGACGATTGCGGATGCGAAGGTGAAGTAGACGGTGTGCCAGCCCGAGCTTCGGTACAGCGTTCCCAGATTTTCGTAGAGTGTGTCGATGAGGCGACAGGCGGTGAGGGTGCAGGAGTCGCAGCAACTCCTGATAACGTCACTATCGAGTGTCAGAGAGTGTGGCTTGGAATCCAGTCGCGTCGCCATCAGGAGCAGTGGACGAAGACACAGCAGTCTGATATACAGGAATCTGCAGTACAGTATCTGCTGCTGGAGGTGGACGTGATCATCCTTGGACGGCGACACATGCTCGGAGTCGGAAATCCTCAAGTACGCTGGTACACCTTCGACGAATTGGTCAAGCCTTCGGTTGAGGTCCAGGACGGGCGCCAGCAGCTCTGTTGGTTTCGTGGCTCCATTGGCCTGTCTCTGGGAGCTGACACCGGAGCTATCCCTGTAGAATAGAGACAGAATCTCTTCCAGTAGCTCGAAGAGCTTGCAAGAAGACACAAACAGACCAAGGCGCGATGGAATGCCAGCTGGCTGTGCGCCTTCGATATGCTCTTGCAGGTATTCGTCATCGATCAGGGCCGGAATGGGTACTTGGATGGTGCGATCAATCATGGACGGCCGGCCAAAGGTCATGGACAGCAAGCGATCGAGGTTGACGCAGGTGTGCCAGATTCGTCTCCGCATGTGGAGTGCGAGCTGCGATATGCCGCGGTGGCCTGCAGCGTCGATGTGGAGTCCGAGGCTCTGCGCCATGCGAATAGCCAAGCCGACCGCGTTCCAACATCGACTTGCGTGCTGGGTAGACTGCAGGTAGACACCACCGAGGACGAGCATCTGGACGAGAGAGATGGAGGTCGAGTCCAAGATGTCGAAGGGATAGGATTGGCGAGATCTCTGGTAGAAGTCGTCGGCTACCGAGGAGTGTTGGGATGGCTCGACGAGGGTGCTGAATTTGCAGCCCAGAGCAAAGACGAGATTCAGGGTCGCCGTGAAGATGGCCTCTTCGGCTTCGGAGTCGTGATGTGGCGGCCCGTCGTTGCCCTCGGTCCACAGTCGGTCACTGCGAATGGCATCGAATTTAGCATCTCCGTGTCAGCTGGGAGAGTGAAGCCACGGCCGACTTACTATTTCCTCGTAAAGCTCGGCTTGTGTAGCACGGGGAACAGCGGGTGGATGAATTCCCAATAACACAGCACGAAGTTGTCGGCCTGACGGCGCCTGGGCAAGACGTCGAGTCCGTCGGTACGGTGTTGAATGCGCTCCGGCAGGGCACCCGAGCTCCGAAAGTTGGATTCGGATTCGGATCCGTTCACGGGAGTCGCAGTACCGCTCTGGCTGGGCATGACATGCTTGAGGAAGGCGACGGTGGACGAAGGGCCGTAGATGGAGTCGTCGCTGCCGGCCGCGACGGTGGCCAGGCCATCGGCACGCGGGGCGGGCAGTTCGTTTCCTGGGAAAGCGTGGGCGTGGTTGGTCCGAGGCGTGAGGCCATTGCCATTATTGCCGGTTTGGTAGGCGGCGGCGTGGAGAGAGGTGGGAGGGGTGTGGAGGAGGGTGCTGTTCCTCCGATCTGAATTCGTTCAGCGTGTATCATCATCATCATCATCATCATCGTCATCATCATCATCATCATTGGCCTCTTGACCACGGCGTGCACGAGGATGAGGTGGAGGTGGAGGGGTGTACGTACCATCACACGACCCTCGCCCCAGATCGGATAAGGCCTGAGCAGCGTCGTTGTGGGCTCTCGGATCGGCTGTTCGGGCGTCGGGATGTTGCCCCGGTTGCTGTGGTGGTGGTGGTGGTGGTGGTGGTGGTGGTGGTGGGTGGTGAGGAGTGTTCGTGTTCGTGTTCAGGCTGTAGGAACTTGAAGGCCTCGCGTTCGCCCGCAGCCGTTTGACCTGATCATATCGACAACTGGCGGCGACGCCTCTCTGTTCGCATGCGCGGCACACGGGCTGCGCGCCGTCGCACCTCGTCTTGCGGTCTCGGCAGGTCCCGCAGGCCTGGGAGACACGCTGGCGCTTCAATGGCGGTTGCCCCGACGCATCGCCCATCTCTCCTGGCGCGGTCATGTTCGCGGGTGGTGCTGGTGCTGGTGCTGGTGCTGGTGCTGCTACAGAAGATGCGAGCGGCGCAGCTGGAGGCCCGTCAAGCCCGTTTCCGGGAGGAGTGCTGGTGCTCCCCCCCTCCACCTCCGACAGCATCGGCCGCGTCGATGGAATAACTGGTGGCGTCTTCGGAAACCTCTCCGGATCGGGTGGATTCATTCAGAACGCACACGAGGACTGCCCGGATCGATGTCAGCAGACTGGGAGAGTAACGGCTCGCTCGACCGGTGCGAGGAGGAAGGTGGTGGTGTTGTCCGTGGATTTGCGAGTGCCGAACGGCGAGCGGCTCTGAGGCGTCTTCCGCCGTTCGCTAAAATAAAGTTTTCCCCTGGGGCCCGGCCCCGGCCCCGGATCACAACAGCCGAAACCGTCCGGCCCGGGCATGAACATTACCTAGGTACCTTTTTGCCAACATACATACCACTATCAATTCGCATGTATTGCCAACATACATACCACCAACGCTTCGGAAGCAAGATGAGAGCGAGCCGCGTGTGCCTTCTCCGATGGTTGAAAGCTTTTGTTCATTTGTCTACATTGCTATGTCTGGGGTATCACAGCGCAACACTCACCCCTCCCATGAGATACTCTCTTAGATACTCTTAGATACTCGCCCGCCTCGGCGCCATGGTCCTCCTCAGATTCCTCTTCTCCTCCGTCTCCTCAATGCCCGGTATCACGCCCTCGTCTCGCAGCTCCGCCAAGAACTTCCGTCCATACTGATAGCCCACCTGGTAGATCTCATCAAACTTGCCAAAGTCCAGGGTTCCGTACGCCTCGATCGGAGGCCGCATGTATCTGCAGCCGGGAATGTTCTTGGCGCGCTCGAGATTGTCCACCGAACTCACGTATGCGAGTCGTGCCTGGATCTCGGAGAGCGTGGGCGGATTGGGGTGGGAAGAGAAGGGGTTCCATCGGTTGAGCGATGCCCAGAAGCCCGAGAGGCTGTCTCCGTAAGCCTGCGGTGTGTCGTCGTCCAGAGCTCCCACGTCCACGGCGAAGATCTGGTCTGCCCCGAGGGCTTTCATGTGCGATACAGTCAGGTTGTCCGTGTATCCACCGTCCAGTAACATGTTGCCTTCGTCACACATGGGTGGGATGAGTCCAGCGAGCGACATGGAAGCTCGCACGTATCGCCACACGTAACCGCTGGTATGGATCTCCGAGCGCGATCGGGAGATGTTGGTCGAGTTGCAGTAGAAGTCCAACCAGAAATCTTCAATCTGACTGTCGCCAAACGTCTTGAAGATGCCCCGGTTGAACTCGTGCCCGGTGGTGTATGATGCCGACGGGTACGTGACGTCCAGCGCAAACCTCCACATGCTCCCCATCCGGCCAGCAAACTTCTTCACGCGTCCATACATCGGCACCACGTCGGCATCCTGCGCATAGACAGCGCCCACGAAAGCACCAATCGAGGTACCTCCGATGATGTCAATCGGAAGGCCTGCCTCTTCCAGCGCGCGGATCACACCCACATGAGCAAGGCCTCTCGCACCGCCTCCGCCCAACACCAAGCCGACCGACTTGCCGCATAAACGCCGTGCCAGACGGTGAAAATCACCTTTGAAAGGTGTGTCGGCGGAGA
Organism: Lecanosticta acicola; assembly: GCA_963674455.1. Lineage (NCBI taxonomy): Eukaryota > Fungi > Ascomycota > Dothideomycetes > Mycosphaerellales > Mycosphaerellaceae > Lecanosticta > Lecanosticta acicola. The sequence goes on along the minus strand of CAVMBE010000004.1, from coordinate 127,303 downwards.
ATAGTGGCGTTTGTCGGACGCGACGGGAGGTATACTTATGGATCTCGGCTTGGATGACCTGCACGCGCTGCTTGATAGCGTTACCGAATCTCTTCGTCCCTGTCGGCCCATTGGGGTGAACGGGCTCGGGAGCTGCTTTGAATGCCAACTGTACATGGTGGTGTCCTCCGTTGATCCACGGTCGGTTCCTAAGCCAAGCACGAGTGGTACCGGAGGGACAATAGCGCTCCGAGTGCAACAGGATCAGCTCCTTTCGTGCCGTCGTCTTGGTCGTGAGCAGGAAGCGCTCATACTCGCCGATTGCAGGGGATCCCTCTGCAAGGCCGACCATGTAGATGCAGTCGGCTTGGCTGATGCAAGTCTGAGTCCATGGCGACTTCACGCTGGTGTCCGCTACGTATATCACGATGCCGTACTTCTCCTCCAGATCGGCCAGGTATTGTGACAACTTGAGCTTTCCCATTCTGCTAAACGCATGACGTCCAAGGTGATTCAAGATCGTGGATTGACTGAGGACAGAGACACCATTCGGAGTGCCGATCTGGCCTAGCGCACTCTGAAGCTTGTGACCAAACTCCACTACTGGCACTCCGGCTGTACATGGCACGACGGCCACAGTTCTGAGATTGCTTGTCGTCGTCACCTTGGGCCTCTCCACGGACAACTTGTTGTAGTTCTCGCACTCATTCAAGGGATTCTCAATCAACGTCCTCATGCGCGATGCAATGATCTTCGATACCTTGATTGTGATGCCGGGGTGCTCTTGTGCCAGACTGTTGAAAAGTGTCTTGGGGAACTTTGCAAGCTCGGTGTCTCGGATGGCATGCAGGCTACCAGGTCGTGTCGACTCCGTCAGCACTTCAAGTTCGCCCACACTTTCGCCTTGACCGTATTCTCCGATCACTTTCATGTTGCCATCGTCGCTCTCCTGAATAGCGCGGAGTCGGCCGTTGAGCACAATGTATATGGCGTCACTCTCTTCTTTCTGATGATATACTGCCTGTCCTGCAGTGACCTGCACCCACTCCAAGGCGAAGTCGATGTGCAAGATCAAACGTGGAAGCAGGCTGGTCATTCGCTTCGCCATTGTCAGAAGAACGACCGGATATCGTTCAACGATCTTTTCGATGGCGCGTCGGGGGAGAAATCCCACGTACACGTCGGTCTTGGCTGTCACATTGATGAAAGACCGGTACGAAGAGATGGTACCAAGATAGCCTGCGAGTCCACCGGGTTTCACCAGGAACAGACTCTTTCTTGCATAACCAGACTTCCTTCGTCGGTGATGCTCAGAGCCGTTGGTCGAAGTCGGTCTCGAGGTCCTTGAGGTCCTGCGTTGACTGAGGAGCTCGGGGACTTCAAGGCCATTTTGTGATCTGGCCATCGTACCCAGCACATTCGAGGATGATACTTCTTGCTCGTCCATGGAAGCACTGACATCGAGGAAACCGTCAATCACATAGTAGAGGCCTGGATTGCGCTCGCCTTCCTCAACCAACACCGAGTCTTTCGGAAAATAGACTATTTCGACCTCATTCATCAGATCCTCCATGATATTGGCGGAGCCACCGACGCTGAAGGCTGACACAGACGCAACTGACTCAGCGTCCTCTTGTGAGCCATCGTATGGATCCATGAAGCCAAAAGCGTTGTTGAAGATTGCGCTCTGTCTTTTGGAGTCGTACGAAACTAGACGTGGTGATTGCGCTACTGACTCAGTCTTTCGGAAGGCATCTTTGGAGTTCGCAAGGCCGATAGCATTAGCAATACATTCCATGATGGATTCGCGGAAGATGACGTCTTCGTCCATAGACTCTTGGCGATGCATTGTGGCGCGAGGGCTTAAGTCGGCGTTGAATGGGCCTCTATCTCGACTCTTCGTGGGATCGGACAGATCGCCAGTAGAAGGTCTTGGAGCGGAGTAGGGCTGAGAGAAGCTCCCTGCCTGATATCGTCGTCCGAGTGTCCTGGCTGCTTGGATGTTCGTGAGCAAGTCGCCGGCGCTCATCCCACCTCGCTCACCACCAACATGCTCAGACCTGAGGCTTCCATTGCGGGTGACCGATTGTGCGTGCGAAGTTGCATCACGGGGCAAGTTATTAGTCGTCCGTCTTCGGTTGGCGATTCGAGGATTGTGCAAAGCGATACCCTTCATGCTATCTTCCGGGTTCACGTTCTCCTGGTCTTTGCGGAATTTGTCTTTCAAGCGTTGCAAGGCCTCGCCTCTCAGGAAGTCTGGCAAATCATAGGAGGTGTAACGATCCATCAGTCGTTCCGTGCGCAGCACTTCGCTCGTCAGACCCAGGTACGAGTTCGCTGTCGCGAGAGTGACCCTCTGCAGACGAGTTAAAATGACCTGAACAATGTGCGCCGTTGCTTTTGGATAGATCCTCGTAATTCTGTGAAAAGCACTCGCCGGGATAATGGCGATGGTAGTATCAACGGTGGCCCTCGCAACGATGTCAGGATGAGCAGACGCCTGCTTCTTCGCCTTCTTAGCCCGGACGCTGTTGCCTCGTATGAAGCTTGGTCGGCGGCTAGATATCTTCGGCTGGCTATTGTCCGTGCTGCTGTCGAGAGCGAGTGGTGGAGGTTCTCTGAAGGAGGTTCCCATAAAACCAGAAGAGGCCCTTTGCCGTGATACAGGCCGTGAAGCGCCACCAGCTGCTCCCCATTGCAGTCCACCATCAGTGCCCGACTCGTGGTTCACATCTTCGTCGTTTACGGTCATCTTGAGATGGCTTTTCAGGTTGGTACCTGAGCCGGCAGATTGAAGATGTTCGTCCTCCTCATCAAACCTCAACTTGACGTTGTCCGTGAACAAAGCCAAGATAGAAAAGAGCGAGGACATCGGAGCGCCGTTCTTGACTTCAGTGAGAAGCTGGTAGCTGCCATGGCCACTTGGTCGATCTTCCCCCTGATCCTCGTCCAGTATCACAGATTCGTTTGGCGATTCTGGTTCAGAGCTACTGCCCTTGGACTTGACAAAGATCTGGACCAAGCCGTCCACGACCAAGCAAAACCCCTTCTCCTCTTCCAGAAGTAACGTCTCGCCGGCTATTAGCTTCCTCGTTTGCATAGTCCGGGTAAGCTCGTGGAACACCGGCCGTTCCAGATACCCGAAGACTTTGATGGCACTGAGGAATTCATCGAAGTAGTTTGCCAAGCCTGGCTTCGAATCCGATTCCTGAGACTCTGGAAAGATCTCCACCTGAGGTTCCTTTCGTTGCGGCTCCGGAGGTAGGCGCGAGTACATGTTCAAGAAGCGGTACCTCAAGAACCAACTGACGGTCGAGGCGAAGACCAGCAGGAGCAGCAGCAGGGTGGTCATGTTCATGGTGAAGGTCAAGCTGGTGGACAGGAAGGTGAACAGCCATGTTGGGAGAGTGAGCGTTACGAAGTGGATGGCCCAGTAGAGGGCGCTCGGGAGGACGGTGAAGATGCCCAAGGCCAGGCCGCCGAGCATGCTCAAGGTCGAGCGCGGGTCAGTGGGAGCATGGGCGGAGGCGACGTCGGGGAGTGTGCTGGGGATTGCCGTGCTGCTGGAAGTGCTCACGCTGGCCGAGATGCCGGCAGAGATGATGTCGAGTGTGTGAGCAGCAGCAGCAGTGGCAGCCGATGCCGACGCCCGTGACAGCGTCTCCATTGCATCCATCCCTCGCACGTCCGGAAGTCGGGAAAAGGCCGCTGTGGCGCTGCAAGCAAGAGAGAGAAGCCCAAGGAATTCTCATCCAATAAAGCCGTCAACGTGCCAGCATGCCTCGCGGGGTATGGCTCGCGCCTCGTCGTGACAGGAAGCAGCAGCAGCAGCAGCAGCAGCAGCAGCAGGACAACAACAACGACCGTCTCCAAACCCAGGGAGGAGCAGAGCAGTAGGACGCGAGCGACGCATGTGAAACGGAGGATGCGCCAGGATGCGCCAACGTAGTATTGACGTATGTCGAGTGAATGTCTGCCAGCCGTGCAGCTTTGCTTTTCGGTCGTGGCGCGGGAGGCGTGGCACAGAATCCCACCACTATCTTTTGCCGTCACGTGCCCTCGCGATCTCCAGCCTGCATTTCGACCTCAAGCTGCATCCAGCATCAACCTTCTCCTGGAACGCTTGCACTCTCCTGCACTGGATCGGGGACGTCGTACTACCTGCGCGACCACTCTCATCGAGTCCCCGTCCCTCCGCCATCACAATGGCGTCCAGCCAGCAGAAGGTCGTCCATCAAGACTACATCGCGCGCATTCGATACTCGAACGCCTTACCACCACCGCCGAATCCGCCGAAGCTCCTCGACATTCCGGGCACCGGTCTTTCAGGCGGACAATACACCAGTGCAGGATATGCATCGCGGCTGGCAAGGGAGCAGCCGCTCAATATCGAGGCGGATGCGGAGCTGGGCATGCCAATCGATCTCATAGGCATACCGGGTATCTTCGACGGCGATGAGCGCGGTAAGGCGGTGTACATGTTAATCTGAGGCAAGACCGGGTGCTGATGGAAGACAGCTATCTCGACGCGATCCGGACCACAAACACTACATCCTGCAGACAAGGCCCTGCTCAAGCCCGTCGCGGCGCTTGGGAAGCCCAATGCCGGCGGAGCAGTCTCGTTCTTGCGGAGAACAGAGTACACCGCTTCGCAGAGCACACAGCACTTCACATCGTCAACTTCCAAAGACTTGGTAAAACTACGCAACGATGGCAAGAAGCGCAAGCCAAGTGTGAACAAGGAGGACCCGATCAACATCATGAGAAACATCATCAAAGGCTTCGATATCGCGTATCCGAAAGATGTATACAGAGGCGAGGACAGTACTACGAACCTAAGAGGAGCACCCGCGACTGATCAGGAGGCGAAAGCATGGTCGAATCCACGGCACCCCTCGAAACCGGACCTGAAGCTGCTCGACTCGTATCCAATCCTCCCTGATCTAGACGCAATACCTTCCACTGGCTTCTACATGGTCATGAGATTCAACGGCAACCCTGTAGACAAGAGTAGGAAATACGACGAGCGGCTGGACACTGCCATCTTGAGGCCAGTCACGAACGAGGATGGTGAAGCCGCATATTTGGACAAGCAGGCAGCGTGGGAGGAGTCCGACCAAAAGAAGCCCGCACCCATACGCGAATACGACTATGACTATTTCCTTCCGGAAGACGCGTCGGCACCTCGGGGCATTAAGCGCAAGCTCAATGTCAATGACCCGGAGAACGATGATTCAGAGCTGTACACCGACGACCTTGGCAATGGTCGGCGGGCATTCAAGTACACGCGGCTACGTACGTATGAAACACGGGCTCAGGAAGGTGATCCCAACGAGTTCTACAATTCGACTGTGGCAGTGGCGCTGCACGATCCTGAGACCGATGTTGGTACCACGCCGGGCGCCAAGAAACGACTACAGAAAGGAGCATACTTCTATCCGGTTGTGCAGAGGACGTCACTACGACCCAAGCGAAACGTCGGAAAAGCGCTGTATCAGGATGAAGAGCCGAAAGTCGATGAGATTGACGTTACGATTGGTGACATGAATGAGGACACGCAGGCGAATCAGTTGGAGAGGAAGGCTCAATTAGATCCAAACCTGCGCTCAACTGCAGAAGGTTGATATATCCTCGATGACTGAGGACGTAGATTCCCAACTGTACGCGTTCACGTCGGCCTGGCGTTGGCTGAGGCCATGGGGAAGACAGTGTATATCGTGGAAATTGATTAAGCTGTGTATTCTAGCGAAGCGCCATCTCTGTACTTTAGCGTCTTCCAATCCAAGGCAGTGAGCAATAGTCAGCTCCTTTTTCGTTCGGCTTCTACCAGTCTCCTACTCGCTTGTCCGTTGTTCATTCGATGTTGTCGATATTGCTGTAGTCGCGCAACGTGGTAGGAGGTGAGGTCTCGGCACCGAGGCGTGGGGGTCTTGACTGCCTGAGGCAACTACGTCACAGCTAGCTCCGTCGTCTTTCGCTTTCGACTCGGTTCAGGAACATCAACAAAACGAGGAGACATCCTCGACACATCCACGCACCCGGACCGACTCCGCAACAGAACACCCTGCCAACGCCTTGAGCTGCAGAAGCGTGCAGCGGCCGCAAGTCTCGGCGCACGCGCGATCGTCCACCTTGCGGAGAAAGGCCAGTAGCTGCAGATATCTGCGCGAGCCTGATTGGCGAGGACGACCGACACGGCACGTGAACAGAAAGACGAGGAGGCTCAGATTGAGTCGGAAGCAAGACATTCACGAGCACCTGCCACGGTCTCGTGTGCACCTCGGTAAGGAAATCAAAAGCAGAGAAGCAGCAAGGAGCGGCGAGTAGGGCGAAGCAGAGCAGACAGGAAGGAGCAGGCGCGTCGTGAGCAACGCGACTTTGAGCAGGACAACAGGCTTCTACCACCAGTACCTCCGCTGTACTTGATCCCAGCGCATATACCGGCCGCAAGATGCCCTGCTTCAAGGGTTTGTTGCTCCATGAATACTCGAATACACGGTCGAGTACTGACATGAGTCGCAGGCCTTGCGGTCTCCATCCACACTCCTAATGGTAATTGAATCACTGCACTCTATCCCCAACATCCAAATCGCTAATTCGGCGCAGGCCCAATTGCGGAGCACTCGGTTCAGAAGCAGTCGAGGCAGGTGGGTGCAATTTCCAATGCGATGCTCGTCACCACACATGCTGTATTGACCCGGCGTTTAGAACCGTATATCTACCTACATCCCTGTGCCTCCGGCCAAAGTTCCTGAAGGATCTACAACTGGCAAGCCCGAACAATCCACCTTTGCCATATCCATCACGCTCCTGACGCCGGGCCTGAACGTCCCGTACTCGACACCGAAGCCCACACCGGAAGACCCGAACCCAAAGCCACGAGTTGTTGGCGGTCTGCCCGGCAATCTCAGCGACCGTGGCAAATACGACGCGGCTATTCCTCCTTACGTTCCCCGCACGACCAATCCAAATGAGACCATCGCGGCATACATCTACTTCGACGGGCGCGCGAAAGAAGAGGTCGCAACGCTGCTCAGACGTGGTGAAGAGACATGGGTCAACTCTCGCTGGGTCAGCGTGCCCGAGTCTGAAGGCGGAGGTCTAGCGGAACGCGAGTTCTTGTTCAGAGAAGTGGGTCTGGAGAGATGGCTGAATGGACTCGATTTGCAAGGCAGCAACAAGGACAAGGCGGAGCGGATAGAGCGACGCCAGCGGAGACTGGAGAAGAAGAGACGGAAGAAGAAGGACGAACTGGATGACAGTGATGATGAGGACAGCAAAGAACCCAAGAGACTCGACAGGAATGGCGTGCTACGGTATGGTGGAGAGGATGGCTCACCCGTGGAGGACCTTCCCACGGAGGAAGGTCTCTTCTCGTCCGACTCAGACTCCGATGACGAGCCGCCGCAGCCTGAAGCCGCAGGTCAAATCAAGGTAGCACTCTTTCGCGTTCTTGCTAGTGGCGAGATCAAGCGAGGAGAGTACTCACCCCAATTTGATGCCCACGATGACGATGAAATGGAAAATGGAGGCGGCGATGGAGCTGACGGAGATGTTGACCACACCACGAGCTTTGCGAAACCGAAGACACTTGACCCGAAGACCATCAGCACACAAACAGTCACAGGCCTGGATCCTCCGGAATCTCCTTACGCTGTGTTCACGTTCTTCTACCGTGGAGAGAAGCAACTCCGCAAGATGGGTATCATTTCGAATCCCGAGGCGCAGAAGACTCCTCAGTCCAGTCGACGCAAGTCATCAGGCCCGGACTTTTCAAATCTAGGCCCGCTCAAATCGACTGGCACAGTCGGGTTTTCGGGATATAGGGATTCATCCAACACGAAGCGCAAGAACCAGAAGAACCGTGACGGTGACGCTATGGATAGTGACGCCGACGAAGATGATGACGAGCGGCTGCCGAATGGAGAGGAGGAAGGTGACTCGAAGCAAGAGAACGGCAGTAGCATGCTGTCCCCGGAAGATGCCAAGCGCACGGGTGAGATCTCGGAAGGCGTGCAGAAGATCAAGGTAATGTAATTTCGCATGGGATGAGGGAGGACGATTCTGACTTCGTGGCAGCTCAAGAGGCAGCATTCTTCTGACGCAATCACCGAGAATCCTACGCGCAAGTCACCGTTCATGAAGACCGATGACTCTCCTCCCGTTGGAACTCCGCAGTCGGTGAACTCTACCGCAGCGAACGCAGGCACCCCTCCGGACGGTTTATCGCCGACCAATCTAGACACTGGCGACACTGGCGCAAGCCCATTCAAGCGCCAGCGGGCAAGCGAGCCTGGACCGAACAGCGGCGTCGGCTTCGCATCCCTCGATTCCAGCTTGAACGAGACTCTCCCAGCTACATCCATGGCGGATGCCAGCGTGGGAGGACAGCGGGCGGCATCGACTCCTGATTGCAAGCGCGAGATCAAGGAGGATTCCGATGAGGAATTGTGACGGCGATTTCAGCTCAACCTTCCGGAAAGTCGTTGGCTAACAAGACTTGGTTAAAGAACGACCAGGTCGCTATCGAATCCGAAGGGACGAAAACTGTACGGCTGCGCGATACCTCCAAACACCCCAACTAAGCACAGTGTCAGTCCCTCGGCGCGAGCTACGCGACATAACTCAAAACTGGAACATCACGGTCCAATTCTGGCGCACCTAATGGAAAATGGCATGACACGAGGGATGCCCGTCTGCAGCATTTCCACAATCCACAGCCAGCCGTCGGGACTGACGCTCCTCTAAGCGACATGAATTGAAAAATAAAAAGAGAAAGGGAAAGTGGTCGGAACAGCATGAAGACCACGTCTCTCATATGTTTCTTACGCGCAAGCATGGATGCATGAAAAGGTGCAGGTCAGCCAGCAGCTTTGGTTGAGGCTCCGCCCCGAAGCCAGGATAGAAAAGCGTTTTGATTCTTCTCATGAATGGCTGCAAACGGCATCTTATATGTTGTTCTCCCCCCAATGGAACCAGCCGTTTCTCATCAGGATCAAACGCGTACACACACTGTAGCATATCCACATGATTGCGTTTTGTTTGGCCTCTACTATAGTCTAGATGGACAGGACATGCTCGTAGAGATGCTAATGATTAATGAGACTCAGTAGATGTGAGGTGAAGTCGGGACAAGGGATTCCGATGCTGCTAAGGTACACTGCCCTTCATCCGATCATCCGATCACCGCTCTACCCGATCCCTGCTTCCTCCGCATGACGTCGGTCACGGTTCTACATGTACAGTAAGGTACATGTACCTTAGCTTTCCGTAGCCCTCTAAACAGTCCGCATTGATTCTGCTCCCTTGTCGCATTCCCTAGACCCCGATATCTATCTATCCATTGATCGCATTGGAATCATCGAAGCTCAAGGCAAGACGGAAAATCTTAATTACTACTCGACTCGACTCGGCAAGAAAAACCTACCTGACCTTACTTAACCATGGCGACCCGCTCCGTCCCCAACCTCAGTCTGGAAGCCGCGCAGATAGCCACCCGCGCCGCCCAGGAACAGGCCCAATCGATGGGCATCGATTTCAATATTGCCGTCGTGGACGCTTCGCTGTACCTGTTGCATTTCGTGCGGATGCCGAATGTGAGTTCGCCTCCTCGTCCATTTTTTCCCTCGTTTTCCCCCCTCTTATGACTGGATACTTGTTTAAATTTGTTGTTGTTTTCGCTCGCTGAAGCCTTTTCTTTTTTTTTTTTTTTTTTTATGGGAATGGATGGTTGTTTGTTTATTTATCTACTTATTTATTTACTAAATTATCAGGCAAAACTCACATCCATCGACATCGCCATCAACAAGGCCTTCACGGCCGCGGGCCACCGCGTGCCCACGACGACGTACACGCAGACGACGAAGAATTTCCTGCCGGGCGGACCGGGGTATTCGATTCACAACAGTAATGGGGGACGGTTTACGCTGATTGGAGGCGGGGTGCCGATTGAGGTGGAGGGGCGGGTGGTGGGTGCGATTGGGGTGAGTACGGGGACGCCGGCGCAGGATGGGGAGGTTGCGCAGGCGGGGGTGGATGCGTTGATGGCTTGGGTGAGGAGGAAGCAAGGGAGTAAACTGTGAAGTGGGGTTCATGAATTGAAAGAGATATTGAAGGTGTTGTTTTGGGGGTTTTTTATCATTGTGGGATATGGGATGTGGTGGGTTTCAGGCCTTCTTTCGTTGCCGCGCTTTGCTGCGTGGTGAAGCTGCTGGGGCTGCGGTTTCGATCTCCTCACTTTCCCCCTCGTCGTCTTCAGCCTCAAGCTCTCCGTCTTCCTCCGACCGAGGTCTGGTTGCAGGACCAGGGTCTGTTACGGCGTCCGACGGCGACGTGGGACTCTCTGGCACGTGACCTGCGCCTTGAGATATGTGCTGCAATATCGTCTTTTCCTCACTCTCCACTCCGTTCAGAGCATGGCATTGACTACACCTCCACTTGCCTACATCTTCCAACGTCCGCGCTCCCGGCGGCGCTTGTCCATTTACCAGCCTGCAGTTCTGACAAACGAGCGCGATGCGATTCTTCGCGCTGGTCTCGTCTTCGCCGAGGACGACGTCGAGGATGCGGTCGTACCACTTTGGTCCTTCCGTTGCGTATTGGGAGGTTTGTCGCATGATTGGGGGAGAGGGTGGGATGGGATCGGAGAAGGCATTTGGGGCGAATTCTTCGCTTGGAGCGGGTTGCATGCCTGGAGGAGATACTGATGGTGCCAGATTGGATGGTGCTCGCGGGACGGAGCCTGGTGTGCCTTGAGGTGTGTTGGGCGCAGGGCCAGGTGGAGGCTGTCGGCCGGGAATGTTCGCAGTAGGCGGTGGAGCGAAACCTGTCCTGCCCGTCTGAGGTGTATTTGGCTTGCTCCCTGGGCCTATATCCGACCTCCTCTTAGTCTTCAATTGAGGTGACGGCTGCGTCTTCCGAGGTGGTGAGCCTCCATACTTCTCCAACAGCTGTTGGGTACTGTTGTACTTGGTGGCCTTCTTCAATCTCTCAATCGCCGCTTCTCTCTGCTTGTTCAGGTCACCGAGGTGATTCTCCGTATTTGCTATCCGGAAGTTGAAGTATGCATCGAGCGCGACTCGTACACCGTATATCACGACGGGCGCTCCGGCTACTGCGGTGTACTCGGGATAGCTCCATCTGTCCCACCCCGTGACCAGCGTCAAGATCGCAGCTAGGACAATATACGCGAACGTCGTGTAGAGTGTCCAGAGCGCCTTCCATCGTCGCTGTTGCTGGCGAAAGCGGTCATTTTGGGCGGAGGTTTTTGCGATTTTGGTGGAGAGCTGGCTCAGGATCTTCTCGAAGCTCTCGGCGCTGTTGTCGTCGCCTTTGAAGGGCCAGAAGGACACCATCGTGTCGAAGGGGGCGTGACTACCGCAGCATATTGCAGTCGAGGGGGATTCTCAGGATGTAATAGGGAATAATGTCTCGTGATGAGTGGCGTGAAGTGGAAGTGGTGGGTGTTTGTTAGGCTCGTCATGGGCGGTCTGTGCTGGCACGCGACTTGACCGAAGCCACGAGACCTTCCACTTTCTCCTTCACGACATCAACATCAACATCGACATCAACATCACCCACCACCGCACGTGCTCTCATTCACGACCATCGCTACCATCTCAAAGCGCCGTACCACCAAGATAGCGTGGTTGCGATTCATGCCCTGGACAAGTCTCAGAAGCGCAGCCACGAGATGGTGCTCGCCGAGTAATAGACCAAATCCGGCAGCATGTGGAAGACTACGAGAACCCAGACTGGAGAAAAACGTCTCGAATATAACGTACCCTATCCGTATTCCAGTCGCCGGACCAATGGGAAAATCCATGCAAGCACATATCACGGGTGCAGAATGATTATGGGCGCTTAGATCCCGAGCGGGCGCTTAGGATGCAGCATTCACGGCCTCCAGACGTAGGCCAGCTCCAGCGGCCAGAGCGCTCATCCTGGCGGCACAGCAATTCATTCGCCCCGTCCTGAGACCTTGGCGTACGCTCCCTCTTCACCGCACCCGTTCACAGCGCGAAGCAGCCTTTCGTCTGCGAGCCGCTATCGAATTCATGCACTTTGCGAGCGCGTGATGCATACCGCGGCATATATGAGTGTAGGTACTCCTTCGAGTGACATGACTGACTCTGTTAGGTATACATCCGCTCCTTCTTGACCGGGCGTTACGTTTATTTCATATCTCCGTGTAGACTTTGTTCCGGCTCATAGCCACGGTCTGGTACCATGGCGCCCGCTCCTTTGTCGCTCTTTCCCGCACCCTCGACTTCATCAGGACTGCCGCGTAAGACCAGCTTGAGGAGGAATAAGAGTCAGAATACTCCCAACGCCAACGGCGAGGTCAATCTCAAAGGCGTGGCTTTCCAAGTCGTCAATTCTCCCATATCTTCCCACCAGGTTCAACCGCCGCCCGACCCTATCAAACATTCCTTATTCTGTGATCCTTATAATACACAATCAAGATCTCGAACACCCGAGCCTCGCTTGATGACCAGCTCAGATTCATCACCGAAAGCTCCACTGCGACGTCAATCGGCAACAAGGCGACGATCGAACCCTCTAATGCAAAGTCCTTCTTTCTATGAGGAGACCTCCGCGACCGAAGATCGATTGGCTCCTCTACCTGTGAACACTCACTTCGGGTCTGGCTCGCCTAGCAAGAGAGGCCTAGTCTCGCAGCTCAAACGACCAAATGTTCCGTTCAGCATCCAACCCGAGAAGGCCAACACGCCCACCTCACCCACATGCGAAGACGACCAACTATCGCCGCTCCCAAGCAAGACCCAATTTCAGTCCCCAAAGCAGTCTTCAGAATCTCCCGCCAGCTTCTACTCGACTAGCTCACCACCTGGCAAGACAGCTTCGAGTCCGGCATCAACAGTTTCGACGTCCATGAGGTCCCTATTCCCAGTCTACGACCCGAGCAGACCTCTCGACCGTCAGAGCTACTATCCCAACCCAGACGCAGTATCGCCTCCAATTAGCGTCAGTGAAAGCTTCAGCAAGATCTCCCGTCCCGTCGACAGAGCCCCTGTCAAACGGAATGACTCCGCTCTGGGACTTGTGGACGGATACGAGCACATACATGCCGCCGCGCATTGCGACATGGTCGCACTGTGGAAAGCGTCGCGAGACGAACATCCCGTTGCCGGAAGAAAAGTCCAATTGGGTCTCTACCAGCCTCCCGGAAACGGGAAAAGTCTAGCCATCGGGACATCGCCTCAAGACTTGATCTATTCCCTCACGAGGGACCACGACATCGACGACTCTGGCCTTGCGCCCAAACAATTCGCCATCAAGAAACACTGTCCCATCGCACCCGCCACTTCTTCCGTCGCTAAACTCTCCCTCCCTCAATGGAAATCGGACAAGCTTGGCAAAGAAATCAACGAATCTACCGCCATTTTCCCACACGCCGCGGCTCTCGATGCTATTGAAGCCATCGCCGATTCCTCGGAAGCACAACACATCGCCGCTTACGACCCTACCGCACAATCCCAACAAGCAGCCCACCTCGCCCAAGACGCCGTCAACGAGGCCCATCGAAGGTACAGCTGCAATCTCATCAAACGAGCCCGAACGCGGGATACCCTCGGCGCCGTCACGGCAGCATATGCCCTCGTACATCCCATCATCGGGACGTGTGCCGTCACGGTATCCAAATCTTTCTCTTCAACTGGAGGAGGAGGAGGGGGAGCAGGAGGAGGACCACGGGCGAAGATTTCCCTCCATCATCCGAGTGCGACGCCGGCTGCGGTTGCTGCGGATACGTTGAATCTGGCTTTTATTGATTTCGCGCACGATGCTTGTGTGATTGATTTGCCCGGTCTCCTGGCTTTGAAGAGTCACTACATCCTCGATACGGTCCTTTCCAGTCTTTTGGCGGTTGCGGTGCTCGAGAATGATATCCTGATGAGGGAGACGACGACGTTCGGACCGCCTCCGAGGGCTCCGGTGGGGAGGAAGCCGAGTTTTCGAGGGTCTGAGATTGAGAAGGACAGGAAGAAGGAGAAGGGGAAGAAGGGGAAGAGATTGGGGCTGAAGAAGAGGAGGGAAGTCACGGAGATGGTGGAGTCTTCTCCTTGGCCCGAGGAGGAATTGGGTGGGCTTGCGAAAGGCACGTTGGCGGTGATGGAATTGGGGTTCAAGGCGGCGGCTTGGGTGATTGTGGGTGGGGTGAAGGTTGGGTTTAAAGTGGGAGGGATGGGGGTCGAAGCGCTTGGGAAGGTGGCGAAGAAGGGGTGAATGGAAGATGTCTTTGTTGTTTTTGCTGTTGTTGTTGGACTGCTTTTTACAGTACTTGATGCTTCGATGATACCATGCGCTTTGCGATGTTCTTTTGGGTGTTTTTGGATGAGCTTGCAAGGATTGATTTATTCAAGCCGGTTGGATCTTTTCTCGAAAGATGTTTTCCTCTGTCTCTTTCTCCCTCCCTCTCTCGCGTTGCTCGTATTCCGTCAGTCCCTCTTCTTGTCGGCCAGAGATCGAGCCGTTCTGTGAGGTCGGCCGCCCGGCGGGGCTATTCGGATATCCCTGGCTGGCATGGTTTCTTTCCTATCGTTCTGAGGTTTGCAAGCGTCGTGCTTTGAAAAGGGATCGAAACTCTCTCATCTCTGGGGGGGAATCCAAGTCGTGGAGTGTCCTTCCATGGAGTCTTGAAGGGGGTCGAAGAAGCGGATTGCAGATCACATCATTCTTCTCTAGCCTTGAAAGAACCAGTCAATAACCAAACTCAGACAATTCATTCTTTTTCCAGTAGTAGTAGTAAACTCACTCCATCATCTCGCCATCCATATCTTTTTGACGCTAATCCCGCCCCAGAAAGCCCTCTCCCATCTCCCAACCAACCAACCACCCAACCCCAAAAGAATTCATCTCGCCGAATCCTCCTTCTTCTTCCCCACCACCACAACATCCTCCTTCACCCCACCAGCACCACCACCACCACCACCCAACGTCCCCTCAAACCTCCTCATCAACCGCAAATTCTCCTCCCTTAGGGCCTTGAAATCTTCATCGAGCCGGTTATGCCACGGGTAGAGCACGAAGACCTGAAAGCCGAGGGCCGACGTGGCGATGAGGAAATTCGTGATGGAGAAGCGGCGGGCGATGAGGGGCATTTTTTTTTCCCTTTTCTTTTGAAATTCTTTTTTCCTCAGAAGGCTCAAGAAGGAATGGAGGGGGGGGGTTTTTTTTTTGTGTGTGGTGGGAATTGGGCGAATTTGTTTCATGATCGGTGGGTGTAACGTCTCTTGCTTTTATGTATACACAGAGATGGCATGGGATGGGGATGGTTTGGGCTTTGCGGATCGGACTTCGCGCCGTGATGTGAGAGGGTACTAGGTACATAGGCAAGGGTGAGGTCGGCGAGATGGGCCGAAGTCGGCGTCTGTTCCAAATTTGCCAGGGAGAGCGGGTATTGGAGGAGTGAGTGTTTGTTCGGATTCATGAGCCGGGGAGAGAGCCTATAATAATAAGGTGATAAGGTGGTTTCGAGGGACTCAGCACTGATGATGGAGGAGGCCTATAGTAGTAGACTGCCGTCTTCGACCGACTACTCTTGATGAATGATATCCGTCGCTGTGGCTCTTCTTCCTACACGCCGCTGACTTGTATCCGCGACGATTGTTTCCTTAGAGAAGCTTCGCCTTCTCTCGACTCTCCGGAATGAGTGTGATTCATACACGTCAAAACATATCCTCTCTAGCTAGCAGCGTTGGGAGGGGGGGGCTATGAGGAGGAGGAGAAGAAGGAATATCAAGGATACAATCTTGAACATATCCATTATGAGATGCAATCAAGGCGTACAGAGTGAGTGCCTACTGAGCCCCCAGATTGGGATATGTACATTTCTGATACATGCATGGAGTAAGACGATGCGAAAAAAAAAAAAAAAGTGTCTCTCTCTAAAGGTTTCATTCAAACAGCAATCTCCTTATGCTCCGGCGCCGCACCACCCGTAGCCATCTTCTCGGGATCCACCTCATTCCCGGCGGAATCGTTACTACTCTCCCTCAGAGCACCGGCGGCGGCGGCCGTGATCCCGTCATCACCAGCTTCTTTCAAATCCTGCCCCGCCTCATGATGATGAAGCCCCGCCTCCCTGCGAATGCGAGAAATCTCCTCCGGCGGCGGCGCTTCCCAGTCGGCGGACTTCCACGGCAGCACGCCCTGGAGGTACATGGTGTCGACTTCCTCGAGCGTGCGGCCCTGGCCCTCGACGACGAAGAAGTAGACCAACAGGCCGCCGAGGACGTTGCAGCCGGCGAAGACGTAGCCGTAGCGGAAATCGATGGCCGAGGTGATGAAGGGGGTGAAGAAGGCGAGGAGGAAGTTCTAACACACGCGCTGCTTGTCAGCGTCCGGGGCAGACTTGAATTTGCGGGAGGGAAGAGGAAAAGGACACATACCCAGAGCCAATTGGACGCGGTGGAGAGTGCCATGCCCTTTGCACGGTAGCGGGAAGGGTATAATTCGCCACAGATGGCCCAGATCATCGGGCCCCACGTCGTCGCGAAGCCAAAGATGAAGAAGCACGCCATGACGATCATGGCCGTCGCGGCGGAATTCGTGCGCTGCGGGTCGTCGCGGTCGAGGGAGAAATGGCCTACACATGCAATCATCATCATCGTCAGCAAGAATGATTCTCCATGCGAAGGATCATGCAGGGGGGGATCTGTTCCGTACCGACACTCGCGAAGATCAAGAACATCAAGAACATCCACGCGCTCCCGATGATCAGGGACTTGCGGCGGCCGTAGTGTTCGACGATGTACAAGCCGTAGAACGTGACGCCGAAGTTGATGCCGTTGAGGATCATCTGGGTGACGAAGCTGTTGTTGATGCCGGTGCCTTTGAAGACGACCGTGCCGTAGTAGAAGAAGTAATTGGCGCCGGTGAGTTGTTGGAACCTGCGGGAGAGAAAAAAACAGAAAGAAAGCGTCAACATCAAACATGGTCGGCGTGGAGGGAAAGGAAGATATGGCAAGGCCAAGAACTCACATCTGCAACCCCACCCCCAACAAGATGCGATACGCCATCTTGGGCGCAAACATCATATTATACCACTCCTGCACGGCGGTCCCCTGCTTCGCCTCGGCGCGCAATTTCTGCTCAATCTCTTCCAATTCCACGTGGATGGTGTAGTGATTCGCCGGCGCGCCGTAGACCTTCATCATCGTGGCCTTGGCCGCTTCGATCTTGCCCTGGCGGTAGTTGAAGCGGGGAGTCTCCGGGAACGCCAGGATGCCGACGCCGAGGATCGCGGCCCAGACGAAGGCGATGCCCATGGGGACGCGCCAGGAGGCGGCGCTGTGGCGTTGGTGTTCGTAGAGGCCGAAGTTGATGCAGGCTGCGAGGAAGATGCCGAGGGTGATGAAGAGCTGCACGCAGCCACCATGTCATCAAAATCAGTATCATGATTTCTTTTCCACTGCAGAAGGACAACGGGTGAGTCGCGTACCTGATAACAACTAATCAAAGCCCCCCGGATATGTCGCGGTCCCGTCTCTGCCTGATACATGGGCACCAACAGCGAGAGCGCTCCGACTCCAAACCCGGCTACAAACCTCCCCATCATCACCTCGTACCATTTCTCCGACGCCGCGATCTGGACGATATTCCCCACGCAGAAGACGACACACCAGAGGGTGATGGAGATTCTCCGTCCGATGAGATCGGCGAGGGGTCCACCCACGAGTGCGCCGAAGAGAGTTCCGATGGAGAGGAGACCGACGATGAGACCGGAGCGCACGTTGCTGAAGTAGTATTCGCCGTTGGAATGTTGTTGCCCGAAGCGTTCGAGGAAATCGGGCATGGCGAGAAAGCCGGAGATTTGGCCTGTGTCCTAGGGGGAAATTCGTCAGGATATGGGACGGTGAGGGGGGAGAGTATGTGTATTGGTCTTTAGCTTTTTGGGACTTACATATCCGAAAACTACAGATCGCAATCGATGGTCAGCTCCCGAGGTTCTCGCTGGTTTCAAGTTTTGAGGGGGGCAATGGGAGAGTACTTACTGACGCCTCCCATACTGACGAGAACGGCCATCCAGAATGACGCCCAGGTCACCCGCTGCAGGGGCGAATAGTCCAGATCCGTCAAGGAATTCCGTCCCAGGTGGGAAGCGTCATGGCTCGGGTTATAGACATCGTAATTGACCGTGGTGGTGGGTTTCCATCTCTTCATGCCACCATTTCCCCCTTTCAGCTTCTTCGAAAGGAAAGACGCCATTGGCAAGACCAGATCGGAGAACGCGAGGCGGGTCGGGGCTTCTCTCTCTCACTCAGGTCCCAGAAACAAGAAAAGCAAGATAGACTTTTTCCCCAGAGAGATTCCGACCCCGGGCGGGGCTCTTATACAGCTTACTGATTTGTGAAGAATTCCCTTGTCGCTCTCGAGCTCAATGCTGCTGATTCTCGTGACCTCGTGAGGCTATAATGCTCTACGACAGGAACTAGCAAGCGATGTAACGGCGGATGTCAACGGCATGCAAGGATCTCCAGGTCGCTTTCCAGCTCAGTGGCAACGACATCGCACCACACGCCAGACCACGAGACCGTAAATTGCCTTTGTCGCGTGAGGAGAAGGCGTAGGGATTCCTCTGGGCTGACGTGGTGGGGAGCTGGGGTACGGAGGAAGCCTTCATCCGTAGCTGCCAAGAAACGTGGTCGGCCTGATCACATGCCATCGATGCGACTCTTTCTGTGGGGACGTAGAACGGTCGAAGAGCCTTTTTCGGCATGTGTTCGTGGCCCTACTAAGGTGATTGGAAATGTGTGTGATGCCCAAAGGTCCGGAAGGGCGCGGGATGCAGACCGTCTCCGGTGTCCGGGTCAGCAGGGAGCCGCATCACTTGACCAGCGCAGATTTTGAGAGGAGTTGCGGATTTTATAACATCGACAGGGGCTGTCGCGATCCTCATCATCGGCTTGTTAGCGTGGCTGGAGCAGCCGCCGCTAACCTACAACAGCAAGTGTTTAGCTGGTCCAGGCAAGAAGAAGGGAGCAGCCGCGCCATATGATTTGACGCGTTTCGCGAAGCCGACTTCCGCGGGGAGGCTTGAGAACCCATGTATTGCCCATATTTTGCATGCGAGAATGGTTGATTTTGAAAGCCGCCTTCGCGCGCCATCACACAAAACAAAGGTGGAAGAAGTACGACCTACGTGCTTTGGTGTAGTAAACTGCCGCCGGGCTAACAAAGCCACGCGCACGGGTCGACGAGGATCCGACACGCGCCCTGTCGATGTCACGCCGTCAGCATGCAAGATGATCGATCAATGGAAACGCAAAGAACAACATACCATATTTCGAAGCTTCTGTGCAGCTTCCAAGTCTGGCCAGACTCCCACGGTATGGTCGGTATGATTATACGGCGAATGAGTTTGCTCCTCGACGCGCAGCTCGCTGCTCGAGGGCCTTTTCTTGTCTCCGCTTCAGATTATTCTCCAGCATGCTACGGCCCACTCGAGAGAAATGGCTGTACAGAAGTCCGAAGCCCACGACGAAAGCCAAGGGTATGCTGGCCGCCCAGAAGACCCAGAAATTGCGCTGGCCTGGAAGGTAGCCCTCTGCCATACTAAACATGCTCGCCACCAAGGTAAGTGGGAAGATGATGGCCGCGAACAGATTCAACTTCAGGCCTTGTTCGCCGTCCTGGAGGCCCTTGAATGCGGCCCGCAAGCTCGTTACGTTGCTGGCGATATTACTTAGGTCGTCGACACGTTCGCGAAGCGGCCTCAACCGCCGCAGAATGGCCAGGAAATCTTTTTGTGCATCGGCCAGAGAAAGTGGGAGACTGGTGTCGATGGCCTCGCAGCCGAGCTGAACGCCCAGGCGCTCGATGTTTAGCGTGATTGCACGCTCGAATTGGGCCATTTGCCGTCGTGTGTAGTTGATGTCTGTCATCACTCCAGTTAGACACACAAATTCTACAGCTCTGCCGGCAGCCATGATGTCATCGCATACCTTTGGTCACCTGCGAGATACTCTGAAGCTCAGTCTTCCAGTCTTGCAGTGAAGCTCGGGGGTCCATTGTCGCATCATGGTCATCGGCGAACCACTCGCTTATGGAGACACCATAGGTGATGAGTTCGAGTTGGTGGTTCCAATGCTGCGCAACAAATTTCAACAGATGGTAGGCCGCGTTCACTGGCTGCTCATAGGCCTTCTTCACGAGCGTCTCATTGGTGCGACTCGTCCAGTGGAATACTATCTCATCCAGGAGGGCGGTGCTTCGAGGGTGCTGCGCGAGATTCTTGTCGTGCGAGAGTGCGATCGAAGGACATCCTCCATGGTAAGGAACGCTGTTGTGACGAGCTTCGCGCAGCTTTACGCCATCAGCCCAGGACTGTGCGTTCCAGAGTTTCTGCCGATCGGGCACTCTCTGGGGTCCTCGATCATCAAACAAGACGGGTTGCACATGTTACCGTCTGGCTTGCCTTCCAATTCGATCTGCGCATGGGACTTGTCTCGCCGGTGTGTCTCCTCATTGTGCCTCTTGCAAGTGGCGCAGGAATCCATGGGTGGATCGACAAGTATGACAGCTGCGCATGACGGGTCAATATAGCAACTTGATGAGAATGTGAAGATCATTGGCTTACCGTCCCAGCCACTGCTCTGGTTTCCCAGATCGTCGGTCGAACACCAAAAGCTTGCGCATCTCCTGACGAACGCATGCCTCTTGTCAACCGGGATAGATTTAGTATCGACGTCTCGCCATCTTTCAATGATGCGACGGTTTACAGCATGCGTCATCTGATTCTTCGTTATACTGATATTGTCTTCGTCGTCCAAGGTACGAAGCTCATAGTATCGCAGTGTGAAAGATTTCGCAGGGGTCTGCAGAGAGGGCAACGCTCGGTGAGGGACGGATTTGGAGTCTGTGAAGTTCCTGCGTGCAAATCAACATACAGACTCCAGGTCATCCCATCCCGACAGTCGCTGAGTGGGATATGCGCAGCGATGTGCCCTCGACGTACCATGTGTTCATTTGAGAGGAGAAGACCAGAGGATCCACGCCCAGACGCTCGCCGAGGCGGTCCACGAACTTCGGCTCCGTGTC
This sequence comes from Lecanosticta acicola, assembly GCA_963674455.1. Classification (NCBI taxonomy): domain Eukaryota; kingdom Fungi; phylum Ascomycota; class Dothideomycetes; order Mycosphaerellales; family Mycosphaerellaceae; genus Lecanosticta; species Lecanosticta acicola. The sequence goes on along the minus strand of CAVMBE010000004.1, from coordinate 106,261 downwards.
CTCCAGGATGAACAGTCGACGGCGGGATGTCTTGCCATGGTCCGCCGGATTGCTTTTGAGATAGGCGTCCAAGGCATCTGCAGATTCAAAAGTCCCTTCACGATCAACTCTACTGGTGCCAAATGTGAGCACGGCGCATCTGCCAGGTGTGCCTTGATATACGCCGTCATTGGAATATCGTTGTGAGACCAGTACTCTTCCTGGATCTCCGCTGTTTCGTAGTTTATCCAAAGCCGACTTGAGCGCGGGATATGTGTGCCGAAGCTTCTCAAAGCGTTGTAGATAGGGGTAAGCGTCGAGGTCTAAAGAAGCCGAGTTGCTCTTTGATGACCTGGCTGTGATGCTTGGCTGCTTCATGTCAGAAGAGCTGATTGCAAACCAAGTGCACAGGGATGCTCTACACAGTGATGCTTGAAGAAAAGAGGGTTAGCGGAGCAGAAGAGCAACGAGAGATTGTCTGCAGCGTGTCAAAGGCGGCTGTCTGGCTCCTTGAATAGGCGCAAAGCTGCAAGCCGCCTATTCAGCTCGTCTCAGCCCCCAAGGGCGGCCAGCCTGATTTAAGGACATCGCAGGACGTAAGCTCTCTCGAGCTCTATGCCGCGACCGCTCACGATGCTCAAAGGGCGATCGAAAGAGCTCTTGATAGAAGAAGTCCGGCAAGTAGGAGGGAGGCATTCAAGGTCGTTTCGAATGAAGGCCAAGCTGTAAGAAGGCCAAGGCAAAAGCTCCGAGTCGGTTATAATGCGGCACGGTCCGGCAACAGCAAGCCGAGCATTGCATCAGGTAGATGGCCATGATCCAAGTCTGCCACGACGCGCGAAATGTAGTATTGTCGTAGCCATCTCCACAGTGCTCTCTGCCAGGGCTCTTCCAGGTCTCTTCCAGGCCATTTTCGGCTCGCCGAACTGAGAGCGACCAATTAGGTGGGGAACGTCCGAGCAAGACCGCTGCACGTGTAATAATAATAAGGTAAGTGTTGTTGTTGTGGTGCGATGTGTGGCTGGAGAGTCAGTATCAGACCCTGAAGGGAGACGTGGCGCAGTCCCGTCTGCAGGAACGACGGGAGGATGCGCCGACAGCGATCCGGAATCGCTACATATCGTTCGATTTTTTGCTCGCTCAACATCTGCCCATCCTCTTCGCCCTCCTCTCACCCCTTCCACCGATTGAAAAAGAAGTCCACATCCTTGAGATTGTCCTCGTCTTTCTTTCATCTCCCCCCCACACACACCTTGGGAAATTCCCGCGAATCCATTGTTGCTCTCACCTCACCGCAAGCTGCAACTTTTCCCGTGCTACTGCAACACGCGACCCCTCTTTTCGCACAACACAGAATCGACCGAAGAAGGCTACACATCACTCGCCATGAGTTCGCGGCCTCAGGATGTCGGTATCAAGGCCATTGAGCTGTACTTCCCCAGCCAAGTAAGATCGACATGCAAAGCAAAGCACGGCTCTTGACACGCAAGACACTGATATGCGCCGGCGTAGTGTGTCGACCAGACCGAGTTGGAGAAGTTCGATGGCGTGAGCGCGGGCAAATACACCATCGGCCTCGGCCAGACCAAGATGAGCTTCTGCGACGACCGCGAGGGTAAGCACACACACGCGCTTCTTCCTTCACGCCGCTGCAAATGCGAGACTGATTCCCCGTGGCAGACATCTACTCCCTCACCCTCACCACCGTTTCCTCGCTCCTCAAGAAATACGAGATCGACCCGAAGAGCATCGGGAGATTGGAGGTCGGCACAGAGACGCTCCTGGACAAGTCAAAGTCGGTCAAGACGGTGCTGATGCAACTCTTTGCACCCTCGGGCAACACCAACATTGAGGGTGTGGATACTGTCAACGCTTGCTACGGCGGCACCAATGCCCTCTTCAACACAATCAACTGGATGGAGTCGTCGGCGTGGGATGGACGGAATGCCATTGTCGTCATGGGTGATATTGCACTATACAAGAAAGGCAACGCCAGACCGACCGGAGGTGCCGGCTGTGTCGCCATGTTGATCGGCCCCGACGCTCCGTTGGCCTTTGAGCCAGGTCAGCGCGGCAGCTACGTCAAGCACGCATACGACTTCTACAAGGCCGACTTGACCAGCGAGTACCCGCTGGTTGATGGACAATACTCCATCCAGTGCTACACCGAGGCCGTGGACGAGTGCTACAAGGCGTACAACGCGAGAGAAGAGCAGATCAAGAGCAAGGCGAATGGACATGCCAACGGCGTACACCCCGCGCCGGAGACTCCCCTGGACAGATTCGACTACATGTGCTTCCACGCACCCACCTGCAAGCTCGTGTCGAAGAGCTACGCCCGACTCTTGTACAACGACTACCTTGCCAACCCGGACAACGCCATCTTCAAGGAGGTACCGGCCGAGGTCAAGGACATCTCCTACGAGCAATCCATCTCCGACAAGACCATTGAGAAGACCTTCATGGCTCTGGCCAAGAAGCGATTCGCACAGCGTGTGCAGCCGTCGATCGAGGTCCCGACGCAGTGCGGCAACATGTACTGTGCCTCCGTCTACGGCTCGCTCGTCTCGCTCCTGAGCAACGTCTCGTCCGAAGAGCTCCAGGGCAAGCGTGTCACCATCTTCTCCTACGGCTCCGGTCTCGCGGCGTCCATGTTCTCGCTGAAGATCAAGGGCAGCACCGAGCAGCTCAAGCAGAAGCTGGACCTGCACACGAGATTAGAAGCACGCCGCGTGGTGGCCCCCGAGGTCTACGATGAGATGTGCGCACTCCGTGAGCGGGCGCACTTGAAGAGCAACTACAAGCCCGAGGGCAGCATCGAAACCATCCGACCCGGAACTTACTACCTGAGCAACGTCGACGACATGTTCCGGAGGTCGTACGAGGTCAAGCAATGAGCGGCTCTTGCGGGAGTACACGGTAGTACTTGATGGTTTCGATGCGGTTCCAGTGACCAAAGCCTTGCGCCTGTTTGTTGCAATCATTTAGTAGCATGCGAAGAGAGATTCCCCAGAGCATATGTTATCTTCGAACAAGATGAGCGGAGCATCCTCCTCGGGGCGCCGTGTCGTCATTGACGAAAGCAGGCCTGCTGGGGGCATGAAGTATCTTGTATCATTCCCATGAAGTATCTTTGTATCATTCCGTCGCCCCCGCAGCGAAGAGGATTCCTCTGTTGCAAGTAGCGCAGGAAACTCGGCACATTTATTATGTTGGTGGTGGTGCGGACGAAAGTGGGGGCGATGCCTGCCTCGCATCTCTGGGACAAGGAGCGTGATGGACGCGAGCGGGCGCCAAGGCTTGTGAATGCTTGTGGAGCAACTTTGGGTGGCGCCGGCGCGTGAAACGACGGGCATTTGGCAGGGTCGGATAGAGGGCCGGCGTGCGACGGGGCAGTGGTCGGGAGGATGGGCGCTGCCACTGGCTGTGTCTCCTTGCGCTAAAGAAGAAGGGTCATGGAGCCGGCTGCGAGGAGAAATGCGCGCGCTGCGTTGCGTCTTGGACTGGGACGATGAACTTGTCCGGGGTGGTGGAATACAGTAGTTGTTGATGAGGATCTGATCTGATCTGATGATGGTACTGTGCGAGATGTGTGTCTCACGTCTTGGTGTAGCTTATTGGAAACGGTAAGGTATATATATGTAGGCAGAAGCGATTGTTGTTGGTTTGATGTTGAGTAGTACTAGTACTAGAGTGAGGACCCCAATGCAAAAGTCGAGGTCGGGTGGTGCCGCTCACTGCTGCTTCTTGGCGCTCTCGCTCTCGCTCTCTCCTCCGAACCCTTCCTCCGCTCTGACAAACAAAACACCATCCTCGCCAACAACCCATCCACCACCCGAAAAACGAAAAACACCACCCCTTCCGACCATTTCGCTCGCTCGCTCTCAATTCCTTCATCGCACTCGCTGGCCCCGATTCACTGGATCTCATCGACCGCAATTGGCACGACTTGGCTCGTTTTGGTGAGCGTCTTGTGCGAGGAGGCTGTGCAGGCCCCCCGCCGGCCAATCCTCCCACGACATCACCATGAAGCGATCCTCTCTGCTGGACGGCGACGCGACACCCGCTCAGGAGCATGGAGATGTGTTTGGCGACGAGTTTGAGACGGACTTCGAGTTCGATGGCGTCGCGGATGGCTTCCGACCCAACGTGGACAGAGAAGGAGAGGGCGATGACGCCCACGCGCGCCAAGAACACCACTTTCACGATCCGCCCATACGCACCGTCTCCGCACACTATGCACCCGGTCCCGTCTCGCCGACAATGTCCAGGGGCCCTTCGGTGCGGAATTCCATTCGCAAGTCGCGGAGTCAGGTGAACCCGTTTGCGAGTCCCGAGGATGAAGAGACGGCGCCGCAGGAGCGGGAACACAGTCTGGAGTTTGAACCGGATACTATCGCGAGGCGGTCGGTGTCTTCAGCTTCTTCTCACATGTATGCCCAGACGGGCAGTCCGCGGTTTGGCGCTGGACCGAGCCATCCGTACGGCATGTACCAACAGGGAACCATGGCCAGATCACCCAGCGTGACGACGACATCGACCCTCAGGCCCGCGCCGCGACAATCATACTCGCAAAGCAGGCCACAACATCCCTATGCCATGTATCCGCAAGGTGTCGATGAAGATCTGGACGACGACGACGACGACGACGACGTCGACGCGACAAGTCAAAATCCCGTGCCTGTCGGCTTCCCGGGTCTCACACAAAACTACACACGGCGGATAGGGCCCGATGGGGAGGATCAGGACATCATACACGAAGATGGACACACCGAGCAATTACCGCCATATACACGATATCCGGAAGATGGACCTGAGAAGGCGCCATTACTCATGCCCACCGCACTCCACAGCCGAGCCCCTGTGGCTGGCACGGATCCCGGAATGCCATTGATGCATCAGAATATCATCCCTTCGCCGACACCAGCGCCCCAGTCGATGAGTGATCAATCGGCACTCTTAGATCACCGAGGCTCTACGTCGAACCTGGTGCGCAGCAATACACGTGCCTCAAGTCGCTCCAGCAGCCTGTACCTCAACAAGACTTGGAGTGAGAAGACGTGGAAGGAGAAACGGAAGACTAAATTTTGTGGTATCCCATTCTGGTGGATACTCCTCGCACTGTGCGTCTTGGGCTTCATCGGCGCGGTGCTGGGAGGTGTTCTTGGGGGATTCATTGCAGGGGGGAGACACGCCAATGCAAGCAAGTAAGTGCAGACTCTGATGGCCTACACTCCTGTACTTGACTGACCATTTTGCAACAGTCTTCAAGTCGTCACGTCGTTATACGATGCTAGTCCCATCGCGTCACCGACCTCGGGCGCGCCGCCCACCGGCACCTTCGCTCTTACCCTCGGCGCTCCACAGGAGACGCAAAGTGACTGCTTACCCGTCGCCAACCAGCAGCCGGCTTGGAGCTGTGACCTGGCACCCAATGCCGCCCTCGGTTTGGTCGTGAAGAAGTCGCCGACATCGAATGGAGCTGGCGCCAACCTCTTCTACGCTTCCTATAACGAGAGCATTGCGTATGGATCGCAATTGAACATGATGAACACCTCGCTATCGTCATTCATCACGGTCCAGGACAACGACGATCCGGAAAATGGACCGGCCTTTTACTTCCAACAGTTCTACGACAAGGTGGTTGTGGTTCCAGAGAATATGATCTCGGTATCCTCTTCCAGCAAGAAGGGAAAGCGACAAGGTTTCGTCAATCCCGATTTCAGCCTGCCGCAGGAATGGATGCAGCGAAAACAGATGACATGGCCTGGCCAGAAGCCGTGGTTCTGCGTTTGGAACGGGACATTCATCGAAGGCTTCATCTACGTGCAGGAGCCAGCTGCCACCTCGTCTGCCTCTGCCACCAACAGTTCGAACGCTACTGCAGCTTCTACCACTCCCCCACCGGATTCAAAGGCAGCTGCAAGCCCGCCGACTTCTACCAGTTCACCGTCGCCGACGGTACCAAGTACCGCATCACCTTCTCCTACTCCGCCAGTACCCGCCATTTCCACCGTCATATCCGATGCCCTAACTACAGCTACCTACGCAGGCCCAGCTTCCGCCTTCGATGCATGGTCTGTGGGTATTCACGCACAGGCAGCGCAGTCCGCCCGCCGTCAGCAGATTGAAGCAGCAGCTGCCGCGAACAGTGGTTCGCCCGTCAAACGCTCTCATCGCGACGATATCAGCCCAGATGATCTCTGGAGCAAACTCGACACGTTCCCGTATGTGATCAAGGTTGAAGAACGACGGTTAGCGCAACCCTCGAAGCAACCTTATTGCCAGCAATACCAGATCCTGGACAATCTCCAGGCCAATTTCGTTACCGATGACGACGGCAATCCGATCATTGTGCAACTTACCGAGAAGGATCCCACGTTTGCCGACTATGAGAGTGCAGGTGTTGCCAGCACCAAGAAGCACAAACGGACGATTCCGGGCGGCTGCCACTGCCAGTGGATGAGCGGGGAATAGTATTTCATCTCATCCGAACTGGCGGGCCAGCCACTTCCCCTTTGACGACCTCGAACATTACCATATCCACGACGAGCCTCCGACGGCGTACCTCAATTGTGTGTGTGTGTGTGGGCTTTCTCTGATTTGTTTTTCTGGATTTTGGGAACTTGCTGGCGAGGGGCATTCGGACAGACGCGGGCAAGTATTTCATACCAACCGGACATGAGCCTCTTTTGATCTGCTTTTCGGAGTTTTGTGGGAATGGGTCTATTCGAATTGCAACACGTAAGCAAGCAAGCGAGCAAGCAGCACAACAGCGAAGGAGCCAGGACTTGAGTGATTTTTTGCCGTTTGGGGGGTTTTTCTTTCGATTGATGGAGGAGGAGGAGTTTTATGGGTGATATTTTCCCGTCGCTGATGAAAAAGCGAAGCGAAGCGAAGCGTGCGTCGTCTTTTTGTTGCTTGTGGATTGGGACTTTTTTTTTTTTTTTTTTGAAAGCGTCAGGCAAGCAAGCAAGCAAGAGCAGAGAGTCGAATGACCCCGTCATCATCATCATATCATCTTCTGGTCTTATATCTTTAGTAGTGAGAGCAGTGAACATGTTCTCTGCATCATGGTCGTTTGTTCCCTTTTCGGTTCACGTTTGGTTTGGACGTCCATCCTCGTACCGAATAACTACCGAAAGTCTATCTCGCTGCCAAGACTTTGCATGTGATTGTCGTCGCGAGAACAATAGCAAAGAAAAAGTGGGGCTGGATATTGGTCACTTCTCGCGCAGCACTTCGACCGAAACTCTTCCACCATCTTTCCGCGTTTGCAAAGACAATCATGTCGGTCGACGAGCGTCCCCCGAAACGCAAACGGCAGGACAGCGAGATGCATCTTTCCACCCCAACTATTGAGGTGGACAGCGAGATTGAACTTGCTGCAGATGGCGACGCGCTCGTTGTCGTGAACGGTATTGCGGGCGTGCCACAACAGTAAGAATGAACCTCTGCACCGAATCACTTCATGCGCTCTGCTGACCACCGCCCGCAGAGTCGGCATCCGCTGCTCCAGCTACGCGCTCGGCACGCACTCGACTGGATTCAAACAACTGCTCGCCGCAGCTACAGTCGTCCATACGGCCGACCCGCCCACGAAGACCCTCCCACTCCCCGACGACGACGGCAACACCATCTACCTGCTCTGCTGCGCGCTGCACCTCCGCCACGACAAACTGCCCGCGCGCCTGCCCCCCGACGCCCTCACGCGCTACGTCGCGGCCGCCGCGCGCTACGACTGCATCGTCGCGGCCGGCCGCGCCGCCTCCCCCTGGTTCGACCACCTCTACCACCGCGTCCCGCACCCGCCCGTCTACCAGCTGCTCGAGGCCGCCTACCTCCTCGACGACCCCGTCTACTTCGCCCGCTTCACCACCCGCTGGGTCCTCGAAACCCCCTCCGGCCGCCGCCTGCACGACCTCTCCTCCTCCCTCGGCAGCGCCGGCCAGCGCCTCGCCCTCGAACTCCTCGCCCGCCAACGCGAAGCCATCCACAGCCTCAAAGTCGACCTGGACCTCCTCATCGATCCCCTCGCAGACGTCCTCGCCGACGAATCCCACCACTACATCGACTGCGAGCCCGGCGAGGAACCCCAAGACGGTAACGGTGGCGACGACGGTGTAGAAGAAGACGACCGCGCCCGCGACACCTGCCCCGTCGACCGCGACAACGCCCGCCTCTGCCTCTCCGCCCTACGGAATGCGAATCTCTGGCCCGCGACCCGCTGGCCGTCCACACCCGGCGCTATCGTCGAGAAATCACTAGCTTTCCCCCTCCCCGAGTGGGACGTCCGCGAGCAGTGTCTGTGGTGCGTTGCCGTGGAGGCGAAATTTTCGCAGGCTTTGGCGCTTGTGCGGACGATGCAGCGCGAGCGGCTGTGGGGGATTTGTCTGGATTGTTACCACCGGAAGGCGGCGGAAGGGGGGGGTGTCAACAGCAGCAGTTCTGGAGGGGAGTGTCGCTTTGAGCACGTCAAGGCTGTGGATCTTTCTGTTGCGGTGCCGCCTGCGCCGCCTCCGTCGGGTTCTGCTCTGGCGTTGGCGTTGCCTTCTTCTGCCGCCAGACCTGCGCCGCCCAAGACGCCGCTTTCGGCTGCTCAGGCGGTTTCTTTTTTGGATTCGTTCAGGGCTGCTACGAAGAAGGAGGGTGGGGATGGGAATGGACAAGGACAGGGACAGGGGGGTAGTGGTGGTGGTGGTGGTGGTGGTGGCAGTGGTGGTGGACAGGCTAGTGCAGGGGGTTGAAGAGATGGCGATGGTCTCGAGATCTAGGTGCTGCTTGAGTTCGATTGCTCTACTTTACCCTGCTCTGCTCTGCTCGGCGGCCTCTGCCCATGTGGAGAGAATGCGTCCAGTTGACGGCTGCAGCAGTCGTAATGGCTGATTGCGTGCTGTTCGATTCATGGCAGCTTCAGTCTTTGGCGGAATATTCTGCGCGCAGGAAAGAGCGCGGTGAGCCAGCAGACATGCAAAACAGTGTAGTGACTGTGCGTACAAACTTTGCTTCCTTTCTTTCAGACGCTCTTTCTACAATCCCGATCACGTTTCCGGGCCTTCAGCTTCCTCCTCGCCCTCACCCTCTGCCTTGACATCCGGCCCATCTGCCATCTCGACATCCTCCTGCTCATTCGCCGTCCCGTCCCCGTCCCCATCCCCAGCAGTGTCCGATCCGCCATCATCCTCACGCGACTCCACGGGTGCAAGATGGGGAAACGTAGGCCGCTTGTCTTCATCCTTGGGGCCCGACTCGTCGCCATCGGCCTCGTCTTCGGCCTCTTCCAGCTCACTGAGTTCGCTCTCGTCATCGGCGCTATCGTGCACACTTCCGGGAGCACTGTTCTCCACCGAGACTTCACTCGACGCGCCCGGCCGCTCTCGCTCAATGAGCACTTGCACGCGCGGCGCGTTGGCAATCGCCTTGGCGACATCCGGCTGCGCTTTGGTCTTCTGAAGACAGGCTTCGGCGCAAGTCCGGATCTCGCGTCGTCCTACTCCTATCTTCCGACGTGAGGGCGCTGGGTCAGTCGCTTGTGCAGCGCTGATTGTCGAGCCAGCGGCTGGAGGAGGCTGTGGTGCTGGATTGGTAGGAGCTTCGTTCGCGCCGTCGACATTCATGAGGTGAGTCAGGCTCATCATGGGGTTGCGAGGCGGGTTGGTGGCCGGCGGCGGCTTCTCTGCTTCACGTCTGGCCTCTTCTTCCTGCTTCACCCGACGCTCGTCCTCCCACAACTGCTTGCCAACGGTAGTGAAGAGCTGCGCGTACGCATCTCCGATCAGATCATCGATAGCACCCGGTTTGATGAGGCCCTGGTTCAGCTTCTTCAGTTCTTGCACCTCTCTCAGTACATCCAAAGCTGGATGTGCCCCCGAGTCTTGGCTTTGCATCCATTTCTCCAGGGGATCTTTGCGAAGTAGGAACTCTTCATGCACGATATTGCTGAATGAAGATGTTTCCAAGCCTTCGGGAAGGGCCGCGTGGTTGCGCAGCATGCGCAAGTAGACGGTGCATATCTCTGCCCAAACGGTGCTGTGTTCAAAAATGTCGTGCGGTCGTCGACGCACCCTTCTGGCCAGCTGATCAAGGCTATTCCGGTCCTTCAGTTGCTCCAGGAGTCGCACAAAGAAATTGGTATAGCGGGCAGTATAAACAAAGTGGCGTCCGGCTCGCTCACTGTCGGGCCTCCAAACCTGCAATACCATTGTCTTTGTGAACATCTGCTGCGTGAGCTCATGTTTCGCGCCAAGTGCTCCTAGATTCTGATCCTGCACATCCGCGTCCTTCTCCGAGTCATCGTAGATGATGGTTGCTGAGCGGATGATCATTCTGTGATACCAGTTGGACTTGTCGGCACTTCGAAGATTCTTAAGCACCGCAAGGACGTACGGTACCCAATCATCCATCGACTCTGGGAAATTCTGTTTGCGAGCGTAATCCGTGTGCGCCAGAGCCTCTTTCGCTTGTTGCAGATCGATGCTCTTAGTCACGGTGAGAAGCTTGTGAATGACAGAGACCAGCTTGTATTGCGGCTCGAGCAAAGGCTCTTTCTTGCCGTCTGGCTTCTTGTCTTTCTCAGGCAACAGTTCAACAGAGCGCACCAATGCCTGTACAACTCGACTCGCAGCAGGTGGCTCGCCAGTCGGGCGGAGATGAGCTGGCGCAGCGTGCATCTTCCAAAGGCACTTACCAATCATATAATGGACCATCCAGCTATCTGGCTTGCCCGGGAGGGCCCTGTTGTACAACAAGTTGGCCAGTTTGATGGCAGTATACAACCTCAGAGGCTGGAAAGGCTTGTCTTTCTGCACTCCCGTGCTGATACTCACAAATCGGTCGGTGTCGTCGACTTGGAACGGCTGCATGCCGAAGGGTTGTCTGGCCGAGCTGTAGATACGGTTTGCGAAGTCGTACAGCAGTTCGGTCATCTTATCAGAAGTCTCAAAGGTAAGATCGGCCGAGCGATATGCAAGCGCCGTGGCCATGGTGTAGCAGTGAATTGCTTGCCGCTGCAAGACGACCAGTTCCGGCATATTGTTGTTCAGCTTCTCAGCGGACCAGACGGTATTTTCTTCGATCTTGGTGTCATAAGCCTGAGCCAGCCGGAACCACGTCTCCCAGTTCTGACCCGTGTACTCCAGATCCTGCATGAAGAATGCAATAGCAATATCGACATCTTCCGTGGCAGTTGGTCCAGTGCGCTTCTGGGAGCGAAATTTAGTGAGAGCCACGTGGCCCATCATAAAGTACCAGCCTTTGGACGCGAGCAGAGCGTCGTCTCGTGGAATTGGGGTCACCGGCAGCTGATTCCTCTCGCCCTTCAGACAGCCGTAAAGATCGATAGGATTGATGGGCGATCGGAGGAATGAACGGTAGATCTCGCGGTTGTGCACAATCGCTTCTGTAGGCCTCTTTTTGGCCACAGAACCATGGACCTTGTCGATCGTCTCCCGCAACGGGTGCTTTACCAGCTCCTTGACCGGCAATTTCGTCGCTTGTGTGAGGAGTAGGTCTACTGCTTGCATCGCGGCCCCTCGATCCATGAATGCATCCGAGGTGCAGTTGTGCTCGATAAGTTCATAGGATGGATTGATAAAGCAGTTCAGCCGGTAGAGGTCGTACAACACTTGGGCTTGTTCGCTGTCATAGCCGTCGACATGCGTCATCTGGACGAATTCGTCTTTGAGGAGTCTTACAAATGTTCGGTTCAGCACGCCACATATGTTCCGAATCCCAAGATTGCGATGCACTGTGCGAAGGAAGTCGAACCGATCCTCAAGCGGCGTGGAATATTGCTCTGGATTTTGAGCAATTGCTTCCTTCAACAAAGCGTATAGTGTCATCCAGACATAAGCCTGCATCTCGTGTACGAGCTTCATAACCGTCTTGAATGTTTGCGCAGGTAGCCCATTTGGCGAGGTCGGCGCCTGCGACTGCCCGACGCGGATCGAGTCTTCGGCCACGTTGAAGACTTGAATCAGCTGCAGAATCTCTCCAAGGCTGGTCACTGCCAGATTAATTCCTTCCTCGTCAATGCATTGCATGGATTCCTTGGAGGTTTGAACGACATCGTGAAGCTTCTTGAGCATATCATGTAGAACGCGAATGCCCTTGAAAGTCACTTTCTGACGCTCAGCATCAGGGAGACCAGATGTGTCGGAAGATTTGACCTCGGCTAGCACCATGTGGATCATTCGAAAGTAGCAGTAGACCACCATTGGTTCGTAGTCGATGCTGTCATACGCATCTCGTAGTCGCTCCCAGAGAAGCAATCGCACCGAGATGCTGCTGGTCTCGAGAAATGAGACGAGTTCTGGGGCAACGTCAGGTGGCAACGACGCGTCAGTCATTACGGCGTCTTCTTCTGCTGAGGAAGTCTTCGAACGATGAAGCGACTCGAGGAGAGGTTCCAGGCTTTCAATCGTGGCGGCGGGGTCCGAGACGTCTTGGTTTGTAACTCTGAGGAAGAAGTCTTTGGTAGTAATTGTTGACAGTTCTCGCTCCAACGCTGCAGCTGAAACTTCTGGCATGATGGCGTTGTTCTGCAGAAAGATCGGAGCCGCGTCTGCGGCCGTCAAAATCTCCTTCAGATCGCTCATGCATTCGAGAACGTGGTCTTGTGTGACGTCTGAGCAAACGTTGAGGTGGAAAGTTGTTGCCCACAAAAATCGAAGGTTCACCGGATCCTCCAGACTTGGAGAGCCGTGCGCAATTGTGCGGCAATGTAGAATTTCCCGAGCGAGATCAGACCAGCGCTGCAGACGGTCGCCCTGCGAGACTATTATGTCACTCTCGACGCCGCTATTGGGTTGCTTGATCAAGCTGTAGATGTCAAGATGCAGCTCAAACACTGCTTGAGCTAAATCGACTAAGCCGATGAAAGAACCATCCTCTTCACCACGCTGAAGATTTTGCTTCCAAATGTCCAGATCGCGCGAGGCGTTTTCGTAGATGGTTTCGTCGAAATTCACCAGCACACGGACCACCATGGTCTTGAGATGTTCTGGCCAAAGGTATTGCGTGTAGCTGTTCGACTCTGCAGTGATCTTGGCTGAGCGGAGCAAGGTTTCGATAAACTTCCAAGCAACCTCCTTCGTCATGTTCCAGCCGTCGTTAACTTCTATGAGGAGATCCTGGAGTCCGTGATCTGGTATCAATGGCAGCTTTGGTACGTCTTTCGAGCTTCCGCCAGAAGAGAGCATACGTCCACTTCCGGAGAAGCCCTGGCCAGCACCAAGATCAAAGCCGTCGCCGCCGAAGAGTAAAGGATGCGCGGCATGCTCGTTGTACTTGTCGAGAAATGCTTGGATGTCAGATTTGGCTACCTTGAGGTCATCCACCGTTACACTGCTGTCTTCAGGCGTGCTGTGTGACGACGAAGTCATTTCATGGCGTACGTGCCGTGCTGCGTCAAATCCGACAACACCGACTTTCTCGAAGAGGTTTCCAACAGTTTCAAACATCCAGTCATCAGCAGCTTGGAATTCATTGAGCTGCTGCTCATACTCCCAGCGGGTATTTGCATCGATGGCAGCCTGTCGCGTTTCACCTGCGTCCGCATTCGAGTCTCTGGCTCGGAGGCGCTTGCTTTTAGTACGGCCTTCCTCAGCACCATCATGCAGACCTGCTGCATCGCCCGAGCGTTTGCGGGAAGGAAGAGTCATCGTCGGTGAATCGGTCACATCCACGTCGTGGTCAGTCGGAGAGACAGATTCTACCTCCATGTCCGGGTCCGCAGATGCGATCTGGGGCTGCACAGTAGGACGTCCACGGTCGAGTCCCGGAAACTGTTCGTTCATTGACGTTGGGAAACGGGTCTCGATGGACAGAGCTGTTCTGGCGGGCGAAGAACGTGGAGGAGGCGGCGGCTCTATTGCTCGACCTACCGCTGGAGGCACGTCACTCAGGTCAAATCCGATAGCATGACCGGGGAAGACAGTAGATGCGCCATGTTGCTCAGAAATGAGCTGGCGGAGAAGCAGATCGCCCAAGTCAGCCCACGTAGTTGGCGCCTTGAACAATACTCTCTCGGGTCGGATTGGTGAGTCTGGGAGTTCGCCTTGTGCGCTCAGAGTAGCTTCTTGCCGCGTGATGTCTTCGTATGGATGGAGCTGTTGCTTCAAGAATTTGGACAGAATGCGCCGCTTACTTAACGACAGTGGACCCTGCAGAAGGGACAGATGGTCCTGCAGCTGAGTGACAAGGTCGCGCAGCTGCTCCCCTGCTAGGCCTTCGTCCAGACCGGGAAGCGACATGACACTGTTGAGCGCGACTTCATCGTCATCCAAGACAGACTCCAGGCAAAAGCGCGCAATACGCTTACTATCGAGGACCTCGCCAACAGCGGCGGTCCGGCGCCAGAGATCGAGGTCGCTATCGTCCTTGTCCAGGGCCTGCACGAAATGATCCAAGGCGGCAGTGGCGTCAACGAGAATCTGGTTGAGCGTGACGTGGAAGAGTTCGAACTTGGCCGACAGCGCCTTGAGTTTGAAATGCGCATAGTTCTTGTGAGACAGATGAAGCAACTGCGGAAGGGTTCCCGGGCCAGTTTCCAGGTTGCCTGATCCAGCGGCTGTTTGGACCAATTCATCATCCCACAACTCGTCGTCGTCGAGCGGCCCGTACAGCTCGATACGCCTGAGTTCGGCCTGCGATTCGGGATACTTAAAGATCTCGGATTCGAAGAGCTGGCGATAGGCCTCGGCGGCTTGGTCGTACGATTGCGGGCCTTCCGAGTCGAACTTCAAGGCGGTTTGGTACAGCTTCAGGGCCTCCTCGATCTGGATTTCCTTGGTATCGTCGACCTCGACGTCGGATTCATCGTCCGACTCGATGTTGAGAGCCTTGAAGCCGGGCATGGCGATGAGTGGTGGAAGTGTTGTTGTTATGACGGTGTTTGGTCCATTATTGTTGGTATGTTTCTCCTGAAGTGCAGCGTCGCGTCGCGATGCGATTCGTAGCGTGACGTGATTAGTCAGCGGATGCTTGGGGAGAGCTCCCAGGTACAGAACAGCTGGTCCTGCAATTCAATTAGTTGATTCAGTACGACCACATTCACCACCGTTTCCCATTCCGATCACCCCCTTTTCACCACGCCAATTACCGATCGAGCACACTGCGAAAGAGGACTGCGACTATACATCGACAGGCGAGATGGTCGCGACGGCAGTGCCGGAGTAAGAAGCACGGCGGCTTGCTGCATGTGATGAATGTGGCGCTGAACTGGGACTGTTATTGCAGGTTGTTCGAGGATGATTCCCATACGGTCATTGATATACGAACGGACTCGCTGCAGACTCTGCGAGAACTCGGCCCTCCCGACTTGATCCATCTGATCAAGCAACCCACCAAATCGTCGACTTCGAAGCAGGTGAGACCCGGCTATACCAATGCAGCGAT
The DNA here is from genome assembly GCA_963674455.1 of Lecanosticta acicola. Lineage (NCBI taxonomy): Eukaryota > Fungi > Ascomycota > Dothideomycetes > Mycosphaerellales > Mycosphaerellaceae > Lecanosticta > Lecanosticta acicola. Next base: position 90,886 of record CAVMBE010000004.1, on the reverse strand, counting down.
GGGCAGAAGCATGGGAGCGAGACACTACGCAGGATACTGAGCGGCTCTTCAGGCTGGCGTCTACCACCATGCGACCGGCATCGACGCCTCTTCGTCAGCTAGTTTGGCAGCGTATATCAACACCTTGACGTATGCTCCTGGCGCAGCGCCCTTGAAAGTCGCATCGGGGCTATACTGGTAGGATATGGGAATGCTTTACCGTTCCAATCGCTGACTCTGGCAGTTGCTACAATGCCTTCTCCCGAGTCGATATGCGCGTTCAGGTCCAAATCCCCGGTACGGTCGAGAGTTATTGCGTGGACGAGCGAGGAAACAAGTTAGAGGCTACGGAAGAGCACTGGCTGGAGACATACCTTTGCAGCGTCTTGCGGGCATACTCATATGCAGACAACGGATCAGGCGATGTGATCAAGCGCATAATCGGTGTGAGGCGGTTCAATCCTGTCACATCTACGGAGCAAGAGCAAAAATTCCTGGACGCGGCGGAGAAGCTATTCTTCAGCGGTAGGTCAAGATGGTGCACCTGATGAGCAGGCAGTGCTGACGTTGAACAATAGGATGGCAACTGGGCTCCGACCCTGAGATTCAGGTCCCCAATCTGGTATCGAATCATCTCACGTCCGGTCTGCTCCACTACATCAAGACAACAGGCCGGTTCGCGTCTGGCATAAATCTCTTCGAAAAACTTCGCATGCGGGATCCAGAAATATCGTCATTGTTGGCGAGAGTGTACATTGCTGCAGATGAGGAGGTAAAGGCGGTTCGATTATTACACGAGGCGGTTCAAGAATTGCCCATGGACTACTCCATCCTCGATTGCCAAGCCGACTTCTGCAATAAGAAAGGTAGAGGCGATCTTGCACTGGAGATTGCAAAGCGCGGTGTGGTGTCCGCTCCAAGTGAATTCTGCACATGGGCGCGTCTCGCGGAAGTATATGTGGCCGTGGAGCAATGGGACCTTGCTCTGCTGACTCTAAACTCATGTCCGATGTTCACTTACCAGGATAAGGACGCACCGAGATTGCCAGAGCCTGCGCGAATATCTCTACCTCTTGCCCCAGAGACAATGTGCGACGAGATCGACGACGCGGGTGCAACACCCGATGCTGATGTTGTGCATCCCACCCTCCGAAGGCTGTCCGCTGGCAACTACAAGGGCACTTTCCACAAGGCCTACATATTGCTCACGGAAATCACGAAGAAAATTGGCTGGGATCAGCTGTTGAAGATCAGAAGCCAGGTGTTCGTGATGGAGGAAGAGTACCGCCATGAGAGGCAGCCGCCAGGAACCGCAAGTCGCAACGCAAGTACCGTGGCTCTCAGAGGTACTGACACGCCACAGCCCAATGGACACGGCCATCCTCACGAACAGACTCCGTCAGAAGCAGGTACCGAGGATATGATCAATGGCGAAAACGAAGAGCCGAATGCTGCATCATCGCACTTGGACCCGGACGTGTCTAAACCTTCGACAACTATCACTGTTCGATCAAACTCAGAAACGCCACAGCCTCAGCCTCCAAACACAGACCCGGCCCACCAAGCCTACACCCAATTCCAGCACAAGCGCCTCTGCGAGCGATGGCTTGACAATCTTTTCATGGTTCTGTATGAGGATCTGCGCATTTACACCATCTGGAGGACGGAAGCATCTCAGTATAAGCAGCAACAAATGGCCTACAAGAAGAGTGCCGAAGAATGGGAGATTTTGGGAGATCTAGCCGAGCGACTCCATCATCCTGAAGAAGCCATTGAGGCCTGGCAGTCTTGCTTGGGCATGCGTTTCAGCCCGAAGGCGATGCGAGGCGTTCTAGGACTATATGAGCGCAACGGTGATGCCAGAAATATGCTCGGCGCGCTCATCCGGCTCATCGTATGGCAGTTTAGGTGGTACTCAGAGGTAGGGACCGTGCTCTCACCCTTTGACTTGAGCTAATGGTGTTGTAGTTCTCTCCCGACCTGCTACTAGCCATCCGGAAACTGATCGAAGAGGAGGGAGCAGTCAAAGTTCGAAGCATCGTTCAGGCCACGAGTCTGCCGCAACACATCCTAGACTTGACCCATCAGTACGCAGCACTTTGCGCCGCCTTCCGAAGTAGCGGCAGTGATGGATAGTGGATCGAGAGGTCGGAGGATTCAAATGCTCACATTCTAGCGGCGGCGTTGGCGTGGACAGGAAAACACCTGTAGACAGGTGCAGGCGATGGGAGTGCGCCATAGAAACCAGAACACATGTATTGACTTAGCGCAGCGCATTGCAAATGGTACCCGGTTTGCCAATCATTCTCCTGGCTCTGGTATCCGCCAGGAAGACTCCACGCTCACCAAAACCCCTTGGATGACTAGTTTTGGTTGGCGGCGTCTGCGTATCTATAGGACCGCGGGAAACTACAGAGATTGAGCGAAACCGCCCGACAATGTGGATGTCGGTTGCAATCACGACGAATTCAATTCTGAGAAAAGTCTTGTGCGCTGGAAGCATCCTTTTTCTTACGAGGTATTGCCCATTCATCACGCAGTTGCAACCTCGCAACAGACAAGAACGGAATGGTCTCGACGGATGGCAAGACGAACACGTCGAAGCGAGTATCCCGTCGAATCCGCTATGTTGTTAGAGCATCAGCCACAACACGGGGCGCAGAAGATCTCCCTAGACGCAGGCGACACATCACAGAACTGGATGCTGCTGAATCCCAGCGGCAGTATCGACGAAGCTCGGTTCGTTCGCGCAGCAAGAAGTGTCGTCGACGATGGAGGAGCTTACATGCCTGCAAGGAGGGATTCCATTGCTGCAATCCCCAGGGCCGTATTCTAAACCCAAGCGTTCAAAGTAGTGCAAAATAGGGCAAGGCTTTATCGTAGCGTCAGTTTTTTCTTCCTTCCTGCGATCGGGACGGTGCTTCGAGCAATCGAGGCATCGATTCAATCTGATCAGGCCGAGTCTTGCTATTCAATCTTTTCTGACCAACGCTCCGCGCGAGCAAGTCGAGCTGTATCTTGTCTTTTCCCTTTTCGTTCATGATTTCCGGGTGATGCGCTTGAGAGCTGACCAAGGATCGTGGTTTCACGCCTACTGGCGGATGGATCGGAGACACGTTCTTGCTGACGATTCCCCCTGTCGTCAATACACCTAGGGAGTGAGTTTCGGCGAAGTGATGATCCGAGCGGCACTCGAAGAGAGAAGTGAAGTCTACCTCTGGCGCGAGAAGGGGGGTCTATGCAGATCGCGTGCCGGGCGTGTCGGCGAGGGACTGGATCTTTGAGCTTAGCGATGGAATATCGGTCGAGGTCGAGATGAGCGGCAGTAGTTCTCATATTTGGATGCCTGGGATGATATTTCCAATCGAAGAAGAGTCGACGATCGTATACAGGCGATGGAATGGATATTATATTGGTCTATGGTCCGTCAATGGTCGAGAATTGGCCAATTGGCTGGCTAAGCTGGGTGATGCATTTTGAGCTTTTTTTCCTGGATGTGGCCTCTCCAGTAGTGATCTCCAGGATTGAGTTCCGATGCTGTCGGCAAAATCACTGATACGAAGGAAATTGGTGTGATATTGATGTTGATCGAAAAGTGAGGTCGATACGCATGAGTGAGTAGAAAAGGCTCGCCTCGATGTCCGTGACAAGGATACTCTGAGACAAAGGTCGTGGCATGTTGTCACATTTCGAGGATATAACAACGTCAGACGTCTGCCTGAACATTTCACAAATATACAATACAACAGCACTCGACTCGGAGGTCCATCACCGCCAGACTGATGAAAAGACGCAAAGCGTGATAGCTCTCCCAATATGGCGCAGAATGTCCTCAATCGAATCACTGACAACATCAACGCCGCCACCGACGACCCGACCGTACAACTCGACCAACGGCTCTTCGAAGAAGCAGAGCTAGTACTGCCAGAAACCTTGCAAAGCGGTACGGTAATATCAGTGTCCATTTCTATTACTGCTCGGTTCTAACTTGTCGCAGAACAGAAGCACGATCTGGTCGTCTCATTATCTGCTCTACTCCCAACTCTTCAGCAAGACCCGTCTCCCGCAGTAAATTTACTCCTACGGCTGGTAAACGACTACAAATATGGCGATATTCTCAAATTGGGCAACGTGCCATTTACAGACGGTCTTGCTGTCGGCGAGCACATGGTATCCTTCAACAAACTGATTCTAGCACTACTTCAAAAAGCGACCCATAACGCGGCAGATGCAGCATCAGTAGCTGGCATGCTAGACACAGTTCTGGCTCTGGTGCGATTGTGGCTCTGCACGTCAGACACAGGCGTCGCAAGCCAAGCTTCACAGATTCTGCTGGATCTGCTGAAAGTGGACCAGGAGATCAAGAATCCCGACACACGCTTGCCATCTGGAGGACAGGGACTTGTATGGAAGCGTATCTTTGGTGACCGCGATGTACACCGCACCTTCTTCGAAGCTTGCTCTCTGACTGGGCCTTCACCGTACAAGCTCAGCAAGAGTCGGCGAACTTTGGCACAGGCAAGGCTAATGGAGTGGCTTCCAAAGGTCGGAGCCATGGACTGGAATGCTATCTCAAGAAGCCATCACAGCGATGTAGACGCCGAGTACAAAGCCGAGAGCTTGCTTGAGTTTGCCGTATTGAAGATGGTCGACATCAAGGATGATGTACTCATGCATCAATGCCTCATCAACTTCTTCTCCGACATTCTTGACTCCACAAAACCCGCCATTCGGCTGCATGGATCTGCCACGGACTCCGTTGGTCTGAGATACCTGATCACGCATGGTGTACATGCACGCACAACGTCTTTGTATCTGCAGCTGCCTGGAACCCAACTCGATCCTCTTGAGTCCATGTTCCTCTACGGCCCAGCAGGGAACTACATCGCCACATATGCGTCATCATACCCGGAGCACTTCCTAGCGAGTCAAACGCCAAAGCAAGTCAATGAGCGTCTTGGAGCTGCACTGGGCCTCTCGGCGGCAAAATGGGCACACGCCGAGTCCCCAAAGCACGACCTACATCTTCTGGCCAGCCTTCCTCGAAGGGCCCTACTGGACACATCGGGCACACAGGGCTGGCGATCAAGTCCACTCTCACTTCTTCCCTCGAAAGCCACGAATTCAGACGTACTGAATACTCTAGCAACGGTGTTCCACGGGCCACCCCGAGACGTTACCTACCAAGCTGGCTCAAGTCTGGAGCAGGACTCAGCGACGAAACAGGAAGCTGCCGAAGCTCGCGCTCTCTATTTCCATTATCTCGCCCACAACCCGCGCTTCTGGAACGATGTCACGACCCATGCAGATACGGTGGCTCTGAAAGACCTCGCATTGGCAGCTATCAACTGTCTGACTGCCGTCATCACCGCGAATTGGTCGGAAGAACCTTCTCCTTCTCTCCCAATCACAATTGCAACACCTGCGTCGGGCCACCTTGCGATACTCAGTCCCCCGGCTCTGGAGTACACACTTCCGTACCTGCTCAAGCCGCCGCAGACATTCGCCAACTTGGTCGGTGGCCGCGGTGACCCGGAGAGCTCGGCGTACACGATCGCCTCGGCCAAGTTCGACGCCTTGCAGGCTTTCCATAGTCGGTTGATCGTGCAGGTAGAACAGAGTCCTGGCGAAGGATATGAGGATATCCTCGCGACCATGAACAAGCGGTTGGCGGAGGGGCCTCTCAGTAGGGAGGGCGAGGTCGGCGGTCGCATCGGTACGCTGGACATGTAGGATAGCCTTCGGACATGGAACATACCGCTGGCCCAACTCATTCTTTCCCAGAAGATGCAAGTCATCTCACGGCTTGAAGTTTTCCCTGCAATGCACCAATCTCCCCTTGACCCAGACCGCCATCGTGTTCCTATCATCACCCGTGTAGACCCACTTCGCGACCTTATCTCCCCAACTCTCCCCCCCGAAAATCTCCACCAAGCCCTCCTTCTCCTCCTCCAAATCCAACCCATCGCCCACAGTCGCCAGCCTCACCATCTGCGCATCCCACTCCATCCCCACCTCAAACCCGCCTATCTTGCCCTCCAAGCCGACGACTCTCGCCGAACCCCGGGTGGCCAGGTACAGCGCTTCTTCCACGGCGAGTTTCACTTCCGCTTCCGGCTCGGAGTGCATGGCCAGGTGGCGGGACGTGAAGAGCGCCTCGCGGCACTCGGCGAGCATGCTCGAGGTATAACCCCCGGAGACGTCCGTTCCCAGGCCGACGGTCAGGCCCTCCCGCAGGAGCTGCCGCACGGGACAGCAGCCGCTCGTCAGCGCGGTGTTGCTCGCCGGGCAGTGCGAGATCTTGGCCCCCCGCGCTCTGATCAGCGCGCGCTCGTCCGCGGAGAGATGCACGGCGTGCGCGAGGATGGTTTTGGGCGTCAGCAGGCCGAAGGAGTCGTAGACGTCCGCGTAGTGTCTGCTCTCCGGGAAGGTCTTCCTGACCAGTTCGATTTCCGCCAAATTCTCCGAGATGTGCGTCTGCACCGGGATGCCCGTGTCTCGGTGCAATTTTCCTAAGCCTTCCAGGGCGGCGGGGGAGCACGAAGGCGCGAAGCGGGGTGTGAGGATGGGACTGACGAGGTCGAAGTCCGGGTCGATGTGTCGCACGTGTGCGATGCAGGCTTTTGTGCCTTCGAGGCTCTCCGCGGCGCTCTCGTCGCGGTAGTAGTCCGGCGAAAGGTGGTCCATGCAGACCCGCCCGACGAAAGCCCTCTGGCCGCGGGAGTGGCAGATATCCGCCAGGAGGTTCGTCGCGGGCACGTGGATGGTGGCGTAGTAGCATGCCGTCGTCGTCCCGTGGGAGAGCGTGCGCGCGACGACACGGTTATAGATTTTCGCCGCGAGGTTCAAGTCTTTGAACGAGGATTCTAGGGGGAAGGTATACGTGTTCAACCAATCCAGGAGAGTACTCTTTCCGAAGATTCCGGCGTTGGGGAATTGTGGCGCGTGGATGTGTGTATCTATTGCTCTCGTCATTCGTTCGTCAGCACTGTCCTCTCCTGCTCTTTTCGTTCGGTTCACGTCATGTCATGTACCTACCTATAAACCCAGGGAAAAAGAATCCCACATTCTTCCCACTGCCATCATCGCATCTGACGATTTTCGCATTTTCCCATCCTTCTTGCACCGGGATCGGAGCTCCTTTCACATCCCTCGAAATGAAAGCGATTTTCCCCTTCTCATCAACACCAATCATCCCATTCGGACAGATATCCAATTCCGTGAGAGATTCCGAATGGATAAATGTTCCGACATAGAGCGTCTTCTCAAGAGGTATTGCTGCCATCGCGGAAGTGTTGGGACGGTCAAAGAACAAAAGAACGAGGGAGTACGGAATACAAGGATTTCTATGTCTATGTGGTGTTGAGGGTTTATCTAGAAGTCGAAGGAAGCGCTATCTTGGTCTTGGCGCGTGAGGTCGGGCATCCTGGCTTGCTGTGCGGATTTGCCCGCTAGGCGGAGCCGGCCGACTTCTGAAGGAACAACGGGGCGAAAAGGACCAGACTCACGGCCAGGCTAGGAATGGAAAGTGAGAGGGGTAAAGTGCAGAGCTTTGTGCTCTTTGCTGTACAGGTCTTGTCTAGTTCGTCATGCCATGCAATCAATATACGTTCCTTTCCTCCACGCCCAGACTAGCCAATCAACACCTCCACTATCCATCAAAGCCATGTGAATGTTCCAGGTGGAGATCATTCTTAGGGTCAAATTACTCCCCGCGCCATTGCTTGCAAGTTCCATACCAAGCCTCATGGCGCACTTTTAACGTCGAGCAGTCGGAAGATGTCACTCGTCTGTTTGTGTGGCGGTGGTCGTTGATGCGCTCGAGGAAGGTCGTGCAGTCAGGCCTGTTGTGCTCGTCGGATCGTTGCAACCACCAAAGAAGCCTGGAGATTTGCAGCTTGTGCTTGTTGACGTGCTGGTTGGAATCGATGAGGTGGTTGTGATAGTCGGCACGGGGCTTGCCTCAGGCCTTGTGACGGTGCTGGTAAAAGTTGTGCTCGTCTCGTTCCTACACCCAAACCAGCCCGGATCCAGGCAGGTCGAGGACGTGACGGTCGTGGTAAAAGTCGTTGTCGGAGTGGCCGTCGTGGATTCATCGAGACAGCCCCACCATCCTGGCGTCTTGCAAGTTTCTGTCCTCGTACGCGAAGAAGTAGAGGTGACGGTGCTAGTGCTGCTCGTTGTGGTCGTTGTGCTATTGCTTTCATAGAATTTCCAGAGCAGGCAATCTTCACACTCCGCGTCCTCCTCACACCTTGGCACAGTGTCGTATTTCTCAAGAACGTCTCTGATGACGTTAGAGATCTTGTGGGTGCCAATGGCGACTCTCCAGCCCAGATCTCCGACTGTGTCATAGATGCAGGTCTGGCCAGTGTGGCAGAGACCTTCGAATGCGTAGCCGGCGATCGTGCAGAAGGACGAGGCCCCATTACAGGTGCCCATGTAGATCGGATCCGCCGTGTGGCCAAAGTGATAGATACCCGTCTTCGATCGCATCTGATGAGAGCCAATCTTGTACCCGGGAGGGGTCGGAAGTCCAAGCCGAGATGCAGCCATGGCATCTGGAAAAGCCTCAAACGTCAAGGTTGGTAAGCCGTAAGTGAGACCCAACAGCGAACTCACGACGCCTCCCAGAGAGTGTCCAGAAAGCCAGACATCGGAGTTCGGGTATCGTTCGGTGACGTTGCCGTAAAGATCGCGGACTGCTCTGTAGTAATGGCTCTTCTCGCGCAAGGACGTCACCAAGCAGGTCGAGTTGCAGGTGTAAGTATCGGTCTTGCAGTCGCATACTTGCTTCCACAAGTACTGGCCTCCTTGACCGCAGCAGCAAGAACCAAACAGGTTATCGTTCAACTTATCATTGCCTGTGGTATCGGAACCGTCGAACACGGCGGGAGAAGTACCTTTACTAGGGTCAACCTCCACCTCACGTGTATGTGATGCATGGGCCAGCCAGTCCAGATACTGATCTAGCCATAGAGACGTACCTTTCAAACCGATGACGACTGTCGAGTTTGTCTCATCGGCAAAGACATGTCCACGCAGGCCATCAGCCTCCCAGCCAAAGTCATCGGTATAGTTAAACCTTCCTTTTACTGGATGCCACTCCCCGTCAGTCGGCGCCAACACATACGCGTTGGCGGCCATCTTTGCAAACGTGAGGACAGTGCTCTTGTCCGACACATTCGGAGCCTTGATCTCGTCCTCCGTCCACGCGTCTGCCGACAGCTCGGCGGGTACTCCATACCACTCTGCGTGTGCGAGGAGATCGTTGATATCGGATTCGTTGCGATGCGCTAACCGCTGGATGGTAGTCGTCTGTGCTCGCACGCGCAGTGCGTCGGATCCGGGCTCGTAGCTTTCCCCGTCCCCGTCGGTGATGTGGAGTTTCGCATGTTTGGGTATGTCTACGTATCGATGGAGGTGCGGGTACTGATGGGAGCCGTGGTGGTAGATGTGGCGTAGGGTCTGTCGACGTTGGTTAGCGACGTCCTTGTCCTACGACATGGCTGTCGTACAAAGCGATGTTCTCCTAGACTCTTCGGTGCCGTGTCTCTGGAAGAGCCATGTCGAAATTCTGGGGACAGGACAAGCTGGGGATCCCCGAAGGCCCGCCGTTGTTGTTGTTGATGCGAACGAGCCGCATCTGCCCCTCCGCCGACAGCCAGCAGCAACAACAGGCTATAGCACAGCATCCCGACGACGGTACTGCTCTGATGAGCGTGGCGGGATGTTGGTGAGCATGGCATGGGATGAGGTCGCAGAGATCCGCGAGAACAGAGAATCACGCGCTCCAGGCATCACCTCACCGCACGGATTCGAGGTGGATGCAGAGTAGATGTAGTACATGTAGTCATCCATCAACACCCCCGATGATCACATGGCGATGGTGCACAGACCAGATGACGCCACGGCGGTGATAAGCGCCGCGGGCCGCTGTTATCGCGCGCGGAGGACTCACGTGACTAGACTGAGGTAAGCGGCTCGGAGCATGGTGAGGATGTCCGGGTGGTGAGTGTTTCGGTTTCTGCTGCTGCCTTGCACCAATTGATCAGCAGCCGGTGGGAGCGCGCTCTCTGTTGCACCGCTGACGCTCGACAGGAAGGACAAGCCTGTCGCTGGCACCCGGAAACGCGCAAGCCTGCACCTCCTCCACCACCACTCCGGCTTGGAAGACTCCGGGCGAGCCGGAGATGACTTGCAGGTGATCTTCCTACAAGAAAGGCTCCTTTCTGCACGCGAGAAGACTGTCGGCACTCCGCTGTGTAACAATCGTTTCCGGAAATTCGACTTGTACAGCGAACATGGCAGAAACAGCACCGTCGCCAACGATATCCGCCGATAAGACCCGACCTCGCCCGCTGCACGTGTCCCGATCATTTACCCGGATGGAGAGCCTCTCGCCCACTCCCTCCTCTTCCAGGAAGACCGCGAGCACTCTGCAAGAGTCGGGCATTACAGCGGTCCCCGAGGCGAGGCACATCGAGACGTCGCCAGAACTCGCAGGCAAGAAGCAAGTGACGGATGTATTCGAAGGCAATGGGGAAGAGGAACATCATGAGGATGGTGAAGGGCACGAGGTCAAGCCGGAGCTGAAGGTACCCAGCACCTTCGATGAGCTTCCCGTTGAGATCAAGAGCTTGTGTGAGCGATTCTTGGAGAGTCTGACCGCAAAAGTCCATCCTACTCCTCTGACCGCGGATCAGCTGTCGCAGCTGTTTCAAGACTTCTACGAAAGGGCTGCTTCGCTCATAGATGTGCATATCAAGAACTTGGCTTCCAGGATAGGTCGCGAAACACGTTCTAGCTCATCAGCCAGTCTGAGGAAACAGTCCGGCAGGTCAAGGGCTGGTTCTGGAGCCAAAGGCACCCTCGACGATATTACCGAAAATTTAGGAGGAGAAATGCTTACGCCATCGGAGGTGGCGGATAGGAGAAAGGCTAGAAGGTTGCTCGAGCACAAGAGATTGGCGTTGGAGGAAGCCGTTGAGCGAGGAGTCTGCGAGAAGGTTTATGAAAAGATCTGGAACCATCAGAGCACGGACGACGAAGCAAGAGACGAAAAACTAAGGTCAAGGACAGCAGCATTGTCCGTGGTTGGAATCGGCTTGAAAGAGCTACACATGGACCAGGATGGGGCGAAAGCGGAAGTTAGGAAGACAGCAGAGGAGAAAGAAGACGAGATCAACCAGTCGCTGGCGGCTGCGCGAGAAGCCTTGATCCACATGGACGACGACAGATTCCCGCTCGGTAAACTGCAGCGCCTCACGGCTGCTCACAAAGCAATCGTAGAGACGCTGTCTCAGCTGTTTCCCTCCTCGTCTTCCGCTGACGAGATTCTACCCACTCTCATCTACACGCTCATCACTTGCCCACACGAAGGGATTAATGTGGTCAGCAATCTCAACTTCATTCAACGATTCCGCACGTCGAGCAAAGTAGACGGTGAAGCGGCGTATTGCCTGGTCAATCTGGAAGCTGCCATCTCTTTCTTGGAAACAGTCGATTTGTCATCTTTGCGAGCGGATGAGCTTCCCGAAGGGCCCGGAAAATCTTCAAGCAGGCCGTCCACTCCGACTGCAGAGAAGCCGCCACCTTCACCAAGACCTCCACTCGGACGAAGCCTTACTCCAGGTCTGTCGCCCATCACGGCGACCTCGAACGACGCGAGCACGCCTGGTAGCTCCACAAAGGCCGCACTTCCCTCGCCCAGTACACCCAATCCGCCTGCGAGGCCCCAGCACCAACGTCGTATATCTGGGCTGATGCAGGCCCAAGTAGAGAAGATTGAAGCTGGAAGAGAGAATTTTATCAAGACAGCCGACAAGTTTTACGACTCTGTCAACGGGACGCTAGACAACAGTCTCCAATTTTTGTTCGGCAGATTCAAGGAACAAATCGCAGATGGCGAATCACCATTGCCCAAGACTCTGGAGGACGCCAGAAAACTGGTCAGCCATGCGGAGAAAGGCGAAGACGAGGACTCTTTGACTTTGAGTGGACGAAGCAGTCCGGCAATAGTTGAAGACCCTCTGAGCTCCGGTGGCAAGGCCACAGACGCGAAGCTATTGGAGTTGCTTGGCGGGAAGAGGCAAATACGAGATGGAAGTGTTGATAGCACGAAATCGGGGAGCAGCAGCAGACGCTCGACTTGGGATACCAAGACAGCAGTTGCCAAGGCCAAGGAAGAGCAATCGCCCACGCCGCAAGGAAACCTGTTCTCCTCTCTCAACAACACCGTCAACTCCATCAACCCGCTGAACCGGTTTGGAATGCCAAACTTCTCGCGGTTCGGGCGAGCAGGCAATACAAACAACCCCCCCGCCCAGCCCTCCCCACCAGCGGACAAATCCAGCCGGCTGGGCGATATCGTGGAGTCACCTACCTCACTCAAGAGCGGAGACCTGACAGTCCCCCTGGAGAGGACACGGAGCCGAGAGAGCTCGCGGGACCTGAATGCACGGGAAGCTCTCGCGGAGCTGAAGAAGTTGAAACCTCCCAAGAAGCGGTTTCTGGACGTGGAAAGTGCGAACCAGCTCAAGCTGGGCGAGGTCGAGGAGCTCTTGTTGGAGTATCGACGGCTGGCGAAAGCTCTCGGGGAGGCTATTGCTCAGTAACAGTGACATCCATCCCCCACATTGTGCGTTCGAGCGCGGGTGTTCGGTGTGTGTGTGTGAGAGAGAGAGAGAGAGAGAGAGAGAGAGAGAGATCTTGGGATAGGCGTCTTTCTTTCTTTCTTTCTTCCTAGTAGGTAGAGCTCCTTGATTGACACGGGAGGCTTTTGTGAGGAAATCTCCAATGTTTTTGCATTTTGTCCTTTTTGAGAGTATGCGTCGCTCTCTATGTCGATCTCTATCTCTGTATAGCTACGCTATGCTATGCTCCTGCTCGAAGGACAGCGGGGAGAACTAGTATTACTGCCGCCATTTAAGCGTTCACCTCCCTTGTGTCGTCTTCAGCCATATCGCCAGGCACCGTCCAAAGGTGAGGACGGGGGGAATTGAGGGAGGTGATGTGAGGAGAGAGAAGGAGAAGACATCGACAACAACCTAATGGATGAGGTTGGCACGGCACGCGCCTGCCGATCCGGGGTGATATTGCGGGGCGGATTAGGGCGAGGATTCTTTCGGACCGACGCCCTCGCTGAAAGAGAGCAAAGGAAACTAAATCTGCAACGTCACTTGCTCACACCCTGTCCTATCCTGCAGAACGATATCTGTTCAGGGCAGAGCGTTGGGCTTGGCAATGTCAGGAGAGAGTGGTGACGGGATGCGCGTCGATCCGGCCAGAGCCAAAGTGCTCGTGGAGAACTTGGAACAGGTTGCAAAGAGAGTAGACGGCGTGAGGAACGGGCGCAAAGTGAGGGCAATGCGTGACTATCTGATGCAAGAGGGAGTGCTGATGGGTGTATGGTAGGTCCGCCTCATTGCCGTATCCAAGCTGAAGCCCGCCAGCGACATCCTCGCTCTCCATCAGTCTCCTCTCAAACAGCTCGACTTTGGCGAGAACTATTCGAACGAGTTGACCGAGAAGGCCGGCCTCTTGCCCCGGTCGATACGATGGCACATGATAGGAGGTCTGCAGACCAACAAGTGCAAGCCGTTGGCCGAGCAGGTGCCCAACTTGTGGTGCGTGAGCAGCGTAGACAGTGCCAAGAAGGCCGATGCTCTTGAGAAGGGCAGGAAGGCAATCATGGAGAAAGAGTCGTTGACAGAAACGTTGAGAGTGCTGGTGCAAGTCAATACTTCGGGCGAGGAGGGCAAGAGCGGAGTGGGGCCACAGGACACGTTGGAGCTGTGCAAGCATGTGAGGGAGAAATGTCCCAGTCTGCGTCTCGGAGGCTTGATGACTATCGGTGCTATTGCCCGGAGCAAGGAGGCGTCAGGACCCGACGCGTTGAACGAGGACTTTATCACGCTGTGTGAGACCCGGGATAAAGTTGCCGGGGAGCTGGGCGTCGCGCCGTCGGAGCTGGAGTTGAGTATGGGCATGAGTTCGGATTTCGAGGCCGCGATAGCTCAGGGAAGCGATGAGGTTCGGGTTGGCACCACGATCTTTGGCGAGAGACCGGCGAAGAAAGATGCAAAGATTCTGTGAAGGGAGGAGAAAGTGATGAAGCGTGAAATTGGAACGACTTTTGAAATGCTCGTGAGCCCACAGACAGCCGCTTCCAGCAACAAGGTTAGACCTCGACCGCAGTCGCTTAAAGCACCATGTCGACGACGACAGCCCCAACTCGATGCTCGCATCCTACAAGCCGCACCCGCTCGATGGAATCTCTGTACACTGAGCCCGAAGGGCGAGCCGATCACATGCCTCCGTCCCGTCGGCTCAACTTCGGCACGAAAGCCCCCCTAAGCTATATAAACAACAAAAGCAGTGGTCCAATCAGCTCGTCGAGGCTGCGAGCGGAAGTAGCATTCGTCGGTCTCATGGGCGATGTGAAATAAACAAAGCTGGGCACGTGGGTGGGAGAGGGGACTTTTCCGGTCTCTTCACTTTTTGCTTTTTTGCTTTTTGCTTTTCCTTGCCGGCTGGCAACATTGAATTGATTCGAGAGCACAGCAAGCTCACAGTGCAGCTTTTTGGCACTTCACTTGCAGCGTCGCCCCTCTATCACCACGACTTGTCGCCACACCTTTCCCGCTCGCGTTCGCGCACCACAATCATCGTTGCCGCCCAACTCGCTTTCGCTGCGCATCCTCCTCCTCCTCGAAAATCCATCTCATCCGTTCGACATTATCCATGCGCCTCTTGCACTTTTCACAGAAAGCAACCAGTCCGTTTGGCGGAAAGCCGGCAGGAAACTCGAAGCCGCGGCAGGGACTACAGGCGCAGTTCCGGAAGAAAGTGAATCGGGAGGTGAAGCATTCGGTAGACGGGCCTTGATGGCCGCGGAGGATCCAGATTGCACACATCGCTGTTGTGGATAAGTGTCGCTGCACACTTGATTTTGAGCAGCGGAGATTTTCCCATTTTAAGGGTGGGAAATGGGACAACAATGCGAGACACACGTCTTGTCGAATGGAGTCTGATCGACTCTGCTAGATCTGGCGAGATTGACTTTCTTGAATATGGTAGTAGATGGTAAGAGCTGGGTTCCACTGTGCCTGAGACATTCGACTTGGCCTTCTGCGCGAAACGCCAGCGATATGTGAGAGGTAGAGGATTGTCCAGACGGCTGTCAAATATTGAAAAGCGTGCTACTAGGTCGAGTACGCGGAGGGTCACATGCTGTTCTAATGCCACATGTCTCCTTCCTGTGCCAACGTGGCAGGGAGACTCTACACCTCCATGCTCTCCGTTCCGTCTACCACAGTACCACAAGTCGCGTTGATCAGCTTCATTCTAGGATCAATACCAATTACACAGTCGGAGCGTCATGATGGAAAGTATTGCGTGGAGAAGAAGGTAAGCGCACACTTTCGAGGCACGACTCGCTTCCCCTGACAATTCCATCCATAGAATCGACTTCGCCGACATTCTCGCAGTACAAGTCCACAGCATGCCATGGACGAGCAAAGCAGACGCACGTACCACGTCCATGCGAAACTCCTCCGTGAGCGATGTCCGTACTTATCAAGGCTTCAAGACGAAGTCGACCACGCCTTGTCGCTCCACGACGAAAAGCCGGATGCCTTCGAAAGCTATCTCCCTCTCCTCTATACGGGCGAGGTAGCGGTCCTCGGGGACGACGAGAGGCCTAAGAACGAAAACAACAACAACAACAACAACAACAACAGCGAAATCGACGACGATGAGACTATCTGGACCAACGTCGTCGACCTGTACACCCTCGCGCGGAAACTGGAAGATCTAAAATCTACAAATCTTGTCACGGATGAGCTCGTGGCTATGCTTCGGACCGCCTCACCTCCTGCGCGCATTATCGATTCTCTCTACCGCTCCGATGACGCCGCCGCGGACAGACTGCGAAAGCTTTTTTCGCCCATCATGTCGTCGTGCAGGGCGATCTCACCGGGCCGCTGTTCCGCGAGTACACTTTCACGAATGCGAGCACCTCGGGCATCATGAGCATGAATTTCCGCTCGGAATTTTTGTTTGATGTCGTTTTGAGGGGTTTATTCTTGGAGCTGTGAGATGGAGGAGGAGGGGTGGAGCGGAGGGGGGAGTTGATTGCGAGGGATTACGATGTTGATGAAGAGGAGTTTGAGTGAGAGAGGGTGGAATGGTCATGTCGCCGCTCGAATCTGGGATTTCGATTTTTTGGCTTGCTAAGTTAGGCGATCGATAGTGTTGGAGAATTCCACGGGCTAGGTACACAGCCAAGGCGCTAGCGAGGTCGCGCTTTCTTTCCTCTTGATTTGAGTCCTCTCTCCGCTTTCCATCTCGGCGTAGTCGAATCCTCTTGCATGTACTACATGTACTAAGGTCCTACACTCACTCACGACATCACAGATGAAATCCATGATAGGGAAGAAGAAAGATCGAGGAAGAAAGGTTCAGGTCCAGGTCCCATCACGCCCGCCCGCCCGCCCGCCCGATTTGTACGCGAAGCTTGAGCGAGTCTTGAAGGTGGTCATAGGAATCAAGTCACACTTCGCACCACCTACAATAACACCCAACCTCGAGCTACACGCTTGGCACTCCAGGCACACGCTTAGCAGGATGGAGAGACCGGCTAAGAGAGCGAAGTGAGTAATCCGGCCTCTAGCGGCGAATGCGACTAATTGTTCCGTAGGATGGACTTCACCAAAGAAGCCACTGTCGAGGTCATATACAACTCCAAGACGACGACATTCCACGTGCCAACACAGCTCGCAATGTCTCAATCCGCAGACATGGACTCGTATTTCAAGACCTATTGCGACGGAACGTACCGGATCTACACCCACGAGCCCACGATTTTTTGCATGCTTCTCGAGCTCTGGCACTATGATGAGATCGTTCTAGACCGAGACTTGGACACTACAGAGCAGTGGATGCACCTTTTCAAGGTGTACAGTCTAGCTTTGGATGTCGACGCCTCTCCGTCCTCGGACAAGATCTTGGCGGTGATCAAGCAGAGGCTTGATCGTGGCGAGATTCCGCCAGCGGCTGCTGTCGCTTGGACCTATGAGACTCCCGATGAGGATTGCGGTGCGGTAAGAGAGGCCGTGGTCGAAGCTGTTTGCAAAAAATTGCTTCAGAAGGATCTCTCCAATCCACTGACCGATTTTGTCAATGACGTCATGAAGGAGGCAAAGAAGCGAAAGGACCCATGAGTTCCATCAGCATGAGCAACATACTTGAGTTGCTGGTGGTACCCGACAGAACAGAAAGCCGGACTGCTGGAAAATGACAAGGTCTGCTATGCGATGGGCGAGAAGTGGCGCATGAGTGCGTGAGTGGGCTGAAATGGGACATCTCACAGCTGGGGCTCGCAGCAAGACGCACGTTGCAGTCAAACCCAATGCAAACGCTGGCGCGCAACCTCGCTATCACAGAACAGGTTAGCAGGCGGCTATACTCCAAGGATTTCCTTTCAAATGGAAGAGTCCCTTTTCTTCCGGGCGTATTCGACACTCAACCTGGCTGAGCTAGTTTTCGTAGATGTGATAGATGGCAAAAAGTCAGGCTGCAGCTTCATTCTCATGGTATGCAGAGCCCATGGGGAAAGGCATCTCAGCGGTAGATTCCCATGGAAGATACTCGAAGTAGTGTCATTCGAATAGCGATTTCCGACCGGTGAGTCTTCAGGTGGAGCCGCGTATTGTCGTTGAATACGCGATGATGACTCTGAGTTGACTATTGAATCCTGCGATCGTATTGGGCGTCCCATGGTTTGCCGATCTTGTCGTAATGGCTCAGGTATTGGCTCTGTCTGGAACAGACCGACCGGCGGCCGCTGATCTCGAGCTTCCACCGGAAGAGCCATGTGGAGGCGTATGAAGATTCGAAGTAGACGTGAAGGTGTTGCAGCGTAGACGGACGGACAGAGAGTCGCGAGTGTAAAGGTGAGGTTGCATCTGGAGGCTAAGAATAGAATGTCTTGGCACTCGGGTAGGGCCGAGCAGAAGCGGTGATCCCCGAGATCCGATCCGCACCCCGCTCACCAACTCACCAACACAACATGAACTTACACCTTTCACCAACGCTTTTCCCGCACGGATATCATCAGTCAGAGAAGACCGGCACGGCGTCATGCGGAAGAGGCTTCCACCTCTGTCCCTGCGTGCTGCGCTTCGCGGCATTGTGGCTGGCCAGGCGAAATCCGGACATGTGCACCGCTGCGTAGGGCTGACAGACTCCAGCACAGCCCTCTTCCGCCTGCGACACTCAGCATCCGACGCTCATCCGTGCGGCAGAGCAGCTGCATTTAGTCCACCCACGCGAGCGTATGCGTACCACGGCCCTTCCGCTGACAGACCAGCCGCTACACGAGACTACGCCCACGCCCAGCTACTACCCTCGTAACTCAAGCGAACGTCGCATCCGCAAGGTCTACTACGATCGGAAAGCGTCATGTCATCCTCTGCTAGGGCTTTGTACGGGCTGGTCGATGAGCGAGTATATGAGCTGATCGATCTTCTGCGTTAAGTTATTTTTCTGTCTCATCATCAGCACCCAGCACCAGTTTCCTTGCATATCTGACTTGAGATCTCACTCGTTCTACAAGATCTCGGCCACCCTCGCTACTGGCTCTACAACGACTTGATCGCACTGACTCTACATCGACTTCATCGTACTGGTTCTACATCGACTTGATCGCACTGGTTCTACAACGACTTCATCGTACTGGTTCTACAACGACTTCATCGTACTGGTTCTACAACGACTTTCGCCATTTCATCCATCTTTCCACAAAAGTAATCACAGCAAGATGCGATCAGTCTTCTCACTCCTCGCGATCGCTGGCGCTGTCTCGGCACTTCCAGGCAAGTCTTGGAACCAGCACTCAAACGGAACCGTGACCACATCAACACAATCTTGGTCGAGCAGCACTGCGACTACTTGGGGAGAAAAGCCTTCAATCGTTTCGTACCCGTCTGAGGGCTGGCCTCACCCTCCGCCTCAGAAATCCACCGGCGGCGTCCCTCATCCGTCTCTGAAGCCTACCGGTTGGGGCCCTGTCGGACCCTATCACCCGCATTCCACTGGAGGATGGTCTCAACCTCCTCAGTGGCCCACTGGAGGTTCTTCAAAGTCTCATCCTCACCTGACGGGCACTGGCCACCCTCAGCCACCGATCACGACCACGACTGTCACCGGTACGGGCTACATCACCACTACAACGACGGAGATTGTCACGAAGACAATCACCACTCTCGTACCGTGCAGCACTTTGACATCCTCTAACGGACAGAGCTGGTACACTACCTACCTCTCTACTTCGTACATCACGACTGTCTGCCCGACGACTGAAACTCTGGTCTACCCAACACCCACCCCGGTCGGTCAGACTCCCGGCTCGGGTTCTAATAATGGACAGCCTGGCAACAACGGAACTCCAGGCAGTGGACAGCCAGGCAACGACGGCACTCCCAGCAATGGTCAGCCCCAGCAGACAGGCAGCGGCCCCCAGCCACCGGTCGTCGGTGGGAGTTGTCCAGCTCAAACCACCGTCACTACCACTCTCGCCGCCAGCTGTCCAGCTCAAACGACCGTCACCGTCACCGTCAACGCTGGTAGCCAACCAACCCCACCAGTCATCAAGCCGGGCGAGACTCTCACAACTTCCACCACTACCCTCACTCTCGGTCAAGGCTACACCACCTGCCTTACTCTGACTTACCCAGTCCCTACTGGTTCCGGAAAGCCCGGTCATCCCCAGCCACCTTACCCCATCCCGAGCAACGGTGGCGGTAACGGCCACGGACCTTACCCGACAGGCACTAGCGGGCCACATCATCCTCAACCAACTGGCCATCGTGAACCGGGATCGAAGTCTCAGCCCACCGGCGGCCACGCCTGGTCTACTGGAGGACAAGCTTCGCCTACCAATGTTCAGAGCTGGTAAACGACAGAATGGCATTGATTTGTACATGAGACCAGGAAAGGGAGGGATGTACATATGGGAATAAGGGGACGAGATGATGTCTGATTTTATTTTAATGATTCGATGACGATCTTTTTTTTTTTGGAGGATGAATGACGGCATTTAGCGGCGACGCTTGGATTTCAGGGAATGGAATGGGGATGATGATACAGTATGTCCATACGTATGGGACATATAAATGTAGAGACAGATCTAGATTGGCAATCGATCCTTTGATGATGATGATGATGATGATGATGATGATGATGATGATGAATGTGTCTCATGGCGCAGGTCTAGCTCTATTCCATCTTCTGGCTCTATCCTCTCATATCCCCGTTCCGAAGTAGGATTGAGTAGTTGTTTATTATGTGATTGTTGACTATTGTCTTGAAGATTAATGGGGCGAGGGCAGTGGCGAACCGGGCTCGGGTTCGTATGTGACGGTGCGAGCCGCTGCTAGTGTGAATCTCAGGGAAGTGAGCTCAACTTCTTCCCTCTCTCTCTCTCCCTCTCATCAGTCGACATCTACCGAGATCATTCTCGTTGGCATATTCTGTCAGGAATAATGGCAGTCCAAGAGGATTTTGACGTTGCCGTACCACGCTCTTTGACATCAACGAGTTTGTTAAGAGGATTTTGACACACCTGCCAACGAGAGATCTGATTGAGATTCGATCAGTCGCATCAACCTGGGGAGATACTATCCACCGACTCTTGGGAATTCGAGCCAAAACATATCCATCTCCGGAACACACGCTTCCTTGAGTGACAGGGCAGCGACCTTTCAGACCCGAGCCCCGTCCTCCGCCAGAGCCATAGAAGTCCAACGGGCTCGCCACTGTCTCAAGCGTTCAGGACCATGAGCTGCCTTGGTTGTCTGATTCGTTCCATGATCTTGTACTGCAGATTGTCGACTTTCGAAGGGCTAGATCAAGGTACAAAGGCTGGCCCAACCTCAGAGACGCATGTATCACGGAGAGACGTTACGAATCAAGCCCCAGGCATTGGAAGTTCTGCTCGATGGCGCTTTGTTATCAAAAACGCGCAAAGGATCGCAAAATGCGTACTATCGCTCCAATACACGTTCCGAAGTCTTGAAGCTGCACGTGTTGAGGACCTGAGAAACGCCCGATGTGAACTTTGTTCGCACTCGCATCGAGATATATATTTGCAGTGTCCTGATTCGACATCTCACATTCGGCCGAGCGAGATGGTCTTGTTCCTCTTCTGGTCGCAAAGCAACGAGTCGGGAGTCGGTTAGCGAGGAATACTTGTCGATTCTCAGGCTACGGCTATTGCATAGTCGGCAATAGGAACGGAAGCGTGACTTTCTCTTTGCGCTTACTCAAAAGCTGTTCTATCCCGAGTGACCTGCCTCGGGGCGTACCTGCGCCGGTAGCACTCACTGGAATGGGTGACTCTTCGAGAGATCCTTCTCACTCTGGATCTCAAGCCAATTGGTGCAGAATATTGAGCAGCCAGAATCAGCCAAACCACTTTTCGGTGTGGCTCCAGATTCGGTGCTCAGACTCAGAGCGGTCTTCCAGAGACGTCGACCCGAAGGAGGACTTCTACTCTATCTCGAGGCTTCCAGCGTACTCCATCTGCGTGTTTGCTCAATATCTCTGGTCCTCAAATACTTCACGGCAAGCCCATGAAAAGCTGCAACAGTTTAGGATACCGAGGCGTTCCAAGACCTGCCGACATGTTATTTCGGTGATCGGAACGCCATCATACAACTCTTACCAGTCACGGGGTCCCAGCCAGGTTGCGCGGTAAATCCAGAACTACCGCAATTTGGATTGGAGCCGTTTGTGATGTCCGTGAACACGTCTGTGTTCTCGTAAAGGACCGGATTTACGAAGCCAACGGGACCTTTGCCGACGGCAGTCCTCTCTTCGTTAATCTTGTAAGAGTCCGTCAGCGATACTATGAGATAAATGCTGTTTGGAAAGCTTACCAATGTGATTATAGATGCCCATGTCGGCGCAGCTAAGCTGGTACCGAACCATTTCCTGTCGACTCCTCCAACAAAGGCGTGGAAGTTTGCGCCGTTGCTTGAGACGTCTGGAATTCCCTATTCTGAGATCAGAGATTTCCTGGAAGGGGTCTTCGATCCACTTACTCTACCGGCTCTGTTGTATATTCCACCATTCTCCCCGATGTTGGTACCATCCTCGTTGGTAATCTGGCTCTACAGGTCAGCGCTATGCAAAAGAGAGGCTTCGGAAACATTGAATGACTGACATAGTATGGATGGCCAGGGTCATATTTCTTGAAGTAATTTTCCACGGCCTGCTGCTGGTATGAAGGAGTGCTGAAGTAATTGGAAAATCCTGTCTTGAGATAAGCACCAATCTCGAGATCCATGAACCAGGGGTAACTCACCTCCATGACTGGCAAATAGAGACAATGGGCCGGCACCCATATTTTGTTGCAGCGCTGTCTCCGGATCATGAACGGTCTCGTCCGCCTAGAGCTTTGGTGTCAACGAGCTACGCTTCTGTGGGAAATACGTCGGCAGATGCTTACGTTCAATTGTGTGCCTCCCACACTTGTAACATAGGGACAGCTCGCGGGAGTGTTGGGCGCATATACGGTCTGATTCTGCCCAGAGCCCGACAAGCATCCGGAATCAGAGCCATCTCCCGGCGCGGCAGCGACTCCAAAATCCCCAGACGAGAAGAAAATTGTATGTCCCTGAAGCCCAAGCTTCATGAATTCATTGCATTGACGGCGCTGGTAGTTGATTGGAAGATCGCTTTCTGATTCTCCATACGAAATGGATATTACTCTTGCCGGGGTGTACACTCCGCATTGAAGGGGTGCGTTGTATCCTCCGGGGACATTATCCGGATACGATGCGTCGATTCCTGGGGAATTGCCGCTGATACCGTATGCGGAGTAGTTGCAATAGCTCCCATCCAAGGCATCTAGAAAGGTATTCAGAAAACCGGAAAGCTTGCCTTGGAGTTCGAGTTCGGCTTGTGGTTGGTCTTCGGTCTGATACAGCGTGACTGTCTGAGGGTACACGAGGGAAGCAATCGTGGCAATGTCGATGATGGCCTCGCCGCCTTCCATCTCACTGCCTTGATCTACGGGTCCGATTGCGCCGTCCACGTACGCTGGAACCGGAGAAGTGCCCTGTGGAATCCGCGGTGCGTATTTGGCGTAGAAGAGGTTGAGATCTGCCTGGGCATAGTGGTCGCCGACTTCGAAGAGACCGACGGTGTTTCTTGAATCGGCTTTTGTTGGGATGGGAATGTCGTATAACGCTCTCTCGCAAGCTGGAGTGATGTTCCGACCGCAGTCTTGAAGTTCCGGGGGAAGATAGGTGGGCAGACTCCAGTTTCCTGGGAAATCATGTGGTGGACTCCAACCCGGTGGTGCTGGTCGGGGTCCGGTGCTGTAATGCCATGGCGAGCCACCCGGCGATCTCTTCACGGACCTCTTCCTCATTGGCGCCGAGAGCTTGACGCCCGGAGTGATATAGTCGATGGATCGCCGCAGACGACGAGGAAGAGAGTACTCCTCACAGCCCACTCGAATCTGTCCGGAGTGGATGTGCTCATGTTCGAATAGTTCAGTTTTGAACATCTCCTCGAATTTCCGGACGCTTATATTTACTGCGAGCCATCCTCTATTCTCGAATTGCAGGATGCTAGCTTCTTCGACTCCGAAGTTCACCAGCCAGGTTCGCACGCTCTCGAATGTTTCGACACTGGGCTGGAAGATGTCGTGGATTTCTCCCGCGGTCAGGTGTTGGCCGTACTGGGGCGAATCTGGATGAGCGATCGCCATGAGGCGCTCATGGCCGGTTTCAAGATTCTGTTGTACCAGCCCGATGCGAAGTGGGATAAAGGCATCGGATGGTACTCTTGCGCCTCGGCGGTAGAGACGGTTGATGCCTTCCGAGCGCTTTTCGTGTAAGACATGGTCTGTTCTGGGAAGACTGAGGACGGGAATGCAGAACAACGACGCAACGAGGACTATGTTGGAAAGAATCATTGTGTCCGTGATCGCAACTATCTCGAAGCGAACAGCACGACGATGCTCCTGTCTCGAACATTCTTCGTTTTTGCGATGTCTATCTAGTCCTTGCAACGGCTCTTCCATGCACCGACAGACAGCATTGGGGCTGAAGTTCGCGAGCCTGGTGTGATCTACACCACGAAGCTACTGCGAAAGAAGGCTCGATAGCGTTGTCGATATACCAGCCCGCTCGTATGTTTAGGAGCAGCTGACAATCGTGGAGCTCGGCTGCTTGAACTTCCTTTTCGAGAAAGAGATTCACGAGATACGCAAGATCTGCGAGGTACATGCTATGCAAGGTTCCGTCGCTCCGCCACGCATGTCGATCACAAACACGCGGAATCCTTCCAAAGCCACACGCACGCTAAGCACTTCTTCGGGCTTCGTCCAGGGACGATCACGAATGTTCAACATGCCGGAGCATTTGGCACGTGTCTACACGTGGTCACTCCCTGCTTGGAACGGATACTGTGCAATTTCGGAATGGCACGCTGTGAGCAATCTGTCTATGGAGCTTCGACTTGGAATTCATGCGGATCTATCCCGTCTTTTCTGGCCTCTTCACAATGGCCGAAATGCTGTCCCAGTGGAATGTCTCCCACCGAGTCGCGGTAGCAGGCACTGTTGTCTGTGGCATATTGGGAGAGTTGCGACCAGCTGCGGCATTTATGCATTTGTCCGTCTCCTGCTGTCTTGTCGCCGAAAGTGTAAAGGGGTGTGTTGTCTGCGTTGCAAACAGTCGACTGGGAGCATGTCAGCGTCGGACAAACTGGAAGGTCTGGAAAGCTGACCTGACGAAGTGCATCGAAGCAGTGTTCGGCATGATGAGGGTCGTAGGTGTACGGAAGGCGCTGTACCGCTTCGCGGAAAGTCTGGCGTACAATTTTCTGGCTCACTCGTGAGTTAGTGTTAACTTCTGCCATGATTCGGCGCATACGTACGAGACAGTGAAGCTGATGGTAGGCTTCGAGAAGATACACGCCCTTGGAATGATCGCTTGGGAGATACATGGACTCAGGCCAGCCCTTGCTCGCTGCCTGCTCGCGATCTATGGCCACGAATCCATGCGCTGGATTGATTCCGTTCCAGAGAGCATCGCTTTGGTTTCGATCCCCGGAGTCCCATTTTGTGTGCCAGAAGAAACGCTTCCAGACCGTGTCGAGGTCGGGCGTTTGGGCTGGATATCTGGGTCAATCACTTTCACTGGACGGAAGGGTGTTCATATCAATTCTTACCATATCGTCCTTGTGGTGGCTTCTCAGCGACATTTCCCTTTATGACCCTGGCCAGAACTATCACATTCACGAGAATGGATGTGAGCAGTACTGCAGAAATGGCTCGTATAGGCCAATTTCGTCGTGGTTCGCGAGGGAATCCAGGCACGTCGTCGTCTTCGGACTGAGGAAGTGTGTTGTATTCTTTCATCTTTGTCGTCGCAACGGGCGGAGTCGACGTACGAGCACTGGAGCTGCCGGAGTTGAGATTCCACTGCGAGCGCCGAGAGTCCAGTTGTCACCAGGCCAGAAAGGCTCAAGGATCGTCATGAACATCATCGAGCTCCGATCACATTGTCATACGCAGCGCCGCAAAGATTGAGTGAATCGATCCTTCCAGCCCCTACGACATCCCGCCGAGGCTGCAAGACTTCGTATCGAGGCATGGCGACTATTGATGAGGTGTATTGATCAGCAGATGCCGAATGATCCTGCTCTCATCGTTTTCGGGATGCAGAGCTAAATCCTTCGGGGTTCAAGAGCTGAAGGATCAGCGCTATAGCTCGGTCCTCCGCATGGACGAAGGTTACCTGGCTGTCGTTGAGTTTGATGCATTTTTGACAGGCTTTGCGTGGCAAAGTATCTCATGCAGGGTCGAGGCGCACTTTTCAGCTGTGAAGTGTGTGGCTTGGAGGGAGCTTTCCGTGACGATCTTGTATCGTACATCTGTACCGTAAGCGTGGGGGGACAGATCGTTGCACTGTGACCAGCCAGTGTTGAGACGGTCGACCACGACCGATGCACAAGGCGCTCTTTTGCTGGGACTAAATCTTGCGTGGGATTTGGTTTACCTTTCCGGTGTCACTTGATCTTGCCGGATTGTCGACGAAGCCTTGGTCACCTTTCTCGCAATCATGGACAGGTACACCAGAAATCCGGAAAAGCAGCTCGAGGAAGAAGAGCTGCTCGGCGATGACACTCAAGCAACTTCGTCGCGATGGACAAAGACAAAGCCAAAATCCGGTCTCGGACGATCAATAATCACGGCGGCGTTATCACTGGTCATGCTCGTTTGCGGCTTCTTTGTGGGAGCTCTGTATTCAAGCAATGTGAATAGGAATTCGACATCGTCGCCATCATCCTCTGTTGCTGTTCCACAAGGTAAAGCATGGAAGCCTTTTCGTTGAACCACGGCAGCGACTGATTTCTTGCATAGTGTCCTTGCGGAAGACAATCACAACTTTCAAGCTGGATGCAAGGTTCAGCGCTGCACCGACTAGGGGAGAAGCTGAGCCTGCTTGGGACTCATTGATACCCAGTAGGTCCATCATGTGTACGCGTCGATTCAGATCTAGCTTGACTAAAATGTCTGGATACAGATGGTTTGGGCTATATCAACAACACGGACCTGGTACCCGAGTTCTCCGTCGTAGCAGTCTTCCATCAGCTCCACTGTCTATATACCATCCGGAGAGCGTGGTATGCGAAAGGCGATTCTCTCGAAGACTTCGACTTCGGCCGGGACCGTGGACTCCACGTAAACCATTGTTTCGAATACTTACGGCAAAGCTTGCTATGCTCTGCAGACTCCAGCATCGAGCCAGCACATCGCCATGGAGAGGATGGCTTCCTAGGCTGGGACGTGCCCAGACAGTGCTACGATTATGAACAGTTGAAGGATTGGGCTGAGGAGCGGAGAGCCTTTGATGCGCTTGGTTTCTTGGCAAACGAATTGCGAATGAATAGTCGAATGGGTAGCTCTGAGAATTGATGGACTGAGAGATGATGAAATATCGACTCATATCGCTGCCATGATGCCGGCCAGGGGTTGCTGGCACGTGCGCGCTAAGAATATGCCGGAGTACTGCCGACTTGACCTCACCTTCTCACGACGACCTCTTCTGTGCCTTTCAGACCACCCTTTCCATCGTAAGGCAAGCTGACTGAACCCTTTTCATCGGAACATTCGAGATAATTTTTGGATCTATGCTATCTGTCCTGGCTCGCTGCAAGTCCATAACCTGGCTATAACTACCCACTCCAGGTCGCCTCAACCAACCCCATTTGCGACCCTTCGGGCGTCCACACCTTGACCTGCTGGAATCTCGGATCTGCTTCAGCAAATACCGCTTCAAAGTCCTCTTTACTGCGCTCTCGTGCATTGAAAAGACTCATGACGATCATATCGATAGATCGCACAGCCCTCTCGGCCGAAGGGGGCAGAACGCCAGGCGGTGGCAAAATATTGTCGTTGACGATGACCTTGGCACCAGGTCTCAAAGCCGGAATGAGCGCACGTAGCATCTGGACACAATGCCTGTCCCCCCAGTTGTGAAAGATTTGCCGGAAGAGGTATGCGTCGGCGGATGTCGGTTGGGGTTGGAAGAAATCGTGGGCGGCGAAGGTCAACCGACCGGCTACGTCTTGTGGGACTGTGCTCTTGGCTTTGCCTAGGACTTCGGGGATCTCCTGGACGATGAACTGCATGCCGGGGTTGAGGCGGGCAATGTCTGCGTCTACGTGGCCGTCTGCGCCGCCGAGATCGACGAGTGTGCCTCCCTTGGCATTGATTACCGTCCAGTCGTAGCCGCGGGTCAACGCGGTGCTATCGTGGCCGGTACCCTTGGTAAAAGAAGCCATCGCCTTGCCAGCGCGTTCTCCGAGCTCCGGGTGTTGGCCATGATATTCCCACATGGGAACATCGGCTTTCATGGCCAGAGCCCATCCCTAGCGAAAGCAATCAGCTCAGCAACTCAGTCTGTCCTTGCGGAGTGCTTACACATTGATTCGGCTCTGGGTCTCCATATTTCTGCATCGCCTCAACGGTATGAGCGAAAGACTGATAGCATTCATCGAACATGAAACCCAGACCGGCGCGAGCAATATCGCTCTCGGCGAGGTAGCGAGAAGCTGCGGAATGAGAAACCATTCCCACCGTTTTCTCCTGGAAGACATGATGATGCACCACGGCGAATCGAACTATGCGTTGCAGGTCTGTGCGTTTGATGCCGACTTTCGGGGCGAGCTCCTCGTAGGAGATCTGGCCGTCCAGGGGGACTTTGGTCGCGATGTCGAATTTGTAGATGGCGTTCAAGCTGGCGCCGTTCAACTGCGGGTCTCAATCAGCATCTTGTGGATTCGCAGATTTCCTGTTCGAATGACTGCCGCGTACCACTGGACGGAGTTGCATGACGGGTCCGATTAGCAGGGCTTCGAGGTCCATGGCGGCATCCACCGCGTTCTGTCTGATCTGTTGCATCTCCGGGGATAGAGGTAGCTCTGGTGGCGAATGCTCGTCGAATGATGGCTGTGGGAGGTTGTTTGCTTTGAGGTAATCCTCGACTTTCTGGGCATTTTCCAGGATGCTTTTGGCCAAGTCTGTTATGCTTGCGGTCGACATGGCGGATGTGCTATGGGCCTCGTTGCTCTTCTCGCTGATTCTCGTTTGCCATGCACTGCAAAGGACAAGACGTTCGGGCTCACTGGTATGCGAAGGATTGCATTCTCATCCTTCATGGCATGTCTTTGGACTTTTTACAGCGTCGCTCTGGTGATCTTCAGGTGGCACAGGCACGTCAGGCTATCGAAGGATCAACACACTTTTGGGGGCCGGGGTGGAGGAAGCTCGCCCCCGGCTCCAAGTTTGCAGCTCTCCACACCATCTCCTTCAACTCGTATCACAGCGTCCTTACCTCCTAGAGCACAAGACCACATGTTTGAAAGAAGAGGAAACGTGGGCGAACGATCTACACATGTCCAAACGAATCGGCACAGCTAGCCGTTGCGTTTCCGCATCATCAATGCAGGAAAGTTGACGGCGTGGAGAGCCGTCTCTGCAGGATCTTTAAGCTTTGAAGCGTGGCGTGAGGGCACATTTGACGTAAGCTTCACAGAGGAATCCTTTGTACAGCTCTGAAGAGGCAGGTCGGTCCGCCGATCTGTCTATCAGCTATATTTTCCTCCGGCTGGTCTTCAGACTTCAGACCTGCTTTGATCGCCGGAGAATCCTTCATCTCGGGCATTGATCTTCGGCGGCTGTGCGTTCAGCTTCTTCCTGCATGGACTCTTGGAAGTATGACGCCCGCACAATTGCGTGGTTGATTGTTCCCTTCTCAGGCGGCAAGAGTGTCGACTGGAAGTCAGGGCGGCGCATAGAGGCTCGAACAGCCAGTTTTCTGATATTGCCGAAGGCAACAGAAGAGGAAGAGACAATTTCCTCAACAGCATCTTTAGAATGGCATTACAATACATCTTAGCAGTCATGTTCATTCATCATCAACACCGAACTCCGTTGGTATGTCCGCAATCACGATCGAATCCATAATTCCTCGTCAGAAAAAATCGCGCCATGAAATCAATATCCATCTCCCACGACTTCTGGGTCCACGAGATCTGCTGTGGTCGTTGTGTGATCTGGCAGAATCGATTAGACCGAGCTTTGCTTCCACTTGACGGGTCGACGTACCCGCGCTACCTGTATCTCTCGCAACGTCTGCCTCTTCGTGGGCGATGGGCATTGATGTGACGCCGAGAGCAAGGGCGAGAGTTGCCAGGATGATTGTGAACTTCATTGTGGTGACTGTGTCGTTGGTGTGCTTGGTCTTTGGTGAGGCGGAGTTGGTATTCGTGCGGAGTGAACCTGAAGGCAGAGAGCTTGATGGTGTCGATTCAAGAATCAACTCCGAGGAAGATAGGAGCTGGACAGGCCGATAGTCTAATAGTTATCTCTTGGAGCGGAAATACTCACATTCCGCGGTCGAAGGTCCAGACCGTGCCGCACCACAATGTCCCTTCCGCGAGCATGCAGTCTCCTCACCTTGATGATCCCAAGGCAGCGTAGAACTATACCTCCAGCCCAATGAAGAAACAAACCTTCAAACCACGCGGAATCAATCAGCCACCAACATTACTGATCAAGCAATGTATTTCGGTCTCCGACAATGACATTCTCCAATGATCAACTCCGTAGCTCACTCAACGCCCCCGGCATTCATTAGAAGAAAGTTTACCCCAGCTGCGTGTGAGCAATAGGAAAACAACGTGCCGGCAACGTGAGTGACCCTCCACCTTCTCAGCCACTAAACGTTCAGCACACCCAAACCCGAAAATAAAAGATCGACAGAAAGCTGGAGAGGTACTCGTTCGGTGTACTTCAGCCCCGCTCTTGGTCTTGAAGCTTATGCATCCTTTCGATGATCTTCCGAGATACGCACCCCAGCGCCGCACCGCATGCTTTGGTGCCGTCCCGTGCATGCCATGTGTCTGCTCGGGGAATGCTTTGATCAAATCTGATATTCCGAGGTTGACCAAGTTGCGGAATAGCATGTCGCTACCCTTTACGCCGTAGAAATGCAGATATCTAGCTTAGCAAAGCTACCGCAGATCCGATATGCACTAGAAGGGACATGCGAGCAGGCGCTTTCCCACGTGGCAGCACAAAAGAGTACGAATGGAACGTGAGCAGGCCCTTGTCGACCAACAAATCCGTCTGTCCACTCTTGCTCTCGTTATCATACAGTCTCAGTGTCTTTCCACATCTCGACTTCGATCACCAATCACAGCTGGACTGGGCTTTTCGGTCTTCAAGATGACCTACGTGAATCGGGCCAGTGTTATGGGTATCGGGGTGACGTTCATCGTCACGAGCCTGGTTGCTGTTGCTCTGAGGTTCGCGATGAGGGTGAGGAACAAGATGGGGCTTGGAGTAGATGACTGGTTGTCGTTGGCAGCGATGGTAAGAAAGGCATGAGCTCGCGAAAGATGTGAGGAAGTGTTGACAGGTTGGTAGATCTTGGTGCTTGCCGCCTGCAGTGTCTTCGTGGCCGGTATGTGCCCTGTACAGTGAAGTCCATCTGGCTTCTCAAGTTTTAGTCGAAGAAGATTGCTGACATTGTTCTGGACAGGCTCGGCGACAGCAACATTCGGAACGCATTCACCAGATATAGGCATGGCAATCTACACCTACGAAAACCCGAAGCAGGAACTGCAGAAGAAGGTCAGCAGCATTTTGCCCCAAATCCATCCGGCGAATGCTAACCATCACGCTGTCCAGTTGGAATACGCATTCTATGCCCTCATGGTGCCAGGAATGGCCTTCCTCAAACTCTCCGTCCTCTTCTTCTACCGCCGCATCTTCAAGATCAGCCGCATCTTCACCGTCTGCTTCTGGATCCTGACCGTCACTACGGTTCTCTGGGGCATATCGTTCTTCATCGCCTGGCTGGCGCGTTGCGGCGATCATCCGGACAATGGATACATCAGTCTCGAGACTCTTACCACCAAGTGCATCAACAGCTTCTACGTGCTTGTTACGCAATCGGTGTTCGATGTCGCGGTGGATATTGGTATCTTGGTGCTGCCGATTCCGTTTGTACGTACAACCCAGCCCGGATTCCGGAGGGCAATGCCTTTTGGTGTCTTCGCGAGGGATATTCTCTGATGGCTAATCATGATCAGATCCTCCAACTCGAGACGGCGACTCGCCAGAAATTCGCGGTCCTCGCTGTCATGCTCGTGGGTAGTCTGTGAGTACAAAATGCCATTCACAATTTCCACACGCAAACTTGCTGATTTGGTCGGTCAGTTCGATGGGCTGTGGCATTGCCAGAATGGTCATTGTAGCCTGGATCCTCGGCACGCCTCTTCTGACAGAGGCCAAGTTGGCCGGCCTGCCCAGCAGCGACTTCATGGGGATCGTATCGCTCATGGTCTTCTGGGGTAAGCACCATCTTGTCCCTGGAATATAGCAAGGAGAATGCTGACGCCGAATGATTTTCTAGGCATGCTGGAGCTCGGAGTTGGTATGATCGCCATCTGCCTGCCCACGCTCCGACCGTTGCTCAAAGGAGCCAACGTGCAGTACATGATGTACAGTCTACGATCGCTCATCTCGTTGAATGGCGGCGCGGGTAGAGAAGGCTCCAGGTCCGATGGGTCGTTCCGGAAGGAGAGTGAGGACTCGGAGCAGGGACGGGCGATCGAGAAGCACTTTGAGTACTCGGTGACCTCCACGACGTCCATAGCGTCGTGAGCTGAGCGTAGACATTTCCGAGTAGTAGTTGCGCAATCAAAATGCGAATGTAAGGGTTGCAATGTGCAGTGGGAGGTTCTTGTCATCGCTTCCGAGTTCACCATTACCGTACATCTGATCTCAGAATATCTGCGCCTAAGCGGGCGCCTTGGAGCCAGAGAAATCAATGACCATTTTTACAAGAGAGAGAACTCTGATGGAGATGTTTTGCATGAAACAATAGATGCAATGTTGCTGGACCGCGTAGGACACGTATTATGTATTTCCATTCACTATCATCAGATCGACCCATCAAGTTGATATGGCTGCACATAAGACCCCAAGGATGGGGAAGCTACAGCCTGAGTAAAGTGGGCGCTATGCATCAACGACTACACCGGCACCACGACGGCAGGAACTCCCAATTATGCGTCTGCTTGCCGTTGGTACGTTATACGACATGCAGGAAGGAGTCGATAGTCGTGATATGTGCAAGATTTAATAAATTATTGATATTTTTCTTCGGCCAAGATGTCGCGCCGGGATGGCATTTCGGAGCAACTCGCCTGTCACTTGCTGACATCGAACAGTCCTGCTGGCCAAGCGACGAACAATGATTGTAGTCACAAGAAAGACAAATACACGCAAGCATATGGTTTGCACCGACCAGACGGACCAAGATGCTGAGTGTAGCTATCTCGACCACTCCGAAGCCAAGCTTGAGGATGACTAGTTCTCCAAGCTTTGACACAGAACCCACATGCTTGATCAGATGATTTGAAAACGTCGATGGGAATGGAATAGTTTGCGCATGCAGTGTGACTATGCCTCGCCAGCGACTTCGTTATGCCGTACTTCCTGGGCAACCCCTCCAAGGAATGCTCCAAAATGGATCATTCGACTCCTCTTCCACTTCGAATCCCCATCAAGCATCGCAACGAACCAGACTGTACATGCGACCGCAGCAATGTCGAAAGACTCCGTCGTTTTCTAGCCTTCTGCCTCGCGGTCGACTACGAAGTCCAGCACGATTCTCCCGATAAACTGACCAAAGACGACTTCGTGCACTTCGTCCGACTGGCTTCCAAGTGCCTCGCCAACCGCAGGCCTCTACCTGCTTTCCACGGCAAAGGTCTCGTCTTCGACGCCTCTCTGCACGTCTGGTTCGTCGGCGAGCTGGAGATTGAATGCCAGCTGCTGGATCCGGCGAATCGACTGGGCGTTCCGCATGCCGTGGTGTTTTCCATGTTGAGGATGTTCGTGGGAAGCATCAGGTGCGTCTTCACGGGATATAAGTCTAGAGTGCGCTGGATGGCAAGTCAGTACGGGCCCAGGACCTTGGCGGCGAAGCTTCTCTACGATCGGAAATGCATGATTAATACCGTAGTCCGAGATATGGATCTGAGAGTTCGAATGAGAGAGAAAGGCATGGTGTTCCAAGGAGAGTGGTTCGCAACACTGGAGAGTATGGATGAGTACGAAATGTGGGCTTATGAGAGTTGGGAACTCGCGGACAAGAAGAGGTCGGCCGGACCAAATCCCCTCAAGGGCCTACTGGCGAAGAAGTTCGCGCTCTCGACAGATTGCTGCCACGCGGAGCAGTTGGTGGCCTCGCCTTGGTTGCACGCCATGTGTGAGGGGAAGCTCTGGTGGGCTCCGAGAAAGAGAATACCAATGAGACCAAGGAGAAGGACTTCGTCTGACTCCGGACAAGGTCTCCTCGAAAAGACATTCTCACCGCGGCCTCAATCTCCAAGTCAGCAACAGACTTCATCACTTGTTTTGAAGAGACCCGGCACTCCTGCAAGACATTCGGGATATAGCTCGATTCGAAATTCGGGATATGGACCTGGTATTCCCGTGCGGCTGAGTTTCGATTACAACTATCGCATGTCTGGTCGGAGCTTTTGAGGCAACGAGATGGCTGTCTCTTCGCAGCCTGTAGGTTTTCAATTCGGGGGCGCTCTGTGTCAAGGCCGTCCATTCGATTGCTCCGGATGTGGCCAGAGTTCATAGTTCCAAGAGAGATACGCATAATGAAAGTTCTGAAAACTTGAAGCTGGACATGGGCGATTCATCTCACCGAATAATTCTATCCCCCTTCTTCCCATTATTACCCACAGTGACCTGCTCCCTCTCAACACCCTCGCTCATCACACTATCCCCATCCCCCACCTCCTTCCCTCCCTTATCCTTCCCAGCAAACTTACCCTTCAACCACTTCATCGGCCCTGGACCCGATGCGTGTCCCTTTCGAGCTTCATTCTTGCCCATGAGTCGATCCGCGGCCCCTTGGTCTCCATTTCGAAGGGCTTCCATTACCGCGGCGGATTTCTGGCGCGCGGCTTCTGCTTTGTCGGATGGCATGGAGTCTTTGTTCATGATTGTGGAATTCGGGGGCGAGCCGTAGCCGTTGGCGTGCCAGTCGCCGTAGACTGGGGCGGAGGCACCGTTCATTTTTGGAGTTATGAAGCGGCTTTGGTGTTGTTGAGAGTCTGTATTGACGTCCCAAGGCCAAGTGGTTGCTGAACTTTGATTCTTGAATCTCGATGAATGAATCTCTTCTTCAATGATCCCTCGGGAAAGCAAGATGTCTTTCTTCGTACGGCGGAGTCCTTCCAAAGTCCCGGCTTCGGTCCGTCGTCTACCTCAGTACGGCTGCAATTGTATTTATACCTGGCGCTTTTGCAAAGATCACGTTCTTGCTCGAGAGTTTGCAAATGCTGGTGTTACATTCCAGGTTGGCAAGGCGCAGTCATGTCGATCTCATACTTCTTGGAATGAACGATAACGGCGGGACGTCATCTCGACCACGTGAGCGGATTCCCGAAGGATTCGTAAGGTTAGTAGTGCCGTGTGCGAATGCCACCGAAAACGCATTGTGATTTAGATATCTGATCATATCTCCTTTGTTGAACTCCTTGATCGAGCTTGTCGTTATCAACGGTGTGTTGAATATATATTTACATATCTATCAACGCTTCCTGAACTGATACCGTATCTCGAACTTTGGATGCCCAGTACAAACCCGGAAGATGATATCGTCGTTCATCGCGAAAAACCCCTACGGAATACTCTCGAGGTCTACGGTTGATTGAGATGTCGACGTGTGGAAGTTGCCAACATTCAATATTCAACTTATAACCTCGTGGGACTGAAGTCCTCAGACCGAGTCAGACTTCAGGATTTGCCTTGTTGCCATCTTACCGTGGGACTTGCCGGGACCGACTGCTAAACATCTGTCTCACCTGCAGATCTCCGCGAAGCTTGGGATGCGTATGAGGTCAAGGGACGCAGCAACCTTCGAGCGGTCTATCTATTATCCCCTCAGATCCGCGAGGGCATTGGCGTCTTTGGGTAGATTCCTTCCATGTCTGGACGTCATGTCTCCGCCGGAGAGGAACATAAATATGAATACTCGTCGTGGGAGCCAGAAGAGAACGGCATTCCAGGAACCCTTTATTCTCTAAATTCTCCTCTCAATCATCATG
The DNA here is from genome assembly GCA_963674455.1 of Lecanosticta acicola. Classification (NCBI taxonomy): domain Eukaryota; kingdom Fungi; phylum Ascomycota; class Dothideomycetes; order Mycosphaerellales; family Mycosphaerellaceae; genus Lecanosticta; species Lecanosticta acicola. Next base: position 55,180 of record CAVMBE010000004.1, on the reverse strand, counting down.
AGGAGTCTTCTAGCATTATCAGCGGCCTTGACGGGCATCGCAACCGCCCAAAACCGGACGAATTCTTCTTCCGCCGTCGTCCGCCTGCCCTCGGAATGGCTCTATCTCCTCCCCCAGCCCTTCAACAGCAGCATCAGATACTCCTGGCTCAACAGCACCACAACAAGCAACCAGACCATCAACGATGCCCTCGCCCGAGCGAACCAGGCCCGCTTCGTCTCCTACTCGGACGAATTCAGCAACTTCGTCGGCTCGGACCCGAACGTGAGCACCATCAACTGCCCCCCCGGAGCTCCCGAATGTGCCTTCGAAGCGGGTGTCTGGATCCCCGACTCCGACGAGGTCTGGTTCATGTACCTCGATTTCGACTATCCGTATAACCAGAGCATCACGTCTTTCAGTCTGAAGAACAATTCCGCAAAGCAAGTGGTGACGAACCCGCCGATTAGATATCCACTGGGAGGGTATTACTACGACGGACAGGTCTACCTGACCGAATTCAACGCCACGACCGACCCGGCAACGATCATCAGCGTGGACCCGAAGACGCTGGCCGTCACGCCGATTCCCAATTCCTACCAGGGCATCCCGCTGGCTCCGTGCGACGACGTCGTCGTCACCCGCGTCCAGAACAAGGACTACATCTTCCTCACGACCTTTTCCATCCAGGACGTCCTCGGCCCCAGATTCCCCCGGCAACGCTTCGACACGGCCGTCTGGCGCTTCGATGTCGCCGAGAAAGTCCTGCTCCCGGTCATCTCGGCCAACGAGATCGTGGCGCCCAACGGAATCCGCGTGAGTCCCGATGGGAGGACGCTGTATGTCACGAACACGGCCATTACGGATCAGGCGAAACTCGAAGACCAGGCGAGTAACACGACCAAGAGCAATGCCATCTATGAGTTCGATCTCAACGATCAGGGTAAGCCGCTGAATGGGAGACTCTTCACCTTGGTGAGGACCGGTATCGCGAATGGTCTGCATGTGGATAATGCTGGGAGGATCTGGACCGCTGAAGATGATGGGATTGTGGTTCGCTCGCCGGGCGGAAGACTACTCGGTAAGCCTGCTCTGTCTTGTTGTCTGTCTGACGATTGCTGATAAGCATAGGAACCTTCAATTACATTCCGATCCATCCCGTCGACCAACCTCGGATTGGAAATTTTGCTCTGGCAGGCAATAAGCTTGTCATTGGAGTTGATGATCATGTGGTTATCTATGAGCTGGCTGAGAACTTGGTCACTCCCGGGAACTTGTTGACGGATAAGCAACGGTAAAAGACCGTCTTCTAGCAGGCATAGAGCACGTCAACTGTGGTCACGACTAATATCAAGCTTGATGATTCCAACACACTCTTTCAGTCTTGCCAATTCGACACTTTCTCGGCTAGTATCCGATTTCCTGGGCAGTAGGTGATGAAGCAGTCTGACGCTGGTCGTGTGCTGAATCCTGTACGGTAAAGTGTAAACCTCTGCACTACGCTGACTATCAAAGCGAAAGGATCGTATTCTAGACCAAAAGCTGTCTGTACCCAATAGCCGCCTCGTCTCTTCCAACAGCCAACACCTTCACTCAATCAGTCTCCTTACAGCCAAGCTCACATTTCCGGATTCCCCTGATACTCCGATATCTCGCAGGTGGTTTTTTCTTTCCTGCGGAACCAGTCCCTGGAGATGGAGAGTTTTTGTCCGCATTATATCCACTGTCAGGCGAGCTGAAAGGATCAGCGGTATCGCCCACCTGGCCATCAACTTTGATCGTAGCCTCCGAAGACTTCGATGGCAATTGTCCTTGAGAGTGGTTGAAGGAGCGGAACATCTTGAGACAATCATCCAGAGTATCCGTGAGGCCTTCGCTATCTGGGTGCTCCGTAGACTCGCCTTCCGATGAGAAAGGAGCAGCACTGTCGCGCCGCTGATCCGCCTCTGGTAGATCGAAGTCGTATGTGCAGACTTCGCCTTGCTCACTCCCTCCGTCGTCATCAGCCGTAATAGCAACCTTTCTTGGGTGCTTTGAAGAAGCAGGCGACACGGCAGGAGGCGTGTGAAACGGGGTCCGCACAACATTGGACCAGATCTTCTTGCTGTTGGGAGAGAGATGACTGCTGTAGGCTTCCGAGGCAGGAGAGAAAGGATTTTCGGTTGGTGTAAGAGATGATGAGTTATCGAACCCCCCTGATGCCGCGAGACCAACATTGTCACTGGGAGCAATAGCATCGATATGATCTTTGAATTGGTAGTGCTGAGCAACCATAACTTTCAGCTCGGTGTCAACACTGTCGGAGCTCATACCAACATCCGTGTGGCGAATGTCTTTCTTGGGAGAGGATGCATAGGTGCGTCGACCCAGTCTGAGATCGCCAGTGTTGAGGCAAAGCCTTGGACGAAGTGGAGAAGGGAACGCAGAAGGAGGTCTGGCATCATCCTCGTGTTCAGGGTCGGAGGAATGCTCATTGCACAAGGCATTGTAACGCATGTTGCGCTGAGATCTCTTCAAATCGAACTCTTCGCGCTCTCCCATGTCTGGTGTGCGGTTGAATGCCGTGGTAGCAGGACTGTCATCTGGTGAGGCCATGTTGGCTGGCGCTGCTTCACGCCAACTACGAAATTTCCATGGACTGCCGAAGACATCGTTTCCACTGGACATACACGCGATACCAGAACGCGCTTGCGGTGCAGGTACCTCTGTGGTAGAGACAAGGTCTGCAAGTGATGCTGCCCGGCCAAAAGATGCAGCAAGACTCATACCAGAGTCGCTAAGGCTGGGGCTATCATATTCTGGATTTTCCTCCTTGCCGAGATCCGGGAGACAATGCTGCGCTTTGAAATCGCCGTATTCTCCAGCATCCGAGTCTGAAGCAAGTGCTAGCGTTGCAGCAGCATTGTCCAGAAGCAGAGAGCTAGGCTTGCCGCCGAGGGTTGTATTCATCTGCTGCGTCGGATCTGCTGCTTGTAAGGTTATCTTTGGACGCAATGGTAGTTTTACGCTCCTCGTCGGCGACGGAACGCCACTCTCGGCGACATTCCCAACGACGTTACCAGGCGCAAAAGGGTCATCACTCTGCCACTCTCCTGTCGCTGGATTGCGGTGACCGGCTGAGGGGGTCTGGAGATGTGCCGCCTGGCGCGTGATCTCACACATGTCTTCTGGAATGGAATTCACAGTGGTCAGAGTCGATAGTCTTTTTTGTCGAGAGCGCTCGGCCTCAGTCGAGAGCCCGTAGGAAGGTGTATTCGCGCATTCCTCAGCCATAGCATCAAGAGATACCATCTTCTTCAGCTTGCGATTCTCTTTCTTATACTTCTTGTCCTTGTACTCGACGCTTCGCTCAAAGAGTTCAGTAGAGTCATTGGCGCCATCGAAGTCGAACATCTGACCGGTGCCGGGCAACGGAGTGGAAGGGCCGGATGGTTGGCTGACACCGAAATCATCCACCGGAATATTCAGCACATCGCTAGGCCTTACAGACTGGCGTTGACCGACCATCTGTTGGTCTTGTGGACCTTCACCAGGAATACGTGTATAGTACGTCGGTACATTTTGCGCTGGACTACATCCAGCGGACGCAACGTCGGCGCTGGACCAGTAGCGCATGAGCGCTTGCTCTGCTGCTTCGTCGCCATGAACACGATCCATGAAGATGCTCAAAACCGCAAACTCCTCCCTCGATATGATATAAGATGACGGCTCCAATTTGATGCGTGTCATGATGTCGGAGTAGGTCTTTTCCAAATCTTCGGATTCTGGCTCGCCCGTGCCTGGCAGACCTTGGTCAGCGGCAGTGACGATCTGAGCCCCATAGACCTGCAAGGGGTCTACATTGGCGGTACTGGAAGGATCGGTCAGGTTGAAAAACGTGGACGCTCGATCGATTTCAGGCGAGAATCGTCCAAAGTTGGATGATACAAGGGCTGCAGGGCCGAGATCGAGTGAAAGCGTCGGCGGCGGCTTGATTCTGATAGGCGAAGATGGAAGTGGCACTTGGCTGGCTTCTTTTGTTGGAGACACCAGCTCATCTCTGCTTCGTTTGGTCGGTGACATGTACTTTAATGTCGGTAGTCTGCTCAAGCCGCGAATGCTGCCGACCAGACTCATGCTCAGACTGGCACGTCCTCTTTGACTTCTGGGCGAGACTTCATTGCTTTTCAGGGGTGACACGATGTCAATCCCGTCGTTTTCAGGTGAAGGCTGTCTTTCTTCAACTGCGGATGGATCTTGTTGTTGGTTTGCTTGTTCATTCATCGCCAGGGGTAAAGCTGCTCGTTTGTGACGCTGATTGGAATGGTGCATGTGCTGGCGGAGGGAGTTGATTGCATTTTTCGGGGTAAAGGTTCGCTGGCGCGGTGGACTCGGCTTCAATGGCGTGACGTCGCAGTCTTCGAGAGGCGTTGGGTCTAGGAGCCCGTCTGCATCAGCAGATGCGGACTCATCGCCGCTGCAGATGAAACACTGTCAGCGGTCGCTCGCTCCTGAACGCGCGGATGACTTGGACATACGCCTCTGTCTTATTGGCGTCGCCTCTCCGTGAGCCGACATGCTTGAAGATCGCCGTTCGAGCGCTTCCAAACCAAGACTTTCGCTTGGATACAGTGAGACCAATGTCAGCGCCGGTCAAATTTGCAAGGTTGCCCTGAAGTGCGTCGCGGGCGGGCGATGGCGAGACGGCATTGCGCTCTCGTTGTGACGAGGAACCACCTGGAGTTGTCATTGTTATGCATCTCTCGCAGGTCGCTGTTGAAGTTGTGTCATGTCACTTGAACATGACGGCGTTGTAGATGTGTTTATCAAGATCGCATCGAGCTGGAGATGGAGGAGGGCGCGCATGGTAGTTATGGCAACCACGTTGTTGCAGTCGTAGAAGCTGTCACACTGGAAGCTGCTCCTTCAGGTCCGCTTGTAGGCTGTCGACGGCAGGCCAATTCGAGCATTTGATTGCGAGAAGTTGCGACTTACGGATGGATGGAAGGTGATGTCGCTTGCCGACATGATACTTCCTCGCCCGAGCCCGAAAAATACCAATAGCGCCATGAGCAAGACGATTTGCCCGGTGCTGTTCTTCCTTACAATTGTCATAAGACCAGCGCCGGACGTCATGAGGATGAAGCGGACTGATGGAAACCATCTGCTCCCGTACTTGTCCACTTGCCTTCCAAGGAAGGGGCCGATGAGATTGGGAAGGCACAGGGGGATGAAGAAGAGTCCTGTTTCGAGTGAACGCCAGTAGAAGAGGCTCATCACAAGTACGGGAAGGACGACTTGTAGAGCCGACCAGATGGTGGCCAGACACAGAGTGGAGAGTAGAGCGGCAAACATCCGAGTATCTGCAAACAGTCGAATGGCTGCGGGCCATTTTGATATCTCGTGGTTTGAATGATTGCTGAGAACGCCATATTTGAGACCCGGACGCCGCGACTGAAGTGGAGTTATGGTCGCAAGTATTCTCGGTCGGGAGGTGTCAGCCATGGAAGAATCTTGCAATTGTTCGAATTTCGTGCCCGTTGTGACCATCAATCGCATTATTAGTGAGCGCTCTACAAAGCGGCAGCCCTATGGTTGGTTTTCGAGCCGGTATAATCATACATCCTTTTCACCACCTTCTTGTAGAAGGTTCAACGGACAGCACCAGACACTACATTTTCAGCGACCATTTTGATCCATCCTCTGGTACTCCACTACCGCGTCTCATTTTTCGGTGGTTTGACGCAGGAGATCCCCTGCACTGTAGCTCAAGGCCTCCAGCGTTGTCCACCACGTCCCATACGGTCCGAATACATGCGACCCTCGTCACGATATCTGCCTCTTGGCCCATACCTGTCACCACCACCGAAACCGTATCTGCCATCTTGCCACGCGGGTTCTGCGCGCCTTGGACCTCTGTAGTAGTCATCCTCGTATCCTCGATCTCCCTTGGGGCCAGCTGGATAGCCGTCTCTCGGTTCGCGTGCGTTGTTACCGCGGCGTTCCTCGCGAAGACGGTTCTCGGCCTCGCGCGCCTCGGCGTTCTCGTCGACCTCCATGGTGTCTTCAACAGCAGATGGCGCTGGTTCTGGCTCAGCTTCGACGCCGCGAGGACCAGTTCCAGAGTGTTTCCAGTACACGTGCAAGGTCCGACCATCCGCCTTCTTGTTGTTGAATGTGTTGATGACGGTCTCCGCGCCAGCCTTGTCCACGAAAGTCATCTCCGCAACCACGGTAGGAAGAGACGTCAGTAGTCGGCATTCAGTCATCTGGCCTCCCACGTCCAGCATAACGCTCTCAATGTCGGCAGCACTCGTACCAGGTGCGAAATTGGAGGCAATGACTACGTTCGGCAACGCAGCGGCGCCTCGTATGCTGACACCGCTGCCATTCGCTGGTGCTGCATCGAACACAGGAGCTCCGTTGCTCCTGCCCACGGGCACTGGATCGGATAGAGGCTGCGTGTAGGAGGGTCTGTGGTTGAGGTTCTCGTTTCGTGGAGGGCGGTTGAAGTGTTGTGGAGCTGCGTTGCGCGGGTTGCGAGGCGGAGCGCTGTTGGTTCGAGGTAGTGACGCGGTACGCTGAAGACGTGTGAGCCCATATGACCCATCCCAGCCTCAGACATGTTGTCGGAATACCTTTGCAACTCCGACCCGGCTAGCAAGGCTAGCACCAGGGCCAGGTTTGGGCTTGGGTCCTGCGGGTGTCTTGGAGCGTCTGCCGAAGATCTGCTCCGCAAGTTTCTGCGCCTTCTGCTTCTCGCGATCTTCGTTTGGTCAGTAGCCAGTCAAATTGGAAGTGCATGCGGCCAGGCCAGCCCTTACTCTCTTTCAGCATGTCCTCCAGCGACTTGGCAGCTCCGTTCGCGTTTGCCATGTTGACGTCCGTATGAATGACTTTTGGATACGAGTTGGAGGTGAGGCTGAATCGACTGAGATATATGAAGGAGCGGTCGTTTGGGGGCTTGTTGCGGTGTTACAAATGCGAGGAAGAGGAGGCTCAAGTGAAGCAGAGAAGCTCCGCGACATGCGCCTCGCACTAAGCAGGGGCCAAGCGGGCGGGCCGGCGCGCTCACATCACGTGTCTGTAGCTTCGCGTCAACAACATCCACACACATCTCTCACACAAAAATCGCAACATCAGCGACCACAACCTCCTGGGAGCACAAGCTCCTCCAATTCCCTCTCTGAACGGCCTCACTGAGGCGCGTTCATCTTCTCGGCGGCGCAACGCCGTGCTGTGCCTTTGCGCGACCAAAAGTCTTGAATGGTAGGTGAGAAACTCGCAGCAGCAGCAGCAGCAGCAGCAGAGAGAAGAGCAGTGCAGAACAGAGCAGTGCAGAACAGAGCAGTGCAGAACAGAGCAGTGCAGAACAGAGCAGTGCAGAGCGGTGCAGTGCAGACAGAGCACAGCAGGAAGGCCAAGTATAAGCCTGTTGGTCTATTTCTTTTGGCGGCGCCGAGCATCGCAGCGCTGTCGTTCACCATTTTCTTTACCCCGATCCTCACTCCAGCACTCCATTGGAGCGAGTACCGCCCACCTGCCATCACGACACAAGACTTCCCGGCAGCCGCGGCAACAAGATGAGCGCAGAGAATGCCATTCGCGCCATGCGCGGCACTCCTCCCCGCTTCGTCTCTAGAGAGCGCGACGCCCCGAGCAACACCCAGATGTCATTGTCGCCGCTGACTGCCATCGTCGTGGCCTTGTTGGAGAAGGGCGCCGCCAACCTGGAGGCTCGGCGTGCTCGGCCATTCCGCATCCTTGATCTCCCAGCGGAAATCCGCAACAGGATCTACGGACACTACATCGCCATGAACGGCAAGCGGAACAAAGGCCAGCGCAACAAATACAACCTCGCCAACTTCAAGACCCCAGTCATCGCCCAGGTCTCTCGCCAACTCCGCAGCGAATTCTTGCCCGTCTTCTTCGCCGAAGCCAGCTGGTATGTCGTTCTTCCCTGCAACCTAGTCGACTTCTTCCGGAGCCGCCTGGAGCTCCCGCCACGCGAGAAGTGCGATGACTTCGCCCTCGACAAAGCCTACGACGCCGCCGTCCGCGTCGCCGGCAAGCTCGGAATCAAGCGTCCCGTCAAAGATCTGATCCGCGGCTACGGCGCGCAGGCCGTCTTCCGCGATGTCACCTTCCTCATCTGCGACGCCGAGTTTGTCGACGAAAAGAACCGTGCCGAGATCGACAAGGAGAACGTGGTCATGAGCTTCATCATGACCTACCGCGAGAAGAAGGTCAACACGAAGCGCGCCCGCAAGACCGACTTCCCGGCGGCCCCGCACCTGGAGACACGTGGCTTTGGGTTCGAGCAACGTGACATCCGCAACGCCGTGGGCTTCGCGCGTCGCGTCGTCAAGCACATTGGCAGCCGGGAGGGTTTCAATGGCTTCACGCATGGCGATCTCGAGGAGATTGCCAAGGTGTTCCGCCACGATACATGGGCCTGGCCACGTCTGTTGGAGAGCCATGGTGTGTCGTCGAAGATGCGCGTGGAATAGGTGGCGGTTCTGTGTCACCAACAGAGTTTGTCTCAGCTTTGATAGCAGCTGGTCGACCTCCCTGGGAGGTCAGGCAGAAACAGCCTAGTCGAAGATAGGAATGGAGATGGATGTTCCCTGAGTAAATGCTCCCGTTTCTGCTTGCTTCCTCGTCTTCACTCATTGTCTATTTATCTGGGCGCCTGCAAGGAACTATCCTGCGGTGGCCAACTCGCTCTGACCGCCATGTTCCCCGACTTACTTTTCAAATTGCAGCACCTCTCCGCCTCCAGTTGACCTTGTAGGTCATCTACAGTAGCCAAGCTTTCGATGAGCGATAACTTGTAAATTTTGAGACCAGGAAATGGACCCAAGAACCCAAAGCAGTATTATTATAACTAGGACTGTCGGCAAATGCTGAATGCATCCGTTCTATCAGTAACAGCAGTGAGGTGGGGTGTTATCAGGCAACTCGATCAAAGGCTTTCAAAGCACTGAGAGTCAAACCCGAAACACCAAGCCAACTCATATCAACCGGGGTCGAGAGTCGATGCAAGACAGTCAAGCCAACTCCATCAGCGCAAAGCTGAGAGTCAAAGCCAGAAGCTACGCCCTTCCCGAATAGCCACCTCTATCCGCGTTCCGTGTCCCGCGGCGCACATGCAAAGCCCTGTCAACGCCTCGCTAACCAAACATGACTCTCATCTTATACCATCCATATGTGAAGCGCGCGTGGCGACGTTAAGCCCATCAGGGTCTTCAAGAAGCTTGCTCTCAAGCATCCTGCATCTCCGTGTCGGCGTCGCCATTTGTAGTGATGCCAGCTGGCGCGGTCAGAACGCTGAATTGGCCTCCGGTGGTAGCGCCAGTGAGCTTCTTGTCGCGGACGGCGGTATTATCGATCATAGTGGCGACAGGAACGTCATCATCAGTGCCAAGACCAGTCTGGTAGTTGGCAGAAAATCCCCATGACCATGCCTTGCCTTGCTTTGTGAGGACGATGTTGTGGTCGGAGCTGGTGGTGACGTGACAGACTTCGCCCTTGATTGCAGTGACCTTCTGTGGAGCGGAGAGGATGCGTGGGCGGCCATGCTCATCCTTGATGACAGCATCAGCAGGGAGCTTGGCAATATCGTCTGCTGCGATGCCCGTCTGAGCGCCATCAATACGGCCCCAAACAAGGCAGTCGCCTTCTTCGGTGGATGCAATGCTGTGATGGCCACCGCCTTGAATGCTGACGATGTTCTTGCCGCGCAGTTGCTTAACAACTTGTGGGTTCATGATGACTGCGTCATCCTGTCCGGCGTTGTCCATGATGCCGGTCTCACCAAAGTTGTTCAAACCCCAGGAATAGACATCTCCGGTCTTGGAGATGGCGAAGCTGTGGTAGCTGCCCGTGGCGATTGATGTGATGCCCTTCTTTGGGCCCTTGGGCAGGCCGAATTCGCTCGGGATGAGGGCCTGAGCCTTGGTACGCTCGATAATGCGACGGCCAAGCTGATTCTGCTGACCAGATCCCCAGGCGTAGACGGCTCCCTTGCTGTCTATGGCGAGGGCGTGATTGGCACCAGCCTTGATATCTGTGACCTTGGAGAGATTCGGCACGAGTACTGGGCGATAGGCAACCTTCACGTCGGGCGTGAAGCCGAAGATGCCATCGTTGCCGCGGAATGTGCCCCAGCCGTAGACACGGCCGTCGTCAGTGAGTACGAATGAAGTGGAATCGCCTGCTGCGACCTGCACAAAGCGTGTCCCTTCTGCGACGTCGGTCTTCGACCAGTCGACCTCGCCAGGTGTGCACTCCTTCGGGTTCAAGCCGTTGTCATCGCCATCCTCATCGTCGCTGTCACTTGCGTTATCGTCCATATCTTTCAATCCGCCATCCCACTCAGTGTCTCGACCAAGAGTGCCCTGGTCGTTGACACCCCAAGTCAAGACCTTGTTATCATGAGTGAGTGCAACGCAGTGCATGCCGCCGGCGGCGACCTGGACGACACCGACGGTTTCGGCGCTGAGGTTTGGGTTGAGGCGTGGACGCTTGACGTCGACGGCATTCTTGGCAGTACCGAGTGCGAGCTCACCGGCGGTGCCTTCGCCGAAGACGTAGACATGGAGACGCTCGGTTGGTGGCTGATTGATCTCGGGTCCCTTGGTGAGGAGCTTGACCCTCTTGGCTGGAGCTGCCGGAGCTTCGCCATCTTCTGCTTTGCGCTTCTTCGACGTGGTCGATGACGCCGCAGGCGTCTTCTTGGGCGCAGCTTTCTTGGTAGTGCCTGTGGAGGAATGTAAGCGTCCGTTCGGGTCCCAATAACACAATGGGAGACGCGGTGCCGACTTGTGGTTGGCGGCCATGTTGCTGTAATGTAGCGCCGCCCACCGCAGGGTATCTGCCCATAAATATGACATTGTGGTTCAATGACTTACCCTTAGCCTTTGTGGCATTCTTCTTTGTCTTTGTCTCTCCGTCTGTCTCAGCCTCGGTGTCCTTCTTCGCCTTGCCGCGACCCTTTGGAGCAGCCTTCGTCTTCTCCGCAGCGGCGGCCTTGCTCTTGGCCGGTGCTTTGCTCTTGGTCACTTTCGCTTCAGCTTCTGGCTTGGCACGGGTGATTTTGGCTTTGGTGTTGGCCTCTGCCGCCTGCTTTGCTGCATATTTCTGTTGCGCTGCGCGCTCTCTGGAGGTCGGGGGCACTGCAGCCATGGCGGAATCTGGCGAGCCGGGAGCAGGTTTTTTGTTCTTGATGTACTTGATCTGCGCCACTGTCAGAGAGTGCGTCAGCGTCGGAGGCGAGCTCGGGTGGATGAGGTTGGACGGGGAACGAACTGTGACGAGAAATTTGGGAGAGGAATGCCGGGTCGTTGCGTGGCCGTCGTGTCACCTGAGAGCGCCTTCACGTGGGACAGTCCAAACGAAGGAGTAGTGTACAGGTCGTGGGATTGAATGCGCCGTGCAGCGAGTAGGATCGTGTGTGGTGGTCGCAAGTGTGATGTTCGGGTGGAGGAGGTGTACAGGATTATTCTTCAACTCAGCAGCGCGTCGAGTTTCAACCACAACAAACCTGCCCCAAATAAGCTTTTCGGGCTCGAGCCGCGGGGCGCGTCCCGAAGCAGGGGCCACCCGTTCCTTCCACAGCTCCGTCCAAATTCCGTACCACTTCCAAAGCTCCTCTCCTTCTTCTTCATCTTCTTCATCTTCTTCATCATCTTCTTCTTCTTCTTCTTCTTCTTCTTCCTCCGAGAATCGTCTATCCGCCCTTGGTGTTTGATCATCTCTTCTATGATCGCTGAGCACAGAATCTAGATGTTGGAGCTATGGTAAAAACTGACATGACGCCGCGCTTCCCGTCTGGCTGCCTGGTGAAATGCCTGGAGTATGCCGAACGTCAGACTTGAGGCCCAGTCACATGCAGAACTCACGGCGCGATGCCTCTTATTGCTGCTCTAGATCACGAATCTCCAATCACGGAATCTGACCTCGGGCCATTTGTCCCATGACATCAGCCAACACTCAAATCGAAACAGGAGAACAGAATGACGGAATTTCTCCAAGACCATGCGGCCATCTTCAGGGTATTTGCCATCTGCTTGAGCGCAACATACAATCGAGAGGCATTTTGACCGCCAGTCTTATTCTATGTGGTTGGCAACCTTGAGATGCTCGAACTCTGGCAGGATAGGTAGGCACCCCTTGACTTCCAAGCGCAACGATCCGCCTGCATCGAACATACCTCTAGGCCAGATGCCAACATCGAGCTCAATAGTCTCTCCTCTTCGCACTCTCTTTGATTCCGCATGATCATGGTACACAAATGCGTCGGACAGGAAGGAGCGATACTCCTCGCGGCTTATTCCTGCAACATCTGCTTCGGCCGTCCCGCGATGAGAGACACGGAGACGTCCGCTGGATCCGATTTAGACCCCATGACAGCAAAGTTCAGCGGCTCCTCTGCCATATTCTACTTCGATATGATGGAACAGACCGAATGTTCTCTTGTGGCGTACTAATCGACCATTACACCGACATCTTCACGTATGTTGAGTCTTAACCAGGTTCGGTCCACTTTCTTAGATAGGGACTCGAGAAAAAAGCAATCACCGGTGAATCAGTTCATCAGTGCGTCCCAGAAGGCATGGTCGGGAATTCCGCCTCGGCAGATCGACTCTCGACAATAATCGTGGCGGCCTTTCCAGGAAGCCACCTAGATCAGGTGAGGCGGTTACTCTGCGGCAATGGACCACTGCGTCGACGCCAACCAAGACTCCCCAGCCATGGCATCTTTCCCGCTCGACCATTGTTGCTTTACTGTCCATTCGATACAATCATACCCGTTCCTGCCTTCTTGCGTGCCATACACGAGCATGTCGCCTTCGATGTTGACGACGGCGTATTCGCGTTGAATCCATTCGGCTGGGTCCGCGGCTTCCCGCTCTTCGAGGCTGCTACTCTCTGATCTCAGGGTTCCGACTCGGAGAGGAAGCACACCCAGTCTGTGAAATTCTTGATCATCGCATCATAGACTCCAGACGGATTTCATAGCACGAGAACACGGCCTACAGCGCATCGAGGTGGAAAGTTCTGCTCATCGGAAGTTACAGACCGAAATATATCCGCTAAAAGCTCCATATCGCCTCCCAGATGGATACGAATATCTTTCTCCAAAATCATCTCCACTGACAACGGACGTCTTGCGGGGTCTTTGATCCATCCTTTGGAAGTATCTATCGGCTTGGAGGACCAAAGTCGATTCATATATTCTTAGGAGCATGACCTACTGCGACAAATCTGACGAGCACGGAGAATGCTTTTGCGGACATCTTGAGATCTTCGTTTAAGACTGGGCACGCGGCTCTTCTACCGCCGTGGTCGATCGGCATGTCTGACGACTATTTACATTTGTACAATTCCCCGCCTCCGCCTCCACAAGGACTTTGAATTACATGGGAAACGATGCTTTCTTGGAACGAGCACGTAAACTCCTCTCGGCTCAATCAAACGCCTCAATTCGACGACATCACTTCTGCAGAGGGCTAAAATCCATCTTATCTGGCTGCTTGAGCCCCAGTAACTCTAGAAGAGAAACGAGCCATCCGCCAACAATGAGCAGTCCGTGCACCACAGTGACTTTGGTTCGATCTCGGAATGTCGTAAGATCGAGATCCGTCATAGATTCGCTTGCTTAGACCATCTTGAAGGCTCTGGTATACATCTCCGCGTCGAAGGGCTTGACAATTGACGCAAGGTCATCATCTAATGGTTTATCGGGGGGGAACGTTGCGGATTTGAGCACATCGACCAGATTGCCCGCGTCCGTGAGAGCTGTGTTCGCTCCCATTCTGCGGCCTTTGAAATGTCAGCAATGGCACCAAAATGGATGTGAGAAGGAATGAATGTACCTGGCGTCATGGGATGAAGAGCATCCCCAAGAACAATCACACGGAATTTCTCACGATCACCTCCTCGCCAGTCGCCCTCCGGCTTGAAGGAACTCGTGACAAGGCCTGCACGGAGGGCCCACCGCGACGCAGATCTCACAGAGGGGAGAGCCTCTGTGAAGCCTAGGTCATGCCCGAGGTATTCGAGCAGTCGGTCAATGACATCTTCGTCGCTCACGCTACCACCACTCCGGTCGATAATCTTCCCTCCTACCGCATTCGGCACCAGAACACTCCAGAAGACACTCGATGCAGCCGATTTCTTGGACGTGGCCTCCCCAGAAGCGGCATCGTAAATGGAGGCAAAGCCCGCAATCTTGTCACCGGCCATGTGAATAACGGATCCAATCTCGTTCAGCGTCTTGGGTAACTTCTCCCGTGCGGTACTCTTGTCGATAAGTCCTTGGCCCTGGATCGATGTCCAGGCTTTCATCTTGACTTTGTTGTTCAGTCCAATCTGTCGATTGATGCGACTACTGCTTCCATCCGCGGCGATCAAAATGTCTGCTCTTCTCGACGCTTGGTCCTCAAAGTGCAGTTCCACACCACCGCCGGAAAGATACTCGAAAGAATGCAAATAATGCTGAAACATGATGCGGCCTTCATTCATCGGCTTCTGCAACAACGTCCACCTCAGGCCCTTCCTCGCAATCGGCCGGCTCTGCGGGTACAACATCAGCCCCGAAAGATGTAGAACGATGTTGAAAGTGCTGGGGTCAACCATTGCCGGTGCTTTTGCTTGATCGTTTCCCCACCTGTCTTGGAGTGCGGACCATGTTTTGGCATCGCACACCTTCCGAAGAGCGTGGATGCCGTTGCTGCTGATTCGGAGTTGGTAACCGCCTCGCTCGGAGTCAAAGGCAACGGAGTCGCGTTCGTAGACTGTGATGTTGAAGCGATTGTGGGGATCGTTCATTAGGCCGTTTGCTACTGCCAGGCCTGAGACCCCGGCTCCTACTATGGCGACTTCGATTTGGGGGGATAACTTCTCGCTCGCCATGTCTGTTGTGTTGTTCTGAACTGGGATGGTCCTTGCTAATTTTGAAGTTTCGGCTTGAGAGGCTACATTGGGTGGCATGTGAAGGCTAGTGGTTTGTGGCCTCTGCACCCCCGCAACAGCGTTCGCAGAAGGCATTTCCCCACACTTCCGCAGACACCACCTGCACCGTACTTCTTGGCCTCTTCGCTTACTCTCTTCATTCTGTCGAACCGCGTGTTGTCTACCCAACTACTCTCTCAGCACCATGTCGACACGAGCTATTACAATCGATATCAACGGCTTCGCCATCCCGAGACTGGCATTCGGACTCGGCTCCTTCATGAGATGGGCTCCCAACCACTCTCATCCCCTCCCCACCGACAGCAGCAAAGAAGTCCGCCAGGCCCTGGACGCAGGATTCCGACATATCAATACCGGAGATCTATACACCAACAATGAAAGCGCGGCCAAGATATTCAAGACTTCCGGCATCCCACGCAACGAACTGGTCTTCAGTCTCAAACTCAACACGTATGCGGCTTTGGGATGCAAAGGGGCTGCGGGGATGGTGGAGAGCACTTATCGGGAGATGGAACGTTTTGGAATGAATGGTTATGTCGATGTACTGCAGCTCCATTTTCCTCCTCGTGGGCGTCCGGGGAATCTGAGTAACCGCGAAGCCTGGCGGATATTGGAGGAGCTGAAGGAAAAGGGGGTGGCTCGTGTTATCGGGGTGTCGAATTGGTAAGAGCGGAAAGCCGAAATGCTCATGAGTATGAGATTCTTCGATTGATATTCACGCGTGTAATTGCAGGGCGATGCAGGACTATCGAGACATTATGAACGCCAGCGAGTTGAAGTACAAACCGCAAATCAACGAGTACGAGTTCAATCCTTTCCTAGTGAGAGATCCGGCCTTCCGAGAGAGGAGTGAGTACGAGATCGAGAACGGAATCGTTACGATGAGTGAGTCGTCGCCACCTTGGGGCTCTTCCCCCAACCTTCTCGATCTTTCTTTTACGAGTTGAGCTGCCGCAGGGCACCAGGAGCTGATGAATGTGATCCGACAGATTACGGGTTCCTCACGATATTATCGGGAAAGCTGTCCAGAGAAGATGCACCAGCTCTACTAGACGATCTCGAAGAGCAATCCAAAGCCACCGGACTGGAGCCCGCCACTATGCTGTTGGGTTGGGCGTACGACCGGCTGCAGGGCATCGTGGTCACCTCGACGTCGCAGAAAGCACGGGGCGAAGGACTGCTCCAGCAGTTCCTTGACCCGGGTGCAGAACAGCTACCGAGTCATGTGTATGATAGGATAGAGGCCGCCGCTGCGAGAGACGGGTATGAAGGCAAGGTGTTTTACAAGCATGGACACATGAATGGGTAGAGATCGATATCCCGAGATTCTGGTGTTGACATAGCCCGAGCTTTTCATGTCTTTTCCCGTTCTCGTGAAATGTGCAATGAGACGGGACGTGGCACTG
This sequence comes from Lecanosticta acicola, assembly GCA_963674455.1. Lineage (NCBI taxonomy): Eukaryota > Fungi > Ascomycota > Dothideomycetes > Mycosphaerellales > Mycosphaerellaceae > Lecanosticta > Lecanosticta acicola. Next base: position 38,837 of record CAVMBE010000004.1, on the reverse strand, counting down.
ATGGCACGGGCCACTCTTGGCACTGCGGTGAGTGAATGGAAACGATCTGTCTGGGTAGATCACAGAACGGGCGTATGATGTGTCCTGGAGCCTCCAGGCACTTCATCTTTCCATCTACAACAATTCCAATTCGTTCAACTGTCCAAACATGAACAAATCCATCGGTTTGCCGTACGCTGAAAGTGAAGAATGAATGGCTTGGACCAGATCACCTCTGCACGTGCGGCCATTCGCTTGCAAGTGGCGCAGCGGTTCGCATCGAATCAATGCGAAACGAGTGCGAGACAGATGCCGTCGCCCGCGGTTCGGGCGAGGATGAGGAGAAATCGAAACGGCAGAAGGCTCCTTTTTGATTTATTCCCCGCCTTGCATTGGACAGGAACAATCTGGATGCGCAGTACGCTTGTCCGCAGTGTCTCCACTGTCCAGCGCTTTCGCCGGCGGGAGCATCTCGAACGACACGTTCAACGCCACACGGCACGGGAGCTCGGCCTCACGCTTGTCCCGTCTGCGGTCAGAAGCGTCATATCTAGTCGCACCGCTCCGCCGATACTCGCAGCGCCGGTGTGGCTAAGGATGGCACTCGGGCTTCCAAGCGGCGCCAGAGACAGACGACAATTACTGGAAGCCTGCCCGCGCTGGAGAGTGGACATCACAGCGGACAAGATGCCAGCGTTCCACCGACACCGAATTCCGGATCGAATCACTATCAGAACAGTCCTGCTGGCGAACAAGCTGAGCAGACGAGGCCTGTGCAAGATCGCCCATCGAGTCGTGCTGCCCACAGGAGCCCGCCAAATTCCGTTGTGGATCCCAGTCTCTTGCCGTCTCCGTCGCTCGCCGGCCTCGCGAACAATCAACCTGCCGCTTGGGATGGTCTAGATCTTATGCCCGACTCTGGGAGCTCAGCACTGAAGTTCGCTCCTCCCCCGTTACTGTTCCCTTTGGACAGCTGTACCGTTGATGATCTTGGCTTGTCATTCTGGGGTACGACCCCAGGCGAGGCCTCTTCTTTCATGCCGTCTGCATTGGAAGCGGCCAACAACGGCATTGAATCGACACGTCCCTCAATCTCCTCGGTCGATGAAGCAGATGTCCTCATCGCCGAGAATTTCCATCATGTGCCACCCATGTCCGAGGCAGCTTACTCTAGGACCCACGATTACTACTATCAGGAAGTCGTGCCCGCTGCACAGCAGTTCAGCGCACCCAGCAAGATGCCAGAATGCCCTTCACGTCACTACCTTGAAATCTACACCCAGCTGTATTTCGAATACGACCACCCCAGAATGCCAATACTCCACATTCCAACCTTCACTGCGGATGCCAAAGCATGGCCAATACTTTGAGCAACAGCTGCGAACGGATGTGGGCATTCTCCGAGCTGCCACCTTTCGACTCGCGTGTCTTTCTTTCAATACATCGCCAGGCACTCGGTGCAAAAGGATATACGTCTGAGAGCTCCCCTTACTCTTAGAACGTAGATGCCGTGAAACTATGATTGTGTTCTCTGACGGCCACTGTGACAGATCCGGACCTTTGGCGACATTGGACGTACAAGCCTCGCTCAGAGTCTTTTGCTCCTTCACAGCTTTCTGTGTTGGACGGAGAGCATGGTCGAGCCCCTATCTGCTGTGTCGGGGATCCATCACAGGAGTGTGCCACCTTGGCCCGGATCTTCTCGGTCACGTCGTTTATCCACGCTCGCCTGCTGGTCACATTCTACCATTGGCAGACGACGCCCTTGCGAAGCGAATCGGCCTCGACAAGAAGTCGCACTTCTCCTGAGAGAGAGTCCTCGTAGAGCACGCGAAAATCTGGTCCATTCCGCACAAATCTTCGGTACTTTTTACCGCAGAGTGTTCATGACCAACATCGGCGTCATGTGCCTCCTCTTCGCCGCGCATTACATTCGAATCTACGTCGAACTCCTCGACCGCTGCGGAAGTTGCCCCAGCAGCAATAACAACAACAACAACAACAACAACAACAACAGCACGCAAAAACAGAACCGCACAGCAGAAACGACGACAGACTTGAGGATTTTACGGTTAGACCGCGATCCGGAAGACGCGAGCATCCAGGCCTGGATTTTTTCCGGAGGAGCTCATTCTTCTTGCAGGCTCCATATCACGGGCGTGGGCACGCTGGATGCCCCAGGCGCCACGAAACGGGTCTTGAACGAGACGGCTCGCTTGTTGGCGGGAGAAGGGGATTCGAGGCCGCATCCCCGGTTCGCGGCTTATATTTCTCGTTTGCTGAACTTGTCGGCTGTTGGGGGTGCTGCGACTTTTGATACGGGTATTACGGTTTGATGGCATGGCCACGGATGATGGTTCAAATCGAACAGACTCCTGGGCTTAGCTCTTATTTTAAAGAGGATTTTTCACCTTCGCTGATCTCAACTTTGTAGATATACGGTATCGCCAGAATCGAAAAGGCATCGCCGGCTTTGCTCATTTTTAATTCCGGACAAAGCGTCACGGTCCCGTTCAATTTTCGGTCTTGAAAGGCGTTCTTAGGACATGGCAATAGAAGTCTCTAGCCCTATCGTCAGGATACGCCTGGAGAGATGATTCCTTAAAAAAAAGCGAACAATGCGACCGTATTTGTCGAGCGGAACAGAGCAGAACAGAGAGAACAGGTAAGAACCTTTGCCTCGTTGACGAGACGTTGAAGTTTCAGAGGCTTGGTAGAGATGCACGGAACAGTCAGTCTTGGTTTTTGGCCAGAGGGAAAGTTTTGGCTTGTGAGACTTGGTAGGAACCGTGAGTGAGATTAGACTGACATGGATAAGAAGTGCGTGGTTGATTGCACGAGGGCCGTTGCGGTTGTTGATACTTGGCTCGGGAATGGGTAGAGTATGCCAGGAAGGGCCGCTGCTTTCTTGCCTCTCAGACTCCGCCGCTCTTGGGAGGCAAATACCGGCCTTTCCAGACAGACGCTCAGGCTTGGATCTGGAAGCTGAGTCTAGTGTGGAGAGGCGCCTAATCCGGACAAGACGATGCTCTGCTAGATTCTTATGAGACGGCACGAGAAGAAGTCGGGGAGTGCGAAGGGTTGACAAGACTTGGACATCCTGCGTCGTCATGGCAATTTTATTCATGGCGCTATCGGGGTCGAGTATCGGCAAGTCTTCTGGAACAGAACGACTCGGAAATGGATGTTCGTCTGAGGACCTACGCCGCGGGACGAGCAGCGGTGGGAATAGCACGTCGAGTTCTAGATTCGGAATTCGAAGCGTTGGGCTACGAGGTTGGAATGGTCCTGTCCTTTCCTTCCGCGGATATTTATGGACAGGGCGGCTCGATACATGGTGGACATTGAGATCGTAACGGGACTTTGACTGCTGAGCATTGTTCCCCCAGTAGGTACCATTCTTGGCCGTGATTTGCCCCATAGTTGGGTTGAGAGAGGCAAGGAACTCGTCGTCGAGCACTTAGCTATGGATCCATCGACGCTCTTCTCAATAAAATCGATAGGCGTTCATGATGCCGGAGTACAATTGCAAGTGCTTGGATTTGAGGGCTGGCACGATGTATCAGACGTCTTAAAGAGAATTCGCGGCGCGGAGGGCGTGTTTGTGAGATTGAATGGTATAATTGTCGGTGCAGGATTTGAACGAGTACGTCGTCGACGGCGTATTGAAGATTAGCCAGCAAGCACAGTGAGTGTTTTGAACTCACTACTTCTCACCTCCAGCTTCGTGTTTCCTTTCTTGGCCGTCTGAACGTAAAGAGTGCCAGCCAACTTCTTCTCCGCGCCAAATATTTCAGCCTTTCCCGGCCTTCTTTCTCCACCCCCACAAAGCCTCACTCCACCGACTACCTACTTAGCAGGAAGCGGGCCCCGAGTGCGTTTCCTTTAACGACGGGCAAGACAACCATGACCATGGCGACTGCAACTCTCGAATGGTTCGGTGAGCCAAAAGCCACGACATGACATCGCAGAGCTGATATCTATGACTGACTTGTCCAACTCATTAGGTGCCACGACATACCGCCTCCGCAGCAACGGCCTCACCATCTTCCTTGACGCCTGGCTAGATAGACCGGACTGCTTGCCCCAATACCTCGACATCGACTCGATCCACGAGGCGGACTACGTTTTCATTTCCCATGCTCATTTCGATCAGTACGTCCATCGTCCATCAATCAATCAACTCTTCCCCCCTCCGCCCGCCCACATCGAGGGTTTTCTAACGATTTCCTCAATGATTGAAGTCTTCCCGGAGCCGATCGCATCGCCCTGCAAACCGGCGCCACCGTCATCGGCAACGGCGAAGCAATCCACCTCCTCCGCCAAGCCGGCGTGCCAGACGAGCAACTGCTCCCCGTAGCCGGAGGCGAACGCATCCCATTATACACCCGCAGCACCCTGGAGAAAGCGCGTCGAGGCGAGCTTCCCACGACTGATGACAGGCCCCCCGGAGCGCCCGTCCTGCCGCATCCCTCCCTCGCCGCCGCGGCCGTACACGTCTGGCCGGTCCTGCACTGCCTCATGCCCGGCGCGTCGCATGCTGATATTCCCGAAGTTATGGATACGGGGAAAGTGTACTGCGGTAGTGCACCGTACGCGTGCACGCTGGATGTCACGTTCGGGATGAAGTATGGACTGCTTCGCATTGGGGAGCACGTTCCCCGCGAGCAGATGGATGCCGGGATGCGGTCGTTTGCAGCCTACGTCCATCGTGCCGCGGTGAAGAATTGCATGTTCCATTTCGACGGCGGGCAGCTGTTGTATAATTTTCTGCTGGGGGAGCGGCACGTTCTCTGCTGGAATGCGCATCTGGGCGGGTATCGGGGGATTCTGGAAGCCTTGGAGCCGCGGCCGGATGTTCTGATCCAGGCGATTGCGGGACGGGCGAATCTGAATGGGAGGCCGTTTGAGGGGTCGGCCGCGGAGTTTGCGGTTTGTGTTTCCGACTGGCTGGGCGATCCTGCGCAGGTGATTTGGTGTCTGCATGATGAGGCGCCGATCAAGCCGTGGACGGTGGATGTGCAGCCGGCGACGAAGTTGGTGGAGGATAAGACGAGGTCCAGAGTACGGAGGTTGGAGCCTGCGGTTGAGAATGAATTGTCTTGGAGAGTCTGAGCATAGGCACTTTGTACGTACAGAGGGAGTCGTAGCTCTGGATTTTTCAAAGAGTAGTCTGTCGGCGCTCTCACTGTCGTCGTTTCACCTTTACCATAATCTCCTTCTGCTTCACAAACCATGTATTGGCACACTCGTATCCCTCTTTCAGGAATTCGAATTCGTAGCGTTTCACAAGCTCCGGAATGACTTTGGCCATTTCCAAGTGGGAGATGTGCTTGCCGATGCAGGTCCTGGAGCCCGCGCCGAAGGGCAGATAATAATTTTCCATGCGAGTCAGCTGTTCCGGCGCTGTGTTCTGCGGGTCCCACCGTTCGGGAATGAACTTGTCTGCTTCGGGGCCAAAGACGGTCTTGTTTTGATGCGCAACCCAGGGGTTGATGCCGACAGTACACTGCGTCGATTGTCAGCAGAGTAGAGTAGGTATCATCAGGGTAGTGAGTCTTACACCAGGAGGAAAGAATGTACCAGCCAGAGTGATCCCGTTATCAACTACATCCCGCCACATGGGGAGTCCCACGGCCGAGTGCAACCGGAGTGCCTCTTTCATGACCATTTGTAGATACGGCATTTGTTGGGTTTGCTCGAACCCGATCACTTCGTCGCTCGACGTCTGCTTGCTGTGTATCTCCGACAGCATACGCTCCTGTACTCCATCGGTCTTGAAGAGGTAGTAGAGAGTCCCGGTCAACGAGATGCTGGTGGTATCACTCCCGGCAGCAACGTTGGTAAGCAGGGTGGCGTTCTCCAAACGAGCTGCTTCGACTTCGGGCAGGTCTTTGCCCCGCAATTTGGCCAACTTTGCCGCAAAGGTCCCGTCAGTGTCCTTCTCGCCCTCGTTTTGCGGTCCTTCCTTTCCGGCTTTCTCGTGAAGTCGTCGCGTGAAGGCAGCAATAGCTCTGTTTGGGTTGCCGTACAGGATGAAGAGAATGGGAAGTAAAGCTACGGACAGGCCGCTCAGAGTGGAGAAGTACAGGAGGGCGTCCACTCCTTTCATGATGTCGTCAATATCTTCTCCACCAGACTCCAGAAAGCCCACGCGGTGCCCGAACTTCGGGATGGTGTCAGCTCATACATTTCCGAGAGTCAGTAGGGCTCTCTCCCAGCTTACCGTGATCTCTCCAATGACATCGAAAGCGTAACATTGCATCCAGTGTTGCGGATCGAAGACCTTCCCCGTCTCTGCAAACTCATCGAAGCACTTGATGAGGATGCGGATGCAGTTGTCCACACCAGGTTCGTAAGACTTGATGGTCGACAGAGAATACATATTCGCCACCCGGCGACGCATTGCCGCGTGGACCGTCCGGTCTGTTGTGCTGAAGAGGTTGTGATTCGGCACACTCGGGTCGCCCCAAGCATCGTACCACTTGGACTTGGGCATGGTGGAAGCAACGCCGTAGATGGCCATGGCCGATTCCGGGTCATCGATGCTGTACATGTTTGGGGCAAGACGGACGACCTTTCGGGCTGCTCGAAATGGTCAGTCGAAGTGGGCAACACGCAAGGCGAAAGGCGAGGGATCGTACCGCCGGAGTCGTGAGTCTTGATATCCCATTCCTCAAAGTGACCTTGCCAGACTTTTTGGATATACCAGATCTTCGTCCATCTCGCCCATGGGCTCCCAGGGGCCGATGGAAACGAGAGACAGCGAACGACGTATCGGACGACTCCAACGATGACCCAGAGCACCAGTGCGGCGCTGACGATGTAGTAAGTCAGCATGATTGCCGTACAGGAATATGGCAAGGTCGAAAAGGAAGGGAAGGCAGAAAGAACGTATAGACGTCTCTTCACCTCTTGATACGTACCCGATTAATAAGAATATCCCGCCACGTGTTGTGGGTATGCTGGATCACCGAATGCGGATAGTGCTGGATAGCGCTGGCCAATCCGACTTAGTGGCTTGGTGGCCACACACAGGATATAGCCACTGCAATGTAATAGCACCATATCCGACGCTCGGAACGGGTCCATGGGTGCTCCGATGGAAGCAATGTTTCACCGTCGGATCTCGGTTGGCCGAGCTGTGAGGCTGCCGAAACACGTGGCTCAAGCGTCGGCGTTGTAAGTCGCGAGCGATGGACATTGTTTTCCGGAGAACTGTGAGAAGGAGAAGGAGAAGGAGAACTGTGAGAAGGTGGTGATGATGTCCGTGCGGACACCGGATGGTTCCGTGCTTAGTCACTTAGAGCCTCAGGCATGAGCCGAGATCGAGCCTTTCCTTTCACAGCTGGCCAAGTCACTGCAACCTCACTTCCTACATCATGAGACTCTCCACGTTTATTACCATCACACCCGCTATCCAACGTTCATTGTCATCGAAACTGCGACCTACTGACTTGTCGGGACCTTCGATTGCCGAGCACAGGCTCAGGAAAGATTGGACACGAGGACATAAAGCGGACATCGTCACGAAAGCAAATCCTGTCTCGTTCATGAATGGCGTGAGACTTCATCCCGGAAGTCGATGTACGCCGACCGCGTAATACAAACAGCAGGGAGCAAAAGACCATCGATGAGCTATCCACCGCCGTAACGCCGCGCTTCATGCAGTGAAATTCATCCTGATGTCTCCTCAAACGCCTCGCTCCGTGGCCAGAGATTCGGGCATTTACCAAGCGGTGTAGCCACCTGAGATGGAGAATTAGCAAGAGCGCAGGGACGGAGAGAAATCGGACACCTACCATCGATGATGATGTTGGCACCGTTGGTGAAGGAGCCTGCGCGGCTCAGGAGCAGGACCACCATCTCTCGATACTCCTCGGGAGTCGAGATCCGGCCGAGCATATTGCCGTTCTCCCACATGGTTTTGAGCTCGGGCTGCTCTTGGAAGTTTTTCTCCACCATTGGAGTTAGGATGTTGCCAGGCGAGACCGAGTTGCAGCGGATCGGTGACAACTCCATTGCGAGGTTCTTGTTCAGCTGGATCACCGCCGCCTTTGAGGAGTTGTAGACGCAGCAGTTGAGTCCCTTATTCGCGATGGTGCCGCTCATGGATGCAATGGAGACGAGGGAGCCTGGCGTGTCGTACTTCTGCATCTGGCATGCGGCCGCTTGGTAACCCAGGAAGACTCCGCGGAAGTTGATGTCCATCATCTGTTCCTCGTTAGTCGACATGCATTCACTGCACAGACAGGCTGATCTCACCCTGGTCGCCTCCTCCGCAGGGTATTCGATGAAGGGCTTGACGTACTGGATCCCTGCGGCGGCGACGAGTCCATCCATTCTCTGGTGCTTAGCTGCAATGGCCGCGAAGACCTCGTGCATCTCCTGTGCGTCGAGGACGTTGACGCGCTCGTAATTCAGGCTTCCGCCGAAGTGCTTTGGGTAGTACGCCTGGGAAGCGTAGAACTGGTCGCTTGGCTCGCGCTTGCAGTCCAAGCAGTAGACTGATACAGCATCAGCACCACTGCGACATGCGTGGCAATCCCTTCATGACTTGCCATGAGCGCCTGCCTCCACTGCCCCTTCTGCGAGGCTCAGTCCGAGCCCTTGAGCGCCACCAGTGACGACGATGACCTTGTCATCCAACTGCAAACGATTTCAGTACCTTGACACTGCCTCTGTTCCGCTGGAACACATCAACCTACCCGCATTCTCTCGAAGGGACGGGGCTTGACGGCATGTTGGAGTTCGGAGAAGCTTCGTGAGATGACAGACGGCATCATACTGAGCACGAATTGCACCAGTCGAGTTGGACCGAGTGGAAGTGCGGTTCCACCGTGGACTGCGGCCAAACCGGGTCTCGTGCGTGAGAGCATTTTGCGTTGGTTCTCCCTCGAATCTTTGTCACGGTGTTGGTGATGTCACGTGGATGATCTTGCTGTATTTGTGTATTGGAGATGTCTCTGGTGGTCAGTGGTGAAGCTCAAAGGAAGGTTTGTTGATCGTGATTGGAATTGTGGAAGCGCTGAAATAGGTTTTGGGGTCTCTTGCGTGGACGGTCCGTTCATGTGTTTCGCCTCGTTATTCACCGCTCGTCGCCTGTCCGAATTCCACGGCAGCGTTTGCCCCGTCGCGGCTGCAAGCGGGGCAGACCTGCGACACATTCACCCCGACACTCGCTATAACACACCATACGCTCGAAACCACATCATACTCACCGTCGCAGTCTTCACTGTCTTAAGCGGGCTGAGACCTGGCTCTTACGACAATGCTGAGGGGCCGCAGCGAGCCGCTATATAAAAGACAGGGTACATGGCCGCACACATGGCTAAACAGCAGCCTCCCCAGCCCATATTAGCATGGATCTCAGGATAGTATAATAGTTTCAACTTTGTTCCAGTATTGGAGAAAATTCCACCACAAAACAGCAGGTGAAGTCGCGCATGCGGATCTTCCGAACTATCCCCGAAATCTTCCAGTCCCGAACTCCTAGTCTCGAGATTCCCTCCCGTCTTCTTCCCATTCCCAACAATGTAATGCTCCGCCAGCGTCAACGTCTCGTCCGGAGCACCAATGCTCTCTACACGAGACAGTTCAGCCAGAATGTGACACTCCGGAATTCTTCACCAGCAGCAGCGGCTGCTGCGAATGCCGGCGAGGACGCACGGAATGACGGTCGGTAACCCGATCCCAGCAACAACATCAAATAGAATCGCTTCAATACTGATGTTTTATGGTAAACACCAGATCTTCCGCTGAAAGATAGATTCATCGCCCTCAAAGCCAACATTGTCGTCAAGACTTCCACCGCGCCCTCCGCGACTGCTGCTTCCAGGACCCTCTCGAATCACTACTCCCCTTACCACGCTACCGTTACGGAGCTCCTGATCGCCCATGGAGCCAATATCCTGCCGAACGCGAATATGGATGAGTTCGGAATGGGTTCGCACTCCCAGAACTCGTGGCTGGGTCCTGTCAAGAGCCGGTTCAGGAGAGATGGCATGGCCCTGAGTCCAGGTGGGAGTAGTGGTGGGAGTGCGGTTCTGGTCGAGGGAGGCTTGGTCTGGGGTGCGGTTGGGACAGATACCGGCGGCAGTGTGAGGTTACCTGCGGCTTGGAATGGTGTGTGCGGGTTCAAGCCGAGTTATGGCAGGGTCAGCCGGTGGGGCGTTATCCAGTACGCGAATTCTCTGGACACGGTCGGTGTGCTGTCGAAAGGTGTCGCGGGTTGCAAGACTATGTTCGGACTACTGGATCGATTCGATGAGAGGGATCCAACGTCCCTACCGGAGCGAGTGCGGAATCGCTTCACCACGAACGAAAGGAAACAGGAAGGGAGACTGAGGATCGGGATTCCTCTGGAATACAACATCTCTTCCCTCTCCGCAGCCGTCAAATCCACATACACCAGCCTCCTCAACACGCTGCAGGACGCCGGCCATACTCTTATCCCGGTCTCCCTCCCTTCGACCAAGAGTGCTCTGTCGGCCTACTACATCCTCGCTCCCGCCGAGGCATCCTCAAATCTAGCCAAATACGACGGAATCCGCTACGGTCATCGAACCTCTCCCGGCCCAGACGCGAGCCCCAATGCCGACCCGGCCTTGCCTCTCTACGCTCAAACTCGCAGCGAGAGTTTCGGCGACGAAGTCAAACGACGCATCTTACTAGGGGCGTATACGCTCTCGTCCGAAGCCATGGATAATTATTTCATCCAAGCGCAGAAGATTCGTCGCTTGGTCCAGCGAGACTTTGATCGGGTTTTCAGCACACCGAATCCTCTTCTCGATCATCATGAACATTTCCCGGGAGAAGAGAGCAATGAAGTGGATTTCCTCCTAACACCGACTGCCCCCACGCTCCCGCCCACAATCCAAGACCTCAGCCAGCAGACTCCAGTTGAAAGCTACATGAATGACGTCTTCACCGTTCCGGCGAGCCTAGCGGGATTGCCGGCCATCTCGATCCCGGTACCGCTGTCGAAGGATGTCAGGAAGGAAATGGACGAGGAAGACATCAAGTCGTCGGGAATGCAACTTATCGGACAATTCGGAGATGACGAGGAGGTTCTTGCCGCCGCAGAGGAAGTGGAAAGACTCGTAAGATGCGATACATAGGACCAGCGTAAGGAAAAGAAAAAGTTGAAACTGGACCGTATTGCTGCAGTCTAGCTGCGCAGGTTAGTCGTCCATTTGTGCTCGTCCAACCATCATGTTTTTGGATACTAAAAGCAGAAATCGCTCTGATCAATCGCTCTTGCAAGTAAGGCCGATTTCGCGGTCAGTCTCTTCCCTTCCATTCTCGCCCCATAACGCCATGCTAAACTCGTCACATCGAAGAAAAGGAAAAAGACAGTCGTCGGAGTCTCCTCTTCCCATCATGCCACCATCGACCTCCTCACTCCCGCTGCTGTAGTCTCCGAAGCAGGTGTAGGAGTGTCCTATACTCCCCGAAAGACTCCAACGCTACTAGCGCTCTCCCCAACACGTACCTCATCCTCTGCCGCAGCACCGCCACCCATTCCGCGTCGGCTACTGGCCGTCGTACTCTGACTCTCACTCCTCTCTCGGGGGCCGGCGACTCCTCGAACTCCCCCATCATTTGCTGCCCATGCTGCTACTCCGAGGCCCGCTGATGGTGGTGGGGAGACGACGACACTCGTTGCACGCATTGCGCCAGATTCGGAAGTCTCGGGCGTCGGACGGAGATCTGCTGGCCGGTGGGCATCGGATTGGCTGCTATCTCGACGACGAGCGCGGAGGGCACGCTCCAGCATTCGAACTCGTTGGCGCAGAGCATCGTTCTCGGCCTTTACGATTTCCATCTCGGTGCGGTAGGCTGCGGTGTCGGCGTAGTGCTGCATGGCGGAAATGACGCTGGGAGATTGGGCGGGCGAGGGGAGTTGTTGGATGTTTGCTACTGGTGGTGTGCCAGCTTGAGCGTGGGTGGAGGACGTGGGGGTCTCGCGAGAGATGGAGGTTCGGTATGGAAGTGTGTAGCTGCCACCGCTCATGCGAGGTATCTCCATGGATTGGCGGGCTGGAGTAGATGTCCCCGAGGCGCTGGCTGACGGTTGCCGGCTGAGATTGTCTCGTGGTCCGCCTCCTGCTGCTGCTGCGCGGTCTGCTTGTGCCTGAGAGACGCCGTTCAGTGTCGCAGTGTTGGTGGTGCTGCCGGCTTGGACTTGTGTGGAGTGGTTGGTTGCACCGCTGCCCGCCTGGGAAACGCTCGTTGCAGGAGTCGGAATACTTCTCGTGCTGACTGACGAAGACGAGCGGTGTCTCCGAGAGGGCGTTGGGTGTGTAGCTCCCGTCATCTGGTGCGTGGGATTCGGGTCTGAGATGTCGACGGGCAAGAGGGAAGCAGAGGTGGAGTTGGACGAGACTGAGGCATTGCTGGCGACTGAGGCCGACTGGGCGCGCAAGGCCGTGAGCTCGCGGGTGAGACGGTTGACCTGTATTCCGTCATATCAGTCTCTATACATATCGTCTCTTCTTGGTGTACGTACAACAGCTTCCTGCTCCTTCTCACACTCGGCGTACAACTCCGCCGCGGTGAGGGGCCTCGGGTGTCTCATGGGCACATTGTTCTCGTTGCTGCTCATGATCGGACTGCGTGGACCGCCCGTCACGGCAGAAGTAGGCTGACTCGGTGGAGGCATGACGGCGGATGTCCTTCTCGAGGCAGAGGTAGAGGGCGGCTGTGAGGTGCGGTGCTGGTCGGGACGCGGTGAGGTCGGGAGGGAGTTGATGTCGGGCGCCATGCTGCGTAAGGTATGTACGTGTCACTGTGCTGATGGCGGGTATTGTGGTCAGCGGTGGGTCAGGTTGTGCTTGTGCTTGCTGTGCGGGTGAACCGAATGTTGTGTGTTGGTTGAGAAGGCACAGAACGCGGCAGGGATGCGCCACCCACGCGTGTCCGCCCTCAAGGCAGCAACTATCGTTCAATCACATTCGCAGTCTACGACCATTGGGTAGATAAGAGAGGAAAAAGACTCGTCACTGGCATGTAAAGTGTGGTCTGCAGGTGTTTCACATGTCAAAAGGGTACAGCTTCCATAAATAGGAGCGCTGCGCGGCTTGGACCCCGCCTAATCCCTGCCGCGCCCCCATGCAGGGGTTCAAGTGAATACCTTAATAATAATGCATCAGGCCAGCTATCATGTGAAAGAAGACATGAGATGCTATGATATTTGATATTATGTCCTTTGGTCTACCGACGCGTACATAGATCAGTGCTACTGCTTCAGACGGTCGCTTTGGATGTCTTCGATCGCGTCCTTGACAAGGAAACTACAGTCGCCATTAGCATCCGCGAAGCTTTCCCAAGAGGAGGAGCGAACTTACTTGTACCACCAGATTGTTGGCCCTACTGTTCCCAGGTGCCATAGAGCATGCGCGTCCACCATTCCCCACCACGGCGGAAAATCAAACAACTCCAAGCTCATTGCAAATATCAGCCAAAAGACGATCAAGCCCGGCCATGCGGCCCATAATCTCCCAACTTTCCTGTACCTCTGTATCGAGAACCACGTCCAAAGCACATTCTGCACCAAGCCCAACGCTACATTCGCGGCCATGTTGTAGGTGTAGTCGAATCGCACAAACGTCAGGTAGAAGATGTGGCAGAGGTACAAGACGCAGCAAATCAACGTCCATAACCTCAGCACCGTCCCCGACTTTCCATTCGCGTTGTCCGAGCGGTCCAATCGGAAGATCCGGATCGGAGAATAGTACATCCCATACATCACACTCGCGCCCGCGGCGAAGTAGTCCAACTTCTCGGTCACGTTGAAATCTCTGGTATGGAACATCATACTGAAGATCCAACTCGCGAATCCAAAGTATCCGAACGCGACGTAGAATTTTCTCAACGGATAGCGGCTGGGGATCTGTTCGCGGACTTTGACTACTCCGTTGGCGTGGGCGAGGAAGTTGAGGAGGGAGAAGAGGACAGAGAAGGGCTCTTGCATCCCGAGGAAGCGGTGGAAAGGCCATTTGCCGTGGAATTGGACGATGGGTTCGAGATAAGGGGGCTCTCGCGCCAGGCGAGATTCGGTTATGATGTGTTGGCAGGAGTAGTCGCATTCCTGTGGGCATGTCCAGAGAAGCAGACGGTGTTGGAGAGCTAGTAGACAGGATCAGTTCGAGTGTATGACCGTGTTGTGGTACTGCTTGTCGCGTACGGATGTGTATCCCATTTTCACCACAGCTGACTTGTTCGCATTCCTGGACGGATCAACATCCTCTCTTTCCCCTCGTCTGTGGAACGATCATTGTCGACGTACTCTCACGCATTCCCTGAAGTCGGGCAGTCGGTCTCCAATGCTAGCATTAGCGATACCGCCGAAGAAGAGGGCAAACCAGGCGATGGGCAAGAGACAGAGCCTCTGTGCGTCGCGGTGGCGCATGACGCATGTCTGGGTGGGGAAGGAGAAGGGAATTGGGTCGTCGACTTGTCTGTGTCTGCGGAAGGGTGATGAGGAGGATGACAATGATGAAAACAAGAACAAGGAAGCTGTTGCTGGAGACGAAGAAGCCTCTCCGCGTTTCGGCACGACGCGCCAAGCTTGCAACGTGGAGCCGAGCATAGATTAGATTAGATTCGATTGAATGTTTTCTCTATCTTCACTTCACCATCTTCTTCTTGTTCTTCTTCTTCTTCTCCTTCTCATCAACAACAACAGAACGACCTTCGTATCATATTCTGTACAAAAGCGGTATTCAGGAGCTGCATTCCCCTTCCAGCTACCCTGCCAGCTGCTCCGTGCTCGTCCTTCAGCTCCACTAGCTTGTTGCTGCTCGCCTACTTTCGCGTGGCATCTTCGCCGTTCCTGATTGGAGCATATTCACCAACACACGCTGCAACAGACTTCCGTACCTGCACTAGGCTAAGTACTCCCAGTCTGCTTCTTCTCTCTTCCTTGGCACGTCTTCATCCGATCGATCACTATGGCTACCCTGCGCTCCTCCACCAGGGCTACGCCGAGGAGGAAGTATACCGATGATCCCTTCGAGGGGATTGATGCTCTGCTGTCCGACTCCGAGTCTTCTTCGGGGAGTGAGACTCAAGTCGAGGGCGAGCAGGACGACGATGGAGACGATGAAGTCGGGGACTCGTCCGATGACATTGGCGAGATCATCCCTAATGAATCAGACGACGGAGACAGCAACGTGGGAGATGACTTGGACGCGGACACAGCAATAGTCGATGCTGGTGGTATTTCGTCGTCAAAACGTGTGAGGCGGAGAAGAAAGCCCGGCCTCTCTAGATTGATCCCGCCAGAAGTCGTGGCCGATGTCGAGCTTGTGTATACCCGCGGATTGCCTGATTCTCTCAGACCTGCCTGGAAGAAGGAGACCCAACGGATGTACTCCCACGGACCCACCAAAGAGGACTATGGCCCAGTATACAAAGCATATGAGCGGTGGGAGAATGACCATGGTCTTCCCAGTCGGAACCCAAAGCATGGGGCTGGAGGATTTGCCTACTCGGATGCATATGAAAAAGAGATCAAGAATTCCGACGAGGACTGGAAGTGGTACGCCGAAGGAGGCGGCAGAGAAGCCTTCTCACAGCGACAATACTATGTTTCTCTATCAGCTCAGGACGCCGACGACTATCTTCCGGTCGATGGCTCTGGAGAGCGCTGCTTCGTCATGGGCGCCCCTGGACGTTACAAGTTTCACACCTTGAAGCCTCGACAGTGTGTGGCGCTTGCAGACTCCGAGAGCGAGGCACAGGCGGAGCAATCGACTGTTAGGAACGGCTTTGTGCTCAATCTCGGCGCACGAGTCAAATTTCTTGACTGGGTTCCGAACCAATCTGGAGAGAAGCAATATCTTGCCGTGGCGACTATGCCGTTGGACCACCGTGCGCCCGCCTTCATGCCGCAGCCTTCACAGAAGTCAAGCATCCTACTCTACCAGCTGGACAAGACTTTCAGTAATTCCATCGACCATCAATTTCCTCCACGACTTGTTAGGGCGCTGTGCATCGACTTTGGCGACATCAAGGCTCTTAAATGGTGTCCAGTCCCTTCCAATATCTCGACAGGGCTCGGTCTACTGGCCTTCATTTCCGGCGATGGGGCTCTTCGTATCATCGACGTGGAGCGCCTTGACGATACCACCGTGGTACCCAGCCACAGTTTTCTGCCACAATTTGCTTTTCAAGCAAAGCCGCCTGACACAGTCTGCACATCGTTGACATGGATCAACTCAGGGCGAATTGCTGCAGGATGCGCGAACGGCTTTGTAGCAGTATGGGATATAGCTGCCGTAATGAAGGCTCCTCCTGCGACAAATGCGAGACCCACCGTCTACACCTGTATCAGCAGCACGTACATTACCGATGTTACCTCATGCTGGCCTTCCTATCCGAATTTGTTGATAACATCTTCAATGGACGGATATCTGAGCCTCACGGACCTCTCGAAACCTTTTCCGTCTTCACCAGCGAATACAGCCCGCACCGATCAATTCCGCGTCTCCCAACCACCACACTCCGTCTGGCATGACTTTGGTCATCTCGCACTACTTCGCGATGAGAATACGATGGTTAAAGCTCATTCGTCAAGGCGACTCTTCGACCCATTCACCACGAACAAGATCCCCTCCAGTAATATGGCTCTTGCTGCAAGTCCATGCCACCCTTTTGTGCTCTTTGGTGGCACCAACGGCGACGTCGTGAGCTGTAATCCTCTTCAGCGACTCATCGGGGGCGCTAAAGTCAACGTCACGCAGCAGACTTGGATCCAGCATGAGTGGAGACGACCTAGCGGAGAAGAAAGAGAGGCCGCACAGAACGACCCTGCTGCTACCGAAGATGGGATCCGGAAACAAGCCATCGGACGGTGCGGACTCGCGAGGATTGTGGATGGGTGGAATCTGACGGTTTACAATCATTCGAATTTCTATGGACCCGCGGCTAATAAGGGGAATTTGAACGGTGTTGTCTTTGAGAAGGAAACTGCGGCCACGGCGCTGGCTTGGAATCCTAATGTACATGTGGGAGGTTGGGCGGCGGCTGGTTTCGGGGACGGGTTGCTTCGGATTGAGGATCTGGGGGTCTGAGAAGAGCTCAGAGTGCTCGTGCTCGCGATCAGTCGTCTCCGGTCATTCGCACACATAGTGAATTTTTCCGCGCCGGTGTGGGAGGGAGGCGCAGGCTCTTTACACAAAAACGTAGACTTCGCTGTCCGAGGAGAATGTCGTTGGTCGACCAAGGGGCAAAGCACGAAGGACAGGAACATGGAGTACAGCACCTGCGGCTGTTGTTTCTGGAAAACATGGAGCTATGCTCTGTCGCACGCGCGTTTTCCACAGCTCTGGGCCGTCACATTCTCACTCACACCGCTCAAGAAGTCAAAGGGATCCTCGGCGTCCAATCTCTTGAACCATGGCGAAGACGCCGTGCCGTGATCTGCAGAAATGTGGCTGTTGAAGGATGGATGAATGAGCGACTGAGGACCCTCAGGTCTACACGGGTACAGCGCTAGTCGTGTTGACTTGGATCTTCTGTATTGTTGGCCCTTTGCCTCCAAAGTCATCGAGCCTCAACGAGCCAGCCGAGTAGCTCATCTTCACACCGAGCGTTTCCGGCCGTACAGCTCTCGTCTTATATGTATGGTCACAATACACGAAGTTTCAGATCATCGAGCTCAATATCTTTAACGACATGTAAGACGAGACTAGGAATTGAGTGAAGCTCTGGTTGCCGTTCCTGTATCTATTAGTCTGTCGTTTCTCTGTTGATATAGGTGAAAGTCTACGTAAGTTCCCACTCCATCACCTTATTACTGGACTCCAGTCACTGTCGCTTTGAGATTCCCATATTTCTCAATGTACTCTTTCTGTAGCCCAGCATAATCCTGCGCAGTGTTCGGTGAGAAGAAATAGGACCAGCCAGTCTTCAAATGAGAAACCAGACCGAGCTGCTCGAACAGGCGATCCGTGTAGCGGAGAGTGTCAAAATTCACCGAATTCCCATCGTTCCCCGTGCTCAGGTAGCGACGCCTGCACCACGCGACGAAGTGCGCCACATCATCTTTCCTCTCATCCACCGCTGGCAGAGTCAGTCTCCCGTCAAAGTACGCCGTGATCCAGAGGGCTTGCGCCTCGCCGGTGCGGAAGTAATTCGTCGTCCCTAGCATTCCGACTACGGCGAAGGAGTGGGAGGGATCGTCGACGGGCACGACGAGGTTGTACAGCCGGTATGGGGATTCTGTCGTCGGGGATCGTACGTGCTGCGGAGGCTCGGCTAGGAGGGGATACTTTTCGACGATCTTTGCATCGGCTTCGTGCTCTCGCTGGCTCCATTGCTTCGCGGCGAGAATCTGCCCCTGGTCGAGCTGGGATTCCGATTTCAAGGGATATGGCAGACCGAGCTCCGCTCGTAGTGACGGCGCCAAGTAGCTCAGAGAGTCCTGCCATCCGGTGCCGAGCAGCAATGTATCTGTTTGGATGGTCCTTCCAGACCCAAGTCGGATCGTGTTGCCTTCGAGCTCTTGGAGTTCGTCGTAGTAGCTGTCCACAAAGGTGGCGATCATCTCGTAGAAGTCACTGTGGTTGACGATTCCAGCGGCGTTATTCCGCCAGAAGAGGCTGGCCAGAAGTCAGCACTTGGGGCTCAAATTTGACGGATCGGAAGAGAGCGCACGGTGAATGGGGAACAAGTTTGCCAAAGTCCCCCTTAGCTGGTCGATTTGCATAGTCTGCGCTCGCGACCGCCTGCGCATGTGCGCCGTCCCAGAGCTTGCGAGAAAGGCCAAGACCAATCTTCGTTCTGTGGAGGAAATTTGTCCACCAATTCCTTGTCGCGAAGTAAGAAGGTTGCAGAGCCTCTACAGCTCTGGTTGAAGCTGGCAACATTAGCTTCATTTTTCTTGTCCCTCGATCTGCGACTCACCAAGTTCGAAAGCATTGTTGAAGCCAGCCTTACCGTTGGCATCGACGAAAGTACACGGCCCTGTGCCACTGGGTCTCACAATCCACGCTACTTCCTTGCCGGCTTTCACGCTTGCATATACCATGTCTGCTCCAGACTTGCCGCCCCCGAGTACCGTGATGTGTTTGACCTTGGGATCTGCTAGAACTCCGGACGAGCCAAAGTCGATGTTGTGCAGGATCTCTGGAGTGAAGTTCTCGCGGCCTTTGAGCTGCGGTACGCTCGGAATGCTTGTCAAACCACTGGCAAGGATAAGCTTGCGAGCAGATATCGTGTGGGCTCGAGAGGAGTTGACATCCTGTAGATCCATCCGCCAGCCGTCGCCATATCTTTGAGCATTGATCACTTGGCTCGAGAAGCGGACTCGATCTTTCAGCGAACGGCCAGCAAAGGTCTGATTATTCGCGAATTCCTCGAGATAGTTGGTGGTGTGCTTCGCTTTGAATAGACCCCAGTACTGATCTTCTGCCGGTGGCACTCTCATTCGCTGCTGGGAGAATTCACCAAAGCCAACGGACCACTGGGTGTAGAAGTGGTCGTACAGACGGCCTTCCTTAGCGTCAGTCAATTTGTCATTCGCATGTGGCACGACATGACTCACGTTGGTTCCAAGTGCCACCTACGATTGCCTGTCCAATGTGAAAACGTCAGGGTCTGAACTGCGCGTCCCATTTTGACTCTAGCAATACGCACCTCCTTCTCGACCAGAAGCAAATTCGTGTTGGGGTGGACACCCAGGTATGTTGAGGCAAATGCCAGTCCGGAGATGCCTGCGCGCGGGACTCAGCATAAATCGTGTATCCGTCTCATCTGCGTATATTGAAACAGCATACCAGCTCCAATGACCAGAACATCTACTTCCTCGTCCATGGCAGGGGCGATGCAGCACGCGAGTGACAAGTTTTCGTGCGAAACAGCAGTAGCAGTGAGGGAGGCTGTCGTATCGCAGAGAAAGAGGAATTTGGCGGTGCGGCACGATTGTTCGACGTGGATGATTTGATGTTAGTACTGGAATAGGCGAAGCTGGCAAGATGGAGGTGCGGGAGCTAACACGGCCGATGCCGAGCGTCCCGAGCCAGTGACACGTGAAAAGGCTCGTGCGCCGCAGGATTCTATTTTAATTTTCCCCACACCTCACCTTGCTTCCGCCCCATCACAATGCAGCAGCAGGATCATTCTCGACATCATATTGGCGCCTCATCAATGTCAGCAATGCTGGATCGTCGCGAGGCCACGAATATGTAGGGCTATTGCGGCTGATTGTGGCTAACGTTCTTTGTTCCGGGACATTTCAGCTGAATGCTGTACAAGTCCGAGGACCATGCATTTGCGCTGGAGGATTCAGCTGACAAGGCGCCATCGCCGAGATCGACGCTGCGATATACGGCTTTTGACCTACCAATGTACTCGTGCTGCACAAGCGGGCGGACAGCGCCTCGTCCACACCACCATGCAGCAGCTGTGCATCTGCACCGGATACTGCAATGCAATCCTCTCATCCTACTATACCGGGGGAATTCTTCCAACGCTCCACCTGCAGGGTGTGCTGTTCCTTCGCAACACGTCCATCGGCTTTACTCACACATTGGCTTACAGTACTACTTTCCCTCACCCCAAGGCTGCTCTTTTCAGTTTCTTAGACGAACTTCTCGCTTTTTTTTTGAAGCCACAGTGAGCGGTCCGCCTCCGCAACAGCCCCTTTCAGTATGAGCTCTCCAAGTGTCTCGCCTGACACTCCCCTTGCACCGGCACCGCCAGGCTTCACTACAGACTTCTCAGACGAAGGCTACGCACCGACTCTCCGTGGATTGATCATTGCCCTGCTCGTGCTCAATACCATCTTCACCGTTGCCAGGGTATACACTCGAGCTGGACCGCTTCGATCTTTCGGAATCGACGATGGTGGGTAGCTTGTCGGACGACTTCCGTGCGGGAGACTAACGCTGACCTCCACCAGGCTTCGTTATCGCAGCATGGATCTCGACGACCGTCCACATGGCCGTCACCTTGGATGCCCTTGCTCACGGCTTCGGTCATCACCTCTGGAACATTCGCGTTTCGGGATACGCTCATCTGTACCGGGACTTCTTCGTCCTTGAAGTCTGGTCGACCGTCGTCTACTGTTCCCTGAAGCTTGCTTTCCTCTTTACCTACGAGCGCATCTTCAGCCCAACGAAAGTCTACCGTTACCTCATTTGGGGCGGTATAACCGTCTGCTTCCTCTTCTACTTTGGCAGCTTCTGGTGGCTCATCTTCAAATGCTCTCCCATCGCCGCGTCATGGGACCCTTTCATCACAAACTACACCTGCGCAAAGGAGTTCGTTTCAGGAGGCGAGACTGGTGTTTTCAATGTCATATCCGATGTCTACATCCTCTTTCTACCGATCCCTATGATCTGGAATCTGCAAACAAACACCAAACGCAAGCTCCGCCTCCTGGCCGTCTTCTCCGTCGGTCTCTTCACCGCTGTCACCAGTATTGTCCGACTAGCCGAGACCGTCATCCAAGCCAAGAATCCCGACGCATTCTACGCACTGGGCAAGGTCGATATTTGGGCACTGCTCGAGTACTCGATCGGTCTCATGGTGGTCTGCTCGCTCGTCTTCACTGCCCTCTGGAACAAAGTCCTCGTTGGGCCAGCCACCAAGATCTGGAATAGCCTCTCCTCGGCTGCGAAGTCTGTCCTGACGTTGAGATCCCAGAATCACACTTCGCAGAACTCCGCAACCGAAATGTCTATGAGTCAAGAGCACTTCTCGGCTGCAAGAGCAGAGTCGGAGAGAACGGCAGGGCAGAAGAAGACATCCCATGACAGTTCTAGTTTCGTTACAGACGAGGGAAGAATGGTATAACCGTCAAAAGATCTGTAGCATGTATCACGGGCACTTCGATATGATTGGTAAGGAGCAACAATGAAATCTCGAATGGAATTATGACACCATGATTCTTTCGATTACCCTTTCAAGCCCGTTTCCGCAATCGCACCATCAACGGAGGTTGCAACCAACCATTGTATATCTTCTGCCCCTGATCCCAACCTTGCATACCTTCGCAGAGTTCCATACTAAATGTCATGATCAAATACACCATCGCGAGCTTCATGTTGTTCATGGCGAAGCTTCGAGTTATCAGCATTGTCTTCCCAAAAAATCATTCGAATTGCACATACTTTCGTCCCGGGCAATTCCGTGGCCCAACCGAGAAGGGTTGCATAGCCTCTCTTTGATCATCTTTGTACTTCGAATCTCCTAACCATCGCTCAGGGATGAAGGCAAGGGGATCACGGAAGTTGCGCGGCGAGGTGTTGATTGCGTAATGATTGATGTGAACGACTGTCTGTTTTAGACACCAACTTTAGTATTCTTGTTGCGAATTCGAGCCAGAACCAGATCAGACTTACTGAAGCTGGAAGATGCACTCCATCGTACGCCACAAAGTCTTTCTGCATCTCGGGCACGACACGAGTGAAGCCATTAGCCAAGGGCGCGTGAATGCGCAACGCTTCCCAAATCACCGCGTGGAGAAACGGGAGCTTGTTCAGAGTATCCAGCAAAGTGACATCCGCGACTGTCGGGAACAGGGTGCAGATCTCCTCACACAGCCGCCTGTACACGGTAGGATGGCTCAAGACTTGGAAAACGGTAGAGGTCAAGCCAACGCCGGAAGTCTCGCTCCCGGCTAGAATGACGACGCTTGCTTGCGCCTCGATGATGTCCTTCGAGAGATTGTCTCTCTGCGCCTGTCGGACGAAATGGTGCATGAAATCGGTTCTGTCGCCGTCGTCCTGGCCCATCCGTCGACGGACACGATCCAGGGACGCCTCGTTGTGCTGCGCTTTGGCTTTCTGCACTGAGGAAGGCATTAGGCTGGCAAGCAGAGGCGCGAGAGGCCAGAACTTGTGACATTGATGAATGAGCGTTGCGGCGTAGAAGAAGTCGACGACGAACTGGACCCAGTGGTGGTATTTGCCGTTGCGCACGCATCCCATGTCTTCGCCGAAGCTGAAGTGGGAGTTGATGTCGAACATGGACATTGTCCTATGCCTCGCCTCGTCAACGTTGCTCGGGTGTAGATATTGCCTCGAGACTGCGATTTCTCACTGCGCTCTTTTGGGGGGTCAGTATACTTACAACCACTTGCGTACGTCCACGCCCTCGTTTACGGATTTCTCGCTTTCGGTGGCCAGCTGAGACATCAGCCGCTCAATATGCTCCTTGAGCATGGACTCCTGCAGCAAGAGATTCTTCGGGGCAAAGGCAGCATTCATCGCCCGGCGGATGGGAATGGCATCTGTGTCGCTGACTCTCGTAATCGTCTCATCTCCCAGCAACATCTCACTGTAAAATAGGGGATCTTTGGGGAGAGCTGCAATGCCACCTTTTCTCAGACCATAGAGGCCGTCCCAAGCTTTGGGGTTCGTGAACGTGAGCGCATTGGGACCGATGCGGACGACATCTCCATACCGAGCGTGCGCCGTGGCGAGGGTGTATTGACTTGTCCCCAAGAGCTGGGTGATGGCGTAAGGGAGATCTGATGCTGCAAAGTACCACGGGCCGGAGAATATGGAGAGAGGGTGGAAGTAGAGATTGTACACCAGGCTTGTCCCGGAAAGCAGTGCGATCTACCGATGCTATCAGTGAGTGGTACAAGCGCATTACTTAGTGAAAAAATTTCCATACAACAATTAGGACGGCTAACACCGGTGATCCTCTCACCACGACCGCTATCGATTGGGAAACTGGGGTATCCATCCTTGCGTGACTATATTCGTGGAGTCGCAAAGTTGAAGAGAGTGTTGAGTGTATCATGCAATTTCAAGTTCCAACATGCCACCCAGGCGAGCGACATGTGGTTGTAATCATCGTCCGGGCATTTCCCGGCGCAACGACGACTTCGTGTGCTGTATCGAGCGTGGTTGCAAGTCAATGTCCACTGTGGCTGCTGCATCACGCCGATCAGTGGGCAGCGAGACGCAAGAGGTCCTCATGGTGGAGCAGCTGGGCCCCAAAAAAGCAAAGAGCTGGTCGCTGGTGTCGAGAACGCGAATGTGTTTTCAGCCGTAGCTGAAGGATGCGAGAGAGGCAGAATTGGCAGATAGCATGAGATCGAGCAGTGGATGTGCCAAGAATCCATGCAGGTGTTGCCGCGCCAAGTGGGAATAATCAGCACCAACCATGTCCAACTAACCACCTTGCTGCCAATCAGATATGCCAGTCTGAAATTCGGTTATAGGATCGACCTATGCAAATATCAGTGTGGAAGCATCGGTCCCATGCATTCTCCGTTTATTTCTATACCACCTCCCAGATCGGGCTTTGGATCCTTTATCATGCACGATGCTCCGGTGAGGCGGATCTAATCCCCTTTAAAGTGCAAGCGTACGCAGCAAGACCACCACGGCCGGGAATGCGATAACTTAATGCACTTGTACGACTGCTTGGGGGCCAGCCACGGCCTCACATATGCAGCACCCGCGTGTGAAAGTGGATGCCGCTCTAGAAGCGCCTTCAGCCGTACGCAGCCATCATCGTCAACCCACAGTTCGCGCGCGGGTGCGATGACCCTCACTAGCTGCCTCCCGCGCCTCTTGCTGGATGGATTATAGGAATCCAAGAGAAGCAGTATTCCGGGTTCCCACGCAACTCGACCGTAAACATATACCACGATGGACACGAGAATGCCGGTGAAGCTCTTCGTCTTTGACCTGGGAGATGTCCTCTTCCACTGGTCCGCCACCACCACCACGAGTATTCCCGCCAAGACATTGCATGCCATTCTCAAATCGGACTTTTGGCTGGAGTTTGACTGCGGACGCATCACGCAACAGCAATGCTACGAACAAGCAGGCCGGCAGTTTTCCTACTCGTCAGGCGAAATTCAAGAGGCATTCGCTCAAGCGCGAGCATCTCTCCAGCCAAACATCGACATGGTGGCTTCCATTCAAGCTTTGAGACGAGCATGTAGAGGGACGGTCCAGATCTGCGCAATGTCCAACGTTTCCAAAGAGGATTACCTCTTCATGGAGCCCACCATCCATAAGTGGGATGTTTTCGACCGCATCTTCACCTCCGGTCATGCGGGCATGAGGAAGCCGGATTCCAGCTTCTACAGACATGTGCTGCGGGAGACCAAGCTGCAGCCGCAAGAAGTTGTCTTCATCGACGACAAGCTGGAGAATGTTCTTGCAGCCCAGAGCCTGGGAATTCGGGCGTTTGTCTTCAGCGAGACCGAGATGGTCATCGACATCCTCCGGCGGATCCGAGACGACCCCGTCGAGAGAGGATACAGGTTTCTGAGTGCGAACGCCTCCGCCGACAATCTACATTCCATCACGGACAGCGGCGTTGTGGTGCCGGACAATTTTGCAAAGCTTCTTATACAGGACACGATCCCTTCCTGGTAAGTGCTCTCTGGCCGCATCTTCCATCAAGCCCTTTCTGATTGTCCAATAGCAGATACATTGTGCCACAATGGGACAAGAAGCGGACTTGGAACTTCTTTGATGGTACGTGGAGTGCAGTATGGATCTGCTCCGCTGGGACTAACATCCGACTTTTCCAGGCACGCCCGTCCTTGTACCCGGCAAGGTATTTCCCGACGATCTCGACACCACATCTCTCGCCTTGACCGTCATACCGCCTGCAGAAGACCTCGCGCATTCGCTACTCGACGAGATGCTCCTCTATGTGCACGAGGACGGGAGGCTCCAGGTAAGTCCACCGAAGTGAACGCCAATTGGAGAATGTTTCGAAAGTCTCTCGACTGACACGAGGATTCAGACCTACTTCGATTGGGACAGGCCGCGAGTGGACGAAATCGTCAGCGCCAACGTCCTCACCTGCTTCTACCGCTACGGGCGAGGACGTCAACTCGCGCAAACCCTGGAAATGATCCGCGATGTCCTGGTAGATCGCTCCTACGAGAGCGGAACGCGCTACTATCCGCACGCAGACTGCTGTCTATACTTCATCGCACGCCTCCTCAACTCCTCGAATGAACCAGAGGTGCGAGGAAAGCTCGAGCGTGTTCTCCGAGAGCGTGTGGCGGAGCGTGTGGGGAGGGAAGGCGGTGCGATTGAGCTTGCAATGCGCATCATCAACTGCTGCGAGTTTGGCATCTCCTGTCGAGGGGACGTCAGTGCTCTTCTTCAATTGCAAGAGGAAGATGGCGGTTGGCCTGCCAGCTGGATGTATCGATATGGGTCCACGGGAGTGCAGTTGGGGAATCGAGGCGTCACGACGGCCATGGCTATCAAGGCTTTGTCGTCTTTGTGATTGCGGTTGATTGCGAGCAGACGAGACTGTGCTGCGTCCGTGTGACGTATGATGGGTCTCTAGAGGATTGCTGAATCGAGATATTTCCGATAACCTGGGGGGAAGAGTAGAAGGCCCGAGTTGTCGCCAGAGGCAGAGGTGCATGAGCTGAAAGCTTGTACAACGCGCGGAGACGCTAGCCATGCATGTAATAAGCAGCGTGCATGTGATTGGCATAAGTCGTGCGAGACCCTGCATAAAAGTGGTGGGAGAGGCTGCAGGCTGCATTGTGGGGTGGCACAGCTCGGCAGCTGCAGCGTTCCAGACATCTTCCAATGCCAGCTTCGTACGCCACATCTCCCATCAACAAACAAACACATCAATTCACAACCGAGAACCATCCATCGACTCGTCTCGACTGCAGCGGTGGGAATCCAAGTCGACAACGTCACAACATGGGCAACTTCTTCTCGCAGTCCTTCTTCCTCCCCAAACCGGCCATCACCGAGCACAACTGCCCGGATCAGAAGGGTCGGGTAAGTCTCGAGGAGGACTTCTATCCCGCTTCTCGCTTTCGGCGGGTGTTGCTGCATCACATGCTGACAGGATATCCGCCGCCAGGTCTTCATCGTGACGGGAGGCTATGCAGGCGTCGGCTACGAACTGAGCCGCATTCTCTTCGCCTGCAACGCCACTGTCTACGTCGCGGGGCGCTCCGATCAGAAAGCTTCCAGTGCCATTGCCAAGATCAAGCAGCAGAATGTCCGCAGTACAGGGAGACTCGAGTTCCTGAAGCTGGATCTCGCAGAATTGGAGAGCATCAAGCCCGCCGTGGAGGCCTTCCGGGCAAAGGAGCAGAGGTTGGATGTGCTGGTCAACAATGCCGGAGTGAGTAGGGTCTCCTCGTCCTCCTTCAGAGGACTATGGATGCCATTGGAACTAATATGGGGGTCCAATAGGTCATGTTTCCGCCCATCGGAAGCACCACCGCCCAGTCGCACGATCTCCAAGTCGGAACGAACCTGCTCGGCCCATACCTCCTCTACAAACTCCTCCTGCCGCTCCTTGCACGCACCGCTGCATCCTCGCCAACGGCATCCGTTCGCGTCGCCTGGGCGGGATCCGTCGGTATCGAGGTCGCCTCTCCCGGCAACGGCGGTATGAAATTGAATGCCGACGGATCGCCCAATTCCAGTGAGGTCAGCAACGAGGTCAACTACGGCCAGACTAAGACCGGCAACTTCTTCTTCTCCAAGGAATTCGCTCGTTCCACCCCGGAGAATGGTGTGGTGCATGTCTGCTTCAACCCGGGTAATTTGAGGACCGAGTTGCAGAGGCATTGGGGAGGGATTGGTGCGAAGATTACTGTAAGTCACTCAATCCAAATATGATGTCGCTTTGATACACTGCTGACATGGCGTCCAGGATGTCTTGCTGCTCTATCCAGCGGTCTACGGCGGCTACACCGAACTCTGGGCCTCTGTCGCACCAGAAATCACGCCAGAGAAAAGCGGATCCTACGTCTGGCCATGGGGCAGACTCGGGGGCGTGAGACCGGACGTCGAAGCTGCTGCCAAGTCTGAAGCTGAGGGCGGGATGGGCATGGCGAAGAAACTGGTAGCGTGGTGCGAGAAGGAAGTTGCTGCATTCGCCTAGCTGAGAGGATGCAATGTGGACACCACAGACGGGAAGAGGTAGGTAATAGTCGGGCCCAACGGCATCGTAGCCCCACGGAAAAAGTGGCTCATAGCTCCAGCTCCAGCTGCGGCTCTCATATTACCCTGACATACGAAGGAATAAGCTCCATGCACATGCCGATTCAGCTGCGGCTGCACTTGCACAGATGTGACGTGGCCGTCGCCAGGTGGGATGCGCGACACGGCTTGTTGAACAATGTCTTCCATTCTGGCATTGACAGGGAACAACCGCCATCCATCTCCTTCTAGTGCTTCCATGAAATTGTGACATAGTCGATCGCAGCACAAAGATGATGGATTTCCTTGCACATCCCCTTTCGCTTCAGACCGTGTACTTGCTGGTTTCCGTTGCCATCGCCTGGAGTGCCGCCATCGTCGTCTATCGTCTGTATTTCAGTCCCATCGCCAACGTCCCCGGACCCAAGCTCGCTGCTGCCACGGGCCTGGTGGAGATTTGGTATGATTTGGTCTTGGGAGGACAGTATGTCTTCCAGATTGAGAAGTGGCATGAGCAGTATGGTACGTAACGCCGAGTCTGGGAAAGCTGTTCAGGTTGGTTGAGCGCGATCAACGGTGCTTGCAAATGCGACAATACCCAATGTCAGACATGTCCTTCCAGACCGATCGATCCAGCGCCAGCTTCCAGGAAATCCCTCTCCATCAGGAACGGAATGGCTAACGATAGACTTCACAGGTCCCATCGTTCGCATCACCCCATGGCAAGTCCACATCCGCGACCCGGACTTCCACGACGAGCTGTACACGATGAAACAGCCTAGACATCGCAAGCTGGATTACATCTGCCATCGATTCAACACGCCCAGTTCGCTGTCCGACACGCCCGACTCGGATCTCCACGACCGCAGACGAGCGCCGGTAGCGAGTCTCTTCTCCCGGCAGAGGGTGCAGCAATTGCTGCCTTCCGTCCAGCAAAAGGCCCATCGCGTCGTGGATCACATTCAAAGGTATTGCGACGAGGAAGGCAAGGTTGTCCGCCTGGACAAGGCATGGGCCGCGTACGCCACCGACAACGTCCTCTGGTTCACGCTGGCTATGAGTTACAATTTCGTCGATGCGCCGGGCTTCCTCTGCTCCTTCACCGAGGCCACGAGCAATCTCATCTATTCTATCCACTGGCTGACGCATTTTCCCATCTTGATGAAAGTCTTCAATGCCATTCCGCCCAAGACTTTGACGAGGCTGAGTGAAGAAATCGGAGCAATATTCCAATTCCAAGAGGTACGTAGACATGGGCTCCGCTTGCTCAGCAGGCCCTCGTACTGGTGTACGGCTTAGATTGACTAGTGCTCCTGCAGGATGTTCGCGGTCAGGTCCGGCGAGTCGTGTCTGGTGAGAATGAAGGGCATAAAGCTGTTGCCCACCGGACTGTCTTCCACGAGCTTTCCAAGGAAATTGGACAGGCTCCGGGTGCCATGAAAGAGATGTGAGTCCAGAGCCTAAAGCATCGTCCTTAGCATCGCTGAACAATATTTTCAGGGAAGACAATGGCGTCAACACGACGCTTGCCGGCGTGGAGACCACAACCCGATCAGGATCTCTCACGAGCTTCTGGATCTTGAAGAAGCCGGAAGTGCATGCCAGGTTGAAGGCAGAACTCGAAGCCGCTATTCCCGACCCAATGGACATCCCATCCTTTACAGAGCTCGAGAAGCTTCCGTATCTGAATGCGGTAATTCAAGAAGGTATGCAGTACTGAACCCAGTCTAGCTTGATCCTGTCCCTTTTCAGCAGCAAATCTTTGGCTGAGTAGTAACACATTGGCAGGCCTACGCCTGACATACGGCGTCAGCGGCCGCATCGCACGATGGAACCCGTCCATATCCGTCCGCTACAGAGACTACGTCCTCCCTCCGCGCACAGAATTCGCCATGACACCCGCCCTCCAACATCGCAATCCCGACATCTTCCCCGGACCGCTCGAGTACATTCCCGAGCGCTGGCTCGACAATCCCGTCTCGCCCTCAGGTCATCCGCTTTCCAAATACATGGTCGTGTTCAGTAGAGGGCCGCGCATGTGTCTGGGCATGCATCTCGCTCAGGCGGAACTCTTTATCGGAATTGCGACCATCTTTCGGAGGCTGGATGTGGGGCTGTTGGAGACGGAGAGGGATGTGGTCGATATGGCGGCGGACTATTTCGCGCCGGTGCCGGGGAATGCGAAGGGTGGAGTGAGGATTAGGAGGAAAGCTGGTGATGAAGAGTTGGGGGAGTGAGGGGAAAGATCTATCTTAGTAATAAGGTAGCACGATATTACCTAATCTACTTCGAGCCCCCTCTCGTCGGCCGGCATGAGCGACATCACCGTGGAGTCGCCGCGAGCAAGTCACCTCATCACTTCACCTCCTTTCAGACCTTGCTAGTGTTGTATGCATGGGATGGGGTAGGACAACGGCGCACCGTTTTTCCGGTTGATAGATTCGAGTTGGGAGTCAAGAGGGACTTTTGCCATATCCACCATGTCGCTACTGTGAGCGCTGTGATTGGTATTGCGACGACCCAGTAGATCCAGAATTTGGGACTCATTGACCATGAGGCGGGAGATGTGGATGTTGCTTGGGTGAAGTTGAAGAAGGACATGCTGAAGAGAGCGCTGATGAATGTTCCTGGTAGGAAGAGGAGACCAAGAACGCTTATCGTCTTCTGCGTTCTGCTGTCGACTCGGGCGGCTTCTGCGATTTCGGCGGAGAGCTTGTTGGCGTGCTGCGATGTGATGTGTAGCGCGAGGTTGATCTCGTTGCGGAGGCGGTCCTCGATTGCAAGCGAGCGATTGTGCATGAACTGAAGCACCGAATTGCGGTGCCTTATCTCAGGTCCTGGATCATAACTCGTGGGCTTCAGTTCTAGTTTGCAGGTTGACGTTACCCTGTCGAATTCTTCCAGCATGTTCTTCATCACGTTCAGCGCCGTAGCCAAGACTTCGGAGCAATGCATGGTATGGCGGGCGAGCTCGTGCATAGCCACGTAGTTCGTATGTGGCTTTTCGATCGACGGGCGATGCTCCTCAGTTTCGCGAACGTAACCTCGGAATTGCCGAATAGCTTGATCGTAGAGACGCGTGACCTGTTTCAACACCAGCGGATGGGCAGCAAAGGGATGTGATGACAATGTGTCCGTAGAGGTCTCTTCGAACGCCTGCTTCATGTCCCCTCTTAGACTGGCATAGCCTGAGAAGTCTTCTTTTGGAAACAAGCAGAGCAATCTTACAGTGCCTTCGGTCTTCCAGTAGGACACGAATGTTAAAATGTGCCATCGGTAGCGGATCTCCGGAAGGACACTCTCAGCCGTGCGAGTCTCTCCAGTGACATACTTGATCATGAAACGGAAAATGGAGGTATGGCTCTCGTGCCCTGTATGTGCACCATAAAAGAACCCGTTGTAGTCCTTGTCTTTGGCTTGAGCTTCCCACAGCCATTGAGGAATGTTGTAGAGAGAAGTAAGCCTGCTCTGCAGCTCGTTGTTCAAGGGCGCATGAGATAACGTCTTGTCCATTGCTAGAAATCTGAAGACAGTCAGAATGGCGCTAGGTCTTGACTGCCCACAGGGAACGCATTGGCTTACAAGATGCTATGGGTAGCTCGAGCGTCTAAGATTTCACGGTGTTCTTTCACACCAGGTCCACTCTCTTGCCATGTGCCGTTGACTATGGCGCCTTCAGAACTCTCCTCGCAAATTGTAGGAAGGAAGCATACCCTTTTGGTAGGCCTCAGCCTTGTCCGTCGGCACCCAGCGCAATGAACCCATGTCTAAGCTGCAAACCAGAAAGCTTCAAATTAATAACAAGAGCGATTTACAAGCAATTGCTGTGTAGTTTGATAATTCAGTCCGCCGTAGGATGGCGAATTTGAATGATAGGTTAGTTCTACATATGCCTTTCTCTCGAGGGCGGAGGTAGAGCTAGTATATAAGGCTATACGCTAGAGATCTTACCCTACACCTCTCGTCCTAGCGCTTTCCTCTATATCTAACTATTTTAAAGCTAAGAAGCGGCTTACAATCCGCTAGAAAAGAATAGCGTTACTTAATTTAGTATCTAGTTAGATACTAGGGAAGAGAGAAATAATAAGTAGTAGTAGTTCTAAGTACCTAGTACTATATACCTAGACATCTTATAACTAGCTAAAAACTCTAAGTAGTATATCTTAGTAGCTCTAACCGACCTACTTATAGCTTTACTATATACTTAATAGATCTATATCTACTCTAGTATATATCTCTTTAGTACTACTCTTTTCTCTTTCTTTATAGAGTCTCTTATATAGAAGCTAGATTAGCTAATATATTACTAATTTAATTATAGCTTAATATCTCTATATAGAAGAGTTAGATTATACTTACTTTCTTTACTAGCTAGTATAGTCGACTATAGGTAGTAGGTTAGTAAATAGGCTAAATAGCTTATATATATATAATATATATATATATAGAAGCTATATCTAGACTCGTTAATATTATTACTATAGTTAGATAGAAAACTAGAGAAGATAAATTTTATACGTTTCTTAATAGAAAATTTAGAGCTTATAAGTAACTATATTACCGAATTACAGGCTTAAGACACATTTCAGTCTTTGATACTAAGATTAGAAGACAGGTAAGAAGAATATAGGTATTAATAATTATTTGCGCGTTGGGACGAATCTGGTCTCTAATTCGCCAGCTGGGTCGTAGCGCGAGTTAAGACTTCACGCTGCATACAGAGACGAGGCTGCAGCCGTATGCGACATGATTTGCCCTGTCTGCTACATGCAGCTTCAGCCGCACGGCGATGCCTTCTCGTCTAGACCCGAGCACTGCTCGCTTGATATACTATGGCCGTGGCCCGCCTTCTACGAATTCAGTCCGACCCTTTTATCTGAACTGCAAAAAGAGCACTGGTTTCCAGCGCGCGCATTTGCTACCCGCAAAACGATAAACTGAGCAACGCATCCGCGATGCCGAGCCTCGGATTATAGAGAAACGACAACTTGATCTCGCAGGCTATTAGGTTGGCATTCTGTGTGCGCTCCCACTTGAACAGGCCGCAGTCGTTGCAGCGCTTAATAAGGAACACCTGCGACTACTGGGAATCCTAGGAAATGCCGATACAACTAGCTACGAGTTTGGTGCTATTAGAGATCATAATGTAGTAGTAGCATGTCTTCCCTCCGGCAAGACTAGCAAAGCTGCAGCCGCTATAATCGGGAGTAATGTGTCTCGCAGCTTTCGCGTTAAAGTTGGTCTGATGGTTGGTATCGGCGGCGCAGCTCCTAGTAAATATTAAGACATTCGTCTTAGCGACATTGTTGTTAGACAGCCCTATAAAGACCGCGGAGGTGTTGTACAGTACGACTTTGGAAAAGAATTACCTGGCGGATTCAAAGGAATAAATACACTTAATAAGCCGCCTGTGGAATTGTTAAGTGCATTGTCTACCCTTAGAGGGAGATATGAAAGGCTAGACGGAAGCGAAGTTGGGATCCACCTCGCTAGTATCGTGGAAAGGCTCGGCGAGAAATATGCTTTTCTAGGAGCTTAGTACGACCATCTTTTCCAAGCCACGTACGAACACATTAGCGAGGCTGAAAGGGACTGCTACGAACAAGACGACAGACTAAAGACTTGCTATGATCAGGCCGAGACTATTACAAGAAAGCCACGGAATGATACAGCTCCAGCCATCTACTATAGCAATATTGCGTCTAGAGACAAGGTCATGCGTTTCGCGAAGGAACGAGACAGGATTGCAGATACTCTCGGAGTAATTTGCTTTGAGATGGAAGTAGCAGGACTCGAGGACAGTTTCCCGTGCATCGTGATACGAGGTACGTGGAGGTTCTCACTGTCGTGTCACCGAACGCGGCGAGAATTCTGCATGTTTAGTTTTGACTTTGTATCTTTACGCTAACTTCTCTGTGCAGGAATATGCGACTACTCTGATTCTTACAAGACCAAACGATGGCAGAGATATGCGGCTGCTAGTGCGGCTGCGTTTGCAAAGGACCTTTTAAGGTTTGTTAACGTGCAGCACCTCGAAGAGCTTACCCCGGTGAAGCAACCAACTTCAGAGTCTCAAACTGACAACAGCGACGATGGCATGTTGGGCACTGCCTTTCATGGAACCTTGCGAAAGTGGATCCAAGCGCGTAAGTCTGACTCCTCGCTCCAGAAGCATCTCTTGCTCACGACAATGTCTACTAGGAGACGTTCCCTTGAGCCTGCACAATGTACCTATCGCTGGCTACTTCGTCCCTCGAACCTCCGAGATGGATCGCCTTAACACCTTCTTCTTCCCCAAATCGAGCAACAGATCTCGTCAACGTATATTTGTTGTTCACGGAATGGTAGGCATCGGTAAGACGCAACTGTGTCTAGAATTTGCCCGTAGTAACGGTGCTCGTTTCAAGTCCATATTCTGGATCGACGCTTTATCGAAGACCTCTGTCTATCAGTCGTTCGCTCAAGCTGCTTGCAGATCGTTAGGTTTACTCGTGAAACGAGATTACACCGTCTTAGCGACGACAGCCGGACGATGGGGACAAAAAACTATAGATATTCAAGATCTTGCAGGTCAATTCGTTTAATGGCTGGGCGCCCCATACAACGCTGTATTTGCTAATACTGGACAATGTGGACCGTGATTGGCGTAGCAAGGATCCTAAGGCTTTCAACTATCGAGATGTCTTACCGGATGCCGACCATGGCAATGTCATTGTGACGAGTAGATTGGCGGATTTGCAAATTCCGTACGCTAGTATTGAGCTCCAGCCAATCGATAGCGCTCAGTCCGAAGAGCTGCTACAATCAAGAGCAGGCAGACCGCTAGAAGGTAAGCTTTCTCAACTTGATTAAGACGCGTTACTAATGCTTAATAGGTTGCCAGCCTTTATCATCGAGACTATCTGGCCTGCCTTTAGCATTAGCTCAAGCTGGCTCATACCTGGGCCGTACGTCGATTTTAGTAGAGAAGTATCTGGACATGTACGAGGATACATGGGCAGCATTGATGCAAAGTCAACAGAAGTATTCTAAAGGCCCCGACTCGTAAGCAAGCCTCCTTACAACCTGGGTAATATCTTTCAACCAAGTTTCCGAGGAGAATCCCTCTGCGGCCGGACTTCTACGTCTTTAGGCATTCTTAGACCGAGCGGACCTGTGGTACGAGTTAATAAATAGCGAAGGCGCCATGTCGGTCGACTTCACCTGGCCACTTTGGTTCACACCCTTGGCTGGCAAAGAGATTGTCTTTCGAGATAGTGTCGCAGTCCTAAAATCATATTCCCTTGTAGTAGGATCTCCTAACGACAACAGCTATTCCATGCACCCGGTAGTACACGACTGGAACCGACAGTTCTTGGAATCGGAGTCTGAACGCCGCTTGCTTTTTGCCATGGCATGCCTTCTGGTTGCCCGGCTTTGCCGTCATACCGAATCGAAGGGGGATTTGGAGCTTGAAAAGCGACTCATACCGCATGCAATGCATCTCTCTCGATACGTGGACGTACCCTGTGGATTGGACACTGCTAAGGATTGGGACACGATAGCATCGCTTTTGAAAAAATGGGAAGCCATGAGTGAGAGCGAAGTCTTGTATAAGCGAGTGCTGGCTCTATATCAAGGAGAGCTGGGATCTAAGCACCCAAAGTCTTTGGATAGTGTGCTGTCGCTAGGCAGTGTCTATGAACATCAAGCGAAGTTCGACGCTGCTCAGGAACTCTACCGGACAATTTTGCCCGACGTAGCAAGCCTCGATGACCCCAAAGCTCCTGGATATTTGACGGTCGCAGGAATGATGAAAGGTTTCGCCATGATTTGCATGAAAGGAAGCGACTGGCAGACTGCAGAAGGTCTATTGCGCTTGTGTTACGGAAGAGAATCCAATGTTTTGAACCCACGCAGCGCTCCGGTACGGTGGACCATGCGCACCCTGGGGGCAGTCTACTACGCACAAGAAAAGTGGATTGAAGCAGAAGAAATCTGGCGTTGCGAGCTGGAATCAAGGCCAGTCAACTCCGTTGAGGCCAGTGATACGCTCGGCTGCCTTGGAACTGTCTATGAAAAGCTTCAAGACTTCGGAAGGGCAGAGAAAACTCACCGCGATTTTTACGAGGCGACTGTCAACACCAAAGGCATACTCCACGAGGCTTCCACAAATGCTATCTGCAGAGTCATGCATTTCTATTGCAGCTGGTCAAAATTCTTGGATTGCCGCTCTTTCGGCACTGCAGCATTGAGCCGCATGGACGCAGAGCACGCGAAAGGAGGAGACGACGTCTTGCTGGACGCTGCAACATTTCGAACTGCGAAAGCCAAGATTCGTTACGCTGTTGCACTTTCAGCACGAAAGATGGGCTGTTACTGACAGCAAGAAATTACTTGGCTGCGATCGTAGTGGACTTTGAGAGATTACTCGGGATTGAAGAGCCAGTGCTTGCTGAGTATGTCGGCGAGCTCGAGGCGATGGAGAAGAATTTGGGTAAAACTCGTCCGTGCCATATGTCGGGTGTCAACAACGGCTAACCACATTTAGAGTATGCCCTCATGGAGGATCTCGGGTCCGAAACCATTGCAGAAATACTTGCACAGGTCGAAATTAAAGCGGGCAGATCTGGAGTTGTCTTGGCTCATCTGCGGGCATTTGTTTCTGAGAGAGCGGCACGTCGACAAAGACTTCAGTCGAAACTGCCTCTTCCGATAATTCACAGAGAGTATGGTGAGGCCGGGAAACCCTCTTGCGTCAAGTTGAGAAGACCGCTTTATAAAGGTATGACGTGCTGGCAGCACATGCGACGTTTAGAGAACTCCAAAAAGGGATTCGTGTGCAGCAAGAGCATACTGGAAAGACAACGACCACTCATACTCCAGCGCATCATCTTTGAGCTCGCCCGAGATGGACCCTTAGTCCGAGAACTTGAGAAACTTGGATCCTGGGAGGAATCGCCACATAGACGCCCGCGCGATTTGCTCGCATTATTCGAGAGAAATGCTACGTTAGAGGGTAGAACGCCTACGGTGGAGCCCCCGAACCCTAAGAAATCACCAGAAATCCAGGAGAGCAAGTCCGGTGCACTCAGTCCAAGCCCAAGAGGAACTATGCCCCAATACCCATGGGCAGGCATGCCCAACCCATACCTAGAGTACCGGCCTGACGCATTCGCATACTATAATCGCCAACTCCATCCATTCACGCCGTTTCCAGGTTTGCTTCCAGGGATTCCTGCGCGACCCACGCCTAGATCATACCTCGCAGAGCCAGCACCACCTCCAACGCACTCAAATTCGCCCTCCGATTCGCCATCATTATCATCAATCACGGGCAGTAGAAGCTATCGCACACGCACAACTGGTACTTCGGAACGAAGTGTCCACCCATCATCAATAATTGAGCCACCATCGATAATTTGGCCGTCATCAACAACGGGCAAAGAAAGCTATCGCACACGCACAACTGGTACTTCGAAGCGAATCGTTAAGGATTATCAAGGGTCAAGGCAGTCGAACTATAGCCGCAAACTTGACGATGCTCTCACCAGCATGCACAATGGCCACAGTCGGTATGATCTCGCGAGCTCGTCATCATCTGCCAAAAGTATCCATTCCTCCTCAGACTCGGATCAGGGGCAAAAAGACCAGGAGTCCGTTCCTGCTCTATCTACACAAAGACGCTCGCGCCCCGATAGCCAAGTGCGGTTCGATCTACCTCCCGAGACAGGGCCAAATATTCAAGAAATCGATACAGGCGAACCAGCATGGACCGAGCTTGGGGTAGAGCCGCCGGTAGCAGCTGAACCGACCACCGATTGGCTCAGCGGTGCTTGGGTAGACACAGGCAAGAAGTCGAAGCACGGCAAGAAAGGTGTCGAAGAAGCACCTCCTCCACCTCCTCCACCTCTTCCGCCGCCAGCTCCGAAGAAGGAAAAGGAGGACGACCCTTGGGGCGGGTTCATGTCAGCCAGGAACAAGAAGAAGGTGAAGAAGGCTAGCAAGCTTGCGAAGAAAGAAGAGCCAACGGAGCTGCCAGTCGAGCAGGAACGGCACGAAAATCCGAACGGAGCGCGTAAGACCAACAATATGCAGCTGGAGGAGAGCAATCAGAGCTCCAGTAATGGCATGACGCCAGATCCTGCATGGGGTTTCGTTGTCGCAGATGTTACTCCTGTGAGACAACCACAGCCATCGTCGTTCGTCAGATTTGTCCATCCCTTTGACTGGAGTAACAGGTACGGTCCAGGACTCACCTTGGAACCGATGGAAAGGGGAAATGGTTGGGTACAGCACCTGCCTGACCGCAACATCATAGCGCTGGCGGCCGAGAGGAGAAGAAGCGGCCTCAACAACATACCCAAAGCTCCTTCCCCTCTGCCTGATTGTGGGCCGCGGACCGTAATTGACGAGCCTCAGCCGTACCTCCCAGATGCTCCAGTGGGAAAGTCCCGAGTACCTCGGTTCAGTTATGTCGAGGACGAGTGAATTATTCCTTGTGGTATGAACCTTGAAGGCATTGGACGAGAGAGAGTTGTCATCGACCCTATCTTGTTCTGGGCGGCAGAGCTTCAGCAACAGAGCACCTCACGCACTGGAGCGGTATCTTGACAGACGCGACTGGGGTCATTGGAGGCAGCGAAGACAATCATGCGGAAAGATTATCATCCGACTGGAAACTTCTCTCTGCATCCAACGCACAAAGGCGCCACGCACGTATCTACATAAGGACCGATTGGACCGAGAAAGAGCGTCGCGCGACTTGGCAAACGGCGTCATGCGGACAAGACACGACAAGGAAGGACATATCTATCTGCATGGAGACCGCCCTGCATTCCAGATCGAAGACATGTTCACGCGTGACACGGGTGGCTAATCAACATTTCAGTCACATCAAATGGCGGCCCGGCTCTGCTCGTGACTCTGCTTGTGCTCTCAGAGGCCTCTGTCGTTCCCTGTTACGCGCTGCTCGAAGGG